>OY720445.1:40594460-40936822 GCA_963082915.1 Dolichopus griseipennis
AATAACTATAGATTTTATTAAAGAATTTTATCACGATATAAAGTAATTTTAATGCAAGAATTAAAAAAATCTTAATAAATAAATTATAAATTCTATTGAAATGTTCCAATTTATATTAAGTTTATTTCAAAGATCATTAAAATTAATATAAAATTAGTTTTTATTTTTTTTTTTATATATTTTTAATAACTTTAAAAATTATGTTCTATATAATGAAACCTTGAATAATTTTATTTCCCTGTTCTTAAATAACAATAAATCATTAATGTCCATTTTTTAATGATTTATTTGATTTATTTTTTAATAATATCTAGATAATAAAAGTTCTTAAGATATTAAGTATCTGTAGAATAATATTAACTCAACTCGGACACTTATAAGCCAATAAGAATAAATAATAATTTTTCATTGCATGCTGTGTGTTTTTTTTTTCTAGTGTCATTAAAATAAAATTTTGAACTATTATAGAATACAATTAAGTGGTATTAACTAAATCTATTCACTTCCACCCGGTAATATTCAATTTTATTCAAAATTACGATAAAATTGATGAAAATTTTATCTTAAAGTTATGAATAACAATTACGTTAATATTTTATTATTTACATTACCAAAGAAATCACACTTTTTCCCAAAAATTTCTTTTGTACTATTAATGCTTTTACAAAGTTATTTAAAATTATTTCATACACCAAATTTCGTATTAAAGTTTAGTTAACACCATCTCAGCTTTCTTGAGTTTTATTTCAACTAAGATGCTGCAATAAAATCAATTATATAATTGGGTCAATATTAAATAAGTAACTGAAAATTTGAGGTCAAAGGTGCTAAATTTACACTAATCTAATTTTTTGATTTTGACAGTTCAAAATTTCCAGTTAAATTATGATTTTATCTAATTTTAAAAATGGGTTATACACCATTAACAATTTAAACAATGAAATTCTACCATATTTCAATAGTAACATATCAAACGTATGCACCCAACTGTGTATGCGTCAAAGGTTATAGCAACTATCAGTTATCATTCGCTTGTTTAACAGCCTATTCTAAATGTACCACACCTCATAAAGTAACCATACTAAAATAATATCTCAATTCATCAAAGTGTATATATATCTAATAAATTGTATCTTAAGATTTTTTTTATATATTTAAGTAGTTTGTTTTTTTTTTTTATCTTCTGAAATTTTTTTCTTATCTTTTTATAATACTTTCTTCCTTTTCTCACATTTTTAATCTCAAAATAAATCTATTTAATCCCATTTAACAAACAATTGATGTTAAAAGCAAAAATACAAAAAAAAAAATAAACAAAATTATTGAAAAAAATAAAAAACTTTTGTGTCAAAATTTTCATAAAAGTTATTAAAACAGACCCTGACCCACATTAACAAATTTTAACTATTATTTAAAAACAAAAAAAAAAACAAAAAATACACAATCAATTCACAAATATTATTCATAAATTAAAAACTCAAAAAACACTTATTAATAGTCAAATTAAAGAAATAAAAGAAAAATAAAAAAAAAATTAATATTATAAAACTTTAAAATTAATTGTGAATCATCAATAAATAAAATAAATAAATATTTAAAAAAAAGTATATATATATATTTATTCCTCTTGAAATCCTATTATCCATATTTTTTTTATTTATTTATATTTTCTTTATTTAAAAAAAAAACTCTTAAATTATTTATATGCAAAATATTCAACCTAATAACATGGGTACCACTTAACCAACTTTTTTTATTTAAATCTTATTGAATTGTTTATTAATTATAATAATAAAAAAACAATAACAAAAACAAAAAAAACTCCCACTAAATGTGCGCCTATTTTTATACCCGTATGACTATATAGCCAAAGGGTATAATAAATTTGCCATTACGTTTGTAACGCAGAGAAGGAGGGGGGGTAGATATAGACTCAAGTGTATGGATCGGATCAGAATCGAAAAATAAATCGATTTAGCGATGTATGTCCGTCCGTCCGTCCGTCCGTCTGTCCGTCCGTCCGCACGATAACTCAAAAACTAAAGGAGCTAGGATCTTGAAATTTTCGCAAATTCGTTTTTTTTCAATAGCCGTCATCGCTATTTAAATCCAGCCATTTGGGTTCATGGGTTCGGGTAGCTGCCATACAACTCCTCTTTTTATATGAGTATTACTCTGTACCTATTACAGCTGCGTGTCTGAAATTTTGCCAAAAGTAGTTTAGTTTTATGGCCAAAGAGTCTGCAAAATTTGGTTGATCTAGTGGAGTGGGTTCGAGTAGCTGCCATACAACTTCTTATTTTATATGAGCATTACTCTCCACCTAATTAAGCTGGGTGTCTGAAATTTTGCTAAAAATAGTTTAGTGTAATGGCCAAAGTTTCTGCAAAATTTGGTTGGTCTACTGTAGAGGGTTCGAGTAGCTGCCATACAACTCCTTATTTTATATGAGCATTACACTACACCTAATGAAGCTGGGTGTCTGAAATTTTGCCAAAAATAGTTTAGTGTAATGGCCAAAGTTACAGGAAAAATTGGTTGGTCTACTGCAGAGGGCTCGAATAGCTGCCATACAACTCCTTCTTTTATATGAGTATTCCACTACACTTAATAAAGTTGTATGTTTGAAATTTTGACAAAAGTAATTAATCGGATGATATAATGTATATGATACGGTCATACGGGTATCCCAGAGTTGACACAGTCTACTCTACTACACTCTTCCTCGTTTTTACAAAATTTAAAAATAAAAAGTTTTGTTTTATTTGTTTTTTATTTATTTCCAAAATTTGTGACGTACACAAAGAGTTCAGATTGTGACCATCATCAGGTAGAGAAAAATCCAAATCAATACAACAATATTATATTGACCCAATCACTTAATTTAACTTTTATTTAATATCTGCTATATATATATATATATATATATATATATATATATATATATGAGATTGTATTTTTCAAATAACGGTTCTCACTTTTCAAAAGTCAACAACAAGAAACCAAATTTTGCAAAAACAAACACACAAAAAACCTTAATCCCATTCTCATTCTATAATTGTATGACTAAATTTCTAAATTCACATTTTTCAACATTTTTAATTTTTCAAAAAAAAAAAAAAACAAAATTTTACCACAAAAAATCAAAAATTTGCATAATTTTTATTCTCATAAATTCTGAAAATCAAAAGAATAAAAAAACTTCTATAAACTTTAAAATTATCAAAAATAATCCGTTATTTTTTTGCCTTTCTCGTTCTTTTCTTTGTATTTTAATCAAAAAAACAAATGTCAAAAATTTTTTTGTTGTTGTTGTTTTGTCAAATTAAAATACAAAAGAATTTTAATTAACTTTTATAACATTTAAATTTTGCAAAAAAAAAAAATAAAAATGGGTTTAAATTGAGAAATAGATAAATTATAATTTTAATAAATCAAAGGATTGAACAAAAGCTTTAATATTCTTAAAAAAAAAAAATCAAAAAACAATAAAACAACAAATATAAATAAATTTATAAGTACAAGTACATATACATATAAGAAAAGCACTATATAGTGGTAATCTCTTCTTCTAACAAAACTCTCCTTTTGACATTTAAATTTAAATCACATTCACAATATATTTTAAGAAAGAATTTTTAGTTTGTGAATTGATTGTGAATGACAGGTGGAGATTAAAATTTATTAAAATTGATTTTTAAATAAATAATAAAATTAAAATATATGGCTGGTATGATGTTTATTTTTTTAGTTATTTATACTTAATTGAAAAAAAAATTAAAATTAATTTTATATTGAGTATTTATAGCATTTTCCGATTAAATGAAACAATTTTACGATTAAATGAAACAATTTTGCAATAGAATGAAACTATTTCTCAATAGAATGAAACCTTTTTCCAATAGATTGAAACCTTTTTCAAAATAAATGAAACTTTTTTTAAAAATAAATGAAACATTTTTCAAAGTAAATGAAACCTTTTTCAAAATAAATGAAACTTTTTTCAAACTAAATGAAACTAAAAAAATTTCAAATACATTTTATTGTTAAAAATTAAAAATTAATTCAAATATTATTATACATTATTAATGTAATGGTTGACCCTCCGCAGCTTGCGGAATCTTAAACACAATATCCATTACGTAATTGGAGCAATCCGTTGATGTTAATATACTTATACTTTCGTTAAATACATGAGAAAGATTATGTTCATTTTCAGTATCGCTTAACACTGTATGTGCATATAATTTTATTTTTGAAAATGCGTTCTCTATGGGGTTAAACATAGGAGAATATGGTGGTAAAAATTTTAAAATGGAGCCACTGGCATTATCCATAATCAAAAAGCTATTTTGTAGGTTTGTGGTATTACTAATTTTTTCCAGGAGCTCTCTTAAAAATGTTTTAAACCGATCAGCATTAACACTTGCATTAGATATTATTTTATGGTGGACCATACCAGAAGTATTTATTGCCGCAATTAGTGAAATGTTTCGTCCCCTTATAGTAGGCACCACAATATGTGCTCTAGTACCGGCTCTAGAGCGGGCATGTGATCTGCGGAGATGGAGATTGAAACCGCATTCATCAATGAAAATTAATTTCTCTCTTTGTTGCGGTGCCCACTGGGTAAATTCTGTTGCATAAATTTTTCTTAATGCTATTGTTCGTTCACTATTCATCCTGTCTAATTCAATTGAAGCCATTTTTAACGTTATTTTTAATTCCCTTAAACTATTAAAAATCGTTGTCTGCGATATCACCACATTTTGTTCTATTTTGTTTAAACATTTTATTTGAAATTTTTTTTGTTTAATTTTTGTAAATAATAATCTAAATTTTTGAATTAATTTTTAATTTTTAACAATAAAATGTATTTGAAATTTTTTTAGTTTCATTTAGTTTGAAAAAAGTTTCATTTATTTTGAAAAAGGTTTCATTTACTTTGAAAAATGTTTCATTTATTTTTAAAAAAGTTTCATTTATTTTGAAAAAGGTTTCAATCTATTGGAAAAAGGTTTCATTCTATTGAGAAATAGTTTCATTCTATTGCAAAATTGTTTCATTTAATCGTAAAATTGTGTCATTTAATCGGAAAATGATATAAATAGAAAGTACGTGTTTTTTAAATATAGGTACTCAATTATAAATTAATTTTTATTAATTCTGTGGCTGTTAAATTGATGATTAGAAATTATTATTTAGAATTTGTTATTAATATTTAAAAAAAAACTTTGAAAGCTTTTTTAATGTTCAATGAATATTTGTAAATGTCATTTTGTTTCTTTAAATTAGCACGTTTTTTAAAAGATTTTTTTTACAAAATGTTAATTATATATTAAATTTATTGAAAGGCAACTTTAAGATTCTAAAAAAAAAAACAAATTTATTAAACAATTTGTATTTTTGAAAAATATAGGCTTTCCCCTATTCTGGAATGATTATATATATTTTAATGGGAGATTCCGAATTTCAAAAGTTTTAACATGGCGGCAAGCCCAATTATTTAAATTCTTTGCTACTGACATATTATTATGTATGTAATAAAGTTAAAAGGTTTTGTAGAGTTGGAAATAAAATCAGATTTCTAATACTTTGTTTAATGGAGGTTTGAAGGTGACAGCCCCATCATTTAAATGATTTTGATTTATTAAGTAAAAAGTTGGAAAGAGTTTTAGAGTTAGTTACAAAATCAGGAATCAAGTAAATTTTTAAGTAGAGGTTTAGCGGATAGAGCCTTTATTATATTAAATTCTACAATAGAGACAAAAAAAAAAATTGAAATTCTTTAATATTTTCTGGATTTAGAACTTTTTTAAAGAACCAAAGCACAACCCACTGATACTAACTGTCATACCTTATACCTATACCTTCATACCTATACTTTTAAGGACTGCTTAATATTAAAGAAAACACCAAAATTAAAGAAAAAGTAATCCTTTTTATTTTTAAAAGATTCAGACAAATTTTAGGGACTTTTTCATTTTCTTTTCATTTTTGTTTTGTGTCCCTTTTTTTTGTGGACTTTTTTCATACAACCGTCTTTGTTTTTATTCTGATCTTATTCTTTTATATCTTAATAAACTTTGCAATATTTTGTTTTTATCTATAATTTAAAACCAAAATAAAAAACAAATCATTATGCAATGCACAGCGGGTTCCAAATGCATAAATGTTCAAGCTCTTCTAACTTTAACAACAAAAATGCAATTAAAAAGTTATACGTTTCTTCTATGACTATGTAATTTTTAATTCATTAGGTATATATAAGTAATTTTTAGTTTAAAAAATATATATATATATATATATATATAACTATAAAACATCTAAAACCAATTTATTAACTTTAAATCTGACCAAGAATTTAATTACAAAAAAATTATTCTCCAATTTTTTTTTTTTTTTTTAATTTTAGAACATTAACTAAATCCAATAATAATAATATAACTTTGAAATAATTTATTATTTAATTAAAAGTAAAACAACAAAATTTAACTTAATATTAATAAATCAATAACAAGATCAACATTAATTGTAATAAATTACTACTTTAAGTAGATTATACATAGTATGTATCTCAATGTTTACCTAGTTCTAAAAGGCTAAAATTCCAAATAAAGTCTTATATTTTTTTTTTTATTTTAATTTTTTTTAAATTAATCAAGAAAAAATCAGTTTCTTTGGAAACGTTCCAAATTCCAACAATTATTTTGTTTAAACAGTGCAAAAAAAAACAACAAAAAAAAAAAATTCCAACGACAATGGAAACCCCCTTAACTTTTTATATGCTCTAAAAACATTATCATAGTTATTTTCTCAAATAAGTATAAGAATGTATACAATATACATATATATATATATATATATACATTTGCTGTGGTTACCAAAGAACCTAATAACCTTGGCCATCCACTAAAATTTTATGATAATTCAAGTTTCATTTAAAAATCAAATAATTTTTGCGTCCGTCAACGTGTTTGCGCCGTGCCAACTTAAAATCGCGTGCATTTTATTCAATCTTTTTTAATAAAGTTTCGCAATTTTTATTATCTGTCAGTGGTTTTTCAATTTTTTTTTTTTTTATTTACAGTACAATTTACAGTACAAAAAAAGAAATAAATTAATTTAAAAAAAAAAAAAAAAAAAAGTCACCATATACTTCTCAAAAAAAAATGTGTGTAATTTTCAAGACAAGAAACAATTCAATCAAAAAGTTATTAACAATTTTTAGTGACAAAATATGGTCTTGAAAATATTTTTTTTTTAACTTGAAAAGAAAACTGCGTTACTTAAAAATTTTTTTTTTATTTTGTTGCCAGTAGCTGCTGACTAACACCATCGACTTGCTTACACATTCATAAAGGCCACTACACATATTATGTTCAAATTATATATATATATATATATATATATATATATATATATATATATAAAATATATACCTACAGTGTAATAAAGAATATGGTAACTATTGGTAACTTTATGAATTAATTGTCATCGAAAAAATATATATAAAATATATATATAAATTTTTTTTAAAAGTGTTTCGCAATCACTGAACGTTTTTGAGCATATATTTTTTGCTAACGGAGTTCAGGTTCAATTCAATTCATTTTAATTCATTATTTTTTTTTTTAAATTATGTATTGTTATATAGATTATATATTTATACTTAGTTGTGTACTAAAGTGCGCAGGTGATTTAAAACTCCAAACAAAAACAAAAAAAAAACAATAATAAAAAAAAAAAATCACTAACCTGATTGTTAAATAAACGATAACAAGGTTGATTGTCGTACTGCTGTTCAGTTAATAATAAATAAGTAATAACAATTGTTTAAAATATAATAATAAAAAAGAACAACAACAACAAAAAATAAAAAAGATCTTGGTCAGTTGGCGGGAATCAATTCAAAGAATTTATAGAATTATACAAAATTACAAATTATTTATTAAAAATATGAGTGTAATAAGTAAAGGTGGAGTTATTGGTTAGTTAAGTGTTTTTTAAACATATTTAATTGATATCACGTGGATAAAATAAATAAAATGTATATAGAATTTTAGATAAAAGAATTAAAATTTTATTTCTAATTAAATTCCATTTGTTTTATTTTTTTTTTTTTTAAATAGTGTAGGTAATAAGTAATTTGTTAAAATTTAAAGTGTAATAGAAATTAGACATTAGAATCGGTTGTACGGAATGTTAGTTCTATTGTAGATGTTGTAGATTAAAAGATTACAGATAAAATTGAATATTGAAATACTTGCAGTACAAAATCAGACCAAAGTTTTCAAGTACCAGTACAATTTAGTACCAATATAATTAACAGTATTATTACCTGAAATACTCATTATCAAGTACAAGTATTAGAAAGAATTCGATACTTACAAAATTTAAGTATAAGTAAAAGAATTCAGTAAAAATACTTGTAATTGCCAGAAAGTAATTAAATTTTGAGATTAGATACTTAAATATTTTCAAGAATTACCAAGAAATATCAAAAATTCAAGTAAGTATTTTTATTTTTAAATCAATCGTTTGAATGCATAAAACAGAGCTTGAGCTCAAATTTAAATTTTTCAAGTGTATAATTTTTATTTGAAAAAAAAAGGTTTAAGATCAAGCTCAGACTAATACATTCCAAAAATTCTCTTAATACAGTTTAATATTATTTTATTAAGTATATTGCAAATCATATCAACTACTTGGCAAAGTAATGAATATGGTAATTGATAATAGTACTTAGAATTGTACTTAAGTACAACTTGACTCAGTATTATACAGGTTTGGAAATTGACCTTTTTGATTCGAATCAATATAAAAACTTAATTTTGCAACAATTTAAAAATGACAAAATTCCAATAGCCCCAAATTTTCTTATTAAGTAAATAAGAATTGTTCTTCTTAACCTAATCAAACGTTTATTTGAATTAATGTCACAATTCACAAATATCTGCCTCCTACTTATTACAAATAATAACTACATATTACAAAAAAATTTATGCTGAAACGAAATCGACACCTCGCCTTAAGTGTTTTTTGCATGAGGGAAGGTTAAATTTTTTTTTTTCATTTGATAATTACTAATAACTTAAGCTTTTGTTTTTATGTACGAGTATAGTAATTATTGATAGTTTTTGGTAATTAAAGTACTGGTGAAGGAAATTAACGATTATATTCTTAAAAAAAAACTTTTTTTTATATAATATTTTATTGGTTTTGTTTTTCATCAATTCTGCTTTTAATTGAAGTTAAAAATTACAGTAGTAAATTTTTTTCTGAAATCTTTTTTTAAACTTCCTCTATTAATTAGATATACAAAGCTGCTGTCAATATACAAAAAACATCCATTAAAATTTTTTAATTTTAGCACCTCCTCGTTATGGATTATCATTATAATAATGTAATTTAATTTTTAAAAATTGATTTAAAATTTTAAACCATTTTATTGAGCTCAGTATTTTAAGGTAATTAAATTTGATATTACAGTATGTAATTTTAATCAAGGAAGGAAATGTAAGGAGGATGAAGGAAAATCTAATGAAATATGGTCTATAGCGGATCTCTGTGGTCTATATAACACATTTTTCAAAATCCGTTGCAAATATTCGGATTTTACAGCTAGCTTCAAAATCCAAATTCATTATCTGGCAATACTATTAAATATAAACAAATTTCGACTAGAAGGCAACACTGATTTTGAATAAAACTTGATTTCAATTTCGATTTTTATTCCAAATAACAGTTTTGAAATTGGAATTAAAACCTATAGGCCAATTCCAATAAGAATGGGACATAAAACCTAAGGCGAAATTTTACAAGTTAGATATACCCCCAGTTATTTCTCAATTAAATTTGGCTTATTTCCTTGCAATCCCTTGTTATAGATTTTATTCCTCCGTATCTTAAGCGAAATAAAATTAAGCAATCACTTAATTTAAAAACTTAGATTTCTGAATTGAAATTTTGGTAATAAAATCATTGTAATATTTATATAAATTTGCAAAAAATTTTTAATATTTTTGACTTTGACTTAAAGATTTATTATATAAATCCCACGCTCTATAAACATTTAACGAAATATTTTAATCAAATTTAAATATCTCTTTTGCATTCAAACCCATTTAATCGATTTAATCGACAACGGATATTCAATTATATATTTTTTAAATTGTTACCTAACATTTGATACATCTGATTTTAATCTAAAAAAAAATTCCACATATTATATAAAAGAATATCTTAGCTATCTAAATTTTTTTTTTGACACCTGTCATACTGTTTACTTTTAACTAAATTCAAATTAATATTTAAATTTTAAAAAAATTAAATAATATTATTTTGTTTGTTTTTTGTTTTTTTTTTTTTAATAAATTTGATAAATAAATTTCAATAAAAATTATGTCAAACAAATAAAATATAAAAAATATTAAATTTTTATTATTATTATTATTGTTTTAAAAAAAAAGGTATTAACTTACATCTGGCAATGCAAAGCATACTGTCCATGTTGTCAATAGTATACCAAAAATTAATGTCATGATGCAATAATGATGATGAATCTGTAAAATAAAAATTAAAATAAAATGAATAAATAAATATGAAATTAAATTAAATAACATAAAATATTTGAATAAAAATGAAAAAAAAAAATTATGTTTTTAATATTTTAATGCATAAATTTTACATATTTATTTGAATTTTTTTTATTTGTCGGTATGTAAATTATTATTAATAATCATGAATTCATATTCATTGATTTATTTATTATATTTAATATTACTAATATAATTTTAATTTTAAAAATCATATATATTGAGTTATTAATATTTTTGTGTAATAAAAAAAAATTACATACATATATACGAGTATAAATATATGAAAATTAATAATAACAAAATAATTTAATAAAAAAATTTGACGAAATACATATTTATATTAGTTTTATTTCTTTAATATTTTTTTAAATTTTTGTTATGTTTTTTGTTTTTTTTGTTTAAGTAATACAAAATTTACATAAATTCTCATTTATTATTTGATTACCATGTTTTGATTATAATATAAGTTATTAAAAATTCACCTTAATATTATTAATTAAAACTATTATTGGGATTATACGCGTTGCATTACGGCGTTCGTGCGATTCTTTGAAATGTCAAAATAGTGAACGAAACGCTTCTGTTATAATCGCATTCAGTGTTATTGTATACATACTTATATTTTAATATTATTAATTTTTCAATATGTCAAATGTTGTATGTATTAATTAAACTAGGGAGCCAATACGATCACATACTTGAATTGTATTAATAGTGATTATTTTTTAATATGTCAACCCTAGTTTGACACCGATCAAAGCTAATACTTTATCTGAATTCCGAAAATTCGGCCCCAAGTGACTAAATGTAAATTTTATTAATTCATTGTAAATATATTTTTTGTAATAGTATTTAGAATATATTTTTAGTTTATTAAGTTTTTTATTTATTTGAAGTATCAGACAATAGTAAATATTGCCTGATAATATTAATCCTTTGCCAATTTGAAATTTGGACTTATTATTAAATTATTGTAATATACACTATATTTTTTTTATTAGATATGATCCAATCAGGGTTTGAACCCGAGGCATTTTGATTGAAAAACCTCCACTTTACCACTGAGCTATGGATGAAAATAGCACTTAGGTTAGCAAAATTAAATGGTTGTTGGGTACCTAACACTCTGGTATGCTACATGTCTTTAATATAATATTATATTTAATCACACTTTGATTCGAACCGAACCCAATATCTTATACAATATTGAACGGTTGAAAATACTCGTTATGTGAATTATTGAATATCTAGTATTATATTATAAATTCCAGAAGTATTAAATTTTCTAATAGTAACTACCTCGAATGAAAAAGTAATTACAATCATTTAAAATGACTACTACTTACTACAAATGAAAAATTTTTAAACAAGAAGCATTTAAACGTAAATTTAACTGCTTTTTATACATGTATAAAAGTATAAGTACATATATAGTTATCAAATTAAATTAGAAAATAAAATATTACAAATTTTATCTTTCTATATATATATAAACCATATATCACCTGTCATTCACAAAAAAAAAAAAAAAAAACAATTATTGCATCTTTTATGCAATAAAAATAAAAATAAATTTAATTATCTCATCAAAAAAAATTTTTTTTTTTTCATTTTTCTTAATGATAACCATTACCGCTATTAAATTACAGTAAACTATTATTAATAAAATTATTTTTAATAACTGTAATTATATACAAAACTATTTTAAATTCATATAATACAAAAATTCACAATTATTCATATTTTTTTAATGGTATTTGAACCAAAATATGACAGTAAGCTTATTACAAACTTTGTCACTTAAATAACAGAAAAAAAAAATTAAAATATAACAAAAAAAAAACTGCCTATTATTTAATGTAACAAAAAACCGAATAAATACCGAATACAAAAAAAAACAGCTTCGAATGAAAAGAAAGAAATTAGAAGCAAATAAAAAAAAAAACATTTGAAATTTGACAACTGAAATGAGACAAAATTTGTTACAAAAAAAAAAAAAAAATTACAAATATTTAAAGGTAAAAAGCAGGTAATCTGTTTTTTTTTTATAGTTTTTTATTTTCTGTTTTTTTGTTATTATTCAAAAAGTAGTTTTATAATAATTTTTTTTTATTATTCATTTTTTTTTATTGTGTTCCTTTCAAATCGTTTAAAAATCGTATAAAAAAGAATTTGCCATATTAAATGTCATTATTATGACATTTTATTGTGACAAATATAAAAACTGTAGAAATTGCAATTTTTTTTTTATAAATTCTGATGCAACACATACGAACTGTCATTAATAGTATTTTATATTTGAAATATAATTATGAAAGTATTTTTACCGTATGTTATGAATTAGGAAAAATAATACATGGTATAACTGTAAATCAAATAATATGCTTAGATTAAAGTGTGTCTGTTATGTCGATTTGCGAAATTAATTAAGTTCAAAGGTGTTCCTTTTTAAACTACTCAGATCAGGTGATGATGAAATGTCAAAAGAGATTCTGTTTTTATTTTTAGTTCAAATTATTATAAGAGCATGGTTTTAATGTTAAAGTTTTCAATTCAACTAAATTTTAATTAACACTTTCTTAAATTAAAAAAAATTAAATAAACTAAAGATTAAAAAAAAAAATTTTCCTTAACTAGTAAATTTTTAACGTAAATCACTCACAGCGTCAAAATGACAGAATATGGAAAAATTATGAGTTATGACAAATGCCCTGTTTACTTCATGAGTGATATGAACTATGCTTTGATTTAAATTTGATTATTTATTCTGAATTTCGCGTAAATAAATTTCGGAATGTAAAAATCGTATTTAGGAAAACCGGTTTTACTTTTTAGGTCTAATTGAATTATCAAATTAAAGAGTAACTATTAATACAGTTTTTTAATTATAATATCTTCAGTATTCTTAAACAACACTTGAATTATTATTAAATAGAGACAATGTCATTATAGTGAGATAATGTCACTTGTTAAAACAGTGTTTATTGAATTACTGAATTTTAAAATAAATTCTACAATAATTTAGTTGAGACTTAAAAAAGCTGTCCTATTAAAACTGTAAAATAAGGTTCTGTGAATTCTCTGCATTACATTAAGAATATCGTTAATATAATATTCTTTTAATATGTTGTAAACTAAAAGTATTGTAACACTTAAAACATTTTCTTCAATAATTTTTTTATACAACTTTTATAAAATGTCAAAAAAACTTTTGAACTATTTTGAAAATTTTTGGGTTGAATTCAAGGTTGAAAAATTCAATTACACCTTAAAAAATATTAAATAATTAATTTTCATTAGTTTTGTTTTGTTTTTTAGCTTCTTTATAAATTAAAAAATTTCCCAATTTTCATTCATTTATAATTGAGACTAGACGAAATAGTCATTCAAACTAATTACATATATACATATTTATAATTATACATATACACATCTTTTTTTAATACGAGCGTATAAAATATTATAACTTATAATCTTGTATAATTATGAGTTGACCTATAAAAAAAAAAAAGAATTTCTTAAGCTCACAATCCAAAAAAATAAAAAACAAAACAAAAATTTGACCAAAATTAACAAAATTAAAACATAAAAGAAAAAATTAAAGAAGCCTCAAAGCTGTTTTCAAAACTTGTGTAAAAGTTGATGTCATCACAAAACTGAACATATGAATCTTGCAAGTACAAGTATATAAATTAACAAACAAACACCCTACAGGGAACACTTTAAAAAAAAAAAAAAAACCAGTTTAAAAAGAAAAAAAAGAAACCCAGAGAAAAAAGCAATTCAAAACATATGATGATTATAATTAATTAAAATATAAAAAATTACATGCACGATAATAACGGTATTCAAAAATAGCAACCGTTGGATATATACGCAATAATCCATAGGTACTGTCTTTACTTTTTCATAATAATCATTATAATGAAGAGATCAATTATAGTTAAACCAGGTTTAAAACTAAAAATTCTCTTCTTGTATTACTATTGTTTGACTTCTTGCATTCTGTTTTTGTTTTTTTTTTTTTTTTTTTTGACTTTTTGTTTCTGTCATTATTTCTCAGGTTCTTCAATTTAGTTGCAATAGCTCAAAACTTCCAACAACAGATTCATTAAAAATAAATATACGACATCAGTTTGGTCGTTTCATATAATAAATGAATAATTTTTACCTGTTGTAACATATATATATTGTGTATATATATATATACTTATTTTAACTTATATGTCATTTAAAAAATTAATAATGAAATATTTTGACATTGTATGATTGCATGTTTACAACACTGTATGGCGCTTTTGAATATGACTTATATATGAAAATCACAATCAAAAAAAAAAATTATAGTCAAAAATGGTTACAAAATATTATGCAATTTTTTAGTTTTTTGATTTTTTTTTTTTTTTAGACACAAGATGTGTCTTAATAATTATTCCGTTGTTTTTTGTAAATTTTTGTAAAAATTTTAAATTAATGTGAGTATATAAAGTTTAAGTCCATTTGTCTGTCTGTTTGGATGTTGCGTTACGGAGTTACAGCCCGCATAGTTAAGCTAAGGAAGAGATCTATATTAAAATTGTCATAATACTAGTTCTATGAAGTATATCTTCACTCCAGTTTTGGCAGATGACAGCTGCTTAATTTAAAATGTAATGTATAATTATTAAGTGTATAGTTTTGTAAGGGAACACTAAGAAAAATCTCCAAAGTCAAAATCCCTTGTTTATTTTTTTTCTTTATTTATGTTTGCATACGACCTTGGCTTTCGCTGTGGGTCTAATATAATTATAAATAGTTTAGTTGGTCGTTATAGTTATATGATTTAATAAAAAAAAACTTAAAATTAGAATATATGCGAAATTCTGAATTCAGAAAAGATTTTATACTTGGCTACAAGGTTTTGGATTTTACAAAGTTTTTTTTTGGCGATTTTGGTTTTAAGGATTTCGTAACCGTTTTGTAATACGGAATGTAGTTGAATTTTTTAAAATAATTAAAAGCTATTTAGAAGCCTTAAAAAGTTCAAAATTAGGTTCAGACTTTTACTATGAATACCTGTCAAAATTTTTCTTTTGAAAAAATATACAAAAAAGAAAACTTCCAAATATAAACTAATTATAGAACATTGTTTAATTTTGGAAATGTGCTTTTTTAAATGCCTTGTTTTTTTTTCTTCTCTATCTTCTTAATATTTTTTTAACAATATTTAAAATTGAAGAATTTTAACTTAAATGAAAACAGTCAAATCCCTTGCATGTCAATAATTTATAGTTAGTTAATGCTCATGTAAAAATTTTTTTAATTTAACTGTTTTTTTTTTTGTTTTGTGTACTTTTTGTGCAAATATATTTTATTTTAATTAATTAAAAAAAATTTTTTTTTTTTTAAACGACCCATTTTATATATTACAATAAGTATAATAAGTGAATTGATCATTTTAATTGAAAAGTATTGCCAATATATTTAATAATAATAATATATTTAATTAAAATTAATGGATAAATAATTAATCTGAAAGTAATTACAAAATATATACACTCAATGGTCAATTTAATATATTTAATAGTAAAATAATAAAGATTAATGATGTGAAATAAAAAATATTAGAATACGTTAAAGATTTATATTGTACTTAAGTATTTAAGATTTATTCGTGCACCAGTAGTTACAATGAACTTGTGCTTAATAGTAAACCGAAACTAATTTGTTGATGGTTGCCTTCAGTTTTTGGACAAATTTAATAACCAAGAGATAAATTATTTTTTTAAGTTATTAAAACTATTTTAAATATTAAGTTTTAAGTTACATTTAATAAAATAAATTCTTTGAGATATAGTTAAGGGGAAATTGAAAAATTGTAAATAAATGTGATTGACTAATTTAACAGACTATTTCAATCTTTAATTTCTAATTTCTATTCTTTCATCAATTCTGAGATGGTTTTCATTGTAAAACTTGTATCTTAATATATAATGTTAATATGTATAATATATATCTGAATATTATGTATATCTTTAAAATAATAAACATATATCATATTTAATAATATACAAGCGTAAACTATATATACTAAGTAAAATTATTAAATCCGCTCTAATTTAGAAAAATCTTAAAAATTGTTTAAATATGACGTCATAAATATAATTTTAATATGAAAAACGTAAAACAATATTGTGACTTGTTAAAAAATGAAAACAATTAGTTGGAATTACAATTAACAATCAACTTTAGCTCACGTTTTTCTTATTATTTAAGTAGTCTAATTTTTACAAAAAAACAAATTTATTTGAAATCGACGTAACATAAAATTTGGCTAATTTTGTTTACTTTTATATAAATTAATGACATATTTTTTCAAAAATACGTTGAAAAATAAAATCTCTTCTACAATGATATATCACGATTACTTATTTAAATATATCATGAGATAATTAATAAAATCAATAAAAAATCAAAAAAGTTTATTTTTCGGTAAAATTTAAATAATTTAAATTAAAAATACGAAGAAAAATTGTTATTAAATGTTCTAAAAAATGCTAATGCGAGCTAATCATCACTTTTAAATCAAGCAAATACATTTATTTAAATTTTCTTAATTAAAACATTTCCATCGTTTTAATCCTCATTTAATTAAAAAATTGATTACAAGCAGAGCTGGTGATTTTCAAGAACCAGTCTAGTACAAGTATCGACCCTCGAAAAAATAATCAATAAAATTCAAATATAATGTAGTACTTATATAATATATAAGTAAAATTATAAGTACCTATCATTAAAACATCTGCCAGTATTATTCCAGTATCAATCTGTGATCAGTAACTCTAACCTGTATTTACCAGTACTATATCTGGTAATATCTGGTAATTGAAAGAATTTATTAAGTACTTGTTAAGTGTTTACACTTTCAATTAAAAACCGATTACTTGGAGAGTAATCGAGTAATCGAATATTTTTCAAATTTTATCAGTAATATAAACTAATTCAAATTGAAAATTTGGAATTGGAATTCTATTTGAAAATTCAAATGGACATATATCACTTCCAGTATCAGTACTAGTATTTGTATTTTATTGAGTATTTTCTCCAGTTTTTCTAGACTGAGAATGATTTCTTTATTTAAGTAACAAAATATTTAAAAAATACCAGCTTTGATCATGAAATTACTATTTACAACTACAATTAACCATAATTGAAATTACTTTCAACGGTTATCAATTTTTTTTTTATCAAAATTAATTAATTAGTTCAAAAGTAGTCAATTAAAAAAAACAAAAAACCATATACGAAGAATTATATATCATAAACGTTTTAATAAAAATGACAGCATTTTTAGTGACTATATTCAACCATTATTAAATTTTTAAATTGATATCTTTAAGTTATTTTTAAGATCTTAAGATAAAAAGTTTTTTCAGAAAAATTTCAAATTGAAAAAGCGCTAAAATCAAAACGATTCAAAATGATAATTTAAGGTGGTTTTTTTTGGTGCGTATATTGGTATGAATATTGAATTTTTTAATTTTTTAAACAAACACAAGTTTGTGTTTCTGTTTATTAACGGTTTGTTTTTAACAATTTTATTGATTATATCGATGTGTTTTTTTGTGTTTCAATTTTTGAATTTTTTTTGTTTTAAAATTTCCTCAAAAAAACAAAAAAAAAACATTTAACCTAAAATGAAATATGAATTCAAGTATTGTAAATTTGTTAAAAATTTAAAACCATTCAAAAAACACAGTGAAAAAAAAGCATTCATTTAGGAATTCCTTAAAATTACGGTCACTATAACCATTTCATGACACACATAGATTATTATCGCATAATTTTGAATTTTCGGATAAACTATAAGGTAAAAAAAATTTTTTTTTTGTTTTTTTAGCTTGAACTTGATGACAGTTGCCAGAAAATATAAAACATTCCAATATTTACAGTTACATAAAAAAAAAAACCAACTTTTAACTAAAATAAACAGTAGTACCAAGCACTAACAAGGTTATGAAAGAAAATTTTTAGAGAAAAAGTAAGGAGACAGTAGTTACATTTTTATATTTATAGTCATAAGATTTTGAAAAGTTGTTTTAAAATTAAATATAATCTGATTCAAGAAAGATTAAGTACTTTGATATTAAACAATACGAGCACAATTTCGAATTTATATTCAACCTTCCATTCTATATTAAAGCTCATAAGTAACTCCAAATAATAAATCATTGTGATAATTTTATTAATCTATTTAACTCTTTTTAAGACCAATCATAATAATAATAATAATCAACAATTATTTCGTAATGAAAGATGTAAAGAAAGAGAATGAAAATTATATTGAGATAATACTACTTTTGACCAAATCATTATAATTAACTTATAATGTATCAGGAAGGGGTGTAACTCTACCAAAACAATTTCCTTATTAAGACCAACTTTTTTTTCACTGAAATCTACTAATTGATGTACAATAAATCAATAATTAAATATTCTAGAATAAACAGGAACTGCAGTATCTATTTTTTATATCTATTCTCTTATTTCCAACGTCCGTTGTAGTTTTTTCCACTTTAGACTAAAATATCAAAAATCCATTTGCAAATCAATGAAATTTCGCATCTTAAAATCTTCAATATTGCTTTCATATTCAGCAAAAAAAAAATAGCTGTTAAAAAAGACAGAGCACCTTTAAACAAAACAAAAAACCAAACACTTAAAAATAAAATTTAAAATAAAAAAAAACAAGAAAAGTAACAAAAAACCACCTTTAATCCAAACCAACAAAAACTCTTACATAATCAAAGATTAAAAAAAAATAAACAGAAATAACGAACCTTACTTACTTCCTGACCTCAAGTGAATCACTTTAAATTTTTTTTTTTTGAGTTTTATCTATCTTTACCTTCTTCTTTTTACCCTCAAACCACTAACAAACAACCTTATAAATTTTTTTTTTTATTATTTTTTCTTTTGTTTTTATTTTTTTATTAATTTTATCCATTTATATGATTGAAAATTTCTGCACCAAATGTTAGTATAGATGGATTAAAAATGAATAGATGAAGAAGGACAGTATAGACGAAGAAGAGGTAGAGAAGAAGTAAAAACTTGAGATAAAAACCAGAAAACACTAAAATTCATCCAACAATTGAAGTTGGCTCACATTTTAAAAGACAAAAAAAAAACATTTAAAATCACTTTCACTCTTCATCATGCATCCAAGTTTTTGAATATATATTTTGTTAATATTATTATTATTATTAAATATATTTTTAAATTAGTTAATCTTTAATTATATTATGTAGGGGTATTGTGTTAACAGTTTTTTTTAAAAGATGATTATTGGATTAAATATCAAATGTTAAATAAAAGCAGGAAAATATTTTGTAAAAATAATCAGCCTCACCTAAATTTTAATTCTTTTAAGGCAAGTTAAAAATACTGTAATAGTATGAAATATGGGTACTTGTTTTTAACTAGAAAACAATAAAAAAAGAGGTTAAAGAGTTCTTTATGAAAATCCTATAGGTATAAGATACGAGTATATCAAATTTCTGGATTAAATTTAATATGGATTGCAAAATTTCCTTTTACTTTTATTTTTAATATGAACAGCAGAAAATTAAATTTTTTAGTTATTATTTTTAATATTTTCTTGACAAGCAATGAATTTTTATAGGTTTATGAATTATGGGCAATTTTTGTTTTCTTATTGAAGTACTTTTAATACATATTTCTGAACTAAAAAAGTGAGTGCGGTTATAGAGCATGGTAAAATGGTTTTTGGAATTTGTAAACTTGATAATTTAACTTGGCTCATTGGTCAGAAATGACAAGTTTTAGTGGTTCAAAATTAGGCTAAATTTCCAATTTATAAATATCATTAACGCAGGGAATAAGTTTAGTACAGGTTTCATACTAATGACTAAAAATAATAATAATAATTTAGTTCACATCATTCTTATAAATGATTATAAAATTTTATTACGAGAGTTTTTTAAATACACTTGGCTTTACTGGAAAAGTTTTAAATTTTATGAATTTCTAGATAATTTAAATACAAAACTACAATTTTTATTTTTTAAAAATGTTAAAAAAAAAAAAAAAACATTTGAAAAAAATATGATAACAAATGCATATAAAAATTTTTCACACTCTTTCCCAACTGTTCTACAAAATTGTATTTTTAATGTCTTAATAATATCATATTTATCTGAAGTTTGTTCAATCAAAGTTTAATCTCAAAAATGTAAATTTTAATATAGCAAACACACAACTCATACAATCTTCTCAATTTTAAACTCCAATCATGAGTTTTAAGTATGGAAATAACTATATTATATAAATATTTTTATATACATATATAGCTTTTTTTTGTATATACATATAAGTTATTTATTTAGAATTACATTTGTTTTTATTTCTCACATTTAACTTAATCATAGAACAAAAACAAGTTTCTCGCTTAAGTCTTTCGTTTAAATTCATTCTTAAAAATTAGTTTTTTTAATTTCTTCATTCTCTTAAGAAAAAAAAAAACAAAATTTAGTTTCTCCTTGTATGAATTTTATTTCTAATTAATTCCTTAATAAATTTCTCTGTTTTAAATTTAGAATTATATTAAGAACACGAGTATATTAAGAATTCATAAGAAGTATATTTATTATACAAATTAAAAAATAAAAAAACATAAATTTAAAATTAATTTTAATACTGAACAGATTCGTTCATACACTGACTCATAAAATAAAACATTTCACATTGTTTTTTAATTTTTCAAAGTGCAAATCAAAAATTCAAATCAAAGACAAAATTATTTAATTAATTTCTCATGTTATAAATTTTTTGTTGTTTTTAATAAAGTAAATACTTTCGCTATTACGAAACAACTGAATATTTTTTGGTGTATTAAAGTTCAGGATACCGATAAGAAAAAAAAAATATAAAACTATCACAATTCTCACATCACTAAATTGAAGATTCCTATATAAAAAAAATTTTTTTTTCAAAATAGTTGACGACAGATCTGTATCTAGATTTATTGTTACCATCATCATTATCATAAAAAAAGAAAACAAAATAACAAAAAAACGAAACAGCATTATATTATTATTCAATTTCGTTTGGTACAGGTTACCTAACCAACCAATAATAAGATTTTAAAAGATTTATCTTAAAGTAGCAACTTTAGTATCGTTCAACACAAAAATCTCCTACGACATTTTCAAAAAAAAAAAACACCAAAAAAGTACGAATCGAAAGATAAAAAGTTTAAAATAATACACTATAAAACCTATAATACGAAAAAAAATGCACAGAGTTACAGCAAACAACAATCACATTTAAATCTTTGACTTTCTGACAAAAAGCACACAAAACAAAAAATTTATATTTGTGCGACTTCCTTAAATCTGAATTTTTAAATTTGGTTGTTTTTTTGTTATTTTGCTTTTATTATAACACGATTATTGTCAGAGTGTTGAATTGGTATTGTGGTTAAAACAAAAAAATTTTACTGCTCTATATGTGAATCGTTAGTTTCTCAGTTTATAACAATTAATTAGGCAAAAAAAAAAACAATCAAAAAAAATATAAAACAACTACTGCTAGCTACTTTTATTAACTATATTATAGCTTTTGTTTTTTTTTTTTTTTGAATTGGCAGCCTAAAACAATAAAATAAAATTTCACAGAGATTGAAAATTAAGTCTGTCTCACAACACATATTTTTTCACCTGTTAATTACCTTTAACTGCTAAGTAGCTAACCATTATGAAATATGTAAATAATATAATTTTTAAATGTATGAAAACCTAATTTAATATTTACCCAGTTTTGAATAAAATATATTAAAAATTTAATGTTTTTTTGTTTATATTCACTTCCATTTAAATTTTTGTTTAACATTTAAGCATTTCATTCATTGTATTACAATTTTCCCATAATAAAGCGGTGAAAGAACTTCTATTCTTCACACAATAATTCTTCGGTCATAGAACTTGAGCATGTTTCATACAATAAATGGATGGAAGAGTTTCAGGAGAACCATAGATAAATTAAGTTAATTAAAATGGTAAAATAGTTCACTTAGATATTGAAGCTAATTAAAGGGTTATAAAATAATTAAGAAAAGAAGAAGCGGATTGTGAGCTATTCAATATTTAAGGGAGAAGTATTCTAATAATATTAACTAAGTACTATTTTGCCTCTATTCTCTCTCATTCGACTTTTTTAGTCATTGTCCTGTTTGCTTTGACCTGCTTATTTTAAATAGGACTCTTAATCATTTGTAAATGAAAAAGATATTTGACTGTGAATGACTTTGAAATAAATTGTACTTTAGTATTTTGATAATTTTTGAATAATTTTAGCTGTTACAATGTCACGTTTAATCTTATTTTTAAATATAATCAGAACAAAACACCTTTTAAACTTCTGATGGTAGTTAATGTTAAGTTCAGAAATATAAAACAAAATCAATAAAAATATCTTCAATTACCACAATTTCAATTTCATTTAACATTGCATTAAAAATCTTCAATTGAATGAATCTAAAAGTGCATTTCCACTCATTCGAAACACAAAAATTCAATAAAATCAAAATATCAATACAATTCTTTTTATTTTTTCTTTTTTAATTTTTTTTTTTTAATTCCCAGTCGGTCTATGAACTATTTACCATCGCTATTCGCATACAGCGCATCATCATCAACGAAAAATACCATAGTTATAATAAACAAATTGCATGGTCTGCGCCATCATGGTCGTTCATAAATCGAAAGTAAAAAAAAAAAGAAAGAAAAAACATAATAATTTCACTTTCATTTGGGAATGATAATTATTACAATGTTTAAATAATAATATACTTGTAGTAAGTTAGAAAGAGTGAAAAGATTTAATTGAATGTTTTTTTGGAATTTTTGTGAATAGAGCAGGCAATAGAAGGAAAATGTGAAGAAAGAGAAAAATAAAATTATACCGAATAGATGCATGCATGCATGTGCAATGTGCATTATTATCGCATCGTGATGCGATGGTATATATATATATATATATATTGTATTATATCAAGACGCATCAAATTCACGACATTTTATTTTATTATGTTATTGGAGTGGAGTGTTTTTTTGTTTTTATTTTTTTTTCAATTTCAATTCTTCCCCTCGTTTTGTTTTATAATTTTGTTTTTTTGTTATTGTTGTTTTTGTTTTTAACAAGTATTTTAGTTCATTTCAGTTCATTTTCATTTCATGGTGCATGCTCTAATGCTAACGAGCTTAAAAATATTTTAATATACGTATATATAAAAATTAGTTAATTCAATAAATAGTTAGTTAGTTTTATTAAGATTTAAAGTAAATGTATGTCTTTGGTAACATGTAAACTAATACATATAAACTTGGTTTTATAAATGAAAATGAAAGATGTATGTGTTGAAGAAGAATATTTATATAAGTTTATATACATTATATATACGTGTATATTAATGTATTACTTAAGAATATTTATATAAGTTTGTGTTTAATTGTACGAAAGACAAGACAGATTACTAAATTGAAATACATATAATAACAAATCATTGAAAAATTTTAGGGATTTTGGGACTGCTGCGAAACCCGATAAAAATTGAAGACATGTAGACAAATTTGCTTGCACTTCGCTAACTTGGTGAAACTTAGGTAGATATATTTAAAAGTTAAAAAATGAGTATTCGTCTTGAACTCGTAATTTTGTTTGAAAAAAGAAATTTGAATGCAGTTTAATGCATTTGAGCCAATGATGCACCCAAAGAAAATGCTTTTTTCATCCAAATAGTTGAAACTAGAGTACATACTTTAAGTACTTTAAAGGTTTAGAATATCTTAACTAAGTTCACCAAAACCAAATAGTTAGTTTACTAGTATTTTTAATAAAAATTAATTTAAACTGTCATGGAGGAGTTGGAGGTTGATTTAGTTCCTTATTTTTCCAATACAGTTGTTTAAAAACACCTAAAAATAAAAGATGAATTAAATAAGCTGTACACACATATGCAAACTTGAACATATTTATACAATGCTTCTAAAAGGTTTTTCAAGGGGAATGATGCAATTTAAATGGGAACAGTGGTTATAATTGCAACACTGGGTTTTATTTTGACATTTATATTGTTATTTGTGTTCAGTAGACTTTGTCATTTAATCATGGAAAGATACACGCATCAACAACTTTTAAAAATTGTTAAATTGTTTTATCAAAATCAGTGCTCATTTCTAAATACTTAGAGAAATTTAAGAAAATTTATCTAAAAAATCCAAATTTTACTTTCACAGCAGTTAAAGTTTTTCAAAGACAAACATGGAGAATTTTAACAAAAGATTTGGGTTTACATCCAACTTACATAGAACAATTTGATAATTATGAACATTTGTATTAGTGCCTACGGAGAGGTCGTACGGGGCATTCAGTTGAGTGATATAAGTTTCCATGCATAATGGCATAATGTAGCCTTTTAAATAAAAAATGTGTTTGTTTTACTGAATAATTTATATGTTCCTTTTTAATTTTTAAATTGTATCATCCCTAAGGGAAAACCCTTTATAAAAAATGTCTTGACATTAACATTCCTAACATTTTAAGGATCAAAATTAAAATAGAGTCAACAATAGCAAATGCCTTACCTATAAGCAAATGGAAAATAAAAGCAAAAAGTAGACCATCATTTAATTGTTAGAAACTCTAATTTTAAAACATTTTGTTCTCTTTAAAACTCTAAAATTTTATAGACATTCTGATAATTATTGGAAACTTATGGTTTTCTCCTGCAATTTTGACACTGTTAGTCATAATACTCAATACTACTAATAATACTTTTCTCTGACTGGGAAATTATACCACAATATAAAAATAACCCAAAAAAATGGCTAATAAAATTGATTATAAAGTTTTAGCAAAACCATTGTAAAAAAAAGGTACTCTTAAGTTTTAATAGTCAGATTAAAAAAAAAACTGTCTAAGTATAAAATATTTTATATTTTTACAAGTAAACATAAAATATATTATATTTTTACAAGTAACTATTATTTGAATTTTTGCTACCAGACATATAACTACTATACTTATACTTATTTAATTCAACATTTTTTTTTTTTATTCAGACTTTTATACACTTAAACTTTAATATTATAACACTAGACAAATACATTTGAAAAATATGTTTAAAATGTTACAATATAAAAAGTGTCTGTAAATATGGATTACCTCAGGGTTTTAAAATACAATACATTTTTTTTATGTTTTGTATCTTAAGATAATCATCAAAAAAAAAAAAAAAGAAGAAGAATAATATAAAAATCATAATTATTAAAAATAAAGCTGTTAATAATATAGCAGCATAAGTGTATATATAAAACATTTATGTATGTATATCTGCTTGCAAAATGCATTAAAAAACATAATAACTGTAACAATAATAGATTGATTGCAACAATATATATATAAATAGTATAAGGGGGGTAAAAATTGTAATGCAAATTTTTTATTTTGTACATAGAAAAACAAAATGAAAAGTTGAGCTTTTAACACCTTACTGACTGTTATACGTTGTTATTTCATATTTATTTCAGTAATGCAACTTTTTTATTTAAAAACACTATTTCTCCACATTTTCATTTAAAGTGTTGTATAAATGTAGTATTACATACAACTGTTGGGAATTATATATGTATGCATAGTAAGTCAAAATGTGGATTAATAAACTTTAAAGGTTTTTTTTTCTTAATTCAAATATTTCGTCAGAACAGACATAAAAAATAAAGCACAGCACATAATAAAAAAAAAAAAAAAAAAAAAAAAAAATAAGATCAAAAACAATAACAAAAATTTACAAAAAAACAAAAAATAATACAGGAGAGAATTGAAAATTAATTGAAAATTCGTGATTACATAGTTTTGTTTTATTGTTTTTTTTTTATTTTTTTTTGTTTTATCAGGTGTGAATGAAATCAGGTGAATAATCTTAATTTAACAAACATACATATATATATATAAAAACAAAAGTAAAACTAGAAACGCAATTAAAAGTTTTTTTTGTTATTTCAGTTCAATATGATTTATTTATACACAATATATCTAAGTGGTATCATGTCTATAGATTATAGAATACTTTCCATTATGTTTTATTTTAATCACACAACAGATTTTTAATTACATAATATTCTCATGAGATAATTTTTTTTGTGAAAAAAAAATATTTGAAAATATAATCACTATAGTTACCTAGTGTGATTACTTTGTATTGAAATTCATATTTTTGATTCAATTAAACAATTGTTTTTTTATATATTTGTAATTAGTATTAATGAATCTAATGAATGTAATGTGGAATAGATTTGTTTTAAATAAACTAGGAGCCATATGTATTAAATTTACAGATGTTATGTAATGCAACAAATGTTCTTGTAATTAACTAATACCGGTATGTATGGAATAAACATATCATATTTAAATGTATTTGTCTCTGGCGTAGTGGTAATGACCAATGGCGTAGTGGTAAAGACGACGCCTTTAGCGGAAGGTCTTGGGTTTAAACTTCTGATCAAACGTCAGATCATATCTAATAAAAAATTTCGTAAAATTGTATAATTATATTGTAATAGTTAATATCGTAATATAAAATAGGATTTAATAAAAATATATAAATAACTCTTGTTTAAGATAATAGATGACGCACAAAATTAACATTTGTGTATTCATAATCTTAAACAAAATTTGCAGCCGAGTAATCAACGGTTTGATGAATATAACGATTAAAGAAACTGAAGCCTAGTCTAAATTGACTTGATCAATGTACTGCTTACTGTTTAAAAGTGTGGAATAAGAAAAAAAAAATAAAATGTTTAGGTGATATATTAATATTCCGTTATTTTAAATATTTTTAATATTCTCACCATTTTTGTAATACTCTTATATATGTGATATATGGTAATTTGCTATTCTTTTAAGAAATATCTGCCAAAGTGATTGCAAATTTATTTTATTTGAGGTTAATTCGTAATCACTTTCACAGAAGATTTATTTTATTTTAAATCTTACAATATAAGCTTTGTGGTACAAGCATTTATTGAAATAATTATGTTTGTAATCCATTTAAGATTTTCTATAATTTTCAGCCTATGTACGTGTTCATTGTTTTCCAACACCTTTATAATTACAAGGACATTTTTTATTTTTCTTTTTTTTTTGGAAAAAATGTAATCAAAATGAAAACCAAGTTAACTTTAATCCCCAATTATTATTCCCTTCAAAAAATTTCTTAAAATTTTTAAAATAAAAATAACCATTAAATTTTTGAAATCTCATTGTTTTTTAGGACACAATTTACAATCATTATATTTTTAACTTCTGTTTAACAAAATAAACCATTTATATTTTGATCCGGGTCACGCATATTTTTAAAAATAGTTCAGACCTAAATATTCAATTTAATTAGGGCGAATAAATCTTTTGCACCTATTATTTAAAAAAAAATTTAAAAATGAGTATTAAATAAGCTTTATTTGGTTTTATTGTACCAAAAAATTACTGTATAATAAGTAACTAAAAATCACGTTTAATATGAAATTGAGCTCTTGAATTAATTATTAGTTGTAAATGTTATTTTTTCTTAACTTCAACATCACCAAAAAAATGGTTTGCTTAACATTTTTGCAAATGTCAAAAAATACTTGCCAAACTGTCAAAAAAATTTGTTTTAATTTTTTATTTTAATTTTTACAAAATTTTTCATTAAAGATATGTACCAAAAGAGTTTCATAACACTTTACTCATTTCTTCTTTAATTAAGGTAAAAAAAATTGTGTAACTAAAATATACACGAATTTGACATGATTAATTATAATCGTGTTTAATTCTTTATTTATTTATTTTTTTTTTTTTGTTTTTAATTCATTTTCCTAATGATATTTAAACCCACTTTAAAAGTCTGTTATATAATCCTATATAAGCATTTAACATTACTTTAAACGAGGAAGAGTGTAGTAGAGTAGACTGTGTCAACTCTGGGATACCCGTATGACCGTAACATATACATTATATTATCCGGCTAATTACTTTTGGCAAAATTTCAAACATTCAGCTTTATTAGGTGTAAAGTAATGCTCATATAAAAGAAGGAGTTGTATGGCAGCTACTCGAACCCTTTGCAGTAGACCAACCAAATTTTGCAGTAACCTTAGCTATTGTACTAAACTATTTTTGGCAAAATTTCAGACACCCAGCTTGATTTGGTGTAGTGTAATCCTCATATGAAAGAAGGAGTTGTATGGCAGCTTCTCGAACCCTCAGCAGTAGACCAACCAAATTTTGCAGTAACTTTGGCCATTACACTAAACGACTTTTTGCAAAATTTCAGACACGCAGCTTCCATAGGTATAGAGTAATGCTTATATAAAATTAGAAGTTGTATGGCAGGTACTCGAACCCGTGGACCAAAATGGCTGAATTTAAATAGCGATTCCGTTTTTTGCATAAAAACGAATTTGTGAAAATTTCATAATCCTAGCTCCTTTACTTTTTGAGTTATCGTGATGACGGACGGACGGACGGACGGACATACATCGCTAAATCGTTTTATTTTTCGATTCTGATCCGATCCATACACTTGAGTCTATATCGACTCCCCCTCCTTCTCTGCGTTACAAACGTAATGGCAAATTTATTATACCCTTGGACTATATAGTCATACGGGTATAAAAAAAACTTTGTGCAAAAAAAAAATAATATAAAAGTAAGGAAACTTTTTATTAAATTTCATATGCACTTTTTAATATACCACATAACCACAAAAACAACAGCAACAACAACAAAAACAAGAGAAATTACCTTTTTTTTTTTTATTTGGCATTTTCTGAAATCTGAAATGTCATAAATGACATAACACAAATGAACATTAAAAAAAAAACATATATTTTGTAATAAATTTGAACTTTATAAAATTATTTAATTGACATTATAATTAATCTTAATTTAGGTATAAAATACCTAAGGAAAACTAAAAGATACATAAAATTGTAATTATAAAAAAAAAGTACTTGTCTGGGATTTGTGAAGTAAACCGGTAGTACAGTACAGTAGGATATGAAAAATTAAAAAAAACAAAAATACTTTTTATCATTTTAATTACACCTCCGTAAACTGTAGTTTTTGTTTTTTTTTATAACTGATCTACCTTTGTAATTAGAGAATGATTGAAAAAAAATATTTAAGTAAATTAATTTTACTTATTTACCGTAAAATTTATGTATTGATTTGAAGGTACTATTAAAAGAATTACTTTTCAAATAATCAAAATGACATTTAGTGTATTATAACATAACTTTTACAAAAAATAACGGAAGTTTTTAAAAAAATTTTGTTTTTTTATTACAGTTACAAGTAAAAAGTGACAAATGACAATTATGACAAGTGGGAAAAAAAATAGGTATGCTTATGACTAGGAAAAAAAAAGCTTAAACTAAACTGATCGCATTATAGTGTCATTTTAGGGCGTTAAATATTATTTTACTTTGATTTTCCGACATTTTCTATATTAAATGACATATTGATGATACTTAAGCTTCTTGGTTTGGTCTTAAGATTAAAAAAAAAAATACTTGGAATTTTTTTTTTTTTGAAATTGTTGTTTGTTAAAAAAATATGACAATAATATTATTATTTTGTACTTATATATATATATATATTTATATATATATATACTCATGTATGAGTTATTTGTCAGTACTTTTTCAATTTGTATAAAAATACTTAAGTATAAGTATATAAAATTAAAAAAAATTTTATAATTTTTTAAGTGGAAATTTATTAAACTTTCACTTTTATTAATTACAAAAAAAAAAAATACCAACAATTAAAAATCAAATTTTATTAAATTTTAAGTTTTAATTTCAATTTAAATGTAAGTGCATTACTTGAATTGAAATTATTTTACTTTAAAAGGGAAAGGTTATTAAACTGATAAGAATTTTTTAAAATTCCGAAAAAATTAATATTTTGTGTAAATAAAAAAATGTACCTATAAGATTCACATTAAAAATAAAAACATTTAAAAGTTGAATAATAATGAGATAGTACTAATTCATTTAAAAAAAAAAACTTATTAAGAAAGTACAATTTTTATTAATAATGATAACAGACAACAAGTCTTCATAAAATTTAATTTTTTTATAATCAAGTAATAAAAAAATCGAATCAAGTGCAATTTTATGCTTTCGAATTATCCATTAAATTTATATGAAAGCAGATTAATTTTACTTATTTACCGTAAAATTTATTTATTGATTTGAAGGTACTAAAAAGTGCAAATGCACTTTTTGATTAAAAAAAATGAAAAAGCAAATATATAATCACTTATGATGATGTAACAAACTATATATGTACATATAAATTAAGATAAAACTGAGATTGTTATCAAATTATGAAAAGCAGAACTACACATTTATTGAATATAAGTTTTTAAATTTAAATTCAAATTTTTTTATTTAATCTGCATAATTTGTAAATCAATCAATTATAAGATATGGAATATATAATATCAAATATAACTATATAGTATATAAATTATATCAACAAATTCAAAACGAAAAATATATTTTATTTGGTTAGTTTTAATTAATTCAAAAATTAGCTCAAAGCTCATTACGTCATCAAATTTATATATTAATACAGTTTGAATGATTTTGTTACATAGTAATTTGAAATGAATGAAATTTAAATTTTAATTAACAATCTTATGGTATACTTTGATTTATTTCTTAATTATTTATTATAAATTTATATATATTATATATATATATATATATATTAATTTTATACTTATATGTTTTTTTAATATTTCAAATTTTTTAAATTTATATGATTATTATATAATTTTTAAATATGTGCTATAATTTTAAAAAACAAATATTGTTATACTAGCTGTTGGTCCGTGTATGACGAAATGACAGAATGACGGAATGTCAATTGAAAGAAAAACTTTTTCTAATAAGAAAAAAATAATTGTATATCAATATTATTTTCTTAAATAAAGTCGAAACTGTTACATTTTGTAATACGTAGATTATATTTCGATTCTAGTAATTGATACACAAAAGAAAATGACTTATATAACTTCTGGTTGTTTCTTAAAAATTTGAAGATGAATAATAAGTTATGTAGTCTACCTTTTGTAAGTTTTAAATTTGATAAAATTTCGGGGTCGTTAGTTCGAATCCCTTCTTGGTGAATTTTTTTTTTTAATTTCAATTAATTTTTTTTTTATTCAATTACGTACTTGTTTAAATTTTAAATTTTTAAATTTAAATTCGATAAAATTGTTTGTTAAAAGATTTGAAATTTTTTTATAGGTTTATTTTGTTTCAAAAATGATCTATTTCTCCATCTATTAACTTTATGTAGACATATTTTTAAAATCTTGCTAAGCTCTGTATATTGTTTAATAACATTTGTTTAGATTCAAATCCTACAATGTAACATGTTTAATTATGTACCTATTTTTATGGACATAAAATTGAATTATGAATTGAGTTAAATGCAAATAAATTTTTTGATTTTTTTTATTATACCTACCTAATTAAGTAAAAAAAATATATTTGCTTTGATTACTAAGGTGCAGTTCATTTGGCTTTATTTCAGGGATGAGATGAGGGAAGCTTTCAAATTGCTTTGAAACATTGCTTGCTTTATTTACTTTCCAAAGCAAAAAGCATGCAACGCCACAAAGCGTATATTTGGCCTTCGCCATTATTTCAGTTTATAACTGAAACTAATGAATACTTACTACAAAACTGTTCATGTGAAGCATAGTCTTAGTTTTTAATACCAAAATGATTTACTATTTATTTAAAATTCCCAGAAAATCTTCTGTGATTTTTAAAACTGAAATCAATTTTTTCATAAACTAAAAAAATTTTTTTTTTGTTTATTTTTTTTTATTAAAAATAAATAAAATATTTTTTAGCCTGCTTATGATAATTTTGGATATTTTATTTTGTAAAATAAAACACATTCAGCAAAACATTAATATTTTATTTTTTAATAATTGAACACATCCAACAAAACACATTTAATTGAATGCGTTTGTCACACCTCATTCTAGACAAATATATTAATAATAATAATAATTACTAATTGTCGTTGTTTTTAATTTCGGGTGTAGTATAAGCGCTATATAAACAGCTAGGACTTACAACCCGGTCTGCATTCCATTTACAATACTCTCTTGTAAACCTTAAGAGTAAAAACGTTTATTAATATGTTTAATATTGTTATTTATATATATATATTAGTTCACCAAGGGAATTTTATAAAGAAAAGTATTTATGACGGGAATCGAACTCGCAATACCTCGGCAAATAAGTCAAATTTTTACCTACCAAGGCCCGATATAATTATTTAATGTCATTTAAAAGTTTAATTTTGCGTTAATATACAAAGGAAAATGAAAAGGGATCAATCTGTTTAGTGAAAGTCAAACAGGGCTCCATTCGCCGAATTAATTAATTACTAATCAAATATTCATTTTTGATAAGTTTCTGTTGCATCAAAATAATACATGGTAATTTACTTAAAAGCCTTCGTTTGTAAAAACAACACTCACTTATCAATAAATTTAAAAGAACACTTATCGATAAAATTATCAATATTTGATTAGTTATATAATAAGAAATTATTGGGAGCGTTCCATCTCGGTTTAGTAAATCTTTTTTTTTAAATCTCGTTTTTAGAAAATCTCGATTTTAGAAAATTTCGTTTTAGAAAATATTGTTTTTTATTGAAAAATCTCTCTTTTTAAGAAAATTTCTTTTTTAATTTAAAAATCTGGTTTTAAGGATTTTTGAGAGGGATACAAAACCAGAAATATCAGCTTTTTCCAGAGTATAAAAAAAATAATTTTCTAAAAACAAGATTTTCTGAAACGAGACTTTCTAAAAACGAGATTTTCTAAACGAGATTTTCTAAAACGAAATTTACTAAACCGAGATTTCAGACCCAACCCAAAATTATTAGATGAGTCGGTGAAATGAGATCTAGGTTTAAATAATAAATTTTATAGTGTATTTAAAAGAATTCCTTAGTATTTTTAAATAAAACTTTTTATGGTTCGAGTAATGGACTTTGAAATTGATAAGATTTATTGATAAGCATAATTTAATCTTCATTTAAATAAAATGGAGTAATATTTACATTGAATAAATTAAACGAAAATTAATATTCATTTTAAACACATTATCGTATGATATTATTTAAAAAATAAATAAATAAATATAAATTAATAATTTATAACTTGCAAAAATAAAAAAAAAAAAAAATCTTAAAATCAATTTAATTAATATTCGTTCCGGTCAATTTTTTTAATGAACAATTAAATTATAATATTTATTATAATATAAAAATAAACACGCAAAGTATTATAAAAATTATAATATTATTAATTTTGCATTCACTCCCACAAAACACAATAAAAAAAAAAACAAACAATTATACTATTTCCGATAAAAATAACACCATTAAAACTATACACACTTTTATTTATTTATTTATTATAATAATTTAATTTTAAAAATTTTTATTGTGATTCTTTTATTTAAAATATTTAATTAAAATCATATTTAATAATTTTTTTAAAATTAAACAAGTTTTATAGTTTTTTATTAAATCGTATTTTTGTAAAATAAAATTTACTAAATAAATTATATATTTTATTTAATTAATTTTTATTCTTGAAAACTATTTAAAGTTTATATTTAAGATTTAAAAAAAAAACCAAATATTATTAAGTAAAGAAGCATTCAATGAATTCTAATCGTACATTTTACTTCCTGGCTTAAAATATTAAAAAAAAAAACGCTTAAAAAGAAACCGCAAATGAAAAATAACAAGTTTTATATTTGCTAAACATTATCATAATAGTTAATAAAAAAAATAAATGTTATTTTAACGAAGAATTTTGTTTTTGATTATGTTAATTCAAAAAAAAAATATTAAAATTTTAGTATTTTTATACGCTAATCTCTTTTAAAATAATATAAACATGATAATAAATTAAACACCTTTAATTCAATATATTGCGAATTTTTAAATAAATGGATCTGCTGATGCATAAGTTTACATAAATGTTTATTATTAAAAAAAAAAAAAAATAAACAAATACAAAAAAATGTTTAGAGTCACTGGTACAATGTCAAAATAATTATTATTGCAAACAATATGAAAAAGCAATCTATGGAAGGAGAGTGTGTCATATAATATTAGTTTTGATTGGGATGTGCACAGTGTCGTTTATCTGTATTTTGTATAAATTGCCTGTGTTATTATTTGACTATACTTCATTTGCCTGTATTTTATGTGACTGTATTTCATTTGCCTGTATTAAATTTGATCAAAATATTTTTCAGAATATTTAAGAATTCAATTTAGGATATTAGCCCTAACTATAATAGTCATTAACTATCATAAGGCAGTTAGATATTTCGACATTATTACAATATTGTAATGTAAACTGCAATAGTAATAGCAAATCATTTGAAAATACTCAACAAAAAACTAAAATTAAATTATACTTACTTTATTTTTAAAATTCATTTATATTACTTATAGCCTCGGTGGGTTAGTGGGTAATCATTTGGCTAACTAACCGAGGGGGTCCGGGTTCGATTCCCAGTCAGTTCATACAATATTTAATTGAAAGAAAAAATATTGAAAAATATCCTTATGGTGACCAAATATACAAATATTGAAATATACAAATATATAATATAAACAAAATAATTAATATTGTAGTTATAAATAAATAAAAATGATTTTATTTAAAAGCCCAAATGCCAAATAGGCAAATAATATCAGGCAATATTTACTATTGTCCTGGTACTAATTATAAATAAATAAATAAATGAATGACATCAAATGACAGCTAATAACTGTTATAATTAGGGGCATTAGGTCTCCTATGATATCATATGATTCTGTACGAATGTATGACATTTCTAATAACTAACTAAAATAGTCATAACAATCATTCGTTATCATCAGTAGTCATATTGAAAACGTTCCTCAAGTCATAAGTATAATATGAGAAAGTTTGTATAAATCATATGCCATCATAAGTAATTTAATAAAGCAATACTTATAATTGTATTTTTAAAATAAATTAAGTAAAATAGTTAAGTAAGTAGTTTAATTTTTTTGACGTTTTTTTGATATTGTTTATCATACGTAATAATATCGAATATCTTTCGAAAGTTCATATGACAGCTTCTGACTATTATAGTTTGAGATATTCTCTTTCTCCAGAATGTTTGTTAATATAGGACAGAACCTTTCGGATGAAATACAGTCAAATGAAATACAAGTAATTGAAAATAGTCAAATGAAATACAATTTAATAAAATTTTTGAAATTGAAATACAGTCATGTGATAGTAAATAACATGCTTAAACACAGAAATGAAGGGGAAAGTATGTCTGGAAATTCGTGACTTTGCAGTAGAGAATGTTTTACTATCTGCATGTGGTTGTTTCATTCTCAAAACCTTTGGAAAAATTCCTATTTAATATATAAATATTAAAGTCGCTAAGATCTCTATCAAACAACTTAGAACTGTCAAACTGACAGAACAACTCTTTCAATTACGGTACTGAATTTTGACCATTTTATAATTCAAATTTAATAATAGTTTTCAAATTTCATACAAAATGACCCACACAAAAAAAACATTTTTTACTAAGAGGTCATACAATCTTTTCACATGGTGAGAAAATTAGAGAAACTGCACGATTTCGAATTCAACATACAACACAGAAAATAGTTAATAAGTAATTACATTTTTTTATAGTAATTCTTTCCAGGTTATAAACTAAAATTTTTGTACAGGATAAGGTTTAAAATTTTGTTTTTTTGCATTCTATTTTTAATTTTAATTTTCTTTGGTACTTACATAAGATACAATTCTTGATTTTATTATTGATCACATATCTTTAAAAAATTGAACTAATTTAATTCTAATTTTGCACATAATATCGGGTCTTACAATAAATCTAACGATTTTTTAAATAAAAAAAAAAAAAAACACAAAAAAAAACAAATCCAATTTTTTTACCTTGAGTAGTTAAATCTTATTATTTTTTTTTACTACTTATTATTCCAAAATACTCGTATTTATCTCTGATATATTTTGTTTTTTTTTTTGCATAACTTTTAATTTTATGATAATTAACAATGTATATACATATATAACAATATTATAGTTATGATGTGACATGATTTCATGCTGGGAGAATTTTTTCGCAAAAAAAAAAAACGTTTGATTATAAATTTTGCGCAGATATCTTTTCCGCAATACTCCAAAAAAAAATCCAAAAAATTTAAATTTTAAAATAGTTCTATTTTATATTATGTATATAATTAAGTGTAGTTAATTCATTGCAATTTTATTAAAAAAAGATATATATATATAAAATATAGGTGGTATTTTTATATATATAAATACAATTTGATTAGATAATAAAAATATAATAAAAAAAAAATAATATAAACAAAAGATGTCGCTATTGTATCGATTTGTTTAAATTTTAAATTATATTTTTATTTTTATTATGGATATTTAATCGTATTAAGTGTGATTTAAATTGCAATAAAATTTAAAAAAAATTTTTTTAATAAATATTTACTAAAATTTATTAATTTTATTATAATTTATTAATAATATATATATACATATTTTAAATATAATTAAAAAATATAAACAAAAAATATTAAAAAAAAAAAGAGTTTTTCAATTAAGAGCGTTTTTGTTTTATCAATACGGAAATACCTTGTATAAAGAATATGGAACTAAATTGAGTATACGTATGTGATCTAATTAAGAAGTCTAACTGTCATATTTCTAACAAAAAAAATTAAATAAATTCTTATTTATGATTTCCTTAAACATTAATTATACTTAAAAAAAAATAAGTATATAAACTTAATATATCATCAATTAAAAGATTATTATTTGTTTAAGGTAAAACGTAAAGTTTTAAAACTCTGGTTTCATATAATGTTTCAATTGACAAAACTAAAAATTTCGCTTGGTTTGATGCGTAACTTGCGTAACTAACACTTGGTTTGAGTAAAAAAATCAAATTTCGAATCAAGTCATCATTCAACTCAAACTTTGCGTCTGCACAAGAACTGAGTCAAAGGTATAAGCGCATGTGCTTCATTCAAATCGCAGTGCATCGCTGAGTTAAGGGATGAGTTGATAAGAAAATTGGATTGGACCCAAATTTAATTTCTAGAAATCCTTTAGCTTATGCAATTAATTACTAAGAAAATTGGTATACCTGCCCATAACTAATAGTAAAAAGAGTGTATATATATAATATTCAAACTAATTATTTGTATATTTCAATTAATCAGATTTTTATTAATCTTCTATCTCTGTAAGTGAGTATAATCTGGAGTAATTAATACAGTTACAGGGTTAATTAAAAATACAAAAATTGTGGAAAAAGCTGCTAAAAGAGAATACAATATAAGTTCTTACTTAAGTATATATTTATTCGGAAATGAAGATTTAATATGAATAAATTACATATGAAAAATGATTTAAAAACAAAATATAAACTAATAATTTAATTTAAAAATATAACTCACATTCATATCTTCAATAACAAACCCAAACTGGTGTTATAAGTTCTATGATAGGTACTACTGTTTTAAGTATGTTGTATGTGAAATTAAGATTAATTCTAATAATAAGGAATTTTATATACTTATACAGTAAATCTCTTCTCTATAAAGTATATATATATATATATATATATCTAATTTATGTATATCTCTCCAAAAGTATGGTGAAGACATACGATCCATTAGCCAATAAAAAATTTAAAAGTCAACGAAAAAATAGAAAATATTATTTGGTAATCATAGGATATCAATTTTTTAATAAATATTATCCTACAATATGAATGATAATACGATAAAAAAAGATTACTAAGAAATCAATTTTAAATCATTATGAAAGCCCTATTTCATGAAAAACTTTTTTTTTATTAGTAAAATTCTATTTGAAAAACTCTTATATTTTATTCCTGCCCAGAATACGCCTTAGAAAGGTATTTTTTATAAACTGAAAAATTGTTTGTTGAAAAGAGTTGGGTTTTTGAAATCATAGATTCAAAACATAAATAGACAAAGACCAAAACATAAATAAATCCTAGCAAAGTCTTACCTAGTTAAATAACTTATTTAATTATATAATATATATTTATAGTTTTACAAACTTATAATTACTTAAACTAACAGCAGTCAATGTACGAATCAATCTTAATCCAATATATTAATTAGTTAAATTACATAAATATGAAATGAAATGATCCTATCATTTCATTGGACATTTTGATTAGATATATATATATATATATATATAAAAACTAATAAATTATTAATTCAAAATATCCATCAACAAATCAGAGTTATTTTTTTTTTTAAACCCACCAAATAAATGCAATTTTTATTACTTTTCAATCTAATCCATCATTCAAATTTCACAAATTTTCAAAAAAACAAATAATTTCACTTTCTTTTACCTTTCACCTTAAATAAAATCAAACAAACTCACATACACAATATATATATTTTTTAATTAATACCAAAATTGAATACAATTTTTTTTTTATTACCGCAAATCTTGATACCACCTCAACCTTTAAAATATTTTGGGAAAAAAACAAAAAAATGTCAAATTAAATCTTAATGTGGTAACAATGTACAGTAATAAAATATTAGCAGTACCGCCAACATTCCACTACAAAAACAGTGTCATAAAATACAGTAGCGTCAATTTTAATGTAAAAAAAAAATTGAAGAGAGAAAAAACAATAAATAGAAAAGATTAATTCCGCTGATCTAATTTAAATGATCCGCTAAAATGTTTTGGAATAAATTTTAAAAAAAAAAGTTTTTATTCAAAGCGGAAATAAACTGTTTGTTTTTTTTTATTTTTTATTTCTGTATCTTATTAATTTCTAGTTAAAAAAAAAAACAAAAACAACAAATATATTACAAAATGATTTAATACACATTTATCAACCCACGCTTTTTTGTTTTAAATTAAAAATTTATTTTAAAATGTGAGTTATGAATTAAAATATTCATTTATAATGTCAAAAATTAATTATATCTTTAGATCATCTGTTATTAATTTTATGTATCAATTTTAGTGCCATTTAAAACTTTTAATTTATAACTTAAAAAGTTTTAAATACGTTTAGAATTGAACAGATCTTCTTGCAATACTTTCCAGGATGAATTCAATTAAAAATCTGATGAGAATTGGGAAATAGATTTCAACTACATCATTTCAAGAAAACGTCAATTTGAAGTAGTATTTGTTATCTAAAATGTCTAATTTTGACAGTTGATAGCAATATACAATTAAAGCAAATTAGATTAAGTGAAGTGAAGATTCTGAATTAGGAGATATTAGAGTCGGATTCTAAATGAGTTGAATGCCAATATAAAAACGACATAAGATTCATCGTAATATATGTCATATTCTGATAATTACCCTGATAACCCATAAATAGTGCAAAAGTACGGAAGTACTTCTTTTCTACTGAAATTAATAGGAATGGTTGGAAAAATTCACCACTTTAGAACTAATTAATTAAAGTTCAGGATTTTTTCAGCAATTTTTCAATACTTTTTGAGTGGTGAATAGAATTAGTTATTTTCAGTACGGTTTTTGTTCCACTTCTGTAGTGAACATAATAAGTCTTTTCAGTTTTCCTTCAGTATCTTTTCTAATATTAATTTTATTATTTGTTAAGAACTAATTAAAAAATAAGACAATTTAAGTACTTATTTAGTATTTTTTTTTTTATTCAAAATTTTTTCACGCATAAATTCAATAACAAAAAACTTTCGCCATTTAAGTTTAAACTCCAATTAAATTTTATTACTTATGTTGGAATAAAGTAACACTCTATTATAGGTACAAAAACGGAGCGATATAGAGAGTAACTATATAAGATATTATTGTTTATTCATTTAAAAGAACTTCAATACTGATTCACTACTTTTTCAAGATTGAATAATCAGAATTTAAAATTACCAAAACAAAAACAATTTATTTATTCTATAAAAGTGCAAAAACTCATTTTTATATTTGTCGTAACTGCTGAACTCAGGTTTTCAAGATAAGAATGTGTATTTTCTTAGAATAGGAATTAATTGGAGTTTTCTCATAGTAAGCAGAGTAATTTTTTCTATTATACAAATTTTTGCAAACGCTTAAATTTTTAACCCAAAGTAAAATAAAAAAAAAATCACAAAATCAATATTTTAAAGATATATATCTTAAGATATTTTAAAACTTCACAAACCAAGTACATTATAGTTATTTAATATTATATGATGATCTGTTATATTATATAGTAACTAAAAACGTATTAGACAATTTTTTGTTTTTATTTTTTTATTATCTTTTTTTTTTTTAAAACCTGCTAATTTAGGTGTCATGTCTTTATATTTTCAAGAAACAAGGTTTAAATTTTTAAATTTCGTTTTTGGTTTTTGTTTTGATTTTTCGGAAGTGAAAACCAAATGTTTTTATTTTTTAATTTTGTCTATATAGATACATAGTTTTTCGTTCCACTACCACCCCGATTTTTTTTAAGTTGGAAAATCTGTATATGATTATCTTGATCACATGGATTAGATAATGTTACACCAAAAATAAAAAACAAAGGGGGAGCTTTGATTTAAGGTAAACTCGTTAATAAAATAAAAAATTGGATATACAGTATCTTTAGATACATATAACGTAAAAATTCAATATAAAAGCAGGATGAAACATTTAAAAAACTGTTAATAACTCAATTGTTAATAAATAGTTATATTTTTTTTTAAACTTCACCATAGATATTTAACATTGAAAATTTATTATAACTAATATTTATAATTAAGTCTTTAAAATTTTTAAAAAATTTTTAAGGGTTTGGAAATTTAAAAAAAAAAAAAAAACAAAAACAAATTAATTGTTGATATGGTAGAAAAGTTTTTTGGAGAAATTTTGAACAATAATAATTTTTTATTACTTAAATATATGTGTGTAAAAACTTTTGAGTTATAGATAAAACTTTTAGAGATTAACTTATTTTAAGACCTTTCAAAATATGATTAATTGCTTCCTTATTGGCATTGAAGAAAATTAGAGCTTTCTCAAATACAAATTTTTAATAATTATATCAATGAATAAATTTTTAATTATTTCAGAGAAATATAAAAAAGGAAATTCCCGAAATTTAGTTTTATATTGTTAAAAAATTAAAAAGATTTATAACTTAAATTTATTCAGAACAATAGAAATTTCTTTTTTTTTTTAATATACTTATACACCTCAAAAACTAAAGTTATCTTTCTTTATAATCACTTTGCAATCCTATTCAATACCTTCCGGTTCATAATTAACAAAATTTCTAAAATATATGGAAATTTATTCCATAGGCTCATATGGACAAAATGAACTTTTATTGTGTTTCATAAACGTGATATACTGTATTGTTGTTGATATTAATTGGTTTTATATTTTGTTATAGAAAGTTAACAATGATCTAAGTATAACAGTTTTAATCTATAAATTTAATCAAATTTTGAAAACTTTTATTTTGAATATGATGGAATGGAAGTAATAAAACGCGCCAATAATTGATATATTCTTTTATTTTATTTAATTTGGGTTTTTTATTTGCAACAGTTTTAAATTTCATCTTTAAAAGTGATTATTGTCTATAATTTAATTCTATATATAATATGGAACTAAATTAACATTTCATGCACAGGATCTACAGGGCCTAGATGATCACTTTACATTATGGTTTTCTGGGTACATACAAGTAGCAATAAAATTAAAATAATCCTAAAACTGAAAAAGATTGATCTTGGACTAATAACAGGGATATGCACAACCTGCTTAATGCTTAAGGATCATTCAGCCATAATAGGTAGAGCTACTACCAGAGATACAAGAAGCTGTAAACGGGAGGATAAAACGATTCTCCATGTACTATGCCAATGCGAAGCGCAAGGTCACTGAGAGTCTTAGGAAAGGGATACCGAAAGACTTCAGTATTGTAAAGGAATCAGATCTGGGAGAGATAATCCAGTTCATCAGGGAAAATTATTGGTTCAACGAGGTGCTGTAGAATTATGAGCGGCTCTAAGAGTAAAGGTTCACTACGGGTTTCGAGGCTGAGGTGTAAGGACAGTGATCATCTCTATTATTTTTGTAATGAATTGTTCATTATTAATTGTATAACAATTGATTAAAAAAATAACTGTTGCACCAAATAAGCATAATATGTAAACCGTTTTGTGGAGTAAATTGAATATCAAATTTTCATAAATTAATTAAAAATTCTTAATTAATATAATTTCAAAAAACTGATCTAAATAAAACTTTTGTACCTTTCAGTAAAACACAAAACTTTTTTAATTACCCTATCACCTAATTTATAACACTAATTTCTTTCCAAAAACACTTATAACTAGATCTATACCCTTGTCTGATTAATTGACCTGATTAAATTAAAACCCTTTTTATGTTTTAAACCAATTGTCCATGAGATTAATTTTAAATTAATGACTTTATTTTACTCTTTAATTTAATTATAAAAATCGGTTTATTATAAGCCATTCATGATTTTAATATTAAATTCAATTTAGTTACACTTTTAAATCAAAATGAAATAAACAATCTATCAAGCTGATAGACTTTAATATTGTAATTTTAAGTTTAATTTTAATTCAAAAGATCCCAAAAAATGATCATGTATAGTATATTTAATAAATCTCAAAAATCAAAAAATTAACCCAAATCAACTAAATCTTCATATGATTTTTTGGTATTTAATTTGATTAAAAAAAATGTTTCCTTGAAATTTTAATCTGATATGTTTTATTAAAAATTTTTTTTAAAAAACAAAAACAAAGTTATTAATTGACAATGACCTGAAAATTGCCAAAAAATGTTAAAATTCTGTACTAATAAAACTAGTAATATTACTAAAATTAACTATAATAAAACGAGAAAATAAAACAAGAAATCGGAATATCGAAATCTAAACATCGAAATATAACACATAAAAAACTAACGTGGTAAATTATAATCTTTTATTTATATTAATACTAGTATATGTATACAAGAATATTTTTATCAAATATAAATAAAAACTGAGTATATAAAAATTCTAAGCTACTCTAGTTAGTATAAATATTTAAATATATAAATATAATATACAAGTTAAACTAGTTTTAAATATTTTAATTAAAAAAAAAAACAAGAAAATTTTTAAAAATATATATGAAAAATTTAATTATAGAAAAAATTTCGTCACAGTTCTCAATAAATCAGATTAAAAGATTTTTTTCAATATATATATTCGTATCTTATAGATATTTTTGTATATATATATATATATATATATTTACACGCACAAATAACTAAAAAAGATTCTGGTTTGAATTTGCATAATGTAACATTGAAAAAAAACAGTCATTTAAAAGTTTAAAACAAATGTTTATATTGTTTTTAATAAACTATATATATACAATAAATAAACATATTAATTTCATTAAAGAATTTAATTTTGTAAGATTCTTTTTAATTCTTTAAATTACTATGGAATAAGTCTGTACTAAACGAATTAAGTTCTAAATTTAAAATTAAACCAAATTTAAAGAACTTCCGGTAAAAAGGTAAATACCTAATTTATTAGATACAACTTTTTTTATCTAGAAGTATCCCACTTAGTGGTGAAACTGGTGAAAAGGTGATACTAAAAATATTTCTTAAATAAGTGACTGCAACCCATAGGATCAATACACAATAATGATATCTGCTGAAGGATCGTATTAAACCTCAGAAAAAAACCAGATTTTCAACTTCATATGGAAGTCTTCACAATTATCTTCCAATGGAAATCATCATAATTCTAAAACTTTATTTGGAGACTAAATTTTAGATAGACAAAGATTAATAGAAGAGGCAGAAACAGTTTTTCACATTCTATAGCAAAGTTCGACCTTGAAATATTATAGGAGAGGTATCTTAAGAGGGAAGCTGGAATAAAACCTATTAAAAGTGAGGAATTTTCATCAAGAAGATATTTCAAGCGATTCTTAAGGGGGATTAACCAGCTTAATGAGTTACCATAAAACAGAATGACAAGGTTATGATGAGTTAGTGATAACAGAAGAGTTATCTTGGGAGGAAGACTTTTCGAAAGATTAAATTGAGTGAGGAATCTTGATCAATGAAACATCATCCGATTCTTTAGAGAGATTGAAATTCAAAAGACCTAATTGAAGTTTCGCATCTTGATCAAGGAGACATCATCAGATTCTTTAGAGCAAGTAATTTAAGCTTGATGAAACCATTAAAAAACGATTATAAAACTGGAAGTACCTGGTCCCAATGACCTTGTTATCAACAAAGCATGGTGTGTTACTAACCTTCAAAATTAAACAATATGTTTTATGACATGTGAAAACATTTTACTGAATGTAATTAAGAACTTTAACTAACTTTTAAGAATGTGAAAAGAACTTTACGAGTTTCAATCTTGATTAGTTTATTATTCATTACTTCTTTAGTAAGTACTAATTATTTGTTTAACATGTTTGTTTGACGTTTTGACAGTCATGTACTTCTAACATCACTACTAATTAAATTATTTTTTAATCAAATAAAATTATTGAAATAATGACTACTGAATATTGATTTACCTAATAATATTCGCTAGATATTTTTTTTTTAAGATCCATTTAATTTTAAATCAATTTTTTTAAAAATCTGCATTTTACCACACCCTCAAAAGGTGTAAAAAAAACAAACAAATTAAATTTAAATAAAATAAAATTAAATAAAAGAGACATAAATTTCAACACTTGTCCAAGTTTTTTTTATGATTACACATTGAAATGCAAATTTTAAATCTTTTTATACACATATATTTATAAATTAATTTTATTTTCCACCTACGTTCAATAAAAAAATGCTATTGAAATATTCAAAAAACAAATGAATAAAACTTACAAATTTAAAAAAATTTCAATAGTGACAGTTTTTTACATTATTTTATTATCTTTTAATATCGATTTATTGATTATTACTACAATTATTCAATTTTATTTTTTATTTAATTTATTTATTGTTTAACAACTATATTTAGAATATTTTATGTTTATAATTAAAAAAAAAATTAATTCTTATTTTATTAGATGTGCATCTAATTAAAACATTTAAAGAAAGTCACAATTGTTTTGTTTTTTAAAAAAAAACTTTCGTTCAGTAGCATGTGAAAACTATTTAAAAAGCCCAAGTATAAAAGTTACTTCTCAGTTTTATAATATTTAGATTGAGACCAAATTGGTACTCATTTTAGTAGGCATTAATTATTTTCAAATCAATATCCTGAAACGCATTCTGAGCCGTCCTTTCAGCCATCATTTTTGAAAGGTTTCTAAAGACTCTATCATAACTTTTAATACACTCCTAGAATGTATCCAATAGAAAATATGAAGGAGATAATGTATTAACAAAAGGCTAGCGCAAATTATTAAATTAAATTAAAAAAATTAGTATGAACAACCACCTATAAAAATATCTAAGCATAATATTAATAAACAATACAAGTCTCTAAAACTGCGAACAAGATCGATTACAGACAGGCAACGAATTTTGCTATTCGCTTTAAAATGCTGATGACTTCCATGTTATAATTCAATAATATTCAACTGAAACTTACATATTCTTTAGAATAAATATTTTATTGTAAGCAGATCTATATATTTAAAGTTCAACTACAAGTACCCAATACTCATTACTTTGTCAAGTACCTATCAGTACTACTTAAACTTTGATACTTACAATACTTGGAATCAATACTTGGAAAATAATTGAATTCTTAATACTAAAGTATTTCTTGGTACTTAAATTTTCGAAAATACTTGAGTATCCAAAAATAATTACAAAAGTAATTGAACTCAAAATTACTTTCTGGGAATTACAAGTATTTTTACTTGATTCTTATACAAATATCTAAATTTCATAAAAATCGAAATCTAAGAAATACTTGTAATTCTAAGAATACGGGGAATTGAGAAAGTAATGATTATCAGGTAATGGTACTTAGAACTGTGCTTTTATTCAGTTTTATACTATAAGTACTTTTTATTATGCAGGTCTGATTGTAAGATATGACTACATAAATATGAATATCATATAACAGATACATTGGTACATTGATATGAGAATTACGACATTGTAAAGAGTGGGAGGAAACTATAAAACAGTTAAGCATACAAAGTTCATATAAGATTAATTTGGGTTTGATATGCTTTTAGAAAGCTGTAAAATATATAAGTGTACTCAATAGACCTTAATAATGGTTAAAATCGAGCACCTTCAAACAAATTGATCAGAAATAGTGCCACAAAACTAATAGAAATCAACCGAAGTTCTACAGTAAAGAACAGAGGCAAATGAAATAAAATAATTAGTGACTCACCAGGAGTTTTAACCCCAAAAACATAATGATGACATTTTTTAACTATAATTAAATTAACATAATAAAAACTCACCTTTACATAAACCGAAAAAAAAACTAAAGAATTAATCCAATAAATTTAATTTTTTGAATTGCTATTAATCTCAATTTTGTTGAATTTTTATTACTTTTTATCTTTAAGATTCAAATTATCTGAAGAGAAAAAATTTAATATTTTTTTTGTATAAAAATTATTGTACAGTAATTTGTTAATTAAATTTTATTATTAATAAAAAAAACTTATACACCTCATTTAGTTAAAAAAATTTATATATATATATATGTATATACATACATATTGCAAAAATTGAAAAATATTCAAGGAAATTTATTATGATATATAAAATTGTTATAACACTTTTTTTTTTAATAGTTAAAGTAAAAAAATTACAACAACAACAAATATATTAATAATATATTTTATATTAATATATTTTTCAAAATTTCCTTAAAAATGCACTTAATTTCAATTTGATTTTAATTTTTTATTTTTAAATTAATAAAATTTTTACCTCCAAAATAAAATTTTTTTTATTTTATAATTTTTTTCTTATATATTTGCTAAATGGCTGTATAACACTTTTTTTGATTATTATTTTTATTTTGTATAATAATTAATTTTTCACATATAAAAAATTATTCATAATTTATTTCTTTCTCTTTCTTTCTTTCTATATATATTAATTTAATATATATATCTATTTATGTAATAATATTTTTTATTTTATAATTTTCTTTTTTACTTTTTCTAATTAACACTTTTGCTAAAATTTAACATGCAAACTTTTTTTTTTTTTTTTTAATATTTGTATTAATTAAATTACAATAAAATATATATACTATGTATGTATATTATATGTATATAATATATTTATTATATTTTCTATTAATAAAATTTCGTACTATAGTTTTATATATATATATACCTGTTGGAAGTCTGTCTTTCAGTTTAGTTTTAAATTCTGTAAAAAAAAAAATAAAAAAAAATAATTAAAAAATTAATTAAAAATTAATTAAAAATAAATAAAAAATTTATAGTTAAAGATTTAAGAAAAAATTTAGTTTGAATTAAAAATTTTACGACATTTTTGAAATGTCTTCAGATTAAAAAATAAGTCCTTCATTAAAGAAATGTTTTTTAAAAAATAGTTCGGATCTATACGTTGAAGTATTGTAGCGGACTAGTTAAACAGATATCTTATTGATCGAGGTAGGATGGATTTGAATTCTACACATAGCTACTTTTTGGGAGTGAGATATAGCCTCCCGCATGTGTTGCCAATTTTGCTGACTTCTACTACGTTTGAAGATGGTTCATGGATTTGGATTTCTTAGGATCTTATATATGTTTCAGGACATTTACATATATATAAGTACAACTTATATATAACTTATGTATATATATGTATATCACGGTATATACGGAACCTTTAAAAGGAAGGAAGAAGTTTGTTCAATTCGATTACGGTGTTTTTAGCCTCATTTCCATAAAATCTCTTTTGCGACATCGGATAGATTTATTACCGTTTCATAATTCGAACCATCTTAGTTAATACTTAAGTATTTTTTTTAATCCGTCGACTACAGAGGCCCAATAACAAGATACGAACTCAACCGTATATCAAAAATCAACATAAATAGTTTAATCTCTTCAAAATCTAAAATGTCTTACAAAATTTAATATCTTAAACTCCAACCTACATTCTCTTAATTGCTAAACCATGAACTTAAGCTTTCGCACAATAGTTTAAGAGTAACATAACTGTAGGTTGAAAATCAAAAAAAACAGTCCATATTCGAAATCAATCAAAAGTTTACGTTTGGTGAAATTTTAAAGTCGAGAACAAAGCTTCAAATTACCAATTATTTTATATGTTGGAAATGGAGTTCCCCATTATTATTATTATACCTGTATGACTATAAGTCGAAAGGGTATATTAAATTTTCTATTACGTTTGTGACGCAGAGAATGAGGTGTCGGATCAGAATCGAAAAATAAATCAATCTAGTTATGTGTGTCCGTCTGTCCCCACGATAACTCAGTAAATAAAATAGCAAAGTTTTTATGCAATAGCCGTCATCGCTATTGATTTTCATCCAGTTTGCTCTACGGGTTCGAATACCTGCCTTGCAACTTCTTTTTTTTTATATGAGCATTACTCTATATCTATTGAAGCTGGGTGTCTGAAATTTTGCCAGAAAAAGTTTAATTTTATAGCCAAAGTTTGTGTAAAATTTAGTTGGGGTAGTGCAGTGGGTTCGAGTAGCTGCCATATAAACTCTTCTTTTATTTAAGCATTACCCTATGTCGATAGTAGTTAATTTAAATGGCCAAAGTCTGAATAAAATAAAGATAGTGTAGTGGAGGAGATTCGAAGAGCTGCCTTTCAACTTACATTTTCTTTTGTACATAACTGAAAGCCTAAAAAGTTCTGCATTTAAAATTTTGTCAACAGTTATCAACGGTAAGATATAATGTCAATAATTCTACCATATGGGTACTTCAGAGTTGACATAGTCTTCTCTACTACATACCTCCCTGTTTCTATTTTAAATTAGAACCATTAGAATATTGAGTATGTTATTATTATTTATTATCATTTCAATCTTCAATTTTAATCATAAAACTACATATTTAGTAAATCATTCTTGCATAAAATATGTTTATATTTTTAATATACATATTTAAACAAACTAATATTATTTTATTTACTTTTACAAATTGCGTTCATTAACGTAAACTTTACACATTTTTTTTAGTTTTTTTAGTTTTTAAATGAAAATATTTTTATTTGAATAATTATTAAAGGCAACAAAATTAAAAAAAAAACAAAATGTAAAAACAAAAGTAAAAAAAATAATATTCACTTTCTCTTGTTTGCAACATATGGTTTAAAAAAGCAGTATACTAATATATACACTATATATATATAAATATGTAAGTATGTATAAAAAGGTAACTAACTTTAACAATTTTTACACTATTTCATATACAAAAAGATAAAAATCAAAAACTATATAACTGATTAAAAGAAACTGGGTTTAAATAAATTTGTATTTCGGACAAAATCTTTAAAGAAATAAAGTAGAAATTTAGATTTTATGATGTTAAACCCTAATATTGTTAGCTCAATTAACAATAACGCACGGAAAATTGGAGATGCGCGAACAGAGTTTTGTTTTAACTTTAACCTCTAAAATAAAACAATTAATGCCTTCACTCATAGTTTTCCAATTTAAAACAGGGAGAGTCTGATGTTCATCCCTACACATTTGAACTATCCAGGTTCCATATGTCGCAACGCGGCTTTTGAGAGTTAGAAAACGTTAGAAATGTGCAAATCACGTTTATGGTACCATATCTCATCAAATGTGTTCCCCAAGATAAGATAGATAAATTTAGGAAGAAATTTAACATCTTTCTTCTTAACATCCCACCCAATTTTTCACATCCCACATAATCCGTCAATTCTAAATTTTCTAAACCCAAATCCTTCAGATTCCTATCCTTGTAACTAAACTGTACATTTGTATAACAGGCCACTCTCTTATGTTGGTTCAAAAAAGGTGGGGCTTTAGTGTATTAAAGTCACCCACTACTCAAAGTAACACGGCACAGTATCAAAGGGCGGGCGGCTTTCAAAACTTTCGATTACCTGTTAAAAAAAAACGAAAAATCCGAGAATCGAAGGTGGTTTATCCCAATCAACCTACCCAAAAAAATTTAAATATTTTTAAAAGAGAACTTATAATCTTCAAGAAAATCTTCTTCGAACTTATGACCTCTACCCAAAATTAAAAATTATTATAAATAATAATAAACAATAATAATCTGGCAATTTTTAACATATAAAACTACTGAACAGCTTAAAAGTAAATAAGGTGAAAAATTTATTTAATCTACCACACACACAAACATATATATATACAAAATAAATATTATACATATATTTAAATCAAATATACCTATAAATCATTTTCCCACATATGAAAAAAACACCAATTTTTATAAAGTACCAATATTTTATTGTTTATAATAGAAAAATTTTAACCAATTGTTGTTTTTTTAGATTTTTTCATTTAATTTCATTTTCATGTTAACAAGACTCATTGCGCCGTATTGGGTTAATGTACTAAATAATAAATAAAAAAAACTATTTTAAAAATTATAAAATTAGAAAAATATAAATATGCATAAATGTATTATGTTATATGACTTATGATTATTATAAGATTTTTTTAAGTAGAGTATAGTTAAAAAAATTATTTTGATTTTCGATTGAAATAATATTGATACAGGGTGCATTGATTGCATCATAATGCATTATAACTATGAGAGAATTGATTAATAAAAAAAATTAGAAAAAAAAATTAAAATAAACATAATTATGACAAATGAATGAACATTTTTTTGTAATTGTAACTATTACAGTATTGTAATTTAAAATACTTATGTAAAAAATAACGAAATTGTAATAATAAGTATAAGAGTTACAATATTGAGAGTACATTTTTTTTTGAGTATAATTTAATCAATATGAAAATTAAAATATTACTTGATTGAACTATTGTGAATTGTATTTATAAAATATTGTTATTCAATTTACATTTTTTTTGACATTTGAATTGAATATTTTCGACATGAGTTTCTGATTGATAAGTTACTACAAGTTAAGAGTTAACTTAATATTTAAAATAAAAATATTATAATTTGTAGACAAGATTGGAAAATTAAAGCCCAAAACAGAGGTAAACTGTATTTGAAAAATATAAAAGAATTAAAAATTTAGGAAATCCGCCATATCTTGTCAATATTATTCTAATAAGAGCTCAGAATCATGCAGTTAACATTTTCTATAAAAAATCTGACCATAAGTTATAAATTTTGCTTCATTTAATGCATTTACAAATTTAAATAAATTAATTATTTAAATTAAATAATACATATATTTATTTAGCTATAATAAATCAGTGTGCCAAAATTAAACAAAATTTTATTAAAAAATCAAGTAAGATTTCGTTTTGGCTCAAATAAGCAACTTTTATACATTAAATGCATGGACCTAATCTGACCGATAGCTCAAAGGTAAAGTGGTGGCTTTACAATCGAAAAGTCTCGGGTTCAAACCCCGGTCGGATCATATGTAATAAAAAAATATGTAATAGTGTATATTACAATTATTTAATATTGAGTCTAAAGTTGGCAAAGGATTATTATTATCAGGCAATATTCACTATTAAATGGCACTACAAATAAATAAATAAATAAATGCATGAACCTTAATATTGCAGTTTTACTGCATCACACTGTAAGTATAATTACTAATTCTTTTCTAATAGAATCGCTGAATTTTCTAATAGAATAGAGAGTTTTCTAAATATTACATGTATTTAAAAGTTAATAATAATGTATTCAATTATTGTAAATTTTAATTTAAATAATGAATTTATCTGGAAGTTTACAGGATATTGAAACATTTCAATCATCACAACTAGACCTATACTTTTTTTTTAACCTAAGAAATTTCCCATAGCCTTGTAAAATTGTATTTTTAAAAAAATATGCAATTAAGTATATAAAAATTGTATTGAATTTAAAACCCTCAGATTTAATTTGAATTAAAAACAATTAAAATAAAAAATATAAATTTATAAAAAAGTGTATAAGTCTAAATTTGATTAATAATGAATTATAATTTTTTTAAATTTTAAATTGAAACTGAAAAATAAATAAAAAACATTATTTAAGATTCTTTTTATTACAACTAGGTAGTAAGTGCTACAAAGTAATGAGCCAATTTGAAAAATATTTTTAATCATTTACAATTTCTTTTAATAAGGTAATTTTATAATTTAATTAACAAATACTTAATTCATATAAATATTACCCTTTTAAGTAATTAATTTATTTTCTTTCTCCCTATTTTATATTTTCCTGATTTTCTGAAACAATTGGCTTAAGTAATAAATTTCCAAATTAACTTTCAACAATAGGGAAATTTTTATCACTTTAATTTGTTAAAAATCGCTACCAATATATTCAATAGATGTAAAGATACCTAAATTTATCAAAAAAATAATAAAAAAAAATCAAATATAAATAATAACTTTCAATTTAAATCAAATTTCATTTGAAAATTACATACAATATATTATAATTATTATTTTATTAATCATTAATTCATCTTAATTCAAAATAATTAATCTTGAATACCACTAATTTGATTTTATCTGAATTTCAAGAACACTGTAGTTGTATTAAACAATATTAATTAAATTTGGTCATAATTATAAATTACCAAATTATTTCCCATTTTATTTTTTTCCCCTCTCCCTCTCTCACTCACTCCCTTTTCCTACATTTATGATTAATTTCAAAGTAATCACAATAAATTAAATGTGTATCAAATATGTATATATAGAAAGTAATTAATAATTGAATCACCTTGTATATACATTTGGATTTCATTTAATAATAACACCTTACCTTTATACAACATACAAAAGAAAAAACATTAAATTTAAATTGAATTTTTCATAAAAATTTAATTATAGTTTAATTTTGCATGCTATATATGTTACATGCACCTTGATTAATTTTGTTTTTTTTTTGCGTATTTTATTTTTTAAGTCACAATATGTTATTTAGAAAGAGTAAGTAATACAATTTTTTTAAATACTTACTTTATTTCTATGTTTGCTTAAAAAATAAAAAAAAAAATAAAAATAGCTCTTATTGTTACGTAATCATAAATTGACTACTTAAACTGATTACTTTTTTCAGTAATTAAATATATGAAAAGAAAAATTTTACTAAAATTTAAACTTCGATTAAATTGAATTTTACTCCATAAATGATAAAATCTTGTAACTAACTATTCAACATTGCACTTCTAATTAAATTGAAAAAAAAATTTTTAATTTATTAATGATTATTTTTATTATCTTATAATCAAAATAAGATTTAGCAATTAATTAGCAAATTGCCTTAAACTTATCAATATACACCGGAAGTGTACTTCTCTTGATTTTCACGTATAGATATCCAGTAAAGTAATTCAATAAATCTATTAATATTCTATCTAATATTATAAGGAACAAGTTTACTTATCTGTAAAGATTAGTACTTAAATATGAATCTTAAATATGAATCACTTAAAGCCTGTATTTCAATAAGGGGTCCGAGTACTGGTTCGGAAAATAAAGACATTTGTATTAGGAAAAAAATTTATCAAAACGAAAAAAGGAATGATGCTAGATTCCGGAAATTCATAATTCTGCTATGCAATTTTTTTCGGACTACCGACCAATTTTTTTCTGGATGTCACCAGGTACGTCCACAAGAAAATTATACAAACGTCTACAAAACTAAGTTTGAAGAATATAGCCGCATTTGGAATTAATTAAAAATTGACAAATGTTGGATTAATTATATTTAGGATTTTATATTGGAAGCACTAAATCCAGCTTTTAGACCCATACATACTATACTATACTATACTATACTATACTATACTATACTATACTATACTATACTATACTATACTATACTATACTATACTATACTATGCAATTCTTAAATAGTAAAGGTAAGCAGTTTTCTTTTTGGGTTTTTTGACCAAAGTACTCGTAATTATATTATTAAATGCACTTTGTGTAAAAAGTTTCAAAATTATTATAACAAAATTACTTATACCTAATTAAAATGCTAACTTATAACCCGATATTTTAAGCTGAATTTTTGTACTAATTCAATACTTTTCATTGTACTAACTACACGTGAAAGTAATAAAATACAAAATTAATTTTAATTTAGTTTCAAAGAAAATTAATAAAAAAATAGTTTTTTCTTATAAAATGTAAAACATTTTAAAAATCTTGTAACTTGCTATTTAAAAACTAAAATACCCTCCAGCTCTAAAGATAAAAAAATACAATAACTGAATAGAATCTAGTTAAACACACCTTTTTAAAATTTTAAAATATTTTTATATGTAACATATATTTTGATTAAATTAATCTTTTAACATAATTATTTAAAATTACTATTACAATGTTTTAATCTCTTGTTTAAGAAAAAAAAAAAAAATCAGTGTTATTAGTTAACATTTTTGATTAAAGGTGTAGTGTAAATAATGTAAAAAAAAATAAAAAAACGTTGAACTGATTCAATAATTTTAAAAACAAGGAAAATGAATTTTTAAATAAAATTGTTTCTAGAAATTTAATATTGTGGATATTTATATTATTAGATAGAATTATATAAAAATTGCCTTCGAAAATGGAATCTGTTACTAATTTAGTAAGAGATTTCGTTTAATAACAAAAATCTATTACTTATTTTGTAATTAGCATATTGGTAGGCATAGCAATTCCTTATAAATAATTTATTTATACTTATATATATATATATATATATATAATGTTTTATTTGATATTTAGTTTGTATTACTAAATGGTATAGTGTAAATTAATTAATTCATAAAAAATACATTTTAAAAATGTTTAACTTTTATTATAACGGTTTTGTGGCACAGAAATTAGTGTGCCAACCTTTCATACGGAGGGCATGAAAAAACTTTTCTTGAAATCGACTCGACTCAGCTGCCATTTGCCATTTGATCCAAATTAATGGTTTAATCAATTAATAATTTACTATATACCTTTAATAAAATATTTGTTAACATAACAATTTAAACAAATATAAAAATATAAACAAATAATTTAATTGAATAATATAACTCACAGATATAGAATACCATATAACTCAAATACAAAATATTACAATATAAACGAAAAATAGAATTGTATCTACTGAAAATTTAAGACGTTCCTACATGTTATAAGGCCAAGTACTATCTCATGTTTAACTCGTATGTGGAATGCAATAAGATCAATTCTAATAACACCAATATAATATAAACCCCTTTTCCAACATTTACCTATGAGTATTCAATCCAACAAGTATTAATGAGTATTGAGTTTTTGAGATTGGATATTTTGAGGAGCCTTTGTTTGGAGAATTAAAAATATAAGATATAATTAAAAAAAAAACAATTATATACTTAAATATACTTCAATTTCAAAAAACTTAAATTAAAACCTATTCAATATAAATAAAGTTAACTTTTAGAAAATAATTCAAATTTTAAATTTTTCTCTTCATATGAGCTTCAAACTTTTTAAAAGATCGAAAACTTCGAAAAATAGCGTTGTGATTGATCACATAATCACATAATCCGCAATGGTTTTGATTATATTGAGTATTATTTTAAAAAGATTATAGATTAAATTTAAACAAGATTATAAATTTAATAGAACTGCTAAAAAATTAAATTTCAAAGATGATTTTAAATATCAGAACCCTATTGAAATAACTACTACTGTTTAATTATCACTTCATCCACCTGTTTATGACGGGTTGGGTCTGAAATCTCGGTTTAGTGGATTTCGTTTTAGAAAATCTCGTTTAGAAAATCTCGTTTTTAGAAAATCTCGTTTGAGAAAATCTTGTTTTTAGAAAATCCCTTTTTTTATATTCGTGCAAATTCTGATAATTCTGGTTTTATATCCAACTTAAAAATCCTTAAAAACCAGATTTTCTTAAAAAGCGAGATTTTTTAATAAAAAACGAAATTTTCTAAAAATAAATTTTATTATTAAATTTTCTTCAAATTTTTTTAGTTAAAGTTTTATTTTCCAAAATTCAACTACTTATTCAATATTTAGTGCAGTGTTAAAAATATTTATAAAATTAAATTTTTAATATGAAATGAGACACCTAATGCACTAAAACTTGAATCACATTGCTAATATTAATTACTATATTTTTGGTTTCAATAAATAACTAAAATAAACAAAATTAGAAAAATCAGCAAATGAAATCTAAAATAACTCAAACTAATAATAATACTTTTTTTAGAATGATCTTAGCTTTGTCAGATAAGACAAAACCTTTGAAAATGCTGACATTTAATAATTTAAATATTAAAAAACATGTAAATAAATAACTATATAATCATCACAATAATTGAAATATTAAAAATTTAAACTTTACTTATAGTTATTTAGTTATAAGTTATTACTAATGGGATTCCATTTCTATACGTTTTAAAAAAAAAATTCAAATTCTTGTCACGTTCAGTTTCAAATCAAACAAAAGACATCATAACTTAAAAAAAAAAGTAAAATTATTATTTAAATTTCTTTAAAATTTAGTTTTACTTTCGGTTTTTTTTTTGCTTTCAACACTGTTTCTCATTCACATGGTTCATTTTTGTTTTTTGTATTCTAGTCTAATTTATTCATACATCGTATATATATATATATATATATGTAGTAATAAAAGTGTACATCATACCTTTTTTATTAGTTATAAGTAATAAAAAATGACTATACCTTTAAGGTATGCAAGTACTTCAAAATATACATATGAAAACAGTATTTTAAAATATAAATTATAATATTTAATTTTTTTTTTTTAAATTTTTACTTTCCTTTTAAAGAACAAAATAAAAAATTATGATAATTTAAAAATATCAGACATATGGAGTTCAGATATTTAATACTTGTAGTTTACGTATATAAGGTCGTTTATTGAATTGTAACTAATAAACTTTGTATATATATATTTTAAATAAAACATGATATACTCATCAATTAGCATTAATCTAAATCATTTAAAATTAATTAACACCTTATAGTTTGAACTGATCATTTTCAACTTATCTTAAAACTTTACGTTGGATAAGTTGCTTACCTTAAAGTTCTTCAAATCAAGATAAAGAACAATTCTGAGAAAAAAAATAATATTACAATTGATTTAAAAAAAAAAAAATGAATCTTTGTTTTATTCATATTCAGTATTCATTTCCAAAAATTGCACTACTATATTTTTGATTTAATTTTAATATTCATTATTTATTGCTGTAATTATATTTTAATAAAATTTTCACAGGTTCTATTCAAATTTCGGTAAGGTAAGGTACCTATATATTGTATAAGACTACTTAAAATTCAATTATTGTTTAACTTTAATTATCTCACAATAAAAAGAACTTGAAAATTATACAAAACATTTTTTTTTTTGAATAAGATTAGGTCTGTATTTTTCAAAGTAAATATATTAAAACTCAAACTTATACAGAATTTAAAATTCATTAAACGTAATTTTGCAATTTTCTATGCTACATTCTTTGAAGGTATTTACTAATTGCAAAGCATGAAAAAATAATTTCTGGGATAATTTTTCAAAACAATGAATAAAAATGTTTGCAAAAAAAAAAACACGATTTAAAATTTTAATAAAATAATGATTTAAGAATATTATTTTTTTTATCTTTAAACTCAAAACCATTTAATCTGATTGGCACTTTTTTGGAATAAATGCCAAGTTTCAATATTTCTGAAATATTTAACAAATTCTTCCATTACTTTTAAAAAATTATAGTTAATTTAATTAGAAATTAAAATTAAATTTGAAATTAGAATCAATTTAATTAAATCAATTTTAAAATCATTTAATCACAGTGGTTGAGTACCGACCTTTCATGCGGAAACGCCCGGGTTCGAATTCTAGTGAAAGTGAAAAAACTTTTTTAATTTTCGACTTGACTCAGCTATCATTCGCCATTGCGTTCAAATTAATGGCATAATCAATAGTTAATAATTATATATCTTTAATAAAAAATACATTAATATAATAATATAAACAAATGCAAAATATTAACAAATAATTTGATTGAATAATATAACTCGCAGATATAGAATTTCGTATAACTCAAATACAAAATATTACAATGTAAACAAAAAATAGAATTGTATATATTGAAAATCTAAGATGTTTCTACATGTTATAAGCCCTAGTACTATCTCATGTTTAAATTGTATGTTGAATTCAATAAGACCAATTCTAACAACACGAATGTAATATGGCTCTCTGTTCCAACATGTACCTATGGTATAGACAGGCTTATTAGCCTAACAGTTGAACAGTTAGCGCTTAAAAAAAAAACAAAATACAATAGACACTAATTAATTAATTGTATTACTAATCCTACAAAGACATAAACCACCAAATACGCCCCCGTATAAAAAGCATTTTATTAAAATGACTTTTAAGAAATTGTACTTTTTTTTATTTTAAATTTTTATTAATAATTAAAATTAAATTAAATTAAATAATATTTATCAAAACTAAATTAAAAATGATCAACAAATAATGCAAAAAATATATTAAACAAATAATAAAAGACCATATAAAAATCGTCATAAATTTATAAATCCAATATAAAAATCAAACAAAAAATATATTAAAAACTAAAAGTGAACTTTCATTAAAACATACACCAAAATCATAACAAACATAAAATCAAAAAAAATTAAAATAAAATTTTTACTATCACTTTTTTTTTTAAAGAAACAGTTAAGAAAAAAAAAACTAGTAGATATTATTGCACAATAATTTTTATCAATACATTCATACCAATATAATATATATATAGCAAAATAAACAAGTCACGATAATACATACAAACAATTTTATAATCATACATATTAACTCTATTTCATACAAGTTTTTATTTCACAGATATATTATTTTTTTTTTTTAACATTTAACAGGAATTGTTTTTGTTACATATATATATATATATATATATATTATGTTTAAATATATCAATATATATTATATATAATATAGCATTTAAATATACATAGATATATGTTTACAGTATAGTTATTTAATGTATTATATGGAATACATGGTAATATTTTACTTAAATTAAATGTTAATAAAAATCGAAATTAAAATATAGACAGATAAATTTGTATATATATATATATACAAAAAAATTTTATTTAACATATAAAGGTTAAATATTTTTTTTTCGCAAATAATTTAGATCGGAAGTAAATGGTGTACATATGTGTACATAAAATCTTATTAACAATTACCTTAATTAAATTGATAAATTTGAAATTGATTTTGAATAAATTCCAATAAAATATTTTTAAGATATTTGATATCAAAAGAATTTTTTTTTATTTTGTTTAATTAAAATTTAAAAAATTTAATTTTACAATTATATATTTCAAATTTTATTATTTATGATTATTATTATTGTGAATGATCATTACACTCTATTGTGAATGTTAGAGGTTAATATTAAATGTCAAAATTGTATATGGTTTGTGTCTATGTTTTGACTTATTATTAAACAGGATTAAATGAAGGATTTTTTGATTAATTAAAACATTGTTTTAAATTTAGTTTGTTTGTGATACTTATGTATACATAACAAATGTATTAATTGTCTATGATTTTAGTAAAATACTTAAGTTAACTGTTCATCTAAAAATTTAATTGTTAATTAGTTTTTCATTAGTTAATTATTGTAAAATAAATAAAGAAAAGTCATTGTAATCTGCTTAATTAATTTTATTTAGTTTTTTGTAAGTTTTTATTTTAGTTTTAAACTTTATTTTAAGTAGGTATATAAATTTTTTTAATTTTAATTAAATACGAATTAACTATATACATCCATTTATTTATAATTAAAATAGTGTAATACAAAAAAAAACAACATTGGTTTCATTCAAATAATTTCAAAGACAAATTCAACTCCAAATTGATGCAAAGACATTTTTAAAGTATGTACTAATTAAGTACGATAGTTAAATTTAGAATTTATTTAAATATTTTTCCTCTATACAATACTAATATTGATAATTAGAAATTTAGTATTTGCTCTATAATAAATATATATATACTAATACTAATATTAATATTGATAATTTAATAAAGTTTTAATAAAAAGAAATATTTCTTTAACCCTCACATACTAATGAGAACTGACATTTAAAATATATGTATATATTTAGATACGTATACTTAGTACTTTTTGAAAATTATATTTTAGATTAGCTAACTTTGGGTCGAAGCCCCTCATATAATACCTATAGTTAAATAATATGGTTGTTTGTGAGAGTATTATAAATTGAAATAATTGTTCAGAATATTTTTCGGAATTTATTAATATGCTTGTAGATGTATAAATTTATGGTTAATAACATTAGTTCAACACTTTATTTAATGAATCAAGTTATTAGAATTGAAAATAATATGAATATTTATTTAAAAAAAAAAACAAAGTAATATGCAGTTAAAAGATCTATCAGTTAAAATGAAACCTAAAAAAAAAATAGAAATTCCTAAGTACTGGAAACCAAAATATCATTTTAAGTTTTTTAAATTTGCACCAAATTACTGCAAACAAAATTTCAAAGTTATAAGACCAATCAATCAATGCAATTAAATTCTCCAATATTGTTTGTTTTAATTAATTTAAATTTTCATGTTATTGTTCAGTTCATTTTCAACTTTTGATTTAATTTAAAAACGCCCCTCAATTAATTATAAACTTTAAATTGACTTAATTTATTAATTGGCTTTACGGTTAAATGATTTTAAGTAATGATATTTTAATTAATAATTAATAAATAGTTTTCCTATATATATATATATATATATATATATATATATATATATATATCACTTAAATTAAAATTTAATTTAAAATTGTATTGTAACAGACAAGTATGAAAGAATCTAATTATAATATAAGTTCTTTGGTGTCCCAATAAATCTATATATATATATACATATAATTGATAAAGAAGAATGCAAATATTATATTAACATGTAAATCTATTAATACAATGACAGCATTATATTTAGAATTGTATTAGAATAAATCCAAAAAAAAAAATTGTCCTCTTTGACGGATTTTCAATTATGTAGGTAATTTTCTAAATTACACATAAGGGGTTAATAAAAATGGGTGATAAATTTTTTCAATATATATTAAATTAAAGCTTTTTTTTTAATTTATGTATATCTATACTTATTAACTTATTAACTAAATAAACTTAGTAAATAAAATTAAAAAAAAAACAAAGCATTTACCGTTAATTTTATTATATCCTTATATCGTGAATATATAGATTTTTTAGTTATTTTGTGAATTTTATTTTTGATTATATAATTTATATATTTTATTTTTAACTATTTTATATATTTCTCTTTAATATTTATTATTATTTTTTTTCAATTTTAAATGATTACTTAACACTTGCACTGAAAAAATTTTTTTTAAATTTTATTTTCAAAATTTAAATTTTTAATTAACTATTTTATATTTATTATATTTATCGTTTTAATTCACATTTCTTTTGTATATATATTTTGTTTATTCACATGCAAATTCACATACATACATTTTTTTTTTTAATTATTTAATTTTTATTTTAACTCTTTTTATTGTAGTTTTGTTTTTAAAAAAAATTTTAAATCAAATTTTTCTTTTAAATTTTATTTTAATTTATTTTTACAGAAAAAATTTAAAAAAATAATCCGCGCACGAATTATTATTACAATTTTTTTATTTCTTGTGTTGTATTTTTCACCTCCTTCCCTTAATTTTTTTAAAGTTGTTTTGTTTTTTTTTTTCTGTTTGTATTTTAAATAAATTTTACGAAAAGCTTAAGAAAAAATTACGAGTAAAATAACTTAAACACTAAGAAACTTTAAGATTGTGAGCAAACAAAAAACTACGAACGAAACAAACATTCGTTAGTTACAAAATACCAAAAAAAGAAACGAAAAAAAAAAAACATTTACTTTTTGTTTTTATTTGGATTTTGTTGTTTTTTTTTTGTACTAACGATAAACGATAAACGACCAAACGAAGTTCCAAAAAAAAAAATGAAAAACAAAAAAGTTGGAATTGTCGGCGTGTAAAATTTTAGGAAAAATAAACAAAAAAAGTTTTTCTTTTTAGTTTAAATTTTGTGCTTTTTTATTTTGAAATTTTTTTTTTGAAAAACTTAAAATTGCAACACAAAGTATCAAAAAAAAAAAAAAAAATTAAATTATTTTTTTTTTTTTATTTCTTAAATATAATAAGTTGTGTCTTACTACTTTAACTGGTCGGCACACACTAAATTCAAAAATCTTTAAAATCGCAAGTCAAATATAATTTTTTCTTTAAATTTTTTTATTTTCTGTTAAGTTTGTTGTTTTTTCTTTGTTTTTTTGTTTTTTTTTTGTTGGGTTAAAAAAAAAAATTTTTTTAAAAAAAACTTACGATCATCACAATATTTAATGTTGTTGTTGCTTTTTTTTTTTTGTTTTTCTTTATTTTATATTTTTCTTTTGTGTGCTGTGAGGTTAAAGCTGTTGCTTACTGTCATTTTTATTTTGTTTTTGTTTCTTATGTTTTTATTTTTTTCTTATTAACTTTTAAATTTTTTTTTTTTTTTTTTTAAATTATAATAAACTTTTATTGGTATTCAATGTTTTACTTTACGATTGTTATACCCAATTACAAGTAATGGAATGGCAATAAGGAAAATATTTTCAGACAAATTTCAAAAATATGTAACTCTACCGATTCTTTGTTTTGACTAGTTTTTTCGCGAATCTTAGCTTTTGAAAGTGAAATATAAGAGAAACTTTTAAGTACGTACTACAAAGTTAAAACTGAATGAAAACGAAATATTGTGTTCAAAAAAATTACTGCCGTTTGTTTTTTTTAATTTTATTTAACCAAAAAAATATAGAGATATTTAATTTTATCTAGGATGGATATATTTTTATTTATAAAAAAATTTTGTTTGGGTTTTTATATGATCATTAGAAATAACCGTTAAAATATTTATGATTTACATTTACAAACTTAAATGAAACCTAATGTCTATTAAAATTTGTTATAGTTTCAAAAACATATAATATTAATAGGATATACTTATAAGGTAATTGGTATATAGTTGCTTTGACCGATTTAACCACAATAGAGTAGTAAAGTGGACTCGGAATGGACGGAAGTGAACGGAATATACCGATGATATCGCATAAAGAAATATGCTTATAAGCATACAAAAGTATTTCTTAGAAGTTGGGTCTCTGAATAAATACAAAAAACAAAATGTCTATGAGTCAGCAGTAGAAGTTATGCCTCTTCATTATTGGCAACATAACTACAGTAGATGTCTTCGAAATGAATTACTTTGAAAGCATAATAATAACCGAGAAAGATATATTGTTAGATATATTATATTATTGAGAAAGATATAGATATTAGATAGAAATTGGTAAGAATGGTGTTGAGAAAGGTTTGGTATGTATGTAAGCAGCCAACAACACTTAAGAATATTTGGAGCATGTATAAAATCGATACGACTATATGCTCAGCAAGACGTCTTCGTTTACAGGTGCCTGTAATTTATATACAGTATTATAAATATATAAAAATACTATTTTCAATCATTGTAGATATTCAAAATCTATATTTTTCAAAAACCACAATTTTTTAATTTACGTATATTAGTTTGTTTTTTTTTTTTATTTTGTCTTTATGTCTTGACTTTTACTTTTGCGCTCAGATTTATATAGAGGCGTTAGCAAAATGTATATGATTTGTATGATTCCAATGTTGTCCTAAATGGTTTCAGCTCTCCAAACAATTAGCGAATGAATATAAGCCATCAGGTACAAATGCGCTAAAGAATGCTTCAGACAATTTGATGACTGCAAACGATAAATAATATTTTTAAAATGAAATTATAAAATATTTTTCAACATACTGTGAGAAAGACTGAAGACGCTGCGAAAAGTAACTACAAGTTACCACCGACCAGTTGTTTGAAATGCTTCAAATCTTGGAGAAGACTCGTAAATATCAAATTGAAACACACACCTTTTTATCGATTTTAAAACGGCATATGACAGTATGTTTTGAAACACATTAATGACGACATGTCAGATTTGGTTTACCAGTCAAAATTATACGATTGTCTAAAAAATTAAAAAGAGATGAACAAAATGGGTCAAATGGTTCGGCATCTTATGGCTCGGTGTAACGGAGAAGATATATGCTGAACTCTATAAATTGTATAATGACGTTGATGTAGTCACGAAAGTCAAAATCAAACGCCTTCATTGGCTTGGTAACACCAAGCGAATGTCAACCGATGCTCCAATCAAGAGAATATTTGAAACCAAACCTCAAGAGTGGAAGAGGAAGTTACATAAGTCCCAGAACCTTCATGGTTTGTAATGTCAAAAAAGTATGTAAGTATTCTTTAAAAAAATTCAAAGCTAAACAAATTATCAACTTCAAAAACTTTAGAATATCATATTTCTATAGTTTTCCTATAGTTCACAAGAACAACTTTTATAAAAGAAATATAAAAAAAAAAATTTTTTTTCTTTGTAAAGTTTTGTATTTTTTAAGTTAATGGTTAAGAATGGGAGAAGGGAGTTTTTTTTTGCTTTTTTTAAGTTTTTTTTATTTTTCAAAGCAAAATATTTTAAACAAAAAACGTTTACAACAGCAAAATTTAAAAAATAAGTTTAAATTTTTTTCTTACCATTTGATTAAATTTAATACTATAACTTTATACGAAGTTAACAAAACTGAGAGAACCAAAAACTATTGAGAGCAATGATTTAAAACTCTATAAAATTAAAAATTGAGTTAACTTTTATAGACAAGTTGAGTTTTAAAATACTTTAAGAGTTTAATTTGAGATTTTCCTAGGCGAGACAAGGCAGATATTTTCTCAATAAATTTATGTTCAACTATATATTCGTTCTCTATTCCTCGTAAATATCTGTATAATTTTCCTCTTTATTACTCCTATGCTCTTTCCTCTTTAAATGTTTTCAAAAGTAACGGGAATGATTAAAACCCTTTTTAAGGATAACAAGCCTCAGATAAACTTTGTTTTAAGAATATAGTTAATGCTAAAGTTTTTTATGCTGGTTTAGACAAAAACCAATTTAAAAATTTTATAAATTAAGTAATAATAATAAAATTTAATTAAGTGATACTTTGACTAACTTTATAACTAAGGAGAAGTTGATAAAAACAAAACTCTCCCTTTTTATAATTATAATTTGTAATAAACCACAACAGAGAATAGACTCTAATTCTCTTTGATAAATACCACTCCTTCAATATATAATCTTTTGTAGAAAATCATTTAAATTAAATAAGACAATAAAGAGTTAAAAAGACACAAAAAAAAGTTATTTTTCAAGTTAAGTTTACAAGTAATAAAAAAAAACAAAAACATAAAACTATTCCTATTTATTCATAGTAAAACCATAAAACTTTGATTTGATATAGCTAAATTTATTATAGCCTGTATGTCAGATATATTCAGCTCGTCATCTTTAATCATAATGAGAGTTATGGGTTATCAACACAAAAATCATTTAATCATTTTAAAATACAAATTATTTTACTCACTCGTCACTAACTGACTTAATTGATTGAAAAATAAAGGTGGTATCTGAAGCAAAATGAACAGAAAATTTAAGTGTATGTCACTAAACTTTTAGTTATATTTGAATTATTAATAAACTATATTTTTTACATTCATACATAATGAGACTTGAAAGTTTTCTTAAACTTTACTTTTTTACAATTAGTATGAGTAACTAGTAACTTTAAAAACAATTTTAATATATCTAGTTAAAGCTTTTAATTAATACTCAACATACATATTTATGAATTTATTTAATATGTTCACTCTCTGAGAGTAAATATATAAATATTTATGTTTCTGCATAATATTGATTATTATTTAATAATATTTGTAGAAAAGCACTTTTTTTTTATCATAAAATATTATACTTAATACCATAACTATAAAAATTGAAATTCATTTGAATCATAATATTTTGAAAGAAATTATGAATACTCGTATATGTGAGAAATTTTCTTTGAAAACTTAGCTTAACTTAGAATGTCTAAACAAATTACTTTAATAAAAATTGGGAAAAACAAATATTCTTAAGGTTAGATAACTGAAAATGCATGAAGATAAATTATAATATCGTTTAAATTATCTATACGTTATATCACCTAGGACTTAACAAATTTATTTCAAAAATATATAGAATTCTTATATATTTTAATAATTTACGGTAATGTGAAGTTTTCATTATTAACTGTAGATAATATAATCCAATTACTTATGGAATCCTTACTAAACGAAAAACTAAAGCGAGAAACTTTTTTAAAAAAAATTAAAGGATTTTCAAATCTCAAAATTATTTGATCGTAACCAAGAGAGTTTTAAAACCGATTATGAGAATACATTGGTAAACTGATAAAATGTGGAAAATACTGTCCTTTATTCAAAAAGAATATTTTAATATATTTTTTTGTCCAATTTTGTTTCTAGTTCATCTCTATTAATATTTTATTCTCCTTTCCTTTGTAATTAAATAACTTTTACAAATTTGTACATGCGAAAATTTATAACATTTCTAGCTTAGCAATTCAAGCAAAAATAGCTTAGCAAGAAATTCTTAATTTTTTCCTATCATACAGAATAAACCTTTAAGTTGCAAAAAAAATAATTCAGGGCTGAGTTCAAAAATAAAATTAAAATTTTTCTTATATTATACTATTATAAATATTTTACTTAAGACCATTATGTTATATTAATAAAAAACATATTTTTAGAACATTCTAAAACATTCATCTAAATCTGTTTCCAACAGAACTTTATCAAAATATCAATGAATACTTGGATTTACTTCAAATATATTTTCAAATGTATTTAAAAATTATTGCATAACTAATAAAAATTTTTAATTAAGTATCAATTATATAAATAATTTAAAAAAAGAAAAAACTTTTGTATTACATTGTAAAATGTATAGTTGTACTAAAGTTTTTTTAGTTCATATGATGGATTAAAAGTATTTGTACTGCAGAATAAAACATTCAATGTCCAATAAAATTAATAATACAACAAACAAAAGCTTTGTTCTATTTGAAACTGACTTAATGAATGTTTCTTAGGTATTAAGATTGATAAACTATTGGTTTTAAAATATATTACTAATTTAGTTGTTATGCATATATAAATATTTATTCATTTTATTGTAAATATTTTACAAGATAAATTTTAGTATTAGCATTTTCAAATTAGACATCATTAATTTCTTAAAGAAAAAAAAATACCTTTTTATTCAATTTCCACTAAAATAAAGAGCAACAACCCAAAATTAGAACTTATTAAAAGTTCAAACTCAAAAATTTTAACATTTTTTTGCCCAAAATTTCAAATTAATTAATTAATTATTAAATAACCACTAAATTTAACTAATATCATTTAATTAATCTTTACAAAATTAATGTATGTTTATTCTTAAATACTAGAAACACATCAAATTTTAAAAGAATCAACCATTAAAAAAAAAAATGTTTACTAAACTAATGTAAAATAAAAAATTCAAAATGATCTGAGTCACCATTAAATATTTTCACTTGGTAGTACCAATCTCCAAGTTCTTTCTTCAATTTTGAAAACTTTTTTTGAAAAATAAAGAATATATTATCAGAAAAAAAAATTATACATAAAAAATTGAATCTTTTTTTATGTTTGATTTCTTCCTAGATCATTTTATTAATTTCATTTTATTTCTAGGTGAAACTCCTAAATTCAGAACATAATTTTTTTTACACACTAAATTTTTTTCCATCCACTTTTATGTGACAAAAAAAATAGTTTATATTCTTTAAACCGAATTAAAATTTATAGGAAACTAAATTTTGTAAATTTTTATTCTATATTAAATTGAATTAATTCTTATGATCAAAACTTAATTAACTGAAGCTGTATAGTGAAAGGCACCCAACAACATTTTTATATTTTAAAATAATTTTAAAGAAATCTCATTCATATATTCATATTTTACAATATTCAACTAAAAGAGTGATGTCCTCATGACTTTTTCATGCAGTTAGAAATTAATCAATGAGTTTTAGGATAGATTGTTTTTCAAATAACTGAAAATACTAGACACACATGAAAAAGTAATACGAAATCAAATTTATAAAAATAAACTGAAATTGAATTTGATATTTACATAAGAAGGAACGAAGTAGTTCAACCTAAAAGTATGCAATTGAACGAAATTCTTAGCTTGGACAATATAAGCAAAGACACAAGTTTTAAATAAATATATAGTTTTAGTGAATAATTGCTTTCTGCTAAAATTTCATTCTGGGCGCCTAGTTAAATTACTGCTTTTAAAATTTTGACAAATGGCAAATTTGCCAAACAAAATTTCAAATGCAAATTAACAAAACTACATATAAACAATAAATATTCAAATTAAGCATATGACTCCTGTATAATAAAATATTGCTTGTATGTGTATAACACTTCGAAAAAATACTTTAATCAAATTTTTTACTATTAAAATACTTTGTTTTATAAAATACTTGCTGCTTAGGAATCAGAAACCAAAAAAAGTTCCACTTTCTCGTATTGCGCTTTTCGAATTCTATATTTTTTTATTTTTTTTAACCAATAATTTTAAAAAAATAAAAATTAGAACTAATTCATCTTGATTTATTAATTTTGAATATTCATATTCTTTTTTAATTTTTTAAAATTTTAAATACGCAAATTTAAAAAAAAAAACTTAAAATAAAATTAAAAAAAAAAATAAAATTTTGCAAGATTTTTTAAGCGAAAATAATTCATGACGGACTAATCTTTAATTTAAATTTTAATTTATTTCAATTTTTTGTTAAATTTTTTTTAAAGAAAAAAAAAAAGAAAGATTTTGTAAAATTTATAGTTCTGTTGTAATGATTTTATTATATTTTTGTTTACAATATTTGTCTGAAATTAAATATAAGATTTTTATCATCAAAAAAATTCTTTGAATATATTAATTTTATTGACAAATTTTTTATTTTTATTATAAAAATTTATAATTTATATTATAATCGAAAAAAAGAAAAAAAAAATTGGCACGTTTCTTTAATGTTAAAGAACTCTACTTATTAAAAAAAAAAGTAAGAAATAAAAAATAAAAATAAATGAGTATAACTAAATAGTCACACTTTAGATACATGAGTTAATTAAAGTTTATTAAAATTTGCCGTCAAAGTTAGTTAAGCAGGTCAGTATTAATTTTAATTTCATTGTAGTTCAATTTTGAGCCATCTTATTTGTTTTTTTGGCTTGTCTTCGAATTGTAATTCAAAAGTTAGTTATATTTTAAAGTACTTAATACCCATAATTTTGCAAGCGGTTAACTACAAACTTTGCAAAGTAACAAATACAAAAAAAAATGTTTAACCAGCTAAAACTTTTATTTAAAATAATTTTGAGGACTTATGACATTTTTTCAATGCTTTATTATATTAGTCCAATTCGCACTAAATTTTTCTGAATTTAACAACAATGTTTTCATTTCAAATGAAAAACTTTAGGATCTGAAGAAGTAATACACTGTTCTAATAATAAGTACCAGGTAATTTTTTTTCTTTAATAAAGCTTATTTTTTATAAGCTAACGTATCGTTCTCAGTCAAAATCTAAGTTGGCATTATCCCTTTGAACTTTAACTAAGCCAAAATCTTTTCTACCCTTCATGTTTAAAATTATTTCTTTTACGCTAATAAACCATTTGCTTAAGATCTAAAAAACCACATGCCAAGGCAACAATATTTCATCTTTGAATTTTAAAATTAAGTTTAGAAAATTGGAAGATGGCATATTTAAAATAACTTCAATATTACTTAAGCCATTTTTTATTTTATAAAAATGTTAAACCGTTACATTATTTTTTGTATCAAACAACTAATTTTTACTTCCTAGTGTTGAATAAAACCATAAAATTATTATATCGGAAAAGATTTTCTAATCTAGATTATTAGCAAAAAATATTATCAATATATATTAAATCAATAATATTTATTTATTCACGATTTCTCTATTTTTAAGATTTTTTTTTCATTTTCTGCTCAAAAATATTAATTTATTATTTATATTCAGAATCTTTTTTTATTTTAATGATTTTAAAAATAAAATTTTTTGCAAAATTATGTTTGAATGATCATCTCATAATTCTGAAAGCATATACAAATAAAAAATTATACTTTATTTATTGTCAAAATTATGACAATTTTATTCCAAGCACAATTTACAAGTCCAAAAAATTATAAATGATAAAATATAAAAGCGCGTGGCGATTGTATACATTTTTATTCTCTTTCTTTTTTTTCCATTAATAATAGCATTATTTTATATTTTAAATATTTAAAAATTTAAATAAATACAAATAAATATATAAATGGTTCATCCATAACTATGTGTAACAAATAGAAGAAAAAATGAATCATAAAATTTTTAAAATGAATACAAAAGACTGAAGTGAGAAACTTGAATTGAAGAGTAACTTTAAAAACTTAATGACGTATACTTAGGTTACGTGTGATGGACATTTAAAAAAAAAAAAACTTAATTATACTATTAATACTTAGTATATTGATAGTATTAAGTTTTGAAATATTAATCATTTTGATTTGATTGTTATTTAAAATTAAATGTGCAGTTTGATTTATTATAAATTATAAATTTTGAAAAACTTTTTTTGTTTAAGTTATATTTGTTAAACAACGATTTTAAATATAAAATTAATGTTTTTATTTTAGATTAGACCTATTCTTGCGTTATAGTGCTTATATCTATAAAATTCACAGTTAAAGATGAAATTTACATCCAATCGTTTAAGACTACATAGTCGATACATAGTCGGATCTATATTGAAGTATTTGATCAATGTGTGATGCGTATAAAGATTTTCAATTAAATTAAATCTATTAACATATTCGAATTTTTAAAATTAAAACAAATATTTAACAATGCAATTACAACTGTAATAAACAAGAAAAAATTTTAGTTAAAGATCGTGTTCAATTAGATACTTTCTTTTGTAGTTATTAAAAAAGTTAAAATTTGTTGAAATTCGATTATCCTAATGATTAAAGAAAAATTAAAATTTTTAAGTATATTTGTTGGAACTGGGCTGCTTTGAACAATAATTCTAATAATTACCCCGCATTATATTACTGCTAAGTGTAAAACTTGTAGCGAGTATTAGAGGCTAATAAAAAAAAAACTAAGTAAAATTTGAAAAAAAAAAGTAAAAAAATTTTCCTATAGGTACTTTTGGTTTAAAACTTAAATGTTTTTTAAATTTTTTATTTTGGCCTCAATCTTGGCTTATGGACATTAAATCAAATTAAATTTTTTTAAAACTTTAATTCGGTTTTTTTTTTTTATTTTATGTTTGGTTTTGGGTTTTTATGTTCATTACGGGTTAGGTTTCTGCTTAAATGCTCTCAGTTTTAAAAACACCCGTCCAAAATAAGGACGAAATCAATATAAAAGTATTTATACTTCTTATTATTTTAATTAAGTATCTATACCGTACTTTCTGACATTTATTTTGCATTTGACAATTAGCATTATTTTAAATTATAATTTTTTGACTCATGGACGCTTAGGTAATTTTTTGATAATTATAAAACTCTGTGGTTTGATATTTTTTAAACATATAACTTGGTTTTTGAAATATGGGACTTATTAGAATTTTCGAATACTTGTTAAATGTTAAACTAACATGTGAAAACGTTAAACTTCTTAAATTAATGAATTATATAAAAAATAAACACAAATATTTAATTAAATTATATTTTATTCTATTGCATGTTTGAAGATAGTATTTTAACAACCTAAATGATAAATTTTTTAATAAATATTATACTACTATCTAATTTAAATACGTAGTAGTTTTTTTCCGTTTATATTTTAGAATTTTCAACATCTTTATTATCGATGTTATTTTGCAGAATTTTTTTTGTGCTTTGGGACAGAAGACAATTCTTAGGTGCCATTATATAATGCCATATGTCATAAAATCATAATGGTATTATTAGTGCCTTCATAGAAAACTTTTCAATAGAAATGTTACTGTAAAAATTTAATTTGGTATTTATTTGGTAATTAATACATATATATATAAATATTATAAAAATTTTTTATGTATATACATATCTTCTTTTCTAAATGTTTATGTATAATCGTATTTATATAAATATTCTGGAAAAAGAGAATTTTCTGAATTTGAATCCAACTCTTAAAGCCTTCTCAATTCGGAATATAGGTCTGATGCACGATTGCAGGCGCCGGCGTGATTATAAACACTATATCAAATAAACAAAATTCAAATTTATAAAAGTTTCGAATATTTTTAGTAAAATCTATACATAAACTTTTGACATATTTTTTTAATTATCAACCTACATATCAGTCAAAACATAGGACTGTTGTTGCGCTTTACATACCTTGATTTATAAGGTTATGTTATGACTCAAAATTTTCAAAACAGAATATGGCTTTCAGACTCACTCGAGTAAGTCTTAGTGTCATATTAAAAAAATTGAGTGATTATGACTTTATGACATAAGGCGTTAGTTACCAATTCTTATATTTTTTATTTTATTTTTCTTTTGGAATAAAAAAAAAATAATAAGTTATTGTTCTGTCATCAAGTTCTGAGAGGCATATTTTTAAAATTAACTGACAATAATAAAAAAGTTCAAAAATTTAAACCAAAAAGTTTTTATTCTTTCAAATTTTAACCTATACTCACCGGGCAAACTCTGTTCATTCACCACATTAAACGAAAATTTATAAAGATCGCATAGTTAGATATTTGCATATTTTCACAATTTTGTATTTTCAAAGTTTTTGCAACCAAGTCATAAAAATATTGGTACTGGATAAGCTAAACATAAATATTCAAAATTAAGTTCTTAATTTCAACATTTTAATAATAAGATGTATTTATTTTGGACAAATCCTTTTTTTCGTAATCGCAACCCTACTGTACCAATTACTTATTAGCTATCACTAATTAAATAATCAAAAGATCATTTTATTTAACGCAGTAGAATTCAAATGCCTGCTAATTCTACAAGATGAATCAACAATTAATTTGAAATCGATCATATTAAAAGCTATAAAAACATTTATGTACATAACATGCGTCTCTTAATGTCCTAAAAAATAAACAAGGGTATCCCTAATTTTGTTCAAATTCGATCTGTAAATTTCAATTATAATTAAAAAGGTAGATCTATTTATTAAAAACAGATACAGTCTTTTAAACCGATTTTATTACTTTTTTATAAAAAATTTTTCATTAATTTAATAAATATGTTTTCAGTTCAATAAAAAAATATTAGACATAAAGATTAATTTCAATTCGATGCAAAATTTATGAATTTGTTTACAATAATTTGTATCTTTACGAAACAAAAAAAAACTACAAGATACAAGATATTTATTTTTCTTTTGCTTCATTTTGATTAATTTGTATTTTTACAAATTAATAGTGATTTCTACAATAAAAACTTTGTATATTTTTTTTTAAACGATGTTCGATGACGATTTAATAATATTTTTATTTTTTTTTTTTTTGATTTTAATATTATAAAAATTCTTAGAAATTAATGAATTAATGAATGGATTAAATGTTAAACAAAAAAAAAAAATTAGAAGAATTTATCTTTGCATAAAATGACCCCAGTATAAAAAAGCCAAAAAAAAAACAATATTTTTATTTAAATTCTAAAAATTAACAAAAAAAAAAAGTCGATGACCATTTTTTTGAATGCAAAACCAAAATTAAACAAGTAATGAAAAAAATCAAGGGCTTTTTAATAAAACACATTTTCAAAATTAAATTAGATTTCGCATTATAAGTTATGGGTAAAAAGAGCGATTACGACCCCATTACATATGCTTAACAGGACACGTTTATGTTGGAACTGCGATAAGTGATAACACCAGAGCGTCCATAAGAGCATAGAGTAGAAAATAATATATTGTTTATTCTTGATCAAAGCGATGCTTCAATATAAACACCTCTATTTAAATCATGTATATAGTTTTCTACGCTATGGTCTTATCAACACTCTTATCACTTATCGCAGCTCCAACATAAGAGCGCCCTTTTACTTATTTTCAAGGAAATAACTCCTCTTAAAATTCTAATTTAAATAACTGCTCTTAATTTTCTAATTTGGATTTAATCCCTCCTCAAAATTCTATTTTACATCTAATTCCTTTTAAATATTTTAGTTTACAACAGTACAACAATATGGTATCCCTTTACATTTGTGGTACAAATAATTATAAAAGCTCCTTTCTCTTGGTATTACATGAAAATATACCTTTAAGACCTGCTATAACATAGGTTTAATTGTAGGGCGTCTTCAAACTTTTGAGGGTGGTAGTTCCGCTAATTAGCTCCACAGAACACATTTTTTGTGGCACCTGCCTGTAGTATTGTTTTATTTCAAACGGTATTAAAGTTTTATGAAGAGGTTGACAAACAGAAAGACGGTTTTAAACTAAAAAGTAAATTTTTCTAAAATTTTTTTCAAATTTTGATAAAAAGACTAAAAGTCTGAATAAAAAATTTTAAATTATAAATTTGATTAAGAAAAAAAAAAAACAGTGAATAACTTTTAGTTGAATAAGTTGATTACTTGGTTCATTGGTTCTTTGATATTTCTACGTCAAAAGTCCAAACACCTGCATGCCAACACGAATTTAATAAAAAACAAACATTTATCAGAATTTTAGAATTTAAAGGAAATTATTTTTTTATTTTTTATTATTTGTGATATTCAAAATTTTGCTGCTATAAAAAATTATCTAAAAAGTTTTTATTTATCTTTTTTTTTTTTAATCAAAAGTTCATTCAATGATGAATCAGACTAGGTCATTAGTATTTAACCTGATTTATAAAATTAAAAGGAAAAAAAATATATAAATTTTAGATTCTTTTCATTTACTGAATTACAGGTATTCTATGAAGGATTAAATTAAATTTTCAAATAAAAATATAGATTTTTCCGATATTTAAAAACTTGCGAATTTTCTAAAACATAAGACTGTTTACTCGGCAGTATCTTTTACATAAGCTAACGGACATTAAAATCTCCGACCTGTTGCGTTGGTCAGAAAAGTCAAGATTTTAAAAATGTATAGAAAACAAGAACTCTATTATCTGTTAAGTTGATTAGTTTTTATTTGAATTCTCAATTATAGCTCACAGATAAAAATGTAAAATTACGTAAAATAAATATGACCTTTAATTTTTTTGAATTAGAGCTGGTACAGTTAATACACTTATAATTTTTTTTAATTAAATATTATAAACGGGCTCTTTTTTTTAATTTATTAAGAATTAAAGAGTATTTAATGTATCTGTGAGGTATATTATTCAATTAAACTAATTGTTTATATTCGTTATGCCTTTACTTTAAATCCAATTGCGAATGCTAATTGAGCTGAGTCGAAAAGATAATGAAAGTTTTTTGACTTTTACTGGGACTCGAATGAAATGAATGAAATATATTTACTCTAACCACAGTGCCACACAGCCGTTAGAGTGCCCATTCCGTTTGCTTTTTCGTACTTTTAGACTTTAACTAAATCCTTGTTTCGGTCACTTATATAGTACGAAATAGTTTCACAGTGTTGCTGCTGTATTTATCTGATGAATAATGCTACAGAGACTATGAAATTTATCGAAAGCAAAAAGGAAACTACCGTCTCTAGCGAAACTTTAAATTGGATTGGGGGCTTTTAAAAGCAGTTCATTGATTAATATTAAGAAAAGACTGGGACATAAAACAGTAAAGCAGATCCCTGAAGAACAACATTATTTATTTTAATTCTTTGGGTTATTAAAATTTTAAATTCTATTAATAATAAATAACCGAAAGGAAAAATATGTTGATAACCTTTTCATTATTAAAACTAATATCTTTAAACGTCGGCGACATTCATTGGGCTCCAGTCCAAAATTACCTTAAATTTATTATTTACTCTTCTTTTATCTTATTATTTACTCTTCTTAATGTTTTAGTACATTTTTTATTTACTTAACTTATACAGCAATTCCAGACAATTGTTTTTAGTATTTAAAAAGGTGCAGGGTCATAACTCCAAGGTTCATAATTGCCTTAGGCACTTATGGCTTATTTAGTGAAACATAATTCACTAAGAAAACCCTTAAGACTCATAGCAATAAGCCATAACTCCATAGGTGACTTATGACCCTAAGAATTTTGACTCAGAGGAGTGGGTTATAACTTTTTTATACAGTTCTCAGCTAAAGCGTTATTAGTAATATTCAAAGAATTATTAAATTCAATTATATAACGTCATGACCGGTGCGAATATATACAGACTTTCTAAAACTATAATATCAAAAAGAATTAGTACACATTATGAAGTAGAATTCGAAATCAGGGTATTCTTTTTTTTCCAAAATTAAGAGAAAAATAATAATTTTACATATAAACTACACTTAGAAATTAATTTAAATCATATAGATCGGAAAAGACTTTCTGAAATTATTTCAAAATAAATTTCGACTTAAACTATATTAGTATATGTTATACGGTCAACCACACAATTTTAGTTATATGATGTTATAACTCAAAAATCAGTAGAGGGAGTTATAACTCACTTAATGGGTCATAACTTCTAAAAGGAATTTGTGACCCACTGGTCAAGGTAAATATTTCAAAGTTAGTCAAAGGTTATTATGCCCCACTAAATTTCCCTGGGAGTTATGACCCTGCACCATTTAAAATTTATTTTCTTGTTATATTCAAGAGTTTTCAAACAGAAGTGCTAAAAATAATCCACGTACTAACAATAAATTAAATTACTAATAAAAAAAGACTAGTACTTATTTTTTTTATATTTATATAATAAACGGAAATAAATGTTTAGACTATAATTCAATTTTTTTATTTTATCTTTTATTAATTTTCCAATTAATCTAAACAAAAATATCAAAGATAAGTAAATTTTTATTCAATTAGAAACAATAACACTTTTGTTTTCTTTATATTAAAAAAAAAAATTATGGAAATAATGTGCTGTAAACCTGCAAGAATAAGAAAAATTATATAATAAAAATTTATAAACAGTAAATGTATTTATTTAATAAAAAAGTACTCTACCAATGCAATGAATTTTTACTTCTATAAGTAACAAATATTTAAAAAAATATTAAAAAACAAATAAGCCTTAGCACATGATAATTTGTAAATTTACTTTAAGTTAATTTTTCAAACATATTTATTTTAGTGTGTAGCTCAAATTTTTAAAACTGCGTTTAGAACACCTCATTTTGTTATGATATTCAGTTTTATATATAATAATATAATAAAATGTCGCATATATATATAAAAATATAAAACAGTTCGAAAATAACTTTGGTCATTGTTACCCCATTCAAGTAAACTACTTTAAAACGAGGAAGAGTGTAGTAGAGTAGACTGTGTCAACTCCGGGATACCCGCATGACCGTAACATATACATTATATCATTCGATTAATTACTTTTGGCAAAATTTCAAACATTCAGCTTTATTAGGTGTAGAGTAATGCTCATATAAAAGAAGAGTTGTATGGCAGCTACTCGAACCCTCAGCAGTAGACCAACCAAATTTTGCAGTAACTTTGGCCATTATACTAAACTATTTTTGGCAAAATTTAAGACACGCAGGTTCCATAGGTATAGAGTAATGCTCATATAAAATTAGAAGTTGTATGGCAGGTAGTCGAACCTGTGGAGCAAAATGGCTGGATTTAAATAGCGATTCCGGTTTGTGCTTAAAAACGGATTTGTGAAAATTTCATAATCCTAGCTCCTCTATTTTTTGAGTTATCGTGATGACGGACGGACGGACGGGCATACATAGCTAAATCGATTTATTTTGCGATTCTGATCCGATCTATACACTTGAGTCTATATCTATCCCCCCTCCTTCTCTGCGTCACAAACATAATGGCAAATTTATTATACCCTTTGACTATATAGTCATACGGGTATAAAAATAAAGTGGGTTATAGGGTTATGATTTTATAAGTTACTGCTTTTCCGCTCAGGTTCAAAAGAACCCTATCCTTTTGTTTAACTTTAAATATGATTTGAATACTTTTATATAAGATCTTGTTATACAATCGTCGTAATTTGATAAAGGAATCAAGAAACCTTATATAGATTCTCATAGCGGATTCATATTATTTCAATTCTAATGTTTCATCATTATTAGTTGCAGAGATATACTTTTTGATCTTGAGGAGGTGTTTAGTACTTACCTGTACCACAGCTCCTGATAAATTTAATAATCGAGGAGCATAAAAGAGATATAATGGAATATCCCTGAACAAAATTTGCAGTTTATATCATTCCACAGGGAACTCTGTAGCTGCTACTTAAGTCAACACTTGTCGATGCACTTTGAATTTCAGAAATGTAAAAAAGTAGAACCCTGTTTTAAAAATTTCAAATTTCAGTCTTTAGTAATTTTTAAAATATAGTCTTAGTAGGACTAGGAGTGTTGTTAAAACTTAAGAGGAGTGTTACACCTAGTCAAACCACTATTCTAAGACATCTCAAATTTCAATGATCTAAAGAAGTATTTTCAACAACGTTTAAAGACTATATTTTTGTTACCTAAGATGATATATCTGTTCAGCCTTATGAGGCGTTTCTACTTTATGCAGCTAAGAAATATGGGACGGTATTTTGATGTAAGAGAAAAACTATGTATTACATGGAAATCATTGTTATAGACTTGTTATTAAATAATATCCCACAGTATTTAGGAAAACTTCTACGTATTTACCATACGTATAGTACTTTTTTTTCAAAGTCAAATTAATTTTTTAAATGTTACTGTCGCCTTCTTGTTCTTAAAAAAAAATATTTACATATGTACCTATATACATTTACAAAATAATTTTTTTAATAGAATATAATCATAAAAATCAAACAATGAATTGTATTCAGTTTTTAATTTACAATTAATGAATGAAATACTCGATTTAATGTGACAATGTCAGATGGTTAATTTTTGTAATTTTTTTTTTTTTTTTATTTTTTTTTGAGTTTAAAAATCGCACATCGCGATCGCACATCATTTAAATAAATAATTTTATGTTTATTATATAAACGTAATTACATGTCAAAACAAAGAAAACAAATAATAGTAAAAAATTATGAAAGAATGAATTTAATAGTAAAGATAACTATATTTAAAACATAGACAGATACAAATATCCTTGAGATTCAAAAAAAACATACTAAGTATAGCATATATAAACAAATATATTTTAGACAAAACAACTTTGTATTATATGTACAATAAGGAACCGAAATTTACTTTACAAGCAGATAAGTAATATTTAATCTGTGATTAATAAAATGGATATAAAATTATTTCCGCATAAATTTTTTGATAAGTTTTTTTTATATATAAAGTATATTTAATTAAATATTTATTATCATTTTTTATTACAATCATTATATCTGGGAATCGTTAAATAATTTAATTTAATTGCATTTATTGCACCTAAATAGTTGCACTTTATTGTTATTAATGATTAATAATTGTTAATAATTTATACGGCACAGTGTACTGTGTTGTATACCTGTATTTTAATTGTCTGCAATGTCATTTAATGCAAGTTGCCTGTATTATCATTTGATCAGATAATTTAAAAGAATAAGATCTATAAGTTTGCGCAATCGTGAATTATAAGGCATTTTAGAATTTAATCCAAAATCAGTTTAGAATATTTAAAACTATATAGTATATTTTATGTATTTAGACTAGATTTATGTTACAATTAGAATTTCATGCTAAGGAAACCGAAAAATAAAAACCTTTCTGATTCTTTATTAAACTTAAAACAAAAATGCTTAGTATACTTATCAACAATATACTAATCTACTAACGCGGATTATCGGAGTAGTAACAAGTTTCTTTTATAAATACGGGTACAGCTTATCTATTTCTTATTCAATTGTGTTAATATTATCATTGTTGTATTTATTATAATCAAAATACTTTAGTTTAATTATTAATGTTCATTTATTGAAAGTTTATGCACTAATGTCAAAATTTATAATTACATTTATACATGTCTATATTGGTTACCTATATATATATCAATTACATGTCGTTTACACAGACATCAGTCCATCAACCCTTGTATAAGTGATGCATACTTTTAAGGTTCATACAACATCTTCCTTTTTTCCAAAAAGCGATATTGTGAAATGGCACTAATTTTTTTTTTTTTATAATTCAAATTACTTAAATGTATTTCATTTTATCAGTTTTACTTCAATTAAGAACATTAGGTTTTATTATTAATAAATTTCAATATTTAGATTTCAAATTAAAATAGTTAAATCAAGAATGTTAGGTTAACATTAATAAAATTCAATATTTATATTTTAAGTTGAAATTGGTTGAAAAAACTTATGCTCCAACTTTAAAAAAGTTAGTCTGTTTTACATTTCTTCCGTATCTGGTTGTATAGTGCTTGTTATTCAAACCTGGTGAATTGCTTTGACTTGTGTTATTTTCACTTATCTGTTTGTTGTAGCACAAATTATTATCTTGTGTCGATTTTACTTCAGGGTCCGATTATTTTCATTCCTTATAATATTGGACTTGGACTTGGATCTTAAATGTTTATACCCGTATGACTATATAGTCAAAGGGTATAATAAATTTACCATTACGTTTGTGACGCAGAGAAGGAGGGAGGGTAGATATAGACTCAAGTGTATGGATCGGATCAGAATCGAAAAATAAATCGATTAAGCTATGTATGTCCGTCCGTCCGTCTGTCCGTCCGTCTGTCCGTCCGCACGATAACTCAAAAACTAAAGGAGCTAGGATCTTGAAATTTTCGTAAATTCGTTTTTTTGCAATAGCCGTCATCGCTATTTAAATCCAGCCATTTTGGTCCATGGGTTCGGGTAGCTGCCATACAACTTCTTTTTTTATATGAGCATTACACTGTACCTATAACAGATGCGTGTCTGAAATTTTGCCAAAAGTAGTTTAGTTTTATGGCCAAAGTTTCTGCAAAATTTGGTTGGTCTAGTGAGTGGGTTCGAGTAGCTGCCATACAACTTCTTATTTTATATGAGCATTACTCTCCACCTAATGAAGCTTGGTGTCTGAATTTTTGCCAACAATTGTTTAGTGTAATGGCCAAAGTTTCTGCAAAATTTGGGTGGTCTGCTGCAGAGGGTTCGAGTAGCTGCCATACAACTCCTTATTTTATATGAGCATTACTCTCCACCTAATGAAGCTGGGTGTCTGAATTTTCGCCAAAAATTGTTTAGTGTAATGGCCAAAGTTTCTGCAAAATTTGGTTGGTCTACGACAGAGGGTTCGAGTAGCTGCCATACAACTCTATATTTTATATGAGTATTCCACTACATTTAATAAAGCCAAAAGTAATTAACCGGATGATATAATGTATATGTTACGGTCATACGGGTATCCCAGAGTTGACACAGTCTACTCTACTACAATCTTCCTCGTTATTCTCTATTATTGCAGGTTCCAATTTACCATCCCTCTTATACGTTTCTATATCTCCTTTATTTAAACTTAGTTCGTTTTGTCTTGCCGTCCTATTATACCATAATTAAAAATTAAATATTAGAACTACTTTCCATTACTTCAAGTCAGACTAATTCATAAATCCAAATTTAGTTGAGAAAAATTAAATTACGTAAGAAAAAAAATAAAAAATAAATATCAAATTTAAATTGAACTAAAAAAACATTTGTATATATGATAATTGTATAACTCTATATAGCATATTTGAAGGCATATGAAATGCCTTTATAATTAAAAAAATATGTTAAAGATATCTTTAAGCCTTAAAAATTGAAATAGTCTCAAAAATTGATTTATTTTCATTTTAACTTTTCATTTCAATTCTGTCTAAAATCAAAATTTTTTTTTTATTGCAAAATTAAACAAATATTAATTAAAATTAATATTCTACAGTTTTGTGTCATGATTTATTAATACATGCTACAATACCCTTAAAGTAAAATATTAAATATTAAGAACACTAAAAATATCTTTAATTTACACACATGCATTATAATTTTGCAAATGCCATTAGCAAATCAAAAAAAAACAATTTATATCGTGATTAAAAAGTATAACAAATATTAGACTACTAAATTTGTTTTCTATTTTTTTTTTATTAATACCATATTTATTTTATTTTTTCATTTAAATTTATTTCAATTAATGGTAAATGATAGACAGAACATTTTTTTTCTTTTGCTAATTTTTCCTAAAGGAAAAATTGTGTTTTTCAATTTGCAACACATTAACGAAACCACAAAATCAAAAGTGAAAGAACCAAAAAATAACCATTCAAAATTTATAGACTGTCAGCTGACAAAGTGTCAAAACAAAAAATTTATATACGTGTTTCATACTTTAATTGTGTAACTTTTTAATATTTGCATAAATTTGATGCTCTACCTATTACAAATCTAATTTTATTTTTAAATAAGAAATTCTTTTCTAAATAAATGTTATAAAATTTGTTATTTTCGTAAAAATCGTTTTTTACGAAAATGTATTTTTTCACAAAATCTTTCATATATTGAACTTTTCTGAATTCTTGTAGATGTCACCACCTCATGGAAGTTCTCATTGTTACAATTTACAAAAATTAAAAAAAAACAAAAATTGGTTTTAAAAAAGATTATTTAATTATAAGTATCCCTAACCTCAATAAATTATTGTATCATTCCTTTTGGTTTCCAAATGTCAAAAAATAAAGGTAAAATTAAATTTGGTATCTATAAAAATACAGTGATATACTAGGTTTTACAATCGTACGACAGAAGTCTAATCTATTCTAAATTTTTATTTGAAAATATTAGGCGCTCATGAAAAAGTAGCAAGCAAATCTAAAAAAACACCTGAAAATTACACGCTTTATGTTGAAAATCAAATTTTGACATTTCCTTTTGGGAAGAAGTTATTTACATTATTCCCCCTGAAAGTCCCCTTGAATTCAATTGATGAATGTTGTCAAAACAAAAATTTCGATTGTCAACTTAGTACATACATTTCAACTTTAAATTTCAGTGACATCTATTGTACATTAATAAACTAAAACTTATCCGAGACACAAAATCTGTTTTATGAATAATTGCTTTCTTATCAAATCCGATTCTGGGTCCCTGGTAAAATCAATAAATTTTAAGATTTTGACAATAAAGAAAGAAAGTTTTCCTTGACAACTGTCATTCTGTATGAGATAATGACATGTTGAACAACTAAGAAAATCAAAAATAAAAGACTGTATCTTTAATTCGGAATTACTTCAGAAAAGTTAAAGTAAGTTTTAAAAAATTTTATTTTGTTAAAAATTTTATTTATTAAAAATATTTAAAATTAAATATTGAATGATTTTTAAAATAAAAAAATCATAACTACTTAATAACAAAATAACAAAAAAAAAAAATTGGCAATAAAGTAAAACAAATAGCAAAACGAAGTCATTTCTTCTTATGTAATAATTTTTATTAATTAATAAATAGTAATAGTGTCATAGTAAAAGTGCCATTTATTTTTTTTTAAATATTATCAAACTAGCTGTTGGCCCGTCACAGAATGACGGAAGGTCAATTGAAAAAAGAACTTTTTCTAATTAAGAACTATTTCTAATTTCATTATGTACATTATGTTAAAAGTATCTCATATAAAATTGCAACCGTTACATTTTGTATAACGCATATTATGCTTCGATTTTAGTAATAGATGCACAGAAAATAAAGAAATGACTCATATAATTTCTTGAAGTATCTTAAAAACTTAGTTATATAAAATAAGTTAGTTAGTCTACTTTTTTTATGTTTCGTATTTTATAAAATGTTGGGGTCGTTAGTTCAAATCTCTTCTTGGTCTAATTTTTTTTTAATTTTAATTAATATTTTTTTTTTATTTAAGTGCGTACGTGCTTAAATTAAATAAATTAGTAAAAGATTTTAAATTTTTTTATAAGTTTATTCTGTTTCAATAATGATCTATTTCTCCATCTATTAATGTTTGGTATATAAATTTTTAAAAAATGTTGCTATACATTCTATATTGTTTCCTTTGTTTAGATTCAAATCGAAATCCTTGTTTGTTGCTAACATTCTATAATGTACATCCTTAACTTAACATGCTCAATAATGTATCTATAATTTATATGTACGTAAAATTGTATTAAATAAATGTTGAAATTTAAATTAAATTTTGCATTATCAAATTCAAATTATAAATTTTATTTGAAATTTTTTTAATATACCTAATTTACTTTAAATACAATTTATTTTGTTTGGCTTCTATGGTGCATTGAGCTCAGGTATTGTATACCCGAAGCCACTTGCCCAAACTTAACACCATTTTCTTCCGTTTTTAACTTTTTTTATATTGTAAAATATTTAAAAGATTATGAAGGAAACATGAAGGGATGGGAGATAGATGAGGGAGAGTTAAGAGCGAGATGTGGGAAACTTTGAAATTAATTTGACACATAGCTTGATGTTTTATTTGCTTAAGCAAAGCAAGCAATGCATCAAAGCGAATAATTAATACTTTCTACACAAATATTCATGTGAAGCATAGACTTCTCAATTTTTTTTTACAAAATGTTTTACTCTGTGATTTTTAAAGCTGAAATGAATTTATTCATATACTAATAAATAAATTTGATTTCATCAAAAAAATTTTTTTTTTATTAAAAATCCAACAAAACACATTTAATGAACACATCCAACAAAACACATTTAATTGAATGCGTTTGTTACACAGCATTCTAGACAAATATATTAATAATAATAATAATAATAATTTTTCTATTTGTTTTTTTAATTTCTGGAAATTCCAGTTATTCCATGCAGATAGTGCAGATATGACATTCAGATAAAAGTGATTATTCTTTACTAAAAACCCAAACAATAAAAGCACAACACATTTCTCATTAAAGCCGTGTTATAACAACGACCAATATATCGGTTTTCTATCGATTGATTATATTTTAAACTCCGGGAAGAACCGAAACTGGGGATTTTGAAATTTATCGAAATTAAAATTTTTAAGTCGAAAAAAATTGCATTTAATTTAGTTATTTTTTAATAAAAATTCAATTCAACGTATGAAAATTAGAATTTCTTGTTTTTTTAATTTTCTACCCTCTTTTTTTTTTTCTATAAAAATAATAAAAAAAAAAGTTTTATATATTTTTTCCTTTATATGAAAATTTAATTTAGATATTTAAAAAAAATTAATTAGAAAACAATTCATTAATAATTAAAAAGTAAATTGGCTGGCTGGTTAAGACGGTGGTGACTAAATATTGTATTTTAGGGTGTTAAGTTCAATTTCAATCCAGGGCAAAATTTTTTAAAATTTTTTTTTTTAATACAATTAAATTAAATTTTAAAAGGGATTCACGTCTCATATGTAAATATCGTGAAATTATGAAATCTATTTGACAAAATATGAAACGACAATATGAAATTTTAACAGAAAATTTAGTTTTTATACTTGCACCTGTTGTATGGACAGTCTTTCTCCCTAATACAATATATACATATATATTATTATAAATATTAAAAATGATTCGATTTCAAAACCAGTTTCAAATATTGGTTTAGCGGGATTTGGGCAAGGCACGACGGCAAATCCCTACTAAAATATTTTATATATATTAATTGAAGAAAAAAAAAATAGGTAAACGGGATGGATTTAGAGTTAATTACAAAACTAATAAGACCATATAATTATTATACACTTATTTAATTATAAATGTTAAAATATAAAAAAAATTTTATTTTTTTAAGTACCTGTGAAATCGAAAGAAAAGTTAGGGAAAATTTGAAATTGCTTTGGTTGCTTTGCTTGGTATATTTGCTTTTAAAAGCAAAGCAAGCAGAGCACCAAAGCGCATATTTGGCCTATACTATTAATAATTCAGTATTTCACTAAAATTAATGAAGACTTAAAACAGGAATAATCCTGTAAATCATAGTCTCGACTTTAAATACAAAATGTTTTACTATTTATTTAAATTTTCCCAAAAATCTTCTGTGATTTTTAAAACTGAAATCAATTTTTTCATAAACTAAAAAAATTTTTTTTTTGTTTATTTTTTTTATTAAAAATTAATAAAATATTTTTTGGCCTGCTTATAATAATTTATGATATTTTATTTTCTAAAATAAAACACATTCAACAAAACATTAATATTTTATTTTTTAATAATTGAACACATCCAACAAAACACATTTAATTGAATGCGTTTGTTACACCTCATTCTAGCCAAATATATTAATAATAATTGTTTTTATATTTTGAAAATATTGTAATAGAGGAACTAATAAAGATTAACTGGAGCATCACTTTTTGTATTTGTTTAATTTTTTTTTGCAGATGGTTTCAATTTCAACAATTTTAAAATTATTGAATTCAATAATGAACAAATAAATTAATATTTTATTATAATTATTATTTATTATTATTTAATAATTTTTTTTAATTTGAATTTGAGATATCCAATCAAATCAATTTAGATTATTTCAAACTTATAAAGTTTTGACTAACATCCAATTTTCCTCAATTGTGCTTATGTGAATACACAAATCCTAGCTTTTTCGTTTAATAATCAAAATTGAGAGAAAAGGAATAAATACTATTATATTTAAATTATGGGTAAAATAATAAGAATTTAATATATGTCCCTCCTGTTCCAACATCTGGTTCCCATCAACAGTCTTATCAGCGTAACAGTTGAACAGTTTGGACTTGAAATAAAATTCAGTATACTCTAATCGCCTGACATAATCAACGAATAAATTAGACCCAATCATAATTTATTAATGTATTCATTAGAAAATACTTACTTATTAAATAATGGGTCGAATAAAAAATGGGTCATATAAGTGAGCTTGAATTGAAATCTCGTACTTTTTCAAACAAAAATACGAGTTTGAGCTTAGTAAAATTCAAAATTGAGTTCAAGCTCAGTTTTATGCATTCAACCCAATGAACTCTCCCAGAAACAATGTGATTAAGGATTGCATAACTCTTCAAGGGATGTCGGATAGGAATACTAATTTTTTCTATATTTTACCACAAAACCACCGAGGCTACTAACATAATTATAAATCTAATTCTAAATGTAGTTCTTTGAGTTACCTTGACACTTCTTTTTTTTTGCATTTATAAATTGGAAATGGACCCTTGGAAGTGGCATTTCATCTGACGTGACTTTCCCTTTATAAATTTTTTTTTTCAATAATTTTAAAGCTTTAGCTAAAGGTAGTTTTAATATTTACACTTACATTTCAATATTAAAAATGAATTAATATATACCTATAAAATATTTCCATCTCTTATCCAATATACAAATTTTTTACTCTATATTGCTCATTTTTTCTTAACCTAGTTTCATTTCATATGAATCCTAATTACTACATTCTTTCTACATTATTAATTTTTAAAAAAAATTTAAATTTGCAACGATCAATTCTTAAAACTTAATACAGAAAAACGGATATAATAAATTTTTCAAAACTAAATAGTTATTTCCATATTTAACACATTCAATAACTAATAAAATTAATAAATTATCATTATATTTAAGAAATCATAACCATTCAATTTAATTAAAAAATCATATTTTTAAAAAATTAATTAGATTATCTTTAGTAAAATTCAAAAAAAAACAGCAAACAGCTACCATTTTGCAATTTTCATCATATTAAACTTTTTTATTTTAATCAAAAAAATCTTCTTAATTAATTACTAATTTAGTAATATTACAAATATTTAAATACTAATAATTGTCCACCTACATATAATATTATTATTACAATTAAAATTAAATAAACAAAAAATCTATTTAATAAAAGATCATAAAACTTTTTGGAATTTTGAATTTGGCAAACATTTTATGGTTCGTTTTACCAAATTAAAATTTTTTAATTAGTAAATTTTTGATAAGTTTATCATAATAAATGGTAGTACATGATTATCCAAACTTTTGATTTGTTTGAAAAATTATAAACAGTTGATTGGCTCCTTAGGAGTTTCGTATAATTTTTAAAGCGGTTATCTTACTAAGGAAAGGCTCTAAGGAATCTGAAAACTCGATAAAGTATCACTGGCCATCAATGACTATACCTAATTAATAAAATAGATACTCTATTAGTGCAAAACAAATATTAGAAATAACTTGCACATAAATCTGAAACCTATTTCAGACGTTTATTGTAAATTGATCCCAATCTTAACTTTTAAACATTTTTCAAAAATTCAATTAATATTTAAAAAATTTAACATATTAATTAAAAAAAATTTCATAAAATTTTTTTGAACTGAGAATGTAGGTGCAACTAAACAGACAGACTAATTGAAAATTCTGGTTAAAACAGTAGTCATCTACCTTAATGTACACGCTTTAAAGAAAAATTTAATTGATTAAAAAAGCAAAAAAAAACCAAAAATTCAAAACGATTCGATTACCATTCATTTCATATACGTATACTAAATCATAAAAAATATTTTTCTACTAATCATAAATTGATTTACGTAACACCACTTAACTTTATTTTCATTTTATTTTGTTTTTTTTGTATTTTTTATACAATTTTCTTCGCTTTTCTAATTCAAATTCGTATGTAAAAATATAAAAAAAAAAACCAAAAAAACATTTTTCAAACATAAATATATAAAAATATGAGAAATATTTTACCTTAATTGGACTACCACTGAAATATATGTAAAAAAAAAAAACCAAAATCAAATGCTATAAAATATAATTATAAGTATAAGGTGTTAATGTAAATTAGGATAAACTGAATGATTAAATTATACGAATGCATACTTTAAATTATAGGGAAATGTAGATCATCTCATTTTAAAACAGTTTTTTTTTTCCGAACAAATTGACCCATTATCAATTAAAAGCTTGGGGTTTGTAATCAAGGGCTTTTGAAGTGACAGGAGATACTCACTAAATCAACTATTCAATATAGATAAATTCAAATTTTTCAATAATTTTCGAATATATTAAATAGAAAATCTTTGACTTAAATTATTATTAGTATATCTACAGATTCATTATATAATTTAGTAATGCAATACATGTACCAATGTAAAAAGTACATAAGATTAAAAATTTTATATTGAATCAATAACTGATTGACCGTTTCTATTTATTTGCTATATCTGTAGAACTATTTTCTTAAGTTAATAAAAGACAACCAGTTTAAAAGTAATCATGTTAATATATTATGAGTTTTACTATGGCGGCCTCGGTGGTATAGTGGGTAAGTATTTGGCTTAATAACCGAGGGAGTCCGGGCTCCATTCCCGGTTGAGTCAAATAATATTTAATTAAAAAACAAATTATTGAAAAATAATTTTTCTTTACAAATCTCAAATCTATATATATATAAAAGCGGAAGTTTGTTTGTTTGTTTGTATGTTTGTTTGTTTGTTTGTAGCGAATAGACTCCTAAACTACCCAGCCGATTTTCATGAAAATTTGTACATAGGGGTTTTTGGGTACGGAAAGAAATCGTGGCCCAAAAATTTTGCTCTAACGGACCGCCAAGTTGGGGCTGTGGTGCAAGTATTTAAACTTCTTTGTTCTAAAATGAAAACGGTTTGACCGATTGACTTCAAATTTTGTATACGTGATGCTCTTTGAGAATTGAGTAGACGCTATTAACAGTTTTGGAATTTGTTAACCCATGTCGGGCCGACGGGTAGTCAAAAAAAATGTTGGGTCCAAATTTTGTCCGATTTTACGAAATTCAGCTTTGGCTTAAAAGCAAACCCCAAAAAAAATTTTGGTGAGTTCCATTAACCCATTGCGGCCCAACAGCTTTTTATAGTTTTTTTCAATACTTTACTCTAAATTCGAAACGGTTTGACCGATTGACTTCAAATTTTGTATACGTGCTCCCCTGTGAGAATTGAGTTGACACTATTAACAGATTTGGAATTTGTTAACCCATGTCGGCCCGACGGTTGGTCAAAATAATTTTGGAAGATAATATTGTCAAAATTTGCGAAGTACTACTTTGGCTAAAAAGAAAGCCTCAAAAAATTTTGTTGAGTGATTTGGAAGCAAATTACGTCCAATTTTGCGCAATACTGCTTTGCCCAAAGAGAAAGTGTAGTTCCGTTAACCCAGTGGGGCACAGTGGCTTTTAATAGATTTTTGCGTTACTTAACTCTAAATTAGAAACGATTTGACCGGTTTACCTCAAATTTTATATGTGTGAAGCAACTTGAAAATAAAGTTGAGTCTGTTAACAGTCGGTCGTATGATTTTTCAAAAAAAATTTTTTGGAAGTAAATTAGGTACGTCAAAATTTGGAAAGTAATTTGTACTGCTTTGAATTACAGAAAGTTTCAAAAATTACTAGAACAATCCTAGAAAAATGGTTTTAAAAAGATTGCTTTATTACCTTTTAAAATTTACATGTGTAAACCGATTGTAATTTTTGTGTTAAGTTTTTGCAGTAACATCAACTTCAATTAAACCTACATTTAGAGGCGCAGCAACGCGCACCGGGTATTAGCTAGTTACTTATAAAATAGTATTGTTAGCGCACATCCGAAAGTAAAAGGGCCTGTCAATTTGGACAGGCGTTGTATGCACTTGGAAATACTTAATAAATATACAATTATTTTTAAATTTTTATTTTTATAAATTACTATTTGTTATCATGTGGAGTTTAAGTTTCTTATAATCGAACTGCTAAGAAGTGTTATTAAAATGAGTAGACGTGTAAGAATAAATTAATATAGATCGCAATCGAACAAACTCTGCACGCTCCTTAATCAAGGCGCAAAACTGTTGGGTCACATAGCTATTGAAAAAGTAAATTATTAGATATTCGGTTAATGAAACTCAACAAAAATTTGACCCAAACCATATTTTTGAGTTAGACATAGTTCTTCCCAATTCCTTGCAGCAAATCTTTTTTTGCGAATGAATACGATGAATCTTGACTATTTGAGCAAATATTGAACAAGAACCGATTCAACAAAAATACCCGGAGAACCTGACAAATAAAAAATTGCAAAATGAGTTTAAACAAGCCCTGCCGACTCTTATTTTTATTTAAAATACAAAAATTACAACAACATAACCTATAACAAATTCAATAATCCAGAAAATTTGATCGGATCTGTGGGTTTCACATATGAACTCTAGACCAACAAATTCCCATTAAAATAATAGAAACACCCTGTAATAAAAAATTAAATTAAATAAAACAACAAGTAAAATAAAAGACTAAAACAAAATAAAATCTTTCATATCTTATTAATGAAATTATCATAATTTTTACGCAACATTATATCTCGAAAAGATTTTTATATGTTTTTTTTTTTTGTATTTTTCTTTTTTTTTTTACTACTTTTTGTTTCGATCTACATAAATTTTGCCCAAAGATATTTTATGTTACTGTAGAAAAAAAAAAATATTTCTATCACTTTCTTTCTTACTAAATATTTAAAGAAATCTGTAAAATAAATTAAAATATTTACGTGACTAAATTTACAAAATACAAAAATATTTTTGCGCCAATTAACATCTATCCCATATTTGTGAGATAACAACGGGCAACTATAAAGAACCACATCAAATTATAATTTAATTTATCAACTCATATCTTATCGTTTTTCAACATTAAGGACATGTATAAATAATTAAATAAAATAGGTACTTAAATTTTTTTATTTTCAAAATAATTTTTATTTTACTAATCAATTGACTTATAAACTTATTAGATGTTCTTACAAAATAAAACAGAGTTTATGTTGATCCATTCTAATAAACCATTCAAACTCAAAACTCGTTGTCCTCTAATTTTTTGGCTCAGTTAGTAGCTAGTTCAACTTCATATAATTTTATTACCACACAATAGATTCTAATTTGGCAGTTGTTAATTTTTTTGCTACTAATTTTTGTGAACGTACAGCATTCGATAAATTTGCTTCAACACATGTATATGGTCTACGTTTTACCTTAATACTTAATTTTTTTGGATGTGGATGACCACCACCAGCTGGTGATGAACCAGGTTTTTTAATATTAGCCAAACTAATACGTACAACTTTTTCAACTTTCATACTACTCGGACGACTATTCAACCGATCATGTATATTACCGTTTGAACCATTTGCAATAGTTACTTGGGTTAAATAATCTTTTAATTGAGCTTTTAATGCAGCATTTTCTTTTTCCATTTCAGTTTTTTCTTCTTTTAGGCAGGCATTATCTAATTTGACACGATTAACACGTTCCCAAAAATATTCCATACTATACCAATTGCTTAAGGCAATCTATATTGGAATTAATAAGAGATTATAGAAATAGAATTTTAAAATTAAAAAGTATATTAATTTTATATTATCATTATATTACTTACACCTTTAAATTCATCGGGGGGTTGTTTCATTTTTTCCGAACAATGTTCAAATGCATTTTTCTTGTCATAATCAAATGGCATAATTTTTTCACGTTCCGACTCTAAACGACGACAAACAGCAGCTAGTTGCATTAGTTGTTCACCTTTTTTATAAAACTTTTGTAAATCCTAAATTATTGTGGAGAAAAATTACAAATTTACTAATTACACTAGATTTAATCAAACGAGTAGAGTAACCTTACCTGTAATGATTCATGACCCAAAACTCCTAAAAAACGAAAATTATCTTCATCGGTTTTTAACATAATTTCTAAATTCTTTTTCAATTCTAAATATTTTGTATTCAAATTATCACGATGATTTTGCATATATTTCATTTGTGATTCAGTTTCTTCAACTGTATCATCTGCATCAATTTTTAAATCATTTAATTGATTTGTTAATTTTGCTACTTCATTACAATATGAACGAATTCTAGTGGTATTTTCTTCATCTTTTTCTCTTAAATCTGAATATTCAGCATAAAATGAATCCATATATGTAACATAATCATTTAATATTCTTCTATGTTCAGTCCACAATTTTTCAATGTAATCTTCTCGAACTCTTGTGATTTCTTCTAATTTTATTGACATCTAAATTAATTAGAATAAAATTTTAATATAAAAAAGATTTGAAAAACTTTTAAAATCGTTTAATAAACAATTATAATGTCCTAAAGGGAAGTCTCAAGTGTATCTAGCAAAGTATCTATCAAATAATTGTATTACAAGGTTGAATCATTTGGAAGGGTAGGAGCAAAAAAACATAATGTCGTAGTGTCTAAAATAAGAAAAATGGTTTTTTATAGTAGGCTGGTTGTATTAAACGTTTTTGCAAGTGTATCAAAATACGCATTTATTGAATCTATGTTCTTCAAGCAGTCTAATAGGCAGTGCATTTGTAAGTAGAACTCATTAAGTTTACTTCTATTATATAAGATTACAGTATAAAGCAGCAACTGCAGTTCTGAAGCCGGGTATAACAAAACCCAAACTTTTCCGAAAAAGATGCAGCCGAAAAATTCCGGACTTCGTATGAAAGAATCGACAACCTATATTAAAGCTTTTTCGGTGAGATATTGCTGAAACTGTAGGGGTGATCCCGGGACAATGGCCAACTGTTAAGTATTCCCTTCAATTCATTATGACGCAGCAATGCCTAGCTCAATAAAGAAGAAAAAGTTATACATGCCACCTGTATCTGTTCAGCCTTGGTTAGGGTTAGAAGAGTAGTCACTTTAGGTAGCCATGGTTTCCATTATCGAAACGGTTTATCAGTTGAGCAACCTGCATAAATGGCAAAGTTTCTAAACACTGCAAATGAATCAAAAAGAGAACCCAAAAAGTCATATTATAAGTCTCGTGATCATGGAAGTTTCACAAAATGGCGTTAACCCACTACTTGGATTTATGGGACCTAGAGCAGCCACAAGATAAAATAATACTATATCTTCCTGTAACATCTCTTTTGTTACAAAAAAAACACACTTAAAGTACAGGCAGACTTATCACAGCCTAATAGTTGAAAAATTATAAAAAAGAAACCTCTTTGATTCTTAATTGTACAGAAATCTTCTAACATCAAATAGACTGAATAAATTTAAATAGAAAAAATTACATAACTTAATTTGAATTGTATTTCATTATTCTTGAATTTTTATTTATAATTATCTATCAAAAGTCTTTTTTTCCAAATAATATAATTAAATTATTAATGTCATTTTACTGTCATTATTTAATTTTTGAAAAATTTGAAAATGATAATGACGTAAAATATAAAAAAAAAAAATATTAAATGAAGGTCAATTATTAATACAATTTGTAACATTTTTAAATACAATATTTAAAAATTTCTATTGTTATTTCTATTTTGCTTTTTAAATATTTCCATTAAATTTACAAAAATGGATCAAAAAATATATTTTAATTACAAAAGTATTAAAAGAATTATTATTATAATTTGTAATAATACTGAATGCCATATTAATATCAGTATTAATTACATTATTTTCATTCTTATTATTAATCTAAATTACAAAATTTCAATCCATTTTAAGTGATAGACATTTCCTTAATCTAATTTAAATTTTAATTCTATAAACTAAAAATCTGACATTTAATATTTATTTGAATACTAATATGTAATAATGAATGCTAATGTTGAATTAGTATATAAATTGTTCATATTTTAATTAAAAAAATTCATTTGTAAAATATTAATAATTCAGTGCATTCCTATATAAATCATCATAATAATGAATAAAATATTTTTTAAATTTATTTTATCATCATTAATATTTATATTTGCATTTCATCAGAAATTTTTAATATTTGCATTAAAATGTCGTATGGAAGATGAACCATCTGATGATGAATTACGTAAAATTATTCATACATGTGTTAAAAAAGTTATTGGTAATAATGAAAGTATTGGAACAAATTTTTATCATAATGCATATGAATATAATAATAGTGGTGGTGGGGGTGGTGGTAGTGGTGGCGGTGGCGGTGGAACAAATAGAAATAATAATGGTAATCCATCATGGATGAATTCTCATAATAATAAAAATAATAATGATGGTACTGATGGTCATGAAGATTATGATCGTATTAGAAATCGAGAACATTTACAAATGAGACCATTTATTAATAATGATAATAAAAAATTATTACGATTAAAATTGAATATATTAAGTAGAAGACATTTTACTAATAATAATATTGCAAATAATAATCAAAATAGACACCCTCAATCACAGCAACAACATCAACACCAACAACATCAATTGCAATCAAATCATGACAATATCAATAATAATAATAATAATGATAATTATTATCAAAGGTATAATAATATGGGTATGGATTATGATGATAATATTGGTAATTCACAAATGCAACAATATGATATGAATATGGGAAATGGAAGGGATAATAATAATAAAAATAATAATAACAATATGTATCACGATTTTAATAATAATAATAGTAATGATTATGGTAATAATGGTCAAAATGAACAAAATAATCATAATAACAATAATAATAATAATAATGGAAATTGGAATTATTATCAAAATAAAACAAATAAATTTAATACAAAACAGCAAGATAAACAAAAACAACATGATGGTGCATGTATAGTTCATTGTTTTTTTGGTGAATTAAAAATGGTAAGTGTTTTACTTTTTATATATACATTTTTTTTTACTCTAAAGCAATATACACATATATATATATATATATATATTTTCTTGGTTTAACCTGTGGTATAAGCTTATTATGTAAAATATTTGTACATACAAATATATTTAACTATACAGGATGTTTCTATGGATATTATGTTCATCCTGATACCTATCTATTGCATTCTTTTTAAGTTATCAATATATTTGTTATAGACAATGTTTAAATTTTAATAGGGTCCGAGATTTAAAACATTTTACCCAAAAAAGTATTTATTGTAACTTAAAATCAATTCTAAAGACTATATTTAATTAAAATTTTTGAAATGTTTATTTAAATCTGGCCCACATCCGAGATGAAAATGGGCCATTAAATTTGTTTATAATATTTACTGTTATAAATAAAATCTTTCTAAATCTAAATTTATATTAATTTAAGGAGTTATCATTTTTCCATGAAATTACGTGATTTTAAAATTTGAAAATTAAAGCAGTGTAAAATAAAAATTAATTAAAGCAGTGTATTTTTGTAAGAAACACCCTGTACATCAAATAACGTATAGTATTTTTAAGTATGTTGATAAAACAGTACATAAAATATTTGCAGGTGTCCATAATTTTTTTCAACCATAAATAACTATCCAATACAATTCAACATAAAAATTTGTATCTTAAACGTTTTTAAAAAATAATATTATTTATCCGATTTTTAATTTAGAGATCTTCACTTCCTGAATAACTTATTATTAATTACATAATAAGATTACATAATTGAATTGTCAATAATGTTCAATAAAAAAAAATCTGTAGTTCTACGATTTTTATACAATTTTAGTTTTATACGATTTTCTGTAATCGTATCACATAGTTAATCTCTGTATCTTGAAGATTAAATTTATATATATATATATAATTATATATATGTTTAAAATAAGAGTATATACGAGTATACATTAGATTGCGAACTTAGAATGTCATTAAAGTCTAAAAATTCTACTTGGATAAATTAAAAAAAAATGCAATAGGCAAGTCCTGGAAGTATTGAGCTTTAAGTTATTTTTTGAACCTCATACAATTAAAATTGAATCTTAATGTTTTTTTTTCCCTGTCACTCCGCGAGGGATCAAAGGGCTTTCATTTGGCATTTTTATCCGCCATGGTTTCCTGCTGCTATTTTTACAATCTTCCATGTAAGACTACATTGGTTAAGTTGATGGATCTTGAGGTATTATTTGACAACCCGGGTTTTCTATTTCCTAGGAATTGAATTTTAAGAATTTTAAGGACTTTGTAAAAAATCCCCATGGTCAAAATAAACGACTGAACTAACAATTAATATTACGAGTATATAGTATGTAGAAATTGGTTTTCTACATTAGTGTATTTTAAAAATTTAGTACAAAATAGTTTACAAATTACAACAGTTATTTTAAAATAGATGTGAATATTGTGATATCAGTTGGAAACCTGATCAGAGACCTTTAAATAAATTTAATATCCCCAAAACATAAAATAAATAACTTATTAACTATATTAAAATGTAATTTATTAAAATTCAATTTTTTTTTTATAGTTAAACTTTTACTTTCATTATAAATTAGTAAAAAAAAAAATAATAAATTTAAAATTAAAAATTCAAAATGTTTGATAATTTCTCTAGAATGGGTTCAAAATGCAAAAAAAAACTTTAAATTAAACTATAAAAGTTATGAAAGTAAATGAAATTTACCTTAAAGGTATATATTGTTTTTTATTGGTTTATTTAAACTTTTATATTAAATTTTTTTAATTTTTAGTTTTATTATAAAATATTGTAAAATTTTTCATGGTTACTTTTTCCGCTTGATAAGTTATTTAGATTCAGTTTTATTTTTTATTTTTGTGTTTTTTTTGTCATATTTTGAAATATTAAGTAATACCTAAAAGTAATACTATATAAATTTTATCCAATTTATTATCATACAATAGTAATTGATGCAGAAAAGGAAAAAGTTTTTTTAAATATATTTAAGAGGAAGTCAAATTGCAATGAAATAGGGAATAACCCAAGAGAGATAAAAAAAAAATTAATATACCAATCTTCTTGCATATATTTAACAGTGTCAAGGGTTTTTTTTTATAGCGTCTTCTTCAAATTAAAATCAATTTAACCTTTAATTCATCCGTTTCTTATATGTGCAGTGATATAATTAAAATTTTTTGATAAATTGCAAAATGCTTTTATATTATATTAAATCTATAAAATATACATATATATTTTATAAATTTAATGGAAGAACATATCAGGTCGATTTCAGAAATTTAAATTTTATTATATTGTCGTTCAATTGCAAAAGTCTTTTTACCTGTTAATTGTTCAACAGTTAGGCTAACAATTCAGTCTGTTTCAAAAGTTCGGTTTGTTGCAAAAGTCCAGTCTATACCAAAAGTTTTTCTTTAAACCAGATTACCGAAGGATTATTTTTGGTAGAATTGAGCTAAATGAATTGTTCGACTAAATTTTCCATAAGTTTTAGGCCTTACCACATATGCAGAAAATCTTAGATTTCAAAAGATACAATCTGTAAGTTATGTTAGTGAAGTAAATTATTTTAAATTTATTTATATTATTAATAATTTAATGTAAAGTTATTTATTTTTTCATCTGAACTTAATTTTAAACTAATGGTAAATGGTATAACAGAATCAAGACATCAGAGATTTGAGAATTAACCACTGTGCCCAGCTATATCTAAATTATTCACTTTTTCTAGAGTTTTTTTACGAGCGCCATGGAAAGCCTTGAAAGCCACTATTGCAGCTCTGCGTAGTTCCTATAGATAATATGCGACTATAACAACACCCCAAAACCACAACCTTTTTTAAACCAAAATATAGGATGGGACCTGTGGTACAAATTCAAATGGTTTCGAGGATAAGGAAGTAAAAAAAATTGGGTTTGGGAAATATAGGATTCTGGGATTATGACGTATAAGGGAAATTGAATGAGGTAGACATAAATGTTCTTCATAAGCTTTTCTAAATCGTACACTTATGTTTTACGAACTTTGGAGAACAAATTCAATGGAATATAGTTTCATACAACAAATGAATTTCCATAATCTGTGTTGTGTCACCTGGATAGATCAACTGTATAAGAATAAGAATCTGTTGCTCTCCATGTTTCTTGTTGTAAAATCTTTAGGGGAGGTATTAGTTGTTATAAAGATATCTTTGTAAAATAAGGTCAGGGACTCAACTGTATGACTATGACTGAGGGAAATGTGCATTGAGTGGACGTTGGAATCATTTATAAGACGATTAACTTTATTTTTCACTTTATCAATATATCCCGGTAGAGTAATAGGACTCCCAAATGTCTGCATTATGCTCTATTTTCGACTTAATATATGTTTTATAGATGTTAACGAGATCAGATGGGGAAAAGTAAGTTTCAAAGCGATACAAGAAACTCAATCACTTAGCAGCATCTTTAGCTACACCAAGTCAATTATATATGATTTGACCAAGTTTCTTGATGAAAACTACTTCTTAATATGGATTTACACGTTCGTGGCTGGAATTGGAGTTTTTACATTACAATATAATTGATAATATATTTAAATATAAATCAAAAGAATTAAAAAATATAAAATTCACCATTCTGGAATAAAATTAATCCTTTAACTACAGTTTTAATATGTAATTTAAAAATATATTAATTTTTTATTTTCAGTTAAACAATGATGAATATCCCGATAAACGTAAAGTTATACAAATTTTAACAAAAGATATTAAAAATAATGATTTACGTGAATTTTATACAGAATCAGTTAAAGAATGTTTTCATTTAATTGAAGCTGAATCAAAACATCGTGATAAATGTGAATTTGCAAAAACTTTAATTAATTGTATGACAGATTATGCAAAAATTAATTGTGAAGATTGGGATGATAAAACGATTATATTTTAATAAAAAAAAGTTTAATATATATATATACATATATATTTTTAAGTTTTTTAGATTTAAATATTTAATATATTAATATTTATTATTTTTTGGTATTGGGATTATTTGGTGTTTGAATTATTGTATATATAAAAATAAAAATGTACATAATATATAAAATAAATATATATATATTTACCTCACTTTTAATCTCATCTAATTTTTTTAGAAAATCTTCATGTGAATTTTTATTTTGATTATCACCAGTTTTTTCTAATGTAAAATATGATGCCTCCAAAGCCATATGAGCTTTTTCACGTTGTTCTCTATATTCTTTAAAATCTTCATCAGCTTCAAATAATATATCATTTCTTTGTTCAACATATGAATTCTTAAAATAATTCATTCGTTCATTTTGTATACCTAAAAAAAAATTTTTAATTTTAAAGCAAATATATATTCAATATTCAAGAATGCTAATGAATGTCTAAAATATAACTTACTCATTATTTTTTCAATACTTTCCATATGACTTTGTTGTAAATTTGAATACATATCTTCAGCTTCATCCAAATCACCAAGTAAACGTTGTATAATACGATTTTTTTGTTCAAATGCATTTTGAAATAATTTTTCAAAGTCAACTATTTCTCGTTTCAGTGCTTGACATTTAACTTGCCGCAGTATTGTACGCCATTCTTGATTTATTTTTGCCAAATTTAAACGAGTAAAAGCTTCTTCTCTTTTCAATTTGTTCTAAAAAAATATTTGTATATTTAGTTTAGCAAATTAAATGGAAAAATATAGCCTAATCTATAATTAAACTCAAAATCATCAATTAGTATTCAAGATATATCAAAATCCACTACAGCAAATGCCGTTATATCCTTAAAAAAGTATTTATACCTATTTTTGAAAAAAAAAAAAAAAACACTCTGCCTTACTCTAAAATAACTTTAGAGTACTCTGGAGTAATTTACTTATATGTTAATTAATCCACAGTACCCCAGAGAATTATTATAAAGGATAACCATTTCAAATTATAGCAAACAACCAAATTATATAAACAAATACAAGAACAAAAGGTTTTCGTCCTAGCTAACTAATAAATATTTGTCCTAGATAAATAAATTAAGTTATAGAATCAAACCTTCATGTATAAAGCAATTAATTGTTGTTTTCTTCTTCTTGCTTCCTCTTCCATATCAGCTCTATGTTGAAGATAACGTGCACGTTCTTCTTCTGACATTTTAGCCAATTTGTTTTTTGAACCACCTTTTTTCTTACCCATTTTTCTAGTTGTATTTTACTTTACTCCAAAATAAAAAGAATGTTATACTGTTATTTTTTGTTATAATTTACTTTTAATACTTTTAATAATTGTTATAATTTAATAAATGAAATTATTTTGAATAATTGAAAATTAATAGTATTCTTCCGATAAAATATGTATTAAACTGTTTCCCTTACAAACATAAACTAATAAATGGGCACATAAATTGTGGTAGCTTAGAATAAAAATGTTAATAATGTAAACAATTTCGGTAACTTAACAACGCGTATGAATTTAAATTAAAAATGCAATATTTATTATGCTCAAAGTAGAAAATGATTTTATATTTTATATTATTATTAATTTATAAACTAATTTTTATACTGAAACATATATTTAATATAAAAGGATTAACAAATCCTTCATTGTTCAATACAAAACTAAAAAAAAAAATAAAGAAAACTCCTAAAAATATGTTATTATTTCTAACAAAAATTGGTTGAAATATTTTAACATTTCTTAAAATTTCTATGTAATATTAGAAATCTAAATAAATAATTAAATAAATTGGTTTTATTATATATAAATTAGACAATAGCAGCTGAACACTGTAATAATATTACAATGTTTTATTTTGTAATATTAAAAATAACTCAGAATTTTAAAAATAAAAGTAAAACTAGTTCAAAATTTTTAAATAACTAATATACATAAGATATGATTAAGAATCTTCATGAATAAGTAATTAAAAAATTAGAACTCCTTAAAAAATTCTCTTAAATATCAAAGCACAGAGCAACCTCTCCAACATGTCTGATTGGAAAATCCTGAAAATCCAAAAAATCTAAAACTCGTCTAAGATATTATACATATCACTACACAAATTGGATATTTATTTGTAAATTAATTTCCTTTGAGCACCAACATGTCTGATTGGAAAATCCTGAAAATCCAAAAAATCTAAAACTCGTACAACATATTATACATATCACTACACAAAGTGAATATTTATGCGTAAATTAAAGTCCTTTCCTATATGGAATAGGACAGTAATATGTCCATTATAGGCAAAACGTTAGGGTCTGAATTAGAAAATGTAGATTGATGTATAGCAAAAATATGTATACTTAGTGTTTTTTTTAGACACTCATTAAAAAAAGTATACACTAGATATCTCTGAATAGAGCTTCACTTTAAAAAACTAAAACCATGTGCCTTAATAGCAAACTTTAAAATGAGCTATTCTATATGAATGTATAAATGAAAATAGTTTTAATTGACTAAGAAAGAGCTAAAGAAATTATAATTATATGGAACTCAGCTGAACGTTACTGATATCAGAAAGGCTTTCGATTAAATCTTTTTAATTCTTTTAAAATTATACTTAAAAAGCATAAGGCTTTGGGCTCTTCAATGCACAATATGGCTATCGTTTTAAACATGTTAAAAATAAAGCATATATTATCAGTTTTTGCCCTTACATTTTAAATTTGTTGAAAATTGGACAAAAATTGATAAATCATATTATATACTATTAGTACTCAAAACCCCGCATGTAACACCCTGTTTATTTTTTTTTAATTCAACATAAAGTATAATAAACTCTAATTCATTCTTAGAAATTCAATTTGGGGTTTATTTTTTATCAACCTCTAATTATAATATATATTTATTTCCAGAACAATCTAAATTATATACTATAAAACTTTTTTTCTTAAATTTGCAAATACAATTTATGACTTTTATCCTAAAAACTTTGTAAGATGACATCTACTCGACAAAAAAGAAAAACAAAAAAAAACAAAAAAACCAAAACATTAAAAGAGAAAAGAAATCTCTAATCATATAAATTTATTTAAAATATTACCAAATTCAACTTTGTAATAATAAAATAAAATAAAAAAATAAATTAAATTTAAATATTATCAAAAAAAAAAAAAAACTTCCCTTTTAACCTTGAACTTCAAAAATTCTTATATGAACCTTCTATAGCTTCAAATTAAAGCAACGCTTACAAAACAGACAATGAATAAGTATATATATATTAAGATTATGAACTCATGATCTGTCCAATGAATTGAATTAAATGTGCATTTTAAATATACGAAAGAATATGCGATTTTTCATTTGTTTCTTTTTTTTTTGGAAAAATACTGACATTTACCAATGGTAAAACTAAAACAACAAGTATTGAAAAAAAACCAAGAGTTTTGAAAAAAGCGCATTTTAAAAAATTAAACTTTGTACTATAATAACCCAAAGCACTTCAAAAAAAATTGTTTGTAATAATATTTTAGAATTTAATTTGTAAGAAATTTATTTTGTTATTATTTTGAAGTGCCAACTGTTTGTGAAGTGCAATTGTTAATCTAATATGCCTATCTATAACATAGGTACATTTTGGAACAGGGGTTCATATTATATTCGTATTACTAGGATTTATCTTAATGAATTCCACATACAATTTAAACATGAAATAGTACTAGGCCTTATAACATGTGCTTTATATCGTACATTTTCAATATATACAGTTCCATATTGTTAATATCGTAATAATTTTGTATTTGAGTTAAATGATATTTTATATCTGTGAGTTATATTATTCAATTAAATTATTTGTTTATATTTTGCATTTGTTTATATTGTTATATTATGGTTTTTTTATTAGAAATATATAATTGTTAATTATTGGTTAAGCCATAAATTTGAATCCAATGGCGAATGGTAGCTGAGTCGAGTCTAAAGCTAGATAAAAGTTTTTTCATTTTTTACTGGAATTCGAATCCAGGTCTTTCGAATTAAACGGTCTTGACATTTAAGAAAAATTGTAAAAACTCAAGGGCACATTTTATAATTTTTTCCTTAAATTTAAAAGAAAAACTGTTATGCGTCAAAATATAGAGTTTAAGCTTATTACAAGTTCCTGACTCCAACCGTCATATAAAAGCGTCAGTCAGAATGAGGCAAGAATTTTGTAATGCAAAAACTGAGTTTCGGATAATACTATATTAAAGTATCGTAAAGCAATCCTAGGGCTCTTCCACTTTGACGAATTATAGATCCATAACAAGGATCTACAGAAAAAGTTCTTCCTCGAAATTGATTTTTCTGCAATACGCAGTTCAAATTTCTTTTCTGTATTTCAAACGGCGTAAAAGCTTTGTTAACATACGGACAGTCGAACGCACGGAAGTGGGGACCAAATTTTTTGAAGTTGTGCTAAAAAAATTAAATAAAATTTATCTGAAGGCAAACAAAGAAAAATTAATGTACATACTTATATATTATTTACATATAAATATGTAATACTTATATACGTATAACTAAATACTTCAGACTTTGCTTTTTTATGCAAATTTCTTTTTCAAACATTCAAATGAACTATAAATATATGCATAAAAAACAAATATTTTAAAATGTTGATGATCTGTAAATATTGAAAATTAAAAATTTTTTTTTTTTTTTAATATTTGGCATAAAAAATAAATGATACTTAACTAAATTTAGATAATATTAATGCTTTTCATTTTTTTAATATTGATAATTTATTTTTTTTAATTTAGATATTTATTTCTGTAATTAAGATGTAAGCATTTAAAAATAACTTAATATATAAATTAAATAAATTTAATTAATGCAGTTATTTAAATTTTGTCAACTTAATTGAAATTTACAAAAAATTTAGTGCATATATATTTGGTTTTATTATTGTAAATGTATTACTATAGACCATTATCCTTTCAGCAAGCCATGACCTTTAAAAATGACAGTCTATAGGTTAAAAATATCAAATGTCAGAATGAAAAATTCATATATGTAAGCTATTTGGTAGTTTAAAGTTAATGAATTAAGTACGCCTCTCTTAATCGTCATTTTACTTGTTAAAAATCTGATTCTATAGATCTCTAGAATCTTCCCTAGAATATTAATAAAAGTAGAAAAATGTGAACTTCAAACTCTGTGCAATATAAGAAAGGCTTGCGTTGTATCCTGAAAATATTTTCTAAGTTAAATTATATTCAAAAGAAACGACTCTTAAAAGATGCCGTTTGTCGCACTCATCTCAAGTAAACTGTCCTCAATTTATTTCATAAAATATAGAATCTTTCCACCGAGTACCGCACTTCTTTAACATAATAAAACCACCAGACAGTATTCAAATATTAATATACTTAATTTTAAAACTAATCAATTTTAATGTCAGATATAGTATTTCAATCGTTTCAATTCATTATATATTCAATTTTAATCAATTTATTATCAACGATGAATTTTATGATGGTGGTCTAATATTTTCTTTTTTTATTTTATATTATGAATCATACAATTTTGCGTTGACATTACAAGACACAAAATTTGTTAAAAAAAAATCAGCCGAGATATATATATATATATATATTCTAATTAAAAAAAAAAATTCCAAAAATTATAAAGAAGTTCGATGATCATAATTTATTGTAACTAATGACATTCTAAATATCCTAAAAATATAAATTCCTTGTTTTTTTTTTAATTAAAATATATATTAATTGACTTTAACATGGTTTTTTTTTTAAAATTAATTAAAACAATAAAATTATTATGTGTCACATGTCATAGTTAATTACTTTGAAAATTAATATGGAATTTAATGACCTGTAAATAACTAAAACCACTTAATTTCGATTAGTTATAAAAAAAAATGCAATTTATTCAAATATGATTCACAATAACTATTTTTCAAAAATTTTTAAAATTAAGGAATTAAAATGTAAAAAATTTAAAAATAATATAAAATATAATATTCTAAATATGCTAAAATATTAAGATAACATTTAAAAGAATTAATTTAAACAGCAACAACAGTAAAATTTAAAGTGACCTTCAAAACCCAGTTTGTAAATTGTCATTACTCTCAGGTTCAACACTCCTTTAAGTAGTTATGACTCACATTAATCAAGATTTAACTTAGATTGTGAATTGATAGCTCCCAGATTCAATGCTCTTTTAGGTAGTTATGGCTCACAAACATCTACTGTTTGAAGGGATAATTATGAGTAATTACTTTGAGTTATATTTCTCTCAAGAAATTAAAACTCAATACTATTGGGTAAAACTTTCTAGAGGAGTTATTGCTTTGTCATTTACTTAGTCATAAGTTATGTAGACATTTATGTCAGATTTTAAATCATAATTAATATTTTAATCAGACATAATTAGGTATCTGACTAAAAACCTATCTCTGTCTATGTGACACAGATGAACGGACAGAATAAAACTGTTCTAAGTACATTTATTATTTAAATTATTTGAAGATATGATAGAAATAGAGCACATGTTCTACATACAAAAATAATTCGAATAAAAATTACAAACAAATGTACATAAATTTTATTTTGACTTATACTTATATATGTAGATGTGAATAAATATGCATTCATTAGCAGAATAAATATTTACAACAATTAAAAACATAACTAAAATTTTTAAAATATACTATAATACATATATATATATTTACTTACCTGGGTAAATTAGAATATGTATGACTGACATTGAAAATACAAACAAATTAACAACAATAGCAATTAATAAAAAAAAAAAACATAAAGAAAATCATTTATAAAATATTTAACATATAAATACATATATATATATATGTATATTTATATGTACATTACACCTGAAAATGAAAAAAATAAATGAATAAAAGTAAATATTTGACCTATACAGAAAATAGCATTAAATTATATTTTGCAACATCAGTAAAAATAACATAAATAAAACAACAACAAAACATGCAAATGTAAACAAAAATTTGTATTAATGAAGGTATATGTACATAATATTATTATGTGCAATGTAATTATTTGTTTTGACAATCAGACTTATTATAACATTCATACTAATAATAAATTTTGTTTTACGTCTTAATACCTTTGTATGTATATAGTTGTCTCATTGTTATATATATGTTTATTTTTATTTACATATTGTTATCATACATTAACACCTTTACATTCTTCTGATCATGGAGTACTATAAACCTTAAAATATATGTAATAAAATTAAAAACTTTCTTAAAAAGTTTGTTGAATGAGTAATTTCAAACTTAATACAAAATATTTGATAAGAAATATATAGCACTACTAAAAAAACAAATGACATTTTAAACTTAAAAACCTCTCTTACAAAATTGCTTCTTCTTACTTTCTTCTTAAGGCTCTAATACCAAGGGATTAGATCATTTTAGTTTTTTGGTTCTCATTTTGTTTGTAGCTTACTCGTAATTTTTTTTTTTTGTTTTAAGCGCTAACTGTTCAATTGTTAGGCTAATAAGCCTGTCAATACCATAGGTACATCTTGGAACAGGGGGTCATATTATATTCGTGTTATTAGAATTGGTCTTATTGAGTTCCACATACAATTTAAACATGAGATAGTACCCAGCCTTATAACATGTATATTAACATCTAAGATTTTCAATAGATACAATTCTATTTTTGTTTATATTTTATATTTTGAATTTGACTTATATAGTATTCTATATCTGCGAGTTATATTATTCAATTAAATTATTTGTTTATATTTTGCATTTGTTTATATTGTTATATTAATGTATTTTTTATTAAAGATATATAATTAATAATTATTGATTATGCCATTAATTTGAACCCAATGGCAAATGGTAGTTGAGTCGATTCGCAAACCAGAAAAGTTTTTTCACTTTCACTAGAGTTCGAACCCGGGCCTTTCCGCACGAAAGGTCGGCACTCAACCACTGTGTCACCCAGCAAAGTACGGTATACTAACCTATTTGGTATATGTTCCTTATATTTGCGTAATCTACACAGTCCGTCAATCCATTTGATTTGAGAGGAATTTCAATTTTTCTAAGTAGTTCCCACATACATTTCCTAAGAAGCATAACATACTAAGTATAATTGACAGCAAACATATTATGCTAAAAGAACTTTTTGATGTTTAATGTAATTTTGACAAGACGTCAATAAATCTTCAAGTTTTTTAATTCTTCAATTTACTTATTCAAATTCGATTTTGAGTTCAAGAGCAAGTAATAGGACATTTCATCAACTTACTATACATACTTAATTATGTATTACAAAGCTAATAGGAGGCTTTAATGTTTTGATTTTATAATAAATATCTTCCTTAATATCTTATGGATTTTTAATCTAATTTGGATATCACAAAGTGCAGGGTATTAATACGTTACTCTTACATTTACTAGTTTTAAAAACTCTTTTTATTAATTTTAATTCATTAGTTTAAATTTAATGACTGAATAAATGTGTCAAAAAAAAACTCTTCAAATTTTTATAAAATACCTCAGGCATTTAACTTTATAAATGGCAATCATTTTAAGAATTATTTTATCATCGATCATTCATATACCATCTAAAAAACATATAATTAAATCATTATATGAACAAAGTAAACCATTTAAATTTTAACGTATAACACTTAAAATAATAACTAACGGTAAGAACATTAAATTCCACTGCTACTGCAGTAGAATTTTTTTTATTAAAAAAAAAAAAAACAATTTAATCATGGCTAAAAGATTTTTCCCACGGTCAAAAGATATAAACTTGTTAAAATTATTTAAATTCTTACTACCATTCATTACTATAAATTGCACAAATATTATGCATATATCTACATGTATATATACACATCAGCTGTACACATATATTGTGCATGATTATTAAAAATTTTAAATAATGTCAAAATATGTTCAAAGTCAAAAATAAAAAATTACCATTGTTTGCACTTTTTTCAACTTTAAATTATGACAGCATTTTATTAAAAAATAAACTGCAATCTAAGAAAATGTTTAATTTTGTTTGCTTTCTCATTATTTAATTAAAAAAAAAAAAAAACAACAACAATAATTAAACTACTTATAATCATTATTTTGTTTTTTTTTTTTTTACTTTTTGCTTACTTTTTATTATAAAATTATCAAGTTAAATGTCATACTCTAATTGTCAAGGTTATACAGTGACAATTTATTTCAAATTTTAAGAAAATATTTTTAAAAAAATTTTTTAACCTTATTATAAAAATGATTTTAATTTTATAACCGAGTTTAAATAATACTGACTTATATAAATATGTCCTTCAAATCGGTTTGGAGATTTTCTTTAGTAATTTTAATAAAATGCTGAACTTAATTGGCAAGTAAAATAATTAACTGTAAAATACATTTTTTTGTGTCGGACTATTTTGACAGGAATAGAATTCGAATTGTCACTCAAACACAACGTAGTCAGTTTTACACGTGGTGTTTCAGTGATTTACAAGTCAGAACAGTTTTATTGAATTTTAATATAAACGAGGAAGAGTGTGGTAGAGTAGACTGTGTCAACTTTGGGACTTCAACGTCAACTTTTACCCGTATAACCGTTATATAAGCTTTATATCATTATTATTATTATAAACATTAATTACTTTTGGCAAAATTTCAAACATACCAGCTTTATTAGGTGTAGTGTAATGCTCATATAAAATAAGGAGTTGTATGGCAGTTACTCGAACCCTCTGCATTTGGCCAACCAAATTTTGCAGTAACTTTGGCCATTACACTAAACTATTTTTGGCAAAATTTCAGACACCCAGCTTCATTAGGTGGAGAGTAATGCTCATTTAAAACAAGAAGTTGTGTGGCAGCTACTCGAACCCACTGTAGGAGACCAACCAAATTTTGCAGAAACTTTGGCCATAAAACTAAACTACTTTTGACAAAATTTCAGACACGCAGTTATAATAGGTACAGAGTAATACTCATATAAAAAAGAAGTTGTATGGCAGCTACCCGAATCCATGGATGAAAATGGCTGAATTTAAATAGCGATGACGGCTATTGCAAAAAAACGAATTTGCGAAAATTTCAAGATCCTAGCTTCATTAGTTTTTGAGTAATCGTGGTGACGGACGGACAGACAGACGGACGGACATACATAGCTAAATCGATTTATTTTTCGATTGTGATCCGATCCATACACTTGAGTCTATATCTACCACCCCTCCTTCTCTGCGTCACAAACGTAATGGCAAATTTATTATACCCTTTGACTATGTAGTCATACGGGTATAAAAAGTAATGAGAAATCATTAACTAGGTTTAACAGTTGTCTCTTGTCATAACTTGGTTTTCATAACAGATTTTACTGTAGAAATTTTTATCATATTCATCATAATTTTACTGTTTATTATGTTATTTAGAAATTATTATTTTTATTGTTGAAGGTTTAATTTTTACTACAAAAATCCTTAGACCCTAGTTCTCATACATACGAAAACCTTTATGGGTAAATTGTTATTTCTTTACAGTTCATATATTAATAAAACAGCTCTGACAAAAGAAATTTAATAAGATATTAACCCAGCAAAGTATTTAAGTATTTTTTAATTATATGTTTTTTCAAATTACTTAAAAATTTTAATTTAAAATTTAATCAATGAATAAAAATTTCCCCAGAAATTTCTAAATATAAAGTTTTAATTTTGTTTATTCTTTAATTTTATAGTTATTTTTATTAAATTGTGAAATATAATCATATAAACACATTAAATTCAGATTAATTTAAAATTCATTTCAAAATAAATTTAAATACCATATTATTTATTATAAATTAAAAACTAATTAACTAAATATTATTTTAATTAACAAATTATGTAAATAAAATTTGTAGTTATAAAAATCTTCGGATTTTTTATTTTGTGTTCGAACTTTAAAGAATTACAATCCGGGTTGAAAAAATTTAGATATTACAATTTTTTTAAATTTTAATATCTTGATGTTACGAAGCTTTACTATTAAAAGTTAGACGATGTGCCATATAGCTTCGGGTCATAATGCGCTTAGATCTTATGTCCCATTTCTGATTGGAAATATTGCCCAAACACAATGTTTCATTATCTGTGAGTTATAATATCCTTAAATTGGTGAGACATATCAATAATAATTTTTGGTATTTTTTGATCTTATGACCAACTAAAATAGGGCAAAATACCTAATTTAAGGTAGTATGACTCACCTTAAAAAAATTGTTAAAACTATTACAATATTTTATTATTTGTCAATTTCAAATTTGTATCCGACTGTAAAATTTGAATATTTTCAACAGGTTTCAAATATTTTCTAAATTCTAGTCACCACCGTAGCCTTCCCGCCCTTCCCTACGGGCTACTTTTTGTCTCTAATTTAGTTATTCCCTTCACAACTTACGTCGTGCTTCACTTACAGGAATAGAAGCTCCTGCTTCTGATACCGCACCGCGTAAGTGGCTAGTGGGATATATTGCCCCTCAATTTTATGTGAGCGATTCAGCCTTAATTTTGTCAGGGGTTTTGCGTCTCACAATTGGTAGGATATATTCTCCCGATAATATTCTTAATTTAAAAAACTTTTTTTATCAGAACATCATAAATTTCACTTCAAAAAAGTTTAGAACATCTTCTGATTTACCTACGACATGAAAAAATTCAATTTATTTATTAATTAGATCAAAAATTATGGAAAAATTTCTTTAATAATTTCAAGGTTATTTTCTTAATCCAAAGTAAATAAACTTTTCAAAGTTCATTTGATTTGATTAAAGACTTCATTTGATTAAAGAAAGAAAAACAGAAGCAAATCAAAACAATCTATATTTACCCTCCAAATTATGGCAAAGAAATAAAAAGTCAATACACTAAAAATCTCGTAATAATAACAATAATAATAATAAGTAGTAATAATTATTATTATTATTATTATGGCATGTGGTATGAAATTTTCAAGTTTACAAATAAAATTCAAAATATTTGACACCACATAACTGAAAATATATATATACAAAAGTGTATAGTATACATAAATTCAAAAAACTTCATTATTTTTTGCTGATGGTTAATGTAAATATATAAAGACCATGTAAATAAACAAAAAAAAAATTAATAAAAACTTATTATTTATTCTACAATTATTTCTTATTAATACAAGTAAAAATTAATTATTGAAAATGCGCTAACGTTAACTATTTTGTTAACATAAGCCAATAGTGCAAAATCTGAAAAAAATTCTTCTATAGTGATTTTGATTGGAATGCAATTTAATTTTAAGTAAACAACGATCTCAAGAATATACATAAAAATGCAGAAATTTAAAAAAAATTTAAACCAATTCTTTTATATTATTTATATAATTAAAACAATCTGAAAATATGAAATGTTAAATAAATACTGAAAAAATTAAAGCTCCCAAAAAAAAAGTTGTTATCGTAACCACAATAACAGTACATCTTAAATTAATAATATTTAAGAACTTTGCGTCGGGGGACCCCGTGAGTCTTAAAAACTGTTAACAACTCAGGGAGTTCGCATAGGTCATAAAATATTTAATTGAACAAAATACACTTGAGTGATTAAATATAGTTTAAATATGAAATAAATAAAATAAACAAAATAAATAATATTACTAATAGCTTAATAAGAGTATTCCGCACCTATAATGCCCCGGATAGCAAATGATTTTAGAACTATTTGAAAATCTAATGCTATTTGTAATGTTAAATATAAATAAATAAATTTTACTCCTGAGATTAGGCAATTTTTTTCCTAAAGGTAAATTTTTAATTGGTACCAAGAAAAGGTTTCCTCGTTGGTTAAGCCACGTACTTTGCAGCAAGTGAACAGTAGGATACATATTATTAATGCATCTAACCGATAGCTCAGTGCTGTAGAGTAGCAGCTTTTTAATCGAAAAGTCTCGGGCTGAAACCCTGGTTATACCATTTCTAATAAAAAAAAATGTAAGTTGTTTATAATTAATATCGTAATATTTTAAATCATAATATGAAATAAATTTAACAGCTACACCTGAAAAAGAATGGCGACTCCACTTACTTAGCACATTGTTTGTGATATGGTACTGTACATAAATAAATAAATATATTATAACTAATATTTTTAATCACTTTTAAAATCAGTATAACAGACTGACCAACAAAACCTTCTCAAGAATTGCTTCTAAACAAAAATACAAATATATTATTATGATAACCTTGATCTAAACCCGAAAACTAATAAATAAAATTATAATATTGCACTACTAACTATTTATTCTTTGAAATTTTTAATAAATTTTTTTGTACAGAAATGGTAATAATTGGTTATTGAAAATTTTAGCTCCCATTATAATTAAATTTATTTTCTAACTAACATTGCTCTTATTATATTATTGTTTAAAAATTATTTATTATAATGTTATTAGTTTTTAACAGGTTCAGTAAATTGCAAAAAAAAAATGTGGAATTTAAAATAAATTAATTTATATATTTATGTCAAAAATTTTGACATCTGAAAGGTATTTTAAGTAGCGTAGGAACAAAAGTCCAAGGCCAAAAACCCCCTAGTGAATAATAACCCACAACGATTGAAATATTTAAAGAGCATTTTCAGTATTAAAATTTACAAAAAAATCAGTATTATATTTACAAAAAAATAATACATTTTAGATTAGGTTCAACTGGAAATTATACCCTTTTTCGAAAACTCAGATTTTGTAACCAACTGAAAAACTTGATTCTAATTCAAAATTTGCCTACAAATTCAATACTCTGGCAAAAGAGACCACTTTGATTTTGAGATAATATAGAATCTTCCATAATCAAATATAAAAATACCTATTGCTTAACTTCTTTTATTTTAATTACATTTTTTTACATTATTATTATTTTAATTACAAATCTTTCAAAAATTTTTGCAAAATGAATATAAATTCGACTTTGTTGGCTTTTCAATTTCGGCTATATTGCTTTTCAAAATGCGGTTCAAAACTTAATCACATGTTTGTAAATATATGTTGTGGAGCTATGTTTAATTTTTTTAGGACACTTGTCCTAACCTTATTTTTATGGAACTTTTGTCCCTTCACAATTTTTTAATATAAATTATGATATTCACGCATTTTATTTTTATAAAATAAAAAATGCGTATATATATTAAAATCAAAAAATGGTTGTGCTAAATCAATTGATCTACGTTTAAAGTTGTTTACGAATGGTTATAAAAACGGAAAATATACTGTCAACTCATTTTTAGTGTTTATAGTTGGAAAAAACCATTTTTTAAATTTTCATTTAGGTTAATGCAGCACGCTGGAAAGTTAAACAAATATAAAATACATATGGATTTCAACCAATCGTCTGAACGAATAAGCTGGTAACGAATACCGAGTCGATTAACTACCGTCAACTCTACTGTCAGAAACATGGAAACAAAATTTAAAAGCTATTGATCAAATCGTTTTAAAAAAAAAACAACGATAAATAGGCAAATCTTAACAAAGAACTAGTATCACTTGGATGTACGATCCAAACAAGCCCTCGGTTCTAATAAAGGTCCATATTTATAAAATAGAATCTTAGCAGAAGTAATTTAATTTAATTAAAATTTATTTTGCAAATTTTCCTAAAAATGTTCTTACAAGAACTTAAGTTGTTTGCGCCTAGAATTATGCTATTTTAAGTTTTTTTGATATTTCAATGACATCTTTTGCTAGAATCAAAATGATAAAACGAGGAGTTTAATTTTAATTTTAGTAATTTTTATTTTTAAATACAAATACGTTTGTACAAAGATTTAGTATTATCGAAAACGTTTCAGTCAAACGCTCAAAACCCAATAATTTTTTCATATTCTAGCAAAAGTTCACAAAAAACTATTTTTTAGAAAAATGCAATTATAAGTAAATATTTTTAAAGTTTTGAGAACTCTTATTTGTTCTAATCTTATAAGTTCCAAGAACTAACATTCCTAAAAAACAACGAACAAAAAAATATCAAACTAAAATCTACTTTAATTACTTATAACAAAAAAGCGTTCATTATTTTATTTTCTATTTCCTTATTAATCAAACTATTTCAATTAAAAATTTTTTTTTTTTGTTTTTCATATGATGATTCTTTAGAATTCTCAGGGCTACTTCAAAATATTTAGAATCATTAAAATCTAGAACAAAGTAGTAACTTACTACTACTTAGATATTTTTTTCTACCCATATAATTAAAAATCAAGTCAAAAACAAATGTGAATGTCATCAAATGTCACTTAAAAATGTTAGTTTTTTTTCCTGAAAAATTTTCAGAATCAAATTTTGATTTTTTAAAAATAGAATTTATGTTAAGAACTTGATTCTATATATGGATAGGATTCAAAAAAAAAAAACAACCGTTCAAAATTTTAGAATAATTTACAATCTTGTAATATATAAATGTAGGTAAAGTATATACTTTACCTAAATAACATGTATTTATTACAAAAAGTAGCTTTTGTAACGGTAATTGTTTTTTTGATCTAATTATGTTGATATGTTTTTGTTTTTTGATGTCAAAATCCATTTTTCCAAAAATGGAATTAAAAATTTTTAAAAAAAATGTAATTACAAATCATGTCAGTTAGTTAAAATTTACTTTGGAGTTTAATTTTATATATGAATGAATGTGTTTATTCTGAATTTAAAATTTAAATGTTTCTTCAAATGTCAAAGTTTTGAATTGTCATTTTATAAGATTTATTCCTAATAACTTTAATTTAAAATTTTTCTAATTAATGAACCTATTGTTTAGTTAAATCCTTCTAAGGTTAAAAATTGAATAATAACTTAGGTTCAAAACATAATATTAAGTATGGACAACGGGTAATTTAATTAGAATCAAGAAATCTCGAAGATTAGAAAGAGAAGTTTTATCCGAAGAAGTTTTACCCGAAGAATTACCCGAAGATTAGAAAGAGAAGTTCTTTAAGCCCTTTTTAGTTGCATTGAGATTTTTTTATTTATATGCTCAATATCATAAAATCGGGTATCATTGTAAAGATAATGACAAGCTTTAGAACTTATAGTTAAAATACATGTTTCGAAAATCCCATGCTCTGCGCCAGAGAGGCCTTAACGACCTTATTATAATCCATTAAAATCAAAAATAATATTACCGTTTTCGACACAAATATTTTCAAAATTAATTGTTTTCCATTTTTTATTTTACCTTACCACAAACGGTAAAATCCCACTAACCCAAAATACTGAAGTTTAAACTTAACCCGATTATTTTGATTTATAAACATTAATAGGGTTAAGTACGTTGATTATTTAAATTCTGAAAAAGAAATTAATGAATTACATATTGTCATAAACAAATCATTTAAAAAAAAAATATTAGAATCTTTGAGTCATCATATTCTTTCATTGAAAATTATTAGTTTTATTTTGATCTATTTAATAAGAAGTTGAAAATAGCATTACACAAGAAAGTTTAAATTAGTTTGTTGGTAATATTTCGTAAAAAAGTTTATTATTTAAACAAGGTGGATGTACTGGAAGAGGTATAATGTGAAGAAGAACATCTCAATAAATACTCGTGGAGAATGTTACAAAATATGGTCTAAAGCAGCGGTGTGCTGGAGCCTGCTCGGTCTGGTTCGCGGAAGCCAATTATTGGCAGTAAAAAAACTGGAGAGCTGGTTGTTAAGTTATCATTATAATTCAAAAGTTTATTTACAAATTGTCATGTTATGTATTTTTATTATATATGTATAATTATTATATTATGTATAATTATTATTTTGTATTATATAGGGTGTTCAAAATTGAAGTATCATTTTAATTTTTATAAAAAAAGACTTTTTTTTTGAAATATTAAAATATTTTTATTTTAATTTATTACAAATAGGTTCCGGTTAATAATGAAAAATTTTGTCGGCCAAGTGGCCCTGCCCCTCTCCCTCCTACTACTTCGTCAGGCTTCCAATCTTTTACCAAAATTCTGAATCACGTTGTTCAATAAACTGTTCTCAATGGTTGAAATCTGCTCGATAATGTTGTTTTTAAGCTTTTGAATTGTTATGGGATTATTGCTGCACACTTTCGATTTCACAAAACCTCACAAAAAAAAAATTATCAACCATCAGCTTGATGGCACGATTTGTTGGAGCATTTTCTCTACCAAATTTTGTTCGAAATTTCCTAATTACATCTTGAAAATTTTTACCATTTTCAAAAAATGTTGTAATAACAAAAACACGTTGTTCCTTCGTGTAACGTTCCATATCAACTAACCGGAATGTATTTAGAATAAACCTAAAGAAACCTCGTATAAAAATTCCAGGTAGAAAAAAATTGCGGCAAAATCAAAATGATACCTCAATTTTGAACACCCCTTATAAATTTGTATTGCTATGACAATTTTAGTAGTTTTCTAATAAGTGATTAGTAATTTTCGTGCTCGAACTTCGTTTGTCTGCCAAGAAAGAAACAGGGGAAACAGATAGTAGACTGGGATACAGTTCCCTTTTGTTATTTCGGGGAAGAATGAGAACCATAGATTGACAACTGATACAAGAGTTCGTCAAAGAAATTTGAAGACCGTATCTGCCAATGAACATATGAACTTTACATTAATAAATTATTTAACTTTATTCCTGTTAATTGTGTAATTATTATTTTAAATTCTATATACCTCTAAACTAGACTCCTATCAGAATACTTCAAGTAATCAACTAAATATAACAATATTTCGTATTTTATATATAGAACTTATTTTGTTAAATAAAATGGTTCTCTAATGAAAGATTTGTTTATGGCAATCTGTAATTCAATAAAATGTTATTTCTTTATAAGTAACTGATTAAACTTGATACCAAGATACCACAAGTATTACTATAATTAGTTAATATTACTACACTGTAATTATAAATTTGATCTTGTAGAATTTCTTAAAATAAAAAACTAATCTTTCACTTTAAAAAACTATAAAAAAAAAATTATACACAAAATTCTTAACAAATATTTTCTATGTTAATTAAGCAATTATAAGCTATTAAAAATTATTTATCATGTTCATCTATTAAATTAAATTACAATAAATTAAGTGCGAATAATATTTAAGATTTTTATCTTTGATCTGTTGAAAAAAAAAAAAAATTTAAAACGCCATCGCAAAAATATAATAAAAACCATGAAATGAATATAAAACGCCAAATGAAATTCAAGTGCAATTTATATTTTTGAATGCATGAATGAACATTTTTCGTAAGCAAAAATTAAAAAAATATACAATTTCAATGGGCGTTCTGTATTAGGTAAAAGCAGAACATAATAGTTCGGAACACTCAGAACTCGTATTTTCATTTTCAAATTAGAGCACACTCAGATCCCTCAATTTCAATGGACTCAATATAACTATGTCAAGCAAGGCGAATCATAATAAAGTGATAACTTCATTTTCTCATTTCATATCGCCAATTGAACCAATTTTAATATAAAGGCTTTTTTAAATTAATCAAATCAAATTAACTAAAGTTTCAAAGAATTTCCAAGATAAAATCAAAATTCCAAGAAAGAAATTCTATCTTTAACTAAAGAGCTATAGATTCGGTTATCAAAGAAATAATTTATTACAGACGAAGAGATATTTTATTTAGATAAGTATTTATTAATTCAAATTACAATTCATTGAATTAATTTTTATTTAAATATTAATCTGACCAATGGCGTAGTGGTTAAAACGCCGACCTTAAAATCTCGGGTTCAAACTCTCGTCAGAAAATATTTAATTAAAAAATATCTAAAAAAAATTGTCTAAATATATCGTAATAGTTAATATCGTAATATAAAATAATATATTCTAATAATTATTGTGGAAGGTAATAGATGGCGCACAAACTTTACCATTTTTGTTTCAGAAGTAGATAATTGTCAAACACATATTTGACATTAAAAAACTATCTGTCATTTGAGAAATTTATTATTTTTAATACATTCCGATATTGAAAATAAAGTGAAAAAATTAAGGGTTTTGCTGATATATATATATATATATCAGATATATATATATATATATATGAAAAAAGTAGTTTACTTCCCATAACAGAACGCAAGCATTACTATATTTATAATCTTATACAATAACTACATCCGAGTAATTAACGGCTTAGTTAAAATACTGATTAACTTAAGCTGAATCTGAAATTTTAGTCTTAACGGCTTATTTAATGCCCTATACCCTTATTGAGTACTTAAGTGTAAAGAGACACGTGAAATACTATGTAATCAGTAATCACTATAATAATCTATACTGATAATAAATTGAATCTTTATTGTATTTCGATCTATCTTAAAAACTTAAACAATTTACAGGTACAATCTTCCAAAAATCAGTTGTCTTAAAGTACTTTGTCTCTGTCTAGATTCTAAAGTATAGACAGAGTACTTTTTAGAAGTACTTACTAGAAGCTATACAGTTTGCAATCTTTTTTTAAAATTTATTAACTCTTAATTAAAACACCTTTATACTGAATTAAAAAATTAAAATACATATATTCTTTTTAGAAAAACCTGACTGTCAGTAACACCAATTTATAGTTTATTTTATAAAAATATAATTATAAACTTGAAATTAATATCGTTTTTTTTTAAATAATCGTTACTCTAAATACTACACCTTTTAATACAGTTTGTCGGCAAATAAATAAACAAAATTAACGTAAATATATATATATATGTTGAAAAAGAATCAAAAATAAAATGTCAAAGTAATCAATTTAAAAGAAAAAAAAGAAAAAATTCAATTTATTAAATAATTGTTTCATTTTTTTTTTTTTTTATTACACCATAGTTTTTTTTTATTTATTAGATAAGTATTAAGATAAAATTGGTTTTTTTTTCTTTAAGTTTATAAACAAATAATAACAATTTTTGTTTAAAAAATTCTTGCATGTCCTTCACCTGATTCATATTTAATATACTTTAAAATTATTTCAAGTTTGTTCTTATTGATTTGTTGGATTTTTATTAAATTGAAATAAAATAAAACAAAAAGAAAACAAAACAAAATAAAGAACAAATTAATTCAACTTATAAAACACGATTTAGATTTATTGATTTTTTAATTGAATATTAGATTTTAGGCATCAATGTTGTCACTATAAAATAATGTTCCTATCGCATATTATCATTGATTTGTTTCAGTTTTCAGTATTCAATTTTTTTTTTTTTTATTTGTTGTTTTTGTTATTATTTTTAAATTCTTGTTAATATTTTTAATAAATTAATTATTTAAAATTGTATCTACAAGATAAATATGTATATAGTATCTTGTTGGGCGGTCATTTATAGAAAATTGTACATTTTTATTGAATGTATATTTAAATATGATTATTTGTGTAATTATTGAAATACTACAAGTACGGAAGAATAATTATTAACAATTTTGTTTTTAATTTATCTGTAATTCGTCAGAGTTACCAGTAGTCTTCAATACGGTATTGTAATAAAAGATTACATACATCATTGTAATAATAACTCTTTTATAGTTTTGGTTAATTGAAGATGAAGTTTTGAACTATAATAAAAGATTTTTGAACATCAGCCCACCATTGCACTAATCACTTATCACTAATCAAACAACCATTTTCTGTTAAGTGACTCGATTTAAAAATCAAACTTCATAGGTTTGCTATCAACTATGGCTTTGGTGCAACAGAAATTCATCAAAACAATTATTATTTGATTATTTTATTAGTGATTAGATTAGTAAATTGTTGGTGCAATAAGGCCCAGATATTGTAATTATCAACTATTTTCAACACTCACAATAATTTCACTTTACATACTTATCAATCATAGCTTATCAATCATCAGGTTTGACGTTTATCACAGGTTTGACGTTTATTAGTTTACGAACAGTGTTTTTTTTCCAAAAGTGTTCTAGTTTTGTACATTAGGTTGTTCTAAACTGTTCTATGTTTCTTTTTTTCGTTCTATTTTTCAGTTTTAGACAACTTATTTTTTTGTTGTTGTTTTTTAGTGTTTGACGTTTAATTGTTTGTCATCCTGTTCTGTTCTATCTGTTCTGTTGTATCATGCTCTGAAAACTAATAAACCTTATATGCAGTGTTGCCATTTTGACAGAATTCCGGTCAAATTTGACCGGAAAAAATATTCTTTGACTGGAAAAAAACTCGAAATATTTTGACTGGATTTTTGACTGATTTATTTTTTTATTTGACCGATTTTGACAGAATTTCGTTTCAACGAATATTTTTAAAAATTTAAAATATTTTTAAAAAATATTCGTTGACGCTGAATTTGATTACGATAGTATTACTATTGATTCTATTTGTAATCAATGGAATAATTTATCAATAGTTAACTGGACAAATATTCACGACACAACTTTATTGTGGTGTGAAATTTTTAACTACAAGGACGCAACTGGGGAAAATCCATTTTATGATTTGGCAAAATTTGCAATTAAAGCATTGGTTCTACCTATATCCAATGCTGAAATTGAAAGAATTTTTAGCCAACTAAATTTAGTGAAAAATAAGCTGAGAAATAGAATGCAGCTTAAACTAACTAACGCTGTTTTGGTTATAAGAAATCATTTGCCAAAAGAAAATTGGTACAATATGAAAATACCACCAGAAGTTATTAATAAAATATGTAAAAAAGATATATACCAAAACGACAGTGAAGAAGATTTGGATATTTCCTTTATAGAAGAAATTTTTTAATTAGTTCATTTTTAGAATATGTATATATTTTTTTTTGGTGCAATGAAATAATTTTTGTTTAATGTATGAAATAAGTTTTGTTTTTTTTTAATTTAAAAAATATATTTTTGTTTTCGTTTAATGTATGAAATAAGTTTTGTTTTTATTTATGGAATAATGTTTTTGATTAATGTTAGTACAACTTTTTTTGTTTATGATAATCTTTATTTGATATTTTGAAATAAATATTTTACTACTTTATTTGAAATAATAAATAAATAAATCTTCGACATGGTCACATTATATCATTAGTTATATTAGGTATTGCGAATTTATAAAAAGCAACGCTCCATAAATCAATCTAAACAAAGAAATTATGTACATGTTTCATTATACATACTTAATTTTAAGTCTTTCTTAATTAAATTTTTATTTTGACCGATTTTTTGACAGAATTTTACTCTAAAAACTTTTGACTGGATTTTTTGACAGAATTTTTTAAAAAGTTTTCCAGTCAAACTGTCAAATTTGACCGGATTGAAAATTTTGAAGTGGCAACACTGCTTATATGGCACTTGTACTCAATTTAATGACAAATACAAGTATATTTACATTTTGAAAACTCTAATTTTTAAAAAAATTCTAAGAAATTAGGAAATAAAATAAAAATTAACTGAGATATTTTAAATATTTTGTCCATAATTGTACAATACACTACGAAGTTTCGTTTATTCAATTTAATTCTATTTCTTAGAATTACTAGAGAAACAAAGAACTAAACTAAGTTTAATATACTTTAAAATCAAAAAAAAAAAAAAAATGGTGTGTTTTTTTTATCATTGACCATGATATAATATTGAATGTTAAATTTGTTAATTGAATTTTTTTTTTTGCAATTTTTGTTGTCAAAACTTAAACTAGGTATTTACAAAATTCCAGTCTTTTAAAAAAAAAAATTACTAAATCATAAATTAATTAAGAAAATATGATTAGATATGATTTAAAAAGGTGTATCTTATGTCTTTTTTTCAATTAAGTTTTAAGAGTTTAAGATTTATTTAAAAATCTTTAATAAACTCTTATATGTATGCATGTACTTTGTCTAATCTTTTATATTCGTTTCATTTTAAATGAATGAAGTTTTTTTTAAAACCAGCAGACAAACTGAACTAATTTTTTTTGAATTGACTACAACTGGTTAAAATTTACTAGTGTACAATTTACTTGAATACTCCAGTCGAATTTGATCTCTATATCTATATAATTAGAGACTTATCGTAACTATCGTTTATCTGAAACTATGATAGTTCAAGACTAGTCTTAATTTCTTACAATCACGCCCTTTGGTGGCGAACGTTATGTTTGTTCAGAAAATTATCCTTGCCGATATTATCCTTCCTTAACAAGTATAAATAAATGATATTAAAATGTGAGCAAATAAAGAGTAGTAGAATTCATGAATATATAAACTGACACTTAATGCGCCAGATTTTTTGGAAGCATGAATGTTAACAGAGGTTTAAGCACAAGAAGTGATACCTAATGATCTTAGTATGCATGATATTTATAAACTCCAAGTTGAAAGCACGATTGATTTTCGTAACTCAATGAGTTTATAAGCTAATAAGTGTCTATCACATTAATAATAGCCGTATAGGGTGATTTTCTTTTCCTTTCAGTAAATTCAATATAAAAATAAACTAATTTATTGATTAGAGTTGATAAAATATTGCAGTTCATTATTCAAATACGTTCATTGAACTTTAAAGCTCAGGAATAAATCTTTAATCTTTTAAACAACAATAATAACCCAATATTTAATTAATACTTAATTAATTTACATATTCAAATAAATTTCAAATTAATTTTTAAAATAATGGACTCAATTAATATTGACAAAAACAATGATTATTTGGACAGTTGAAAGAAAACTTTTAATAATTAAAAATTTCAAATAAATTTAAAATTTATATACATTTAATTAAAAAAAAAAAAAAGTTCAGAAAACTTTTAAAATTAATTCAGTTTGATTTTCATTCATTTTTAAACATTAACATTTTTTTATTAATCATCTAATTCAATTCTTTTCAAATCAAGATTAAAAACTAAAAATAAATAAATGATTGCAAAATATTTTTGCTACTCTTGTTTTTTTTTAAATAAATTAATAATAATTATAATAATATTATATTTTTTTTATTTTAATATAAATGAGCGTAACATTAATTTTTAATAAGGATTTAAATTATAATCTTTCGAATAAAATACTAAATGTAAGATTATACATTGTATTTACTTATACATGCGTTATTTTAAATGACGTTGAAAACATTTAATAAGAAGGTTCTCATTTAAAAATTACAATAAACTTTGATCTCGAATCTAATTTAATAAATTATATAGAATCTAGTTTAATAAATAAAAATTCATTGATCAACCCTATATTTGAAGGCCCTGGGAAAAAATGCCTCGGAGTGGTTTTTTAATTCAATGATTTATATATTTTAAATAAATGTAATATATCTCTGACCAATGGCATAGTGGTTAAGACGCCGCCTTTCATGCGGAAGAATTCGATTTCAAATCCCGGTCAGATTATATCTAACAAAAAACGAGGAAGAGTAAACTGTGTCAACTCTGGGATACCCGCATGACCCTAACATATACATTATATCATCCGGTTATTTACTTTTGGCAAAATTTCAGACACCCAGCTTCATTAGGTGTAGAGTAATGCTCATATAAAAGAAGGAGTTGTATGGCAGCTACTCGAACCCTTTGCAGTAGACCAACCAACTTTTGCAGTAACTTTGGCCATTACACTAAACTATTTTTTGCAAAATTTCAGACACCCAGCTTCATCAGGTGTAGTTTAAAGCTCATATAAAAGAAGGAGTTGTATGGCAGCTACTTGAACCCTCTGCAGTAGACCAACCAAATTAACTTTGGCCATTATACTAAACTATTTTTGGCAAAATTTCAGACACACAGCTTCCATAGGTAAAGAGTAATGCTCAAATAACATTAGAAGTTATACGGCAGGTATTCGAACCCGTGTACCAAAATGGCTGGATTTAAATAGCGATTCCGGTTTTTGTATAAAAACGAATTTGTGAAAATTTCGAAGTCCTAGCTCCTTTAGTTTTTGAGTTATCGTGATTACGGACAGACGGACGGACATACATAGCTAAATCGATTTATTTTTCGATTCTGATCCGATCCATACACTTGAGTCTATATCTACCCCCCCCCCCCCCTTCTCCTTCTCTGCGTCACAAACGTAATGGCAAATTTATTATACCCTTTGACTATATAGTCATACGGGTATAAAAATTTCGTAAAATTGTATAATTAATTTCGTAATAGTTTATATCGTAATACAAAATAAGATTTAATAAAAATATATAAATAACGCTTGTGAAAGATAATAGATGGCGCACAAAATTAACATTTGTGTATTCATAATCTTATGCAATAGCTACAGCTGAGTAATCAACATCTTAGTAAATATAACAATTAAAAAAACTGAAGCCTAGAATAAACTTTTTCGAAGTGGAAAAAGAGAAAAGAAGAATATATATATACTTTCCATTCTCAAATCTAATTCAACTCTCGAGGTTATATTTCTCATACGTCTGATTTCTCCTTATGGTTTTATTTTGCTTTAAATTTAATTTTCGACCTTTGTGAAATAAAGCATCGTAGTGTCAATTCCGAGTTAGATATAAAAAAAACAGGGTATAGATGTTGCCATTTTCCAGAATTTTGAATCCAACTTAAAAATCTCTTCTTATTAGGTAAGAACCAAAGGCAGCTCCACTTCTTTAGTTATTCTTCTTATTAAGTTTTATAATTAATTTTATTAAAAATTAAACTCGTATACGATTAAGGATTTGTTAATGTGTTTTATTTTTTTTTTAATTTAGTATACTAAATATTTATAAAATTAACTTTAAATGACTTTATATTAAATTTTATATTAAACTTTACCTTGTTTTTGTTTTTATTTTTCCTGTTAATATCAACGCTTTTAATAACAATAAATTAAAATTTATTATTAAATTTTGACATTAATAACATTTATTTCTTTTTAAGAACTTTAATAATTATCATATAGTTTTTAGTTTTGTTTTGTTTCATTTTAAGAACATATAAAATTGGTTTATTATTAAGGTGTGGATTTGCGAAGATTTTATGTAAATTTACGATATTTATATGATAGTTTTTTTTTTGTATACATATAAAATTTTAAAGTCCTTTCAAAAATATCGTTTTATTCTTTTTTTAATCCTTCCAGTTTTTTTTTAAATGTCGATGTAAAATAAAAAATCATTCTTGTTTTATTTTATTCTGAAAATTTTTAAAACTTTTAAAAAACAAAATTTTTAAAACTTTTTTAATTAATTTATAGCAGAATATCATATATTAAATTAATATCTTATGTTAAAATTATATTATTACAAACATATATATATATATATTATTTTTTTTATATATTTGTTCTAATATTACAAAAGAAATAATTGTAATCAAATTATTGTTTTATTAATATAATTTTCAATTATTTACGATTATTTAATAGCCTATCTACAATGACGGTCTCGTTTCGCTATCATTACGTAGTCAACAAAGGAGTGTTCACAAAAAAATGAACATAACAGCGTTTTTTGACATTGTTTTATTTACAAATTTCATGAATTAAAAAATATTCAATAATATATTCAATAATTTGTTATTCTGAAAATATATTTGTTTATTTTGACACTATACCGTTAAATTTTTTGACATTTGAATACGTAGAGAAAGTTAAAGTTAAACAACTTTTTTAATGGCCGCGTCAGGGATGAGTCTATTGTAGACATAATTCAATACATTTAACTTAGTTTGACAGATAGGCTATAAAAAGACTCATATTCATTCGATACTGTTTAGATATAGTTCTACTTATAATTCTTCCATTTTTCCCTTCACTTTGATCTGAACTTTTTGCCGTCAGTGCACCTCAAAACACAAAAGGAAAGTAGGTTCTTCAAAAAAAAAAATAGTTCCTTTAATTTTATTATTATTATTTTTTATTTTATATTAATATATTTGTCTAGAATGAGGTGTAACAAACGCATTAAATTAAATGTGTTTTGTTGGATGTGTTCAATTATTAAAAAATAAAATATTAATGTTTTGTTGAATGTGTTTTATTTTAGAAAATAAAATATCATAAATTATCATAAGCAGGCCAAAAAATATTTTATCAGTTCTAAAAATCACAGAAGATTTTCTGAGAATTTTAAATAAATAGTAAATCATTTTGGTATTAAAAACTAAGACTATGCTTCACATGAACAGTTTTGTAGTAAGTCTTCATTAGTTTCAGTTAAAAACTGAAATAATGGCGAAGGCCAAATGTACGCTTTGTTGCGTTACTTACTTTTTGCTTTGGAAAGTAAATAAAGCAAGCAATGTTTCAAAGCAATTTCAAAGCTTCCCTAATCTCATCCCTGAAATAAAGCCAAATGAACTGCACCTTAGTAATCAAAGCAAATATATTTTTTTTACTTAATTAGGTAGATAATAAAAAAAATCAAAAAATTAATTTGCATTTGATAATGCAAAACTCAATTCATAATTCAATTTTATGTCCTTAAAAATAGGTACATAACTAAACATGTTGAGTAGGTACATTGTAGAATGTTGGCAACATACAAGTATTTCGATTTGAATCTAAACAAAGGTTATGAAACAATATACAGAGCTTAGCAATATTTTAAAAATATGTCTACATAAAGTTAATAGATGGAGAAATAGATCATTATTGAAACAAAATAAACCTATAAAAAAATTTCAAATCTTTTAACAAACAATTTTATCGAATTTAAATTTAAAAATTTAAACAAGTACGTAATTGAATAAAAAAAAAATTAATTGAAATTAAAAACAAAAAATTCACCAAGAAGGAATTTGAACTAACGACCCCGAAATTTTATCAAATTTAAAACATACAAAAGGTAGACTACATAACTTATTATTCATCTTCGAATTTTTAAGAAACAACAAGAAGTTATATGTATAAGTCATTTTCTTTTGTGTATCAATTACTAGAATCGAAATATAATCAGAAAATGACAGAAAAAGAAATGAAACTTTTTAAATAGAGTATAGTTCCGTTTATCGCATTCCAGCTGTATTTTGTTCTGTATAACAAAAGTTAGCTCCTTCAGGTTTTTTTGTTTAGAATTATTTTTTAGAAAGCATTTAAAGTTATCTATCAGCATTTAAAGTTATCTATACATCTATTTAAAAAAAACGGGCGATAGTTTAAAAACAAGTTTTCCAACATACACATAATTTTATATTATAATATGATAGCTTCAGGTTTCCTTCAAAATTCGAATTCTCAAAATCTAAAAGTAACAAACCCAAAGATTTTTAATTTTTGGAAATTCATAAAATCTAAAAACCATATAATTCAATCATTACATCAGCCACATAATCCAGACACCGCATTACCCGAACATGACAAAATCTTAACTTACATATATCTAAATGTGAGACTGCCTTTTGTTTGGGTGCGAAAGCCCCCATCATTTTGAAATATGTGTCATTTAGAGAGCTGTGTGAAATATGTATTTACAAAAAAAAAATGTTAGGTATTTTTTAGAGGATAAAAAAAAACCAAAAAATGAAAAAAACTATAATTTAAAAAAAATTAAGCAGCTCCCACTAATAAAATAAATTACTTTTAAACCCTTTTTATTACATTTTATATAAAATATTAATTAGAACTATTTACTAGAAATAATTACTTAGTTTTGTATAAAATAAATATGTCAAATTAACATTCAATTTCTTTTGATTTTAATGTTGGATATGAAATATAGCTTCGATAATTTCATCAGTGGGACTTCGGAAATTTCAACAAAAATTCACAGTTATCGCAAATTAAATATTACAAGTTTTGGTATTTGTTTCCATCCTAAGAATTAAGATAACTTTAAAAAAAAAGATTACAAAAGGAGTAAGTACATTTTATTTAATTTATTTATTTTATTTATTTATATCATAGTTGTATAAAAAAGGTTTTGCCTTATAAAATTTGTACTTAGATATTATATAAGACAAATGGCACAATTTAATATAATTATTACAAAAAGAAAAAATGTATATGAAAATAAAAAAAAGCTTACCCAATTTTCCCCTTCATTGAATAATCTAATAAATCAGCACTAAAATTCTATAACATTTGTTCCAAAGAAAGTTTTGCGGTAACAAATTCCAAAATCTAACAAAAAATTATTTATCCGCATATAACGAGAACAAAATCTGGGGAATATGATAGAGTTAGATCTTTGGGAATGAGATTTTACTAGTCGAATTTTAGTGTTTGTACGCAGAAAATCTTTTAGCATATACATTCTATTTAGACAAATACGAAATTTTTGGCAAATTAGTGGTCTTCAAGTAATATTAGACCAAGATTTTTAACATTTTCAACATATGGAATGATTTCCCGAATTGATCTATTGGAAAAAGCAATTGTTTGAGGGTTTAAAACTAAATAATTTTCTCGAGCCCAATAAAGCAATTAGACATCGGCAACCATGTGAACAAGAGAGTGATTTGCGGTCACAGGAAAATAATTTATATATACTTAAAAAGCAGGTAACCAAGTATGGATCCTTGAGGATCCACAAATTAGTATTTCAGAGTTAGAACAGGAACCATTATTCACAACATACTGCGCTTTATTGTTAATATAGGAGAAAATTAAATTACAGCCAGAATTTAAAAAATAAAAGTTTGTTTCTAATTTACAACATAAGGTGGAGTGATTGATACTATCAAACGGCTTACTGAAATCCAGCAAGAGCAAAGTTAAAATCATTCTGTTATCAATATTGTTCCTTATTTTTTCAGTTATTTCCAACATAGCAGTTGTGGCATTATGGTGAGTTCTAAGACCAGATTGAATAGAACATAACTTAATCCTCGAACCATCTGTAATGAATTTTAAAATTTGCATTTTCATTAATATTTCACATGCTTTAGATAGCTAAGATAAAATTGAAATAGGGCGGTTTCCAGCTTAAAGGGAATGCCGACACAGTAAGCACCGGGTGTACTACATTAAGCATTAGTACGAAAAATCAATTTATATCTTTAAAACTGATTTTGAAAATAATTCTATTCAAGAAAATAAAATCAAAATAGTGTAACACTTTAAAAATTTTTTCAATCATACTTAAATAACTGTAAATTCAAACTATAAAATATAGATTGAAAAAATTTGTGTTTTTTTTCATTCATTAATAAATATATACACATAATTAATTAATTTTGATTTTGATCTGGTTTTTCACGTATTTTTACATATATACAACAAGAAAAACGATACTTGATTTTTAATGATTTTTCTTTAAGGTCAACATTAAGGGCCACACCATAATAATTTTTTTTTTGAGGTACGTACAACTTATGTACAATTATTTTAAAATTTTAAAAATTCGGTATAACATAAAATTAATGTTTATTTTTTCTTTCTCTCTCTCTCTCTCTCTATCACTATCTTGTAATTAAATTGTATCAATAACCTCCATTATACATTATACTATTAATAAATAAAGTTCATCCATATATATACATAATTAAAAACACAAATGTACGCGAAAAAAGTTCCCAAGAAAAATATCCTAATTACTTACATAATTTTTATAAAATTTTAAAGTTTTATGCAAATTTTGTGAACATTTTGCTTAATGCCTTGGCCATAATGATCGCGCAGCCATGACACAGCATCAAAGTTAAAAAATGTCAAAAAACGTAGCTGTTAAATTTTTCAAGCACAATGCAAAGCGTTAAAGTAAAGTTTAGGTAAACTTAAACATATTAAGTAAATGAACATAATTAATTTTTAGATCATTAAACTGAAAGTAAAGTGGCCCTTACCTAAATAACGACGTACGGCGTATATTTTCCACCAAAATAATTTAAAATTCATACATTTAAATGAGAGCTCCCGAAATCCGTGACGTACTAATTACTATGCGTCGGGTTTTTAAAATTTAAAAATTCACAAAGCGTATAAAATTTTGTTATTGTTTTTTGTTATAGTGACGTTTTGTTGACATTGAGTAAATAAAACGTTTTTATATTACATACGCGCATATCGATTTCGGGATACGTCATACGTCGTACGCTTTTGATTAGGTAAGGCCCTAAAATATTTATTTTATTTTAAATGTTTTTTAATGTTATTATATTAATATAATAAATAAATTTAATTTTTAATTTTTATAATTCTATATTTTCCAATTTTAATCTAATATAATAAGTAATAATAAATGTAAATGACTAACAAAACATAAGCAATTAGCTGTTAAAGTAGCGCAGAAGTTAAATGTTGATTAACTTTTGCATCAAGCCTGCGTTGAAACTTTGTTGTTACTTTCATTGTGTGCATTTGAATTCTTTTTCATATGTTTAACTTTTGAAGTAGAATTTCAATGTTGTTGGCTCCGCTCATTGTGTTCCGGAGGTTAGGCAACATTTTTTACATAAGTTATGTATATAAATTAGTAATAAAAATGCTTTGGTTTCTTTTTAATTATTTTTTAATGAAATTTTTACAAATATACTTTAAAAATTAAATAAATTTTCCGCAAAATTTTGTCTAAAGCAGTAGTTTGGAAATATATTAAATATTTAATATATTATTGAGAGTTTGAGTAAAATGTATATGAAAGAAAACCGACCCCATATTTTCAGACACTATTTTCGTTTTAGGTTTTGCGGATTTTTTTCACGAAGCTTACAAACGCACATTTTAATAATATAAAATATAAGCATTTAAATTAGCCTTGCACTTCTAAAAAAATTTTTTTTTTCAATATAAATTACGTGCTTTTTTTCGTCTTTCTCTTCACTTTTCTTTTAATTTTTTTTGTTTGTTTTTTTTTTTTTGCATTCAAAGTTATTTTTTTACATTCAATAAAATGTTAAGTTCTTGTAAAAAAAAATCAAATAATATAACTTAAAATTTACCTTAAATGATAATAAAGGTAAATTTTTAATATAAAAAGACAATATTAAAATGATTATAGGTCATTTTGAGGAATTTGTGGTTTACTATTAAAAATAAAAACAAAAAATGCAAAAAAAAACAAAAACAACTGAAAAGAAAAATCAAAAAAAATTTTAATAAGAACTGATATTGCATTTTTAGCACATTTTCAAAAAATTTTGTAAAAATGTGCCTATATAGCTTCACTCTGTCCGTCCGTCCGTCCGTATGTTTACAAAAACTTTTACTACGTTTGAAATAAAGTAAAGAAATTTTAACCATGAGTAGTTTTTGCAAAAAAAAATAATTTCGCAGAAGAATTTTTTTCTGTAGCCCCACCTGTTACGGGGCTACAGCCCCCCAAAGTTGGAAAAAGCCCTATATTTAAATTGTTATAACAAGAATTCTGTTAGATATATTTTCAATCTGAAAACGGCAAACGATAGCTGTTTTCATAAACTTTATAAATATTTAAAAGAAAAATGTTTAGGGTTGCCATACGGTACTAAAATTTACCATTACACAAAACTCAATTTTTGCAAAAATTTTGGCCACACATATCTTCTGAACGGTACAAGCTAGGGTCTTGAAGTTTTAGGAGAAGTTAGATACTCAGAAATTAGTAGGAGTCGGTTAACAAAATTTTTTTGTCAAGCCACCTATTTAGGAGCTATAAGGGCTCGAAAATTGAAATTTTGCTATTTTTAAACACCTGTAACTTGAGTACCTGTCCAAATTTTTTTTTAGTTTTAGTATATAAAATTCATTTTAAAAACCCTTGCTTTTTTTTCATCACTTGTTTATACAAGCTATCATTTCATACAACAAACATAACATTTAAATCTAAATTTTAATGCAAATTTATTTTAAAACATGCATGATTTAGCCTAATGTTTCTTTAAATTTTAGTTATTGGCTTTTTATAATGATTTTTTCAATTAATATAGATGGAATTTAGATGGAAAGATGACAAATGTGTAAATTAACTGTTTTTTCATAAATTGTTTCCTCAACATTTTTTTACAATCACAATTTGTTTTAGCTATAATTGAGTTCCAAGAAAATAATAAATTCTTTAATTCAGATCCTCAGCTTCTTTTTATACCTATTAAGCTATGCTCATATTTAGAGCTGTAGTGTGAATAAGGTAATAATGAAGTTGTATCGATATTTTTTTTATATTTTTGAATCAATTTCGATTTTTTGTATCGATTTTGATTCGATTTTTTAAATCGATTTCGATTCGTTTTTTTGTATCGATTTCGATTCGTTTTTTTTGCAGATCTTTGATTAACTATTATTTTTTATATTATTTTTATATAAGTTAAATTTAAAAGTTTAATATACAAATTTTTAGAAATATTTCTATATGAGTTAATTTAATAGGTATTTTTATAAAATTATTTTACATGTTTTGAAAAAAAAGTATTAAGATTAAGCATTTTCCGTCCCAAAAATTTCGGCGCGCTGTACAATTGCACCGTTTGCACATATGGAAGCGCCGGTCTGAATTAAAAACAAATTTCCTAGCCCGATTTCGATATTCCCTTGAGCTAAGTTCGTACGGGTATAAAAACCTTATTTTAAGAAAATGAAAAATTAGGCTTAACATGCATCTAAATATCTTAAATACTCGTACATATACATACGTATATGTATATAAAAATTAATAATAATATAAAATAAAATTAAATGAATACTAGTAAGACTTACGGCGCGTTTATATATTGGAGCTGTGATAAGATAAGAGCATAGCATAGAAAACTATATTAATAGTGTTTATCTTGCGGCAACGCTCTTTATTCACTTTTTCATGCTCCTATCGATGCTATCTTCGACGCTCTTATCACTTATCGCAGCTCCAATGTTAACGGAGACTAATTTTAGATAGGTAACTAATTTGTAAGTTAATTTCAAAAACATGAATTATGAATTAATTATTATAATATAGTATAAATAAAAGGCCTCCTGAGCCCTGAGATGCTCCTGTTCTTAGATTGAGAAAAATTATATAAATTTAATCTGGCCTTCGGTTGGCAGCAGGTATATCACTATATAATCATAATATGCTGCGCATGACAATGTAAATACCCCTTACTATAATAGGCATATGATATTATATGATTTTGTACGATTGTATGACTTTTCATATATCTAAGTATAATAGTCATAGCCATCCAGTGATGCCAATTTAGCACTTTTCAGTGCATTTTTAGCACTTTCGCTTCTCAAAATGCACCGAAATATGTAAATTGCACCTTGGTGCAATTTAGCACTATTATAAATGAATTGCACTTTTTGCTCTTAAAACAGCATTTGTTAACAAAATAAATTTTTTTTTTCTTATTTTAAAACTTCTTAAAGCAATAATGTTATCTTAAATCACTATTTACAATTTTAAATTGATACATTAATACGAATTGCCCATCTCTACTTTGACTATAAATTCTGTCAAAAAATAAAAAAATGTATGTAGTAATCAGTATTCAATAATCAGTATACTTGAGTGTTGCTCAGTATGCTTATGCTTATGAATATTTTTGAATTTTGACAAATAAAACTGAAGTATATCTAAATCGGTTAAATCAATTAGTCTCGTTTTTTGCATTTCATATTTTTATTTTAAAATGTCAATACAAAGGTAAGTTATAATAATATTGATAAATGATATTTAATTTTTAATAATTTTTATATACTAGATACTTTTGTAATGTAAATGCAATCTACCTCTAATAATTCTAGACAATTTATAGAATCAGAATCAGAAGATTCTAATATAGAGAGCATTTCTTCTGAAGAAAATGAAGAACCCAAGAACAAAAAAAAATATATTCAATCTTTTAGATCAGATTGGTTGAAATTGGAAAAATTAAAAAGTTGGATTAAAGAAGATCCATTTGATTCCAGCAAAGTTAGATGTTCTTTTTGCAAAACAACTCTTATTGCAAAAAAACATATTTTAATAAGACATGCCGACTCTAAAACTCATTTAGATAAAGTAAATCCATTTTTTGACAACACCCAAGCTAAAATTCAATATAAAACTCATAACAAAAATAATAAAACTTTAGAAGCTCAAATCTGTTTATATGTAGCATGCCATCAATCCATACAGCCAGTTCAACACCTTTCCGAAATTATTAATCATTCAACTGAAAATTTTGACATTACCTTAGCAAGAACAAAATGCACGCACATTTTAAAAAACGTTATGGAACCACATTTTCGAAATGAACTAATATCAGATGTAGGTAATTCTGATTACAGTTTGCTTTTAGACGAATCAAACGATATATCCGTTTTAAAAATGTTAGGAATTTGCATAATGTACTATTCCCTAAAACGAAAAAAGCTAATATCTACATTTCTAAGATTGCAAAAATTAAACAAATGTGATGCACAATCTATTGTTTCAGGTATTTCTATTATATGTAATATTTTTCTGCAATTTAATATTATGATTTTTATTTTTTGATATTCAGCTATCAAAGAAGTAATTTCATTTTATAAATTAGATATGAAAAAATTATCAGGTATTGGGACGGACAACGCCTCTGTGATGGTTGGGGTAAATAATGGGGTATATAAATTATTAAAAGAAGAATTACCCAGCTTAATACTTGTTAAATGTACTTGTCATTCTATCCAATTGGCTGTTTCTTATGCTTGCAAATATATGCCTAAGGATTTGGAGTTTTTGATTAGAGAAACGTATAATTGGTTCTCCCATTCAAGTACTCGTAGAGATTTATATAAAACGATATACAATTTAATTAATAATGATAACGATCCTGTTATTATACCTAGAGTGTCTAATACCCGTTGGTTGTCTATCGAAAAAGCTGTAAGCAGAATTGAGAATCAATGGTTGGAATTAAAGACTTTCTTTTCAATAGAAAAACAGAGTTGTAAATCGGCAGAATTCTTGTGGGAAATGTATAATAACAATAACGAAGAGTTAAAATTATATTTAATATTTTTGCAGCCTATTTTAAAAGAATGTAATAAACTTAACATGGCGTTTCAAAGCAAAATTGCTGATTCAACAAAATTATTAAGAGATTTAATAAATTTATTGAAATTTTTAGCTAGTTTTGTTACCAATAATACTGAAGAAGTTTTGACTATAGAAATTGAAAGCTATGATGTGAACTGTAACTTATACCTTGGTTATGAATTAGAGCAAGAGCTTTCACAAATACCTCTTCCCAGACAAAGTGATATTAGAAAAAATTTTGCAAATTTTATTAAAAAATTATTTACAGAATTGAAATGTCGTTTGCCGGATAATATTTCTATTCTTCAAAAGATGGAATTAATATCAATAGACAACACTTTAAATCGCCAAAAAAAATCAATTTCCAATTTATTAAAGCATTTTTATTCGAACCCTAGAAAAATAACGGAAATAGAATTTCAATTTAATAAAATAACTAACATTAACTGGTTGGCAACTGAAACATTAGAATTGTGGATCGAAATTAGTGAATATAAAGACTGTACTCAGCAAAATCCTTTCAACTTAATTTGTGACTTTGTTTTTAAGATACTTTCATTGCCACATTCAAATGGTGAAATTGAAAGAGTTTTCAGCCAGATGAACTTAATTAAAAACAAACTTAGGAATAGAATGGTGACAGAAACATTAAATGCAATTCTTGTTATAAGATATGGTCTTCAGAGAAGTGAAAAATGTTGCAATACGTATATTTTTCCAAATAATATTTTAAATAAAATTGGAACTGTTAAAGCATACGATCTTCAAAAAGAAATTAATGACGATGAAGATGAAGATATAATATTTAATAATACGATAGTCGATAATACCTTTGAGTTTTGAATAATGTTTTTTTTTAATATTTTGATTGTTATTTTTAATATTTTTATTGATATTTTTGTAAAAGAATGAAGTTATTTTTTTGTTAATTTATTATAGTTTGTTTTCTCTTATGAATTTTTAATAAAAGACTGGATAAAATTTAGCACTATTTTAGCACTTTTGAATTAGCGATTTTGCACTTTTTTAGCACTATTTTAGGAGAAAACAGCACTATCTCACATAAAAAAGTTGGCATCACTGTAGCCATCACTCATATCATTAAGAAATCATTCGTCAAGTCATTGGCATACGAAACGAAGCGTACATATCATATGATATTATACATACACAATACAAGCAAACTAAATTTCATTCGATATCTTTAAGAAATCATTCGTCAAGTCATAGGCATACGAAACGAAGCGTTTTATCATATTATATCATACATACTAGATGAATTGAAAAGAAACTAAAAATAACTTAAACTAAAATTACAAAGAATTTAAAAATTTCTGAATGAAACAAAAAGGTAAATACATAAATTTTTAATAATTAAATGTTCATGTTTGACATTTTATGCGTATGATTGGTTATGATTATTATAGTTAGGGTTATGATTTTGTATATCATATGTAATCATAACGAATATTTATCGAAAGTTCATATGACATCATATGACTATTATAGTTACGAGTATTATCTTATATTATAAAATACGAATTAAATAAATGATAAAGATATTTCAAGTGGTCAAAAATTTTAAAATATAAAATAAATTTAATTTAATTTTGCAATGCGAAATCTACCAACAATTTGTAAACTAAAATTTTAAAATTTTTATTTTATCCAACCATATACAACAACCATTATTATTGTTTTAAAAGAATTTTACCCTTCAATTTTTTTTATTAATAATAAATTTTTTTCAATTTTTAATTTTTTTAACAAGACAAATGATTTTTACATATTTTTAATATTTATTTTACAATCAATGCCTCAATGCATTGTTTTATTTTTTGAATTAATAATTTTGTGTTACAAAATGTTACAAAAGATTGTATACCATATGTAAATTAAATAAAATTAAAGTAAATAAAATTTAATAATAAAAATTTCAACTAAGTTTGTTCAACCCTGAAATAAATTTCATAATTATGACAATATTGACTGTCTATAATCAACTATGAGGATCTCTGTAATGTCTAATTATAATGACATGTTTATAAATTAAATAAAAATATAGAAGAATAAAAAAAAAATGATTTATTGTTTTAATGTTTAAAAATATACTATTTATTTTATTCTTTTATTATTATATGGAAAAAGAAATAAAATATAATAATTTTTAATTTAAGTTTTATGTAAAATTATAAATATTTAAAAATTGGTGATAAGAATCAATCAAATAAAATGCCTGCAGCAACAACGCAGGCAGAGAAATTAGAACGTGAAGCAAGGGCTAAAGTTAGTTATTATATATTTATTCTATTAATAATTCAATTTAATAGATCTTATACAATACAATATACATATTTTAATGTTTTAGATTAATTTGAATGAAGCTCTTAAAGCTCATGTATTAAAAGAAAGACAACGAAAAAAAGAAGGTAAATAGAATTTTGTTAGTTTTAACTTTTTCAAAGTTTAATAAAATTTTATTAAATATGTAAATGTTCACTTTATTTCTGAATTTTTAATTGAAGAACATGAAGCTGAAGTAGAAGAAGAACGTTTAAGAAAAGAGCGTGAAGCCAGAGAAAGACAGGTTTATTTAAATATGATTTGTTATCTATTCGTACTATAATATTGTATGTATTATATTATTGTAGGATGTTATGACTTTAGGTGAAACAAGAGAACAAATTAATAAATTAGAGATGAAATTAAACGATCTCAAAAATGAGAAACAATCCTTATTTTTACAATTGAAAAAAGTACTTAACGAAGATGAAAATCGTAAAAAACAACAGCAACAAAAAGATAGGTATTTCATTTTAACTGATATTTATAATAAAAATAACTTTAAACCTAAATTATAATACAACTTTTTTTAAATTATTGTTTTAGTGAATTATTTGCTCAAATGCATCCAGCACCTCACGCGCAAGTATTCTTACCTCCTCGTCAACAAAATTTAGTAAAAGGTGGTGCAATAAAACGTGGAAGAAGTCCTTCACCTCCACCAGGTTCGCAAGGAGCTTATTACAAAGGATCACAATATTCTCCAAGTAAACATTTACTTTCTAAGTTTTGTTTGTTTTACTTTTCAATTATTTTTAGAAATAGATGATGGAAGACGAGCTCCTGATGTTTCAAGAGTACTTTGGAAACGTAATGATTAATTATTTTATTTTTTTAAATATTTTTTGAAATTTTTTTTTATTCAATATAAACAGAACCACCAGGACAATATCAAAATCCCCCTGGTACTTTATTTTATCAAACTACAGCAAATCCTCCTAATGATACAAGACCACAACCTATAATATATCCGGCTTACACACCAATGCCATTGCGCCAAACTTATTTAGATATTCCTGCACAAGCCTTACAACATGGACAACCTAAGAATGAACCAAATAATCAAAATCAACAAGCTTCACAACAGCATAAGACACAGGTAACAATGGAGAAAATTCCAGATCGTTATGTTGAAGTTAAAATTGAACAAAATCAGCCACCAACATCGGAAAATGTTGTATACGCTCCATTATTACATCCAAATGTGATGCAACAAGTAAATTATTATTATAAGATTTTTTTTTATAGATTTTTAAACAAATTCTGGTATTCTTTTACTTTGCGATTTTTTTTAATAAAAAAGGTTAAAGTGAATATTTTTTTTAATTAATTTTAATTTTTTTGTTAACAAATAACATTCTTTTCTATTTTATTTTTTTGGTTTTATCTTTTTGTTATAGATGTGGGGAAAATTCTAATTAATATCTATTTTCTATTTGATATTTTCTGAATTTTAAATTTACAACAATATTTCTATGTCTGAATATCATTTTTTCTTTATAATTTATTTCAAACATAGAGCTCTAAACAAGGAGTTTTTCAATCGAACCGTCCACCAAATAATCAACCACCACCCCAGCAACAACAGATTCATTATCCAAGAAGATTATTTTAGTATAAGTATGAAATGTAAATCTATATTGTAAATTCCTTAAAATATTAATAAAAAAGGTTTTTATAATAAAATTGATATAAAACTGAATTTTTTCTAGGACCAACAAATTAAAAATTTTTTTTATATTAGGTAAAAATTTATTTTTTAACTGGTGACATAAATACAATATATGTATAATATAGAGTAAATTTTAAAATAAATTCATTAAAAAATAATTTTTTTTTTCAAAAGAAAAAAATTGCTATAATTTTTTTGTTTAAAATTGTTTCTAATTAAAAATTATAATACGAGTTTCATACAGCATTTATGATATTAGATACAAGTTTTTTTTATACAATTTCAACATATAAATTTTTGATTTAAATATGCCATCAATTAGTTAAATAATTAACGATCAAATTCATAACACGATTCACAATCTTCTTCATCATCAGATGATTGAGCTAAAGCTGCTTTGACTTGCTTGAGCTCCTCACGTTCACTATAAAATTCATTCTTTTCGTTGTGCAATAAATTTTGTAGTCTAAAATTTAAATATTAAAACTATCTATTTTTCTAATTTGTTTTTAAAATAACTTACCCAGTTGTTCTACATAAACGAATTCTTTCTTCAATTTTTTGTAAATTTTCCGTTTTCATTTTATGAACCTCACGTATTATTTTTGCCCATTGTTCTTTATAAAATTGTTTTGATTTTTGAACTTCTTCCAACCGTTCATTAAGTACTTTCTAAAAGTTTTTTAAAAAGATATTTAAAGAATTTAATAGAACAACAAATTATTTGTGTACTTACCACATCTTGGAATAATCCCGCTAATTGTTCTCGTGGTAAATAATTTTTTTTCATTTCATCATAAACTTTTTTTAAGTCATCCAATTCTTTTTGCAATGACAATTTCTCCTTTTCTAAATTTAATTTTTCTAATTCTAATTCTTTATACTTTAATTCCTCCAATTTAATTTTATGTAACATGTCATCTTCACTCCTTCTTAATTTTTCATTATATTCTGCAGTAATTTTATCAAATTTATGTTCAGCTTCTATTCTTGCCGCTTCAATTAATCTTTCATGTTCTAAATGATCAACACCTTTTTCTTTAAGTATACGATGTGCTTCTTCTAAAGCATCACTTAATTGTGTACAATGTTCTAATTTACTTGTTAATTCGTTCTCTAACTCACTTTTTCGTTTTTGCCATTCTATAGAAAGCATGGCTAAATGATTGACTTCTTTACGTTTTAATTCAACCAAAAAATTTTCTTGTTGTTTTTGTTTCCATTCTTCCAATTCTTCTACCATTTGGTAAGCTAAATTTTCATCTAAATAACCTGTTTTGGATGATGGAGCATTTTCATTGGTAGCATATCTTTTTATTTGACTATTAAATGTTAGTCCAACATCTTCAATATAAACAAAAATATGAGCCATCGCACATTTTTCACCATTCTGATTTTCCATTAGGATAACACCTGAAATTAAAACCATTCTTTTAATTAGAATAAAAAAAAAAATTTTTTTTTGTATTAAATATGTTAATGTTAACATAAAAATATTAACGAAAATCTTACTTTATTTCACGTACAATACATAATGTCTTAATGTATTCTTTTTACTGAATAGGTATGCTTTTTTAAAAATAAATTTTTATTAATTATATTTGAAATTGAACTTTCAACGGAATCAACACTTGGATTCCTAAGTTGTTATACACATGATTTGTTATTTATTAGTAGGGAGCTTTTAAATAAATATTTTTACATATTACTATTAGGGAAGGTAAATGAAGATTTATATCAAAATTTGGAAACTTAAAAGAAAGTTACTTAAGGTCAATAATATTAACAGACATTTTTCAAGGTTGTTCACTATAAAGCTCCGCTCCACTAATATTTCATTAAAAATAAACAAACTAGACCAAGGTTACAAGTAGTTTGGTAACCATGTTCACAACACGGAAGTTATTACTGATATTACTGACATTGTAAACATAGTATAATTTAATATTTCCAAAAACGAAGTTCAAATTTTACCATTTTAATTAAAAAATAAAAATTAATAAGGAAAATAGTAAAAGCACTAAAATTAAAAAGTGATTATTGTTTAAAGTATTTTATAAAAATTAAAAAAATTAATATCAGGATATTAACTCTAAAATTTTAACTAAATTCAATTAACAAGGTCTATTTTTTCTTATCGATTTTTTAAAACAGTTCTATTGAACATGAACAACACAACACCAAAATGGGCTCCAAAACATAGCAATGACATAATCAAATTATTTGTAAAAACAAAAGAAATAGAATATGAACTAAAATTTTTAGCTAAAAAATTTTCAACTGATATTAATTTAGATCTATTGGATTTTTATGAATTTTCCCAATTAATAGAAGAATGTCGCAGGGCATTAATTTTAAGTGAATCAGTACAAGAAAGTTTAAAAAATCAAATAGTTCCAGCTACTAGTAAAAAATTACAAAGAAGCCCATATAAAAATCTTTTACAAAAGAAAGCTATTTTAATGGTTGAAGGATTACAAAAACGACATTATCAATTAATGTTTGTTATAAATAAAACTATTAAATATTTACTTGATATTTCCGCTCAATCAGATGTTACATTAGAAGCAGCTTTAAACTTAAGCACATTACTAAATGAATCAATTGAATCATGTATTCAAACATCTGGTGGTACAAGTTCATCAGGATCAAAGATTTGTAGTAACACTTTTCCGGTTTTATTATTGATGTCTAAGAAAATCGACATTGGTTTGATATTACAAATTTTATGTAAAAGTAGAGCGGAACACTGTAGTATGGCATTAATTTCATGTCTGCTGGAAACCTCAAAAATTGAATTATTTATGACCAATGATGACAGCGAATCATGCAATTCAAGTGTTGAAGTATTAAAAACTTTAACATCACATTTAAGTACAGCAATGGAAAAATATAAAGACCCATTTCATTATCATTTATCACCAAATCAAAGTAAGGAATTAGAGAATGCAATTTCAAATAATAACGATTCTACAAAAAATCATGAAACTGAAACTATAAATACAACTAATCATGAACTAATAGAAGAAAAAATAAAAATTGAAAATATAAATCATCATGAACAGCTGCAAACTGCCACTGATAATGATCCAGCAATAAAATTTTTTGATGATATGGCCAAACAATTGTTAGAGAAAACAAAACGGGGAACTGATGAAGAACGTTGTATTATAAAATGCGATATATTACAACAATTGATTACAGATGAAGAAGCATTTATTGCATATGTAATATCAAAATGTTGTAAATTATGTCCTTTAGCTGTTGACGAATTATCAAAAACAAATTTAGACTATCGTAAATGGATTAGTCGTGGTGTTAGAAGTCTTTGGACTCAGATAGGTTCGACATTAGATCATATTGTTTTATGGTGGAGTAAAGCAGCACTAGCATGTCGACCAGCAGAATGTACAAAACAGCTTCGAGATTGGTTACTTTTAATGCAACCACAGGATGCACCTGAACCAATACTATCAACATTAAGAGGTCTTGGAGAGACATTAACTACTCATGTAACAAATACAATATGGGATCAACAGTTTAGATTAGCTTTAGTAGCATCATCATTGACAATTGATTTAGAATTTGAAAATGTTGCCAAATTCAAAATTTATACACCTGGTACAATATCAGGCAATTTATGGTGTGAAGTATTAAATTCATTAACAAACTTATGTAACAGCTGTGATAGCAATAGTACAATACCAAATCAATTGCCAATCGTTGAACAGATACCAATTCTGCATAGACTAGATCATACAGTACATAGTGTAAGAATATGGGTTTTGGGAAGAGCAAAGTCCTTATGCTCAGAATGGAACATGACAATGTTCTTTTTATTACATGGGGATATTAAAAATTGCTTAGACAACTTACAAGAACTTCGTGTGCCACTATTGGCAGCAGCCGATTTATTAGAAGTTTTAATACAAGTTTGTGTTGCGTTAAGATGGAAATTAGTTTCAGAAATTAAAGCAAATATCCAAAAATTAAAGGAAGCAACGAACGAATGTGTCGAAATATTATCACATGTTTGTAAAACCTATTCCTTAGCGACTTTAACATTATGTTTTCCATCAATTCGACATTGGCAAACTGAAGCATTACAGAGTGAATGTGCTGAATATGTTACATATTTCTTAAATAAAGTTTTCTTGCCAATTTGTAAAGCTTGTAAAGACTATGAAATACTACAACTAACTTTAAAATTAATTTGTGAGGCATGGCTTGATCATATTTATAGAAAAAAGATACGTTTTTCTACATGTGGGGCTGTTAATTTATTAAAAGATTTTGATGGAGTTTCGGAATGGATTATAACATGTCCAGCTATTTTAAATGAACATGTTGATCGTCTCAGTCGACATGAAGTACTTAGAATGTGTGAAGGTGTTGGCAAAATATTATTAAGGAAACCCGAAGAAGTTATGTCAATTTTACCATCACCTCGTTTTAGAAAACAAGATGATGATAATGCGGACGAAAATACTCAATTACCTCCTGAAATGTTTGTACCAAATCAAAAAAGGTGGTTAGAATTAAGAGTACGTAATAATAGAAAATTTAAATGTTTCTGCTTATGTAATGGAATATCAGTTGATAATTAAATTTTTATTTTTACATATATACACGAGTATTTGTATTTGGTAAAAGAAAATATACTTTTTTTTTTGTTACGCTTAAAATAATAAAACTGTTTTAGTTTTTGTAAATAAGTTTAGAAAAATTAATATTACCAGAACGTTTCTCCTTAGTACTAACAAGTAAAATTTCATTATCCAATTCAGCAAATGCATGTAGACCTCGCGGTCCATTAATTTTTAAAATGCATGATTCTGATGAAACAACATCGTAAATATTATCCAAATTTGCAGAAAAAAATAGCTGCAATTCTAAATTTTTAAATTCAACTAAATTTGACGATACTTCAGATAGTTCAACATTAGCAATTGTGTATGCTGTATCAGCATTTTGGTGATGTAAACTAATTTGATATATACCAGTTTCTGGTCGACGATTAAATTTTACTGTTTGCAAATTTAAATTAAAACTAAAAGTTCTTGCTGCATCTTTTGTAGTTTTTGTTGGACATTTTTCTGTTATTAAAGTATTTATATCAACACTTTCAACAGAATCAAAATTCTTTGGAGAATTATCACAATGAGGAATGGTTTCTGATTTTGCAGCTTTAACATTATTTTCAACTTTTGCAACACTAACACTATTTTCAACAACTTCAGATTGTCGGGCATTCGAAACAACTGAATCACTTTGTATTTCTCGAACTTCTAAATAATTTTGATTAACATCTTCCCTTGCTGTGGGCGGTAGCTCTTGGTTTCTATGTTCTGCAACATAATTTTTATCACCACCCGCATTATTATCTATATATTCAGCTCTTTGTGGCTTATCCATTATAATTTCGCAACTGCTTACTTTAGTCGTGGATAAATATTTTAGACTAAAAACGTATTCCATATAAGGTGTGGGTGATGAAGGTGGTAAATCAAAAACTGTATGAATTGGAAACGTATTTTCATATGTATATGAATTATTACTTTCACCATATTTATTCAAAAAATCATCTAAGGATTCTACTTGTAAGAGATTTTTAAAATGAAAACGAGCAGTACCTAAAGACAATTAAGAGAAGTTTAAATAGTTTTTTGAGATAAAAATAGATTATTATTTTACCAACTGTTGAATCATTGTAAAATAATTCAACTGGAATAAAGAAAACTTTGGCAAAATATTCCTTTAAACTATATATAGATGTTCTAAAATGAATTGCAATTTTCTCTTGAATGCTAAAAGTACCATTTCCTTTTGGGGTTAAAGCGCAATAAGCAGGTGTTCCCAGTAAATTATAATTAAATCTAAAAAGTTGATGCATATCCTCTTCGGGATTTATCATCTAAATTAAGGAATTTATAAAGAAATAATGTTAAACTATTTTACATTTTATGTTTACCTGTTCTAAATTCTTAGCATTTTTAAACATCAATTTAACAATAAATATATCACAGTTTCTTTCTTTTTCACCAACTTGAAGTAAACCTTCTTCTTGTAATAACTCTATAAAAAGGCCTTTTTGGCTTCCTAACATTTCGATTGGATCAGTGCAGTTTTGAAAAAGAGATTCAGTACTATTCGTATGTTTCTAAATTGAACGAAAAATATGCAAAAATAAAAAAAAATTTAATTGTTTTCAAGTTTTACCATTTCAAACAAATTTGTTTCACTTTGATGAACCTTATCGGATATCGACAAAAAAAGAGACACTTCAGGTTTTTTTATTTTCCATTCAGTATTAAGACCAACTAGTTTATGCCAATGGGGTTTGCTCTTTTAATTGAAGAAAGTTAAGAAATGTACTAGGAAATATATTTTAACTTACAGCTGTAGCCTTCTTTGACACAACTATAGGTATTCCTCTAATTGGAATTAATATATATCCAATCATATTGCGAATTTCTTGACCATTACGAACCGTAGTAATATAACATTCCACTTTTATTGGTAAATTCTCCGTTTTCATTCTAAAATTAAAATATTGATTTAAAAAATTTTAAAGATAGATAAATTGTTTTACCTTTTCACAGATTTTTTATTAGTCTCCCATATTAAATTGTTATTAAATTCAATTTTTTCAGAAGATTGTACCGGCTTTGTTTCTAGAGTGTTTCCACCTAAAGTTGCGGTTAATAGTATATTCCCATCCTTCAAGTCAAATCCAGTACCTAAATTATAAATTATTATATTTTAAATTTTTAATTTAATTGTTTATAATTAGTAATTAATTACCATGGGCTATGTGAAGTAAAATAGATAATTCTTCAGTCTCAATACTCATTTTTAACAGAAATTATAAAATATATAATTCATAAAAATATAAACAGCTGTATGTTACTCCAAAAAAAAAATAGTTTTGTTTTTCTCCTTTTACAATTTTTAATTTCTAAATTTTTTTTTTCTATATCAAAATTTATTTGACAATATTTTTGACAAATATTTCAAAGAAAAAGTTTTTTTTTTTATAAAAGTTGGAATACTCTAGCGGAGAAATTATATAACTGAAAGTTATTTAAAAAAACTTGAGAATGAATTTTGCAAGTCATCGCAATTATTTTTAAGATATGGAGAAAAAAGATGTTGTAGAATAATTGAAAATTTTTGATAAAAAAATAAAAAATTTTAAATTAGGAAAAATATTTAATATTTTTATAAATTGCATCGCAACAGTCATAATGAAATGCAACAGTCAACAAAACAACTACCGGCAAAACATCAAATGCCTAAATTAATTAGCACTGGTAGCACTTGAGTATAAACTAAAAAGACATTTCAAAAACTTCAAACATTAAGTACATAGGCAACACTTACTAGTAAAAGAACAGAAAATAATGTCGGGAGACGAAAAAGAGAAATCTACTGAAGATATGGTAAGAAATCCGTGAAAAACAACTGAAACCAATAAAATGAAGTTTATATTTTATATAAAATTAAATAATTTAATAATTAGTGTTAAAGAAATAATAATAAACTTTAATCAAAATTCCGCTAAAAATTTGTGCGCGTCACATAAAATATGGCGTCGGTTTGTTAGTGTATTTAAACTATTAACGAAATTTTTAGAAAAATTGGCTTTAAAAGACTTTTAAAAGTTTTTAACTATAAAAACAATTTTATAATTTAAATTTAAATAAAAATAAATTAATTAATGTTTGGTAGGTGAAAGATGCAAAAGAGGAATCCGATGAAAAACCGAAAAATGACGTTTCAAAGGATACAAATTCTGTTGAAGAGGAAGGAGGTAAGATTTATTAAGATTTAAACATGCTTTCAATAACACTGTTTATTAGTGTAGAAGATAAATGTCTGCGCAAACTTTTGTTGAATGTAAACAGATAGGGTTCGAATCTCCTCCGGAGTCACTAAAAAAAAAATTTATAAACAATATGTTTTGTATGTAAACAAATATTATTCGAAATTATTTAATATTTCAGAATAAAAACTAATATTTGTATTTAACTTTCAACCTTGGTTTGTTCATATAGAACCCTGAAATATATGGTTTTGTTTAGTAATTACCAAGGAATAAAAAATTCTTTGTTTCCATAGTCCCGATTTCTTAAAATTGAATGTCGGGATATTCCAAACTTAGAAACACAAAAATAATATTTTTTTTTTAATTTTATATAAATAACTTTAAAAAAATTTTTAGATCCCAAAGTAGACAAAGATTCAGAAGAAGATAAATCCAAAAAAAAAAAACCAAAACCGGAAGAGAGTGAAAACGAATTAGTTGATGAAGAAGAAGCCGAAGAGGAAGAAGAAGAAGTTGATGAAAAAGATGAAAAACCTAAAAAAAATAGTGAAGAAAATGGTAACAAAAAGAAGACTGAAAGCGCTATAAAATCCGCTAATAATGGCACAACTGAAAGTGGAGATGAAGAAAAAGAAGAAGTAGATGAGGAAGATAAAAATGAAGAAGATGATTTAAAAGAGGAAGAAGATTTGGTTTCACTAGGAGAAATTAGCAAAATAAATGATAATATAAATAAAAACAGGGTTGAAAATTTGCAACTCCTTTATGAGGTAAATAATTTAAATAATTAAAAAATAAAATTATTAAATTCTACTTAAATAAAAATTGTAGATTTGTTTTGATGCACCAGGAAAATTCAATGTTGTTAAAAAAAACTTAAGAACATTTGCCGGTTTTGAGTTTGAGCCAGATTCAACCGAACATAAAAAAAAATTAGAATTTGTTCAAAAGCATGATTTAAAAAGCCTTAAATCTATTTGTAATGTACTGGTTTTGGAACGAAAAGGTATTATACTAAAAATAAACTAAAGATTTTTACAAAAATTTTACAAATTTTGATATTATTTAGGCTCGAAGGAGGAAGTTTCACAAAGGATTTGTAAATTTTTATTTTCTCCAGAAGAGCGAGAAGTTCCTGAAGAAGATGAAGAAGACGGTGAGGAAGAAGAAGAAGAAGCACCAAGTGAAGAAGATAAAAAGAAACGACCAGAAAAAGTTGGAAGAGGTGGAAGACCAAGACGCGCTACAGCTGGTAAAAGTACTCGTGGTAAGCCAAATTTAGTTAAAAAAAAAAAGTTATTTAGTTATAAACTTTTTAATTTTTTTTTTTTAACGATTACTTTTAATAAAATAGCTGAAGTATCAACTTATGTAGAATATTCGAGTTCAGACGAAGAAGCAAAAGTGGTAAAATCCAGACGTCAAAGACGCAAAGACGCCTCAGATAGCGGTTCAGATGTAAATTCACAAAAAAAACTAAATACAATTCAAACTAACGACACTTATTTTTAGTATAATCCCTCGGGTGGTTCAGATTCCGAAGCAGCTCGTAAGAGAAATAAAGCTGCGGGACGTGGCTCTAGAACAAGTGGTCGTAAATCAAATAGACGAAAATCTGATTCCGAAGAGGAGGATGAAGAAGAATCTGAAGTTAGTGAAGAGAGTGAAGTAATTGTTTACTTACATTTTTTTTCGGTTTTAATATACAATTTACAAAATATATTTAAGGAGGAACAACAGAAAAAAAAACGTGCACCGCCATCAAGAGGCAGAGCTCGTGCACCTCCTGCACGTTCAAGACAACGTAAACGGAATGAAACGGAAAGTGAAGAGGAAGAAGACGAAGAGGAATCGGAAGTAGAAAATGAAAGTGAAGAAGTAAGTTTAATTTTTAATGAATTTATTTATATTAAATTTTTACATATCTCAGGAACAACCTAAAAAGAGAAGCCGTGGTAAGCCAGCACCTAAAAATAATAAAAGTCCGGCTGCTGGAAGAGGAAGAGCAAAGCGTAAGAATTATTTTGAATTTTCATACCTTCTTTTAAATAATAAATAAATTTCAGCACCACCAAGAAAGAAGTCTAGAAAAGCATCTTCAGAAGAAGAAATAGAAGAAGAAGAAGAAAAAAGTGATTCAGAAGACGAGCCCTTAAATAAAAAAGGAAAAAATTCATTCCCTTCGGTATTGTTATTAATAAGATTATTTCTTGTATATATTATATTTATGTTTTACATTTTATGTATTATAAATTTTCAGGATGACGAAATTAAGTCATATGTAAAAGAAATTTTAGATGAAGCTAATCTTGAGGAAATTACTATGAAAACTGTTTGTAAACAAGTATATGCAAAGTATCCCGATTTTGACTTAACAGATAAAAAGGACTTTATTAAAGCTACTGTAAAATCTGTAAGTAAAATTAATTCCATCCTTTATATATATTTAATAACTACTTATTTATTCAAATTAATCTCAATATAAAATTCTAATTGCAGTTTTTGTTTTTGTAAATTTTTAGCTAATTGCAGCATAAAAATTTATATTTTTTTTTTTTTTATATATATATAAACTATAAATATATTAATTTTAAAAAGAAATTTAACAAAGTCAGTCTATCTGTTGTAAAAAAAAAAAAAGAAATTAAATATTAATTTAAAAATTTCGTATATTATAATTAAGACAAAAAAAAAACGCTAAAAGAATAAAAAAACATTATAAATTCTCCTTGAATAATGATTATTTTTTTACAAAACAAATTTTAAATAAAACTAAAAAGAATTAAAATTAATTATATCTTTAAAAATGTAAAACCAAAATCTTGTCGAATTAAAGCTTACTATTAATTAAAAGAAATAAAAATTCAAAGGACCTGTTTAGGTAATATTGCAAAAATTTACAAAAAAAAATTTCTGGTCAGTACAAAATTTAAAATTTCACAGAGCTGCAAATTTGGGATATAAAACTACGAAATCATTATTTACTTTACCAAACATGAAGAGAAACACTTTCAACATTATGATTAAAAATAATAAAAGCAAAAAAAAAAATTATATATATATTATATATATAAAATTAGAAATAATTTTAATTAAAACTATGTATTATTACTTTATTATCTTATTATTTTCATAAATTTAAAATAAAATCAAATAAAAAATTTAATTTCTGTTTCTAAAATTTAAATTTAAAATAAAATCAAATAAAAAATTTAATTTCTGTTTCTAAAATTTAAATTAAAAATAAAAAAAAAACCTCATTCGCTATTTGAAATAAATAAAATGTGAAAGAAAATATATTTACAATGTTTAGAAATAATAGATTACACGTTCTATTTTATTTTGTGATCTTAAAAACTTCTCAAATATCAAAAACAAAACTTTTTTTCGAAGCTAGTATATAATGAGTTTGGTCTACAATGTTTAAAGTTTGATATTAAATTAAAATAAATTTTTAAAGGAAATTGAAACAATTAAATTTAAATAAAGTACACATATGTAAAACAAAAACGTTATTTTGCATGAAAATCAACCATCTTACCTTTTATACAAGGTATTTGATTACTTAATTGTCAACTATATATATATTTTTTTTTATTTTAATAAATTAAAAATAGTGTAACATAATTGCTTGGTTCTCTTTTGTTTGTAAACAATTATTTAATAAATGAATGAAAATTGTGTATAATTAAAATATTATTGCAGATTTATTTGCATTGAAACAAATATTACTAATAATTATTATTTTTTATCGATGTTACATCAAAATAAATATTAAATAATTAAAGAAAATAACACTTCTAAACATAAATGTTTCTAGTTCAAAAATTCTTTTTATTATAATTTTAAAAAGAAAATAGTCTTGTCAAAAAAAAAATTAAAGAAAGGAATATTATGAATTTAAATATTCTTAAAAATCAAAGTAAAAATTTGTCTGCAATATAAAATTTAAATAAATATAATAAATATGTATTCCTTGTGGAATGTGATGTGAATCATTAAAAAAAAATAACTTGATTTTGTTTTACTTGGGCACAATATAATATATTTTAAACTAATATAAAATTGCACATTTAGTTTCGTCTTATTTTTTTTTTTAAAAAAACATTGTTCAAACATAATTGTAATTGTCATTTTTTATTTCAATTGATACTATTAAATTTAGTTAAATGAAATTGAATGTTGTTTTTTTTTAATCATATCACATTATGCAATATATTTATTAAGATATATTTATTAGTTTGACCAACAAATAAAAAAAAATTTTGTGTTAAAAAAAAATATTTTTCTCCTATAAATTTATATTTTCTCATATTCAAAAATAAAAAATTTTAAAAAAAACTTAAAAAAAAAAAAAAAAAAATAAAACGTTTAAAAAAAATAATAAATAAAATTAACAAAAAATGTTCAGGTCATTTGAGAAAATAATTTTTTTATTGTTTTATAAAATTAATTTAGATAATATAGGCGACAGTAATGGATAAGATTTTTTTTCTGTTTCAACAATTTTAATTTTAAAAATAAAAACAAAATTAAATATTAAGACAAACTTAAAGTTTTTAATTTAAAATTCTTTAATTCAAGGACTCCTTTTTGTTTTTTTACCACATTAACATATGTGTAAATATACGTAAAGATGTTTATCGGGGGCAATTTGGTTATTAAACATAGTCTTATTATCATCAGGTGTACTCTGTATAAGGTTATAAGGATTATCACTTTTATTATAATGTTAAATCTACCTTCGGAATAATTAAAATAGATGTTTCTTCCACCTAATTTAAATTAATCGAAAAAGTTTATCTTAAATCTCTACCCGAACTACAGCTAATTTATTGAAATTTCGAAGCATCATTAAGGTAACTACTTGTTTTCTTAATAATATATGGTTTTTTTAATCAAACATGTACAAGTTAAATACATAAAGTAGGAAAGTTGTCCAATGACTCAAATTGGCTCGTATATTTTTTTGTCATTTCTCAACCATAGTTAACGATTCGCTAAAACTATACACTAAAGTAACATTAAATTTATCAAAGATTTTATTTTTTTTCTTAACACTGTCCAATCTATGTAAATTTTTTTTAGCTAACTTTTATGTGATATATAAACAGATTATGCGATATTGATACAAATTTAAGGAATACTAAACGATAAAATTCATAATAAAAACACGGTAGACTAACTTGAATCTTATTCAACCCTTAAAAAAGATCTGGCACAATTTGGATGCGCAGAATCACTCTATGAGATTAAAAGAGTTATTGAACAAAAAAGATTTTTTAAAATTTAAAGTGCTCATAAACTTTTGCCGTTATAAATGTTTTAAATTTGTGGATTATAAAATATTAAAAATAGTAAAAATTTATAATATCTAATAAGTATCCGTCGCCATGACAAGTTAAAGACATGCGTAAAAAAACTTAAAACATATAACACATTAGGGTCTGATGTTGAAATACTTAACTTACTTTAACCGGAATATTTATAAAAAAAAAATTAGTTCACCATACTAAAATACTTACCTTTATAAACTTTGTTAACTTTTAATTTAACTAGCTGTAAAAATAAAATATTCTTTTAAATCAAACTAAAATTTCGGGGTTGTGAGTTCAAACCTCCTCTAATTCCTTCCTTTTTTTTTTTAAATTTTTTTTTTGTTTAATTTCTTTCATAATTAAACGAAGGAATTAATTTTTATGTGATGGAAAATTTTTAAACATTTTTTTTACGCTAAGATTATAAAACTCATTTTCTTTTAAAAAACCTTGTACTTGGGGTGGTATTTTATAGCATATTTGGAAAGAAGGTTTAAAACACTTCAGTTTTATCTTGATTATATTTACTCGTTTCAAAACAATTATTAAAATTTTATTTAAAAAAGAAGTTTAACAATTTTCTCTATATTACATTACCAAAATAACAGAAAAAACTTTATACATATTTTTTTATGAGAAGCCACAAAGATCTCATTATCAAAGAACCATGTCGAATAAAACTACGCGGAATTGTCATACAGTTTTTCGCTTATTTTCAGTTTCCAAACGAGCCTTTTTTTGATCTTTTAAATCTCTTGAACACCATTAATGAGCATATTTTATGTTTAGTTTGATATTATTGTTCTAAATTAGTAGTGACTTTCTACCTTATTTAATGTTGTAAAAGTCAGTTCAATAATCCCAGTAATATTATAATTGTTTCCCAGTAGAATAAAATAAATTAATTTTTTATATATTACGTATTAACAATATATCATTTTTTTTATAAATTACAGAATTAATTTTAGCACCTAAATAAAGTCTATGCTGTTTTACAAATTGAGGAGTTACATTTCTTACTATTTATATCCGACAGTTTTATTAAAAAATAAAGATTCAAGAGGAAAATGTTAATTCCTCTTTTTTCTAAGACCATTATTGTATAGCAGTAAACCAAAAAACATGGTAAGTCTTTTTTAAAATTTTTTGTTTTTTACATAACTTCAATTAAAGAAAGAACTAAAAATAAACTACTCTTATCAATACAATTAACTAATCAAAATCATTATATTCAAGAAATTTAAAATTTAAGTTAAAAGATATATATAAGGGTTATTACAATATTAGAGATGCAAATAAGAAATTTTTTTGTGTGCTTGTCTATCTAATTGGTTTTTAAGAATTGAAATAATATTAAAAAATCAAGAATTATAAATAAACCGAAAAAAAACCTCATCTTTTTTATATTTTTAATTTATTCATATTCAATTTTATTACACTAGTTTTAATTTATATATTTTTTATGTATGTATTTTAAATAAAGATTTTTTTTTATAATATAATTACTAAAATTTAGAATTTAATTTGTTTAAAGGAATTTATTTAATTAAAAATATATTTAAAAAAAAATATTTTATATATAAATGTGAATTAAATATATTTGAAAATATAAATTAAAATAATATAAAAGAAAAAAATATATATATATGTATAAAAATTAAAAAAAAAGAAATATATATAATATATATATTTATTTTTAAAATTACCTTTGTTAAATAACAATTAATTTTTAATTTGATATTAAGAGGCACAACAAGAAGTAAGGAAGGAAGGCAAAGTTTTTCAAACTTAGATTTTTATTTATTTTGAATTCGGTTCTGAAATTCAACTAAAAATTTTATTTAAGCGAAATAAATTAAAAAAAATTATCATATTCAAATTTGTTTTAAAACAAATTTTTTTAATTTTCAATATAAAAAAAAATTTAAAATATTCAAGAAAAATTAATATATATAGTAATATATAGTAAAATTAATATAATGTTTAAAAAAAATATATTGGTTTTATTTTATATGTTTTAATATTGTTTTTTTTTTTATTTAAAACTAATTAAAATATAAAAATAAGAATAAAAACACACGCAATATGAAAATATGTTAAAAAATAAAATAAATATTTTGCCTGAAAATAAATGAAATATTTCGAAAAAAGAAAATAACTTAATAAAAGAAAAAAAACATGAAAAAAACATTCAATAATGATTTGGCGATTGATTATCTGTTTTTATAAATGGAATTTTAATTACTAATTAATTAACAAATTGATTTTTTTATAATTTAGAAGAAAATAAGGATTTAATATAATCAAATCATAAATTAAGACAAATTTATATTCTTAAACACAACTTCGCTACTTTCGAAATAGAAGCTAGAACTTACCTTTTAATTTAAGGGATTGTTCTAATATCCATTAAAAAAAAGTGAGTGAAATACTTTGCTAACAAGAGAATATTTTTCGTTTGAAATTAAAGACAATAGGTTAAAGGGATAAAACTATTTGCAATATTATTATAAATTCCATACTTTTTATTTCGGTTTATTTTATATCGAAATGAATTGACTATCCTAACCAACTAATTGCCTTAAGTCAATTCATTTCGATATAAAATAAAGCCAAATAAAAAGTATGGAATTTAATAACTTTAGTTATTACGATAACTAGAACATTGAAGAGGTGTTGTAATTATATTTTTTGTTCGGAAACGCGTCCAAAAGCTTTTTGTTATAACAACATAATTATTATATAAATCAACTGAACTTTAGAATAAGTATTATAAGTTTGATATTTATAATTATAAAAATATAAAGAATATTTAAGGAATTGGTAAAAATTTCTTTTATGTTTAATTTTGAAATTAGTGTAATGATTTTTGACGGAAACTGGAAAAAACTCAATATTTCTGTAATACAAAAATGAAAGTCGAATTAGTCTCTCACTTTTTTTGGGAAATAGAACAATCCCTTTCAAAAAATCTTTAAAATCGATATAAAAAGTTTTACATTTAAAAAGAACTATGTTTCTCACAATGGAAGAAAATCATTTTTTTTTGTTTTATTTAATTAATTAAATAAATAAATATCTGAATTTTATATGACTGCAAATTGCAAAATTTCAGTTTCAAACACTTAATTTAAAAAGAAATAACTATTTTAAATATTTAATAATATGTACATTATTTGACACAAATTAATCAAAATGTCATTTTAATGTAAAATATCAGTGCAGAATTATGTTTTAAAAAGAAATTTATTTGTATATATATTTATTAGTTATATATAAATTACCAAAATATCAAAAGGGTAAATGTTGTTCAATATGGTACACTCTCTCCATCATTATCTTGAAATCAAACTAAGAGATAACATTAATTTTATTTTTCATTCATTTATAAATGAAATATTTTAAAAATAAAAACCATTCAACCAAAATAGTCTTATTAAATACAATAAATTTAATATATTTTTTATATAATCAAATATTTAAAATATTTTATGAAATTTAATTTTATATGAATATATATATATATATTTTTTTAAGATAAAAATTTATATATTTTAAAGAAATTTTATATAATAAAATATATAATTTATAAAATACCCCATAATATTATTGATATTTTTCAGAAAATATTTTGTTTTACAACTTATTGATGATCAGAGTCGAGAGTTAACACACCACACATCATAAAAAACACTTTTTATAATGTAAAAATTAAAAAGAAATATATGTATATATGCATAATGAAATTCCAAAAAAAAATTAAAATTATTATAATTAAGAATTATAATATGGATTAAAATTTCTAATTGATTAATTCTATTTGGAAACTCATTATACATATAATCATAATAAACGATTTTTTAAGGAAAAGTTTCAGATTACCCCTCTTGATAGGAAACAGGAGTTATCCAAAATCTAAATGAAAAAAATGGAAAGGAAAAAAAAGTTTATATATTTAATTTTATTGAATTATGGTTATGTAAAAAATTATTTAAAATTAAGAAGTTATAGAATTTTTTTTTATCAAAATTCTTGTTTTAATATAATGTATATGTAATATATAATAATTGAATAAGGTTTTTATTTTTTTTTTTTATTTTGGAAATTTAAAGTATAACAACAATCAAATATAATATAGTAAGTAGAGTGGCAAAATTTCAATTTATTTTATTTATTTTAATATAATAAAGAAATTTACATATATAAATTTATAATATACATTTAATTATTTATGTAAATTGAATTTATATTGAATTTATTTTGTATTTTGTTTAAATATATTTTAAAATATAATTTTCATATATTTGTTATTTATATAATATATTTAAAATATAAATTTATATTTTAATATATAATACATACCACTTTTTTCTTTAGATTCTTTTTTTTTTAATTTTCAAATATAAAATATTATTTTTAATTAATTTGTTCTTTTTCTTGTGATTAAAATGCAAAATACAACTATAAAGAGTAGTATTAAAAAAAGAACCAACTGAATTTAAAAGAAATATAGTGTTTGGCAAACTTATATTTATTTTCTGTTTTTGAGGTTTTTATTTATTTTAATTTACCTTGAAACTAGTAGGATCAAATATATTTTTTTATTTTAGATTTTTTTTAATTTTTTGTATCCTGAAAAATTACATAAATATTAATTTTTATTCAATTCAATTTTAATTAAATTTTTTTAAATATAATTTTATAATGAGTTTATATTTTTTATTAATTATTTTTCAATAAATAATATAATAAGTAAAAGAAATAAATGTGAAATGTATTTTTTAATAAAATTTATATTGACAAAATATAAAAAAAATTTTTTTTTATAATTATTTGTTTTAATCAATTTCAATATATTTAACAATTTTTTTTTTTTTGAATTTTATTTAAAACAAATCTTACCATGTCTTTTTCTATCTAAAATTATAAAAGTGATTAAAAGAAAATAAAATTTATAAAATTCTTTGTATTCTGAAAAACGCTTTGCAAAAATACGGTGATCATAATAAATAAATTTACGAAAATTAAAATTGAAACAAATTTGGAATTTACAAAATTTTTTTAAATTGTAGCAATAAATTTAAAAACTAAATTTTAAAATAATCTTGCTGAGTTTTTTTTTTAAATATATATTTTAGTAAATTATTTTTATTTGTAACAACTAAATAAAAATTTTAAAGGAAATATATGATCACCGTATCATATACAATATATATACATAATTCATTAATTAATTTAAATGATAAAATATGATAAATATTAAATGACTATTAATGATTTTTTTTTTTAATTTGAAATGGTTTAAATGTAACATAATTAAATTTTATGTAATTTTCAATTAGTATATAAAAAATTAAAATTAAAATTGAACAAAAATATAATTTCTTCTTTTCAAATCAGATATAATAAAGTGGTTTTTTTTAACGGGGTTACGCTCATTAATTGAATTTTAAGAAAAGGCGGGAAGTACAACCATTTATCGTATAATAAAGTTATACTTAAGAATTAATATTTCACTAATATAATTTTAATACAACTGTTTTAATATTATTTTAAAAAACAAAAACAAGTTTTAGGATTGGATTTAAAATAAAAAAGTATTAAAATATTTTTTTTAATACGAAAATCTAAAGCTACAAAAAATAATTAATCCATATTTTTCTCAATCATTTAACTCGATATGAACAATTGCAAAGAACTTTGTAATTATAAAAAATAATAAATTACATATTAGATATAATTCATTTTGTAAATGGGACGCTTTGTTGTTTAGAATTTTATGAAAATTAATTAGGAGGAAATTTTTAATATCATTTTTTAAATTAGAATTTATTAAATAAAAAAAAATAAAATTTTTAAAAATAACTAAACTTTTAAAAACTAATATATTTAAAATTAGACAAAACTAAACAAAGAAAACAAAAACCAATCATCTTAAAAGGTATATGTTTTTAATTAATTGATAATGCAAAAGGCCATTTATTAGTACATTGTGTATACATTATTTTACAAAATTGAGTTCAATTTTAATAAAACAAAAAAAAAAAAAACCAACAAAAAAAAAAAAGAAAAAAACCATATATTTTTTAAACTACCCTTATAATTACTCCTATGTTAAACATTTTATGTTATTAATCTATATAATTTTTATATTTTTAGTATTTTACTTAATTGCTTTTATATATATTTCTTTTTTGACGACTTAACTATAAATTTTATTTTTCAAATTTCCGAAGTTTTAAATAATGAAGAATTATTTCAAAACAATTTTAAAATCTAAACTACACGAAATTATAATTGTATAAACGAATTAAAATTATTTAGGTTTTATTATCTCTTAGGTTCATTTATCTCTTCAAAAAATCATGTACAAATATGTGTTATACAAAAATATTTGTTAATAATATTTTGTTACTCAAATTTTTGTGGTTCGAATTAATAAATTAAATAAAATTTAAAAAAAAAAAAAATGCAGAGTTAAGTTTAGATAAAATTTAATTTAATAAATGCAAATTAATTAGAGGAAGAATATATTTTACTTTGGAATACATAAAGTTTCGATTTTTATTTTTTATATATATTTATTTTGATTTAACTAGTATAAACTAGACAGACAGACTAGTAAGAGAATTTTATTTTAAATTTAATCTATTTATTAAAAAAATTAAGTTTAAGATTTGATTTTAAATTACCAAAATTTACATACTAATTACTAATGCAATTAGTTATTTTATTATAAGTATATAAAATTTTATAATAACCGTTGATTGATGGGTTTTTATTATTATATTCAAAAAAGTGTTATTTAAGTTTTTAATAGAATTATTTAGAAATTTGAAACTTGGTGTACATGAATTGGGCAAAATTTTGTTATGATTTGTTTTTGTCATTTTTATAACTTTTATGTAAAAAATATATGACATCAAGTTAATAAAATTTAAAATAAACTTGATCAGAAATAAGATAAGTTGAACTTAAAAATATTTTAAATAGAAGAAAAAAAATTTAAACATGCTAAATTCTTTCATGAAGTTCCTTATTTGTATAAAAATCAATAAACAATTGTTAAACTCTTTAAATTTCAAATTAAATTAATATTACTATAAATAGATTTAACTATAAATTAAATATATTTGAAGTTTTCAATAAAAATCATACTTTTTAAATATTTGAATAATAATTTTCAAACCATTATTTTTTGTGGTTTATAATCAAAATCTTAAACTTTTACACAGTAAAAATTTAATTAAAAAGAAAAAAAATTTAAACGAAATAAGAATGTTTATTAAAAAAAATTTTATATATAATATAAAGTTAAGTATATAAAGTTATTGTTGAAAAATAATTAATATCATTTAAAATAAAAATTTTTATTTGTTTTATTTCTTTTTTTTTTTTTTTTTAATTTTACAAAAGAAGAGAGCAATAATAAATTTTGTAGTTTTTTTTACCCTGAAATCTTTTTTTTTACAATGATTGTTTTAAATCAAAATTATTATTGAACATATAATAATCTATCATTATAATTAAAAATTTTTTAAAATGACAAACAAAAAACATTACCATTTACCACTTCTTTTTTGGATTAATTTTGTAGAAATTTTTTTTTTGATGTCTTCTTGAAACTTGCTTCTTATAACTTTTGTTGTTTATTGCAGTTGTATATGATGATTGTTGGATATTATGATCAAAACAAAGTTTTGTATTTTTTTTATATTTATATTTTTTGAATTTAATTTAAGTTTTTAAATTTTACCTACATTTAATTTCCTATCAATTAAAAATGTTCATATACATATTACATAAAAAAAAAAATTAAGGATAAATTTAAATTATCGTTTCTAATTCTTATTAATTATTTGATTATTATTTTTTTTTTTATTTATATTTCAAACAAATATAGTTTTTTTCTAAATACTAAATTTTAAGTGTTATTTTAAAAAATAACTAATAATATAAAACACAAAAAAATGTGTTTTTCGGTTTTTATTTTTCAAGTTGTGTACCAAAACGAATATGTAATTTAAAAAAATGAAGACTACAATTTTCTCATATTATTTTAAATATATTTTAATTTTTTTTTTTTATTCAATCACTTTTAAACGGAAACATCATACTATCTGGAAAAAATTATTTATATTGGATGGAATATTCATTTTATAAAACAAAAATAAAATTTCAATAATTAAAACAAAAAATAAGTAAACTTAAGTTTTAATTATGTATAAGCAAAATTTTAAATTAAATAAAATTATTTAGAAAAAAAAATATCTCGCATATATATAAAAATTAAATATTTGTATATATATACAATTTATTTTTATTTAAATTATTTTATCAAAAACAAATTTTAAAAAAAAAAATATTTTAAAAAATACAACCATTTTTCAAAAAATTGGAATTACTTACATTTACTTAATTTTTATCATTCTGATTATTCTGTTGATTAGGTTGAGGAGGTTGCGGTCCACCAGGATAACCACTGGCAGGGTAGCCACCTTGATAACCTGGATAACCCTGTCCAGCAGCAGCGGCGGCAGCTGCTGCATACTGTGCATACTGTGAATACTGTGCATATTGTGCCATACCTTGTGGATAACCAGCTGGACCGGCTCCGGGTGCTGGTCCACCAGGTCCGTTAGGATTACCGGGACCGTTCGGGTTACCTGCTCCAGCGGCACCTCCTGGAACACCACCAGGTGGTGCTCCGCCACCACTTGGATTACCTGCTTGATTACTATTTGGCGGTTGACCACCGGCATTCTTTAAAAATGAAGATGTTAATAAATTTTTCTTAAATGATTTTTTGCTTCGGTAATTACTATTACCTTGGCAGCCTGTACCTGTTTTTCAATTTGTTCTGCTTCTTCTATTTTACCAATTCTTCGATAATATTCTATCCATTGTTGACTATAGTCTTGAACACCACCAGTGGCTGCAGCTGTAGGTGCTTGAGCTGCTGCTGCTGCCGTCGATTGCATCATTTGAGCAGCTGCCATCCCAGCAACTGCTGCATTTACTGCACCGTTTTGTCCAGCCGCTTGTTTAGCTTTCAGCTGTTGCTCAATCATTTCAGCTTCTCTTGTCATTCCCAATGATCTGATCAAAAATTAATTCAAAAAAGTAATAAAACTTATCAATTTAAACAATTTATTTTCCGAGTTTTACTTATAATATTCAATCCACTGTTGTGAATAATCTGGAGCTCCACCTGCTGCAGCAGCTGTTGTCATTTGCATAGCAGCTTGCTGTGTTGCATCCCAACCTTGTTGATAACCCCATTGCTGTTGATAAGCAGCAGCAGTGTTATCTTGTTGCATATTGTTATAACCAGCAGCTGCATTACCTGCATGATTTGGAATAGTGTTGCCAATTGGTTTTCGTGATAATATAACAATATCGACATTTATTTTCTCTGATATCATTTGTCTCGCCGTTTCAATTTGCTCTGCTGTACCCTTACATTTAAACATTTTCTCAGATGGTGGATTAACTGCAGCTCGATCCATTTCGCAATAAGCTCCAGACTGTTGATTAATCAATTTAATAGTTTCACCCCCTCTTCCAATAACAATCTAAAAAATAGGAATACATTTATAAATATAATAAAAAGTATACGTATTTCAAAATTAAAATTAACTTACACCACATTTTGAAGCTGGAACAGAAAATGTGACTTCTTCTCTTTGAGGTTGTTGTGTATGATTAACACCATAACCGTAACCATATGCCGAATTTCCATTATCTTGGTTAGTATTTCGATTCATTTGTCCACCTTGCATTGGATTACTCTTCTAAATTTTAAATTTTTATTGTATTTTATTATTTTTGATAACAAATTTACGAACCATGACACTTTCAATTAAGTCTTCAATTTTTCCTTTTGCGGCATCAACTTGTTGTCTTGTACCTTGTATAATACATCTTCTATCTCCTGGTGCATCATTTTTTCCTTGTATAAATTGCAATTTACATCCAGTTTCACCTTGTATCTTTTTTATCATATCGCCCCCTTTACCAATAACAACACCAACAGCTATTTTTGGGACGAAAACTTCAGCCTGTTCACCACCCGCGGTAAAACCTGTCCTAAACTGTGGTTCCTTTTCAACTATCAAATCGAAAACCAAACTTTTTGCGTGCTCAATTTTTTGAGGATCACCAGATATTCTCAGTGGTTTTTCCTATATTTTTCCGATAGTGATTGAAAATATACATACAAAACAGAAATATCCGACACAAACAAAAAATATAAAAAGAAATATTTGTTTTTCTAAATAAATTTAAATTCTAAACTGAAAATAAAGTTTTATTTTATTACAATTGCTTCTTGATTTGGACCATCTTGTATGATGACCATTTTTGCTCCAGTTTTTTCTTGAAGTTGTTTAATTGTTTCGCCACCTTTACCAATAACTAAGCCAACTTTTGGTCCAGGAACCATAATTTCTTGATATGGCGGATAGCCATTGGCTCCTGGGGGAGGTATTGTTATTGAAGTAACAATTTCTATCATTCCATTGCCATTTTGACTGGCCATTTGTTGAATCATTTCTTTTGCTTTTGTTACAGAATCTCGTCCACCTCTTATTGTACATATACAGTCTTCATTTATTTTTTATATTTTTTATTTTAAAGTATTTAAATTTTGTTTGATTTTTAAATATGTGTTTAATATATATTTTTAATTTCAAACAAATGATTTGATCAAAAATTCAAATATGTTCAATAAAACAAATATAAATTTGAAAAGAAAAATAGGAGAATTTTTTTACATTTAAAATTAAATATATTTTACTTAAATCTAATTAATTATAATATTTGTTTTGAATTACATACCTGATTCACTTGACATTTGAATTTTACTTCCTGATTCTGCTTGAATATGAGATAAATTATCATTACCACTGCGACCAGTCATAAAACTTATCATGCTATCAGGAAAACGTATTTGTTCTTCAATTGTATTTCCAGCTGTGGCAGCTAAACGTGCTGCAACTATACAAAATTAATATATTATTATTTTTTCTCTTTTTACATTTCATACGAATTTCACCTGCAGCTGCTTGTGCTATAGCCTGTGTCATATTTTGTGGACCGTTATTATTCATCCCACTCGATGGATGATTATCTGATTGGTTGCTAAACTTTTTAGCATCCGGTCCACCCTCCTCGTCAAAACTTCTTTTTATACCACCACTACTTTGTTGCTGACTTCCTGGTTGAATTTTTGCTGCAATCTGTAATATTGAAATTTTATTTTATTAAATAAGTTATGTAGTTTCACAATTTTAAATACTGTTCCAACTGATTCTAAATATAATATTGAAAATTCATAAGTTAGATTAAATATGTGGGACAAAAAATCTATACGTCACTAGTATTGGTAAATCGCGTATCCATTATTCATAATTGAATCAAAGCGACCACGTACAAATATTTCATAGGTTACATATTTTTTTTTTTTTTTTTTTTTTTACATTTTATTGGTTATTAATAACTTTTTTGAACTGATCAAAGATTTCTTTTTTAAAAATATTGATTTAATTAACTTAGGGTAATGCTCTATAAAGCATACTTTTGGAACGACATTTTTTTTTTTGGAGGTACTAATCTAATAAAAAATTACTTACGGCTTTAGCTCTTTGTAATGCTGCCGCGAATGCCTGAGATTGATTTAATTGTGACTGAGGAGGAGCAACAGAAGAATAATCACTCATTTTTTTTTAAATGAACAAAAAAGAAATAATATTTCGCCTTATTTTTAAATTAAAAACGCCTAAATTTTGCACGCTTTTTATTTTAATGGCGACCGATAAAGACTTTTCAAAATCGATTTTGTGGAGTACAGATTCGGCCAACAGTAGACAGTAAAAATGTCAAACTTTGTATTTGACATTTATATTAGATATGCTCTTCATTTCTTAGTTTATTTATGTAAGTCATCGTTAACCTCCAAATGCCAATATTTTAATAGAAGCAAATAAAAAAATTTAATTAAATATTTGAACAATGATATTTCAATTCAATGTCCCAATCAATTATGTGGTTTTAGTACAATATTTAATACATATTTACATAATTTTTTTTAGCTACTCAAAAAAATTTAAACTAAAATTAATGAAATCAGAAAAAAAAATTTCATATTATCTTTATTTAACATAATTTTAAAGAAGCACAAAATAATAAATATAATAACCTTAAATTGTTTTATAATTTTATATCTACCATTTTTATCAATATAAATAAATACATATTAACCAATTTTGGAATTAATATTTTTTTCAAAGGTTCAGTCACATAAATACTAATACAGTATTTACCATAGGATACTGGGTTCAGTAGAAAATAAATGCCAAAGTCATTTTTTTGAGAGAAGAAAAAGCGCGAATAAAAGTGTCAAGTCGTATATTTTAAATTGTTTGAGTTAAAAAATTCAAAGAGTCGTCATTATTCGTCAATATTCAACAATAACAATTCTAATTCCCAAATTTTTATATTATTGTTCTAATACTGTAATTTAAATTAACTTATTATATTTATTTAAAAACTACTATGGGAATTCTAGGCTTATCAAAGTTAATAGCAGATATTGCTCCATTTGCTATTAAAGAAGGGGATATTAAAACATTTTTTGGTAACCATATTTATATGATAAAAATTGAAATGCAAATTTTCAAATTCTTATTTTCTCTTTATCTTTTTAATGTATAGGACGTAAAGTTGCTATTGATGCATCTATGTGTTTATATCAATTTTTGATTGCTGTTCGCAGTGAAGGTAAATGTTTATTTTCTTTCACACATTTTTATATAAAGGAATTTTTTAAGGTGCTCAATTGACAACAGTAGATGGAGAAACTACTTCACATTTAATGGGAGTATTTTATAGAACAATTCGTTTGCTTGAAAATGGTATTAAACCAGTTTATGTATTCGATGGTAAACCGCCAGATTTAAAATCCGGTGAGTTGGCAAAACGTGCGGAAAGACGTGAAGAAGCAAAAAAAGCTTTGGATAAAGCAACTGAAGCTGGCGATGAAGCTGAAATGGAAAAATTTAATCGACGTTTGGTTCGTGTAACAAAAGAGCATTCGAAAGAAGCTCAAGAATTGTTAAAATTAATGGGCGTTCCATTTGTTGAAGCGCCATGTGAAGCTGAAGCTCAATGTGCTGCTTTGGTAAAAGCTGGTAAAGTTTACGCAACTGCGACTGAAGATATGGACGCATTAACTTTTGGTACATCGGTAATGTTACGTCATTTAACATTTAGTGAAGCAAGGAAAATGCCTGTTCAAGAATTTAATTATGAGAAAGTTTTAAAGGGATTTGAATTATCCAGAGAAGAAGTAAGAAAAATTTTCCAATTGCATATATATTAAAATTGTTTTTTTTTTTAGTTTATTGATTTGTGTATTTTGTTGGGATGTGATTACTGTAATAGTATTAAGGGGATTGGACCAAAGCGAGCTGTTGAATTAATAAATCAATATAAAAATATCGAAACCATAATTCAAAATATTGATACGAAGAAATATACAATACCTGAAGATTGGAACTATCAAATAGCTCGAGATTTATTTATTAATCCCGATGTTCAAGATCCTAGTCAAATAGAAGTACAAACAAGAATTTAAGAAAAACATATTCATGAACTGAAAATTAAGTTTTTAATAAATTGTAGTTAAAGTGGACAGATCCAGATGAAGAAGGTTTAGTCAAATTTCTGTGTGGTGATCGACAATTTAATGAGGAACGTGTACGAAATGGAGCAAAAAAATTATTTAAATCTAAACATTCATCAACACAAGGAAGACTGGACAATTTTTTCAAAGTCAATTTTGAAATTTGTTTGTATGTGTTATTTGTAAATTGGTTTTTGTATTTATAGGTATTACCATCATCTGCCCCTTCGCCAAAAAGAAAAGCTGAAGATGACAAAAAGAATATAAATAAGAAAATTAAAGGAGGAACTCCAAAACGTGGAAGAAAACCGAAATGAATCTAAAACATTTTATGTTGCTTGAAATAAATCTTGAGAAATGTGTATGTATGTATTTACTTTTATTCAATATAGTTTTATAATAAAAGTTATTAAGATCATTTTTATTTTAATCACTTTTAATTAGTAAAGATATTGTTTTGCTAATGCTCTTAAAAATTTTGTTTTTCGAACAGCAGCTGCTTCCCGTTTTATTTCTTCATTATTATTTGCATTCAATTCTAATTGACTGATAATAGCAATCTAAAAATTAATAAAAATTTGCAGAAAGTTATTTACTTTGTAATTTAAAATTCTTACTGCTTCTAATTTTTTATTATGTTCTCCTTTTTTATAATGATGATTAATTATAAATTCTAAAAGTGTAGCGTCCCAAATACAACTATAATATGCATCCATTGAATCAGAGTTTGAAGTTTTTTCAGATATATTTTTGAAAGCCAATCCATAATCAATTTCTTCTAAGAACTAAAAATTAAAAATGAATTTAAATGAAATGAAAACTTCTAATTACGTAAAATTTATCACACTTGACACAAAACTGCTGCTTGCATATAACATCCCAAATTTGTACAGCATTTTATCATTTTTCGTACAATATAATCATCAATTACAGATCTTTGTAATGGTAAACTACAATATTCTGATCCAGTTATTATTGCATTTATATAACACCTCATAGCAGCTTCGTTATTTCCAATAGCTTAAATTAAAAAATAAATTGAAACTGTAAAATAAAATGAAAAATTTTGTATTCTCGTTACATAATTCTAAGTCCCCCCTTAATTTCAACCATCCTGTATTTTGAGGATAATAGCTTAGAGCTTCTTTTAATAACCAATTCAATGTTTCCGAAACTGACCTGACGTTATAGCCTATAGAACTAATTTAAATTTTTGATTTTTAATTATAAAGTTTATTATTAATCGATTTAGCGAATTAAAAAAAACTCCTTACTTAATAATAGTAGTTGGCCATAAAAACATGTATTCTCCGTTAATATCAAAATTTGAATCGTCTTTCAAAATATTATGAATTTTTGCCAATAATGATATAGCTAAAGAAAATACTAATTGATCTCGTATTTTTTTCAAAAAGGGGTATAAACTAGTTGATATCTGTAGACCAGGAGAATTTCGTGCATTGCTATTACCAGGGAGTCCACTGGAATTACTACTTGCATTTCCTCCAGGATTGGATATAGAAATGCTGTTTGCTCTTTTATTCGAATTGGATTGAAATATATTTAATACAATATCCCACGCGTCACGACATATTTTTTTACTCCCTTTTAATTTTTCCAATTCTAAAAATGTTGAAGCAAATGCAACATGAAGATCAACACATGGTAATTTCTTTTCCAAAAACATAATAGCATTCCATTCATTGCAATTAAGAAGAAGAATTGTACAATGATCAATTATCTAAAATAAAAATCCTTAATCGAATCTTTAATAAATATTTCTGATAGCTTTAAATACCTCAATCCTCGGAATTATTGTTTCATTATTTTGTAATGCATTTAGACATTGTTTACATTTGCTGATTAAAACTTGATCAACTGATTTTTTATTCCATTCTTCAAGTGCTTGGGTTATTTGTATTAAAAGTATTTCCCAAGTAACCAACCTTCCCAATTTTGTTATTGCAGTCGTATTAATTAGTTCCGGTCTTTGGGTTTCTTGTTTTAGTACAGTTAACATAGAAATAGCTCCTGGATAATCCTAATAAAATATAATTAATTAAACATATTACATTTCCTCCACACAAAACGATTTGTTTACACTTTTTATAGCCATTTCCCTAGCTTTGCCCATTAATACATAAGAAAAATCTTGTAAGAATCCTCTTTGAAGAGAACTTAAAATTTGATTTATTGGCTGAGGTATTTGCCAACTTGGATTTACTGTCCACAAAGGCCGTGACGGGTTTGTTGATGCTAATTTCACTAACAATTTTCTAACTGCATTTGCACTGGAACATGAAATTAATTGGCGTTCAATATTCCCAATTTCAATTCGTGATACTAAAAAATTTTAATTTGTAAACAATTAATTTAATAAAAAATAATTGCGGCTTACTCTTTGAAGACGTTTTCCAATCATTTTGAAAAGCAAGTTGGGGAACCACAATTTCTTCTTCAGAAATTTCTCTAGTTAAATCATCTAATTCATGTTTATGAAATAGTTCAATATCTCTCAATTGATTAATAAACTTTTTGCCATTACTTGTTTTCAAAATGCAGTCAATTAAAAATTTTTTAATTTGATTTTTTTCGGTGATGTTACATTTTGGTAAAATATCTTGAACTCCGTTTACAATCATGGAAAAACACTCATTATTCTTATATTTTTCAAAAAAGTCAATATTTGAAAATATATTTCCTTCCTCAAAAACATTTCTAATTACATTCAAAGCTGCAATTTCAATTTCGAATTCTTTTGTTTCTTTTAAAATACCTCGACTAATAGCTCCTTCAATATCTAATTCAATTATTCTTCTGGTACTTAAAGGAATTTCCCTTTCGTAATTATCTACTTTAAAAATATCAACTATTCCTTGATATTGATTCAATAAAGATCGATTTAATTTTTCTGTTAATTTAACAGGACTCTCACTTACTCCACAAGCTAATAACAATCCTTCTAATTCATCATCATCAATATGACAATATAAAAATGAGCTTTCAAGACCGGTCATCTTATATTCTGCTTTCATATCGTTTAAATAGCGACGACATTCATTTACAGCATCATGAGCAGCTTTATAATCTTTTGAAAATAAGTAATAACCAACTAAATCATAATAAATTTGAGTTCTAATTTCGCTCATGGATATCATTTTCATAAGATCATAATTTTGAGCAACTTTATCAGTATGCGCTAAAACTGGAATGAAAGTGTCGTAGGTAAAAATATAAAAGGGCTCATTTGATGTAACAATTTCTTTTAAATATTCAACACTGGGTTGAGGTGAGATTTCTGGTGCAAAAGGATGAACTGGTTCCGAAGGGAGGGGTCTTAAAATAAATTTAATTATATTAATTGAATAAAAATCTTAACACTAAATACTTACAAATTTGGAACTTGTGGTCGACATGATTTCATAACAATATCTTTTATAATTTGAAGACGTAAAACCCAGCGGTGATATAATGTTAAAGCAAATTTAGCTGCTTTCTCTGATCCTTCAGGAGCTAATGTTTAAATTTGAATTAAAAAATCAACAAAATTTTGGTTTTTGAAAATACATACTTGATTTAGCAACAAATTCAGGTGTAATCGGTAAATTAACTATTTTACCAAAAGCAATTGTACATAAATCTTTTAATAAATGTATTTGTTTTTGAATTGGTAAATTTTTTTCAATAGTATCTAAAAATTTATTTAAATTATTTCTTTTTTACAAAATTTTTTTAAAAATTGTTAACCTAAATTCCATTTTATATGAGTACCAACTTTTAATGTTAATATTTTTAAAGCAATTGATTTTCGTGGCATTTTTAAACTTTCTGAGCTTGTTGTTGGAGTAGGAACTGGAACAATTGGTTCGGTTTCATTTATTGCAACTCCAGTTAAATCATACTGCGGTATCATTTGATTTTCAGGTGCCATTTGAATAAATTGAGATATTAATTCAATAGGAGATGGATCTATAATTATAGTATATATTTGTATCATAATTGTAAAAAGATTATTTTTGTATTAATATTATTAATTAATAATAATAATTATTATTAATATTACCTGGATTAGCTTTTTTTAAATGCATATTTAATAAATTTGGATTCAATAAAAACTCAAACCATAATACTGTTTCAGCAGATAATGGTACTGATTTTGGTTTTAGTGGATCATCCATTTTTAAAACTATTATAAACTCACAAAATATTTAAATATGTAAAATTTTTATTAATAAAATGAAAATATTAACAAAGAACACTTTTTTTTTGTAAACAAATGCCGGTAAATGTCAAAAATATTTTGCAGATTGTAGTTAAATAAATCGCTTTAAAGATAGTTTATTCTAAAAACTTTCTGCAGACAGGATTATATATTTGGTTCGAACCATAATAAATAGTTTAGAGTACGAATTCTAGAATATTTTAAAACTAGTTAATTATATGGTTTTGCAATCATCGGCCATCAGATTTAATACAAATTTTATATTTAATTCAATTTTTGAAATAAAATTGTAAAATAATTATATTATAATAAATATATATCATAGTTAAAAATTTTTATTAAAGTATTTCCATAGAATTACTAGTACTAGAATGGCAATAGAGAAAAAATTTTCAGACCAATTTCAAAATTTGGTACGTGTACCGTTTGTATGTATTTACTAGTTTCTCCGCGATTCATTTCATTTTGAAAGTGAAATATAAAAGAAACTTTTAAGTACGATTCAAGTAAGATTTCAAAGTTAAAAGTAAATGATAACAAATTAGAAAAATTATATTCAAAAAATTTGTGTGTTGTTATGCTTTTTGAAGTTTTTTAAAAAAACATTAAATTAAATAAAGGATTATTAAGATGGGGAAAAAAGTGTTGCTTAAAGAATTTTTGTTATTTCTTGAGGTTTTACAAATTTCAGCCAATTTTTTTTAAATTATTTTAAAGGTATTTTCCTTTTGGTTTTTGCTCTCCATTTTTCATTATTATAAAGTGACAGTTCTGTAAATTTACCAAAACATTGTCTATTTTTGAATAGAATCAATTTGAAAATCATATTGTAATGCTAAAATTTTTAAATAATAAGTAAAATTTTTATTGAATAAAAAAAGGGTAAAGAAAAAACCTTTTAATTCTTTATTCGGAAACGTTAAAGTTACATAAATGTAGATTTCATATTTGCAAAAGGTTCGTTCATATTTAAAAATGGCTAAAAATGTTTATATATTCACAAGACTATAAATACTTTTTGTTTTGTTCAAAAAATTATGATTTGTTTTTGATTTACTTATTTTCATTTCCACGATGAATAAATAAACCTACGATAAACCTTAAGATAAATCAAAATAGATATGTAAGTTAACTAAAATTAAACTAAAAATATACTTGTTGGAGATTCCATTATTTTAAAAATAATTGACTGCAATTTGTTCAAATATTATTCAAATTTTTTTCTTAATGTTTTGTTCAATTATATTATTTAATATTAAAAAGTAAATATTTAAAATAAAAGTAAATTAAATAAAATAGTAAATATCTTTATTCGAAATAACTTACAATATACAAACTGCCCAATCCAAATGTATTTCTATGTAAAATATAAACAAAAAAACTAATAAGAAACTGCCTAATAAACATTCTCATTTACTTAAATATAAGCAATGACAGATGAAGTAGCCGTACCATTTGTATACGCATACGAAATTGCATATGTATTTTTTTGTCTGAATACCTCAGGATAGGAAATCACATTAGAAGAAAAGAGTCGGGAACATCCTTTTGCCATTCTAGAACTAGTAATTCTATGAGTATTTCACATGCAAATACATATTAGGCTTATTTAATAGTTTTCAGGACATGACAGCACGCAACGCAACTAAACGTCAAACGCTTTAGCATTGCGGTTTTTATACTTTACTGTTCTATATTTTCAGTTTGCAAAATTGACAAATAATTTTGTTTATCTATTTCAGATTTTTATTTGTTTTTTTTTGCTTAAATTTTTTTTAAAATGTTTAATGTTTTAAAATTTTTACCTGAATAAAAAAATAAAAATTTATAAATAACTGTCAAAGTAAAAAAAATAACAAAATCAAAAAATTAGAACAGAAAAGTACAACTTACAACAGTTTTGAAAAACTAATGAACACAAAAGTAGAACACTTTCGGCCAGAAAAATATCTATTCTAAAACCAATGATGGCGAAAACGTTTACTTTTGTGTTCTAGGTAGTCTTAGAACACACTAATAAACACATCTATTATGTATAAATTATAATGTACATACATCCAAACATAAGTAAATTTCTGGCAAGATAAAATGATGACGTTATCAGACAGAAAGAAAAAATATAAAATAATAACTAAAGATAATCAATATATTGTAAGCTTTTTATTGAATTTAATCAATTAATATGCAAATTTATTTCCAAATCACAGATAACAAAAAAAAAAATATCGGCATAGTAAAAAAGAAATTTATCAAGCTGACTTAAAAAAAGTAGGTATGATTGTAGTTAAAAAAAAATTGGTTTGTTTTTGTTCAGCAGTTAGTCGTTGCTATTCGATCTTAATAGAACAGTGAAATCAATATGGCTTTCACTAGTATGTAATACTAAAATTAATATACATTAATAAATTTTATATTATTTATTTTTTTAATAAAACGAAAAAATGTACATAATGAAATATATAAATAAAAAAAAATAAAATAAAGTTATTTTAAAAATATTTAACGTAGAAATAGTTGGAATATAATGGATTTTAACGTCAGAATGCCTATCGAAAAATTCAATAGTACATACTATAGTGTACTACTAAATAGCACATTACATTAATTATATTAGTATAGTTATTATATTATGATTTCTGAATTGTAAATAAATATTGCGAATTTTGATGTAAATTTTTTTTCATAAATTAATATTTGAATTAATTTTCAGTTGCTTAAACTAGATTTTTAAATTGATGATCCCTTGTTTTGAATTTTGATGGTTATTCGCATAGAATTACTAGTTCTAGAATGGCAAAAGAATGTTCCCGACTCTTTTCTTCTAATGTGATTTCCTATCCTGAGGTATTCAGACAAAAAAATACATATGCAATTTCGTATGCGTATACAAATGGTACGGCTACTTCATCTGTCATTGCTTAAATTCGAGTAAATGAGAATGTTTATTAGGCAGTTTCTCATTAGTTTTTTTATTTACATTTTTACATAGAAATACATTTGGATTGGGAAGTTTGTATATTGTAAGTTATTTCGAATAAAGATATTTACTATTTGATTTAATTTACTTTTACTTTAAATATTTACTTTTAATATTAAATATATAAATGAACAAAACATTAAGAAAAAAATTTTAATAATATTAGAAGAAATTGCAGTCAATTATTTTTAAAAATAATGGAATCTCCAACAAGTATATTTTTAGTTTAATTTTAATTAACTTACATATCTATTTTGATTTATCTTAAGGTTTATCGTAGGTTTATTTATTCATCGTGAAAATGAATATAAGTAAATCAAAAACAAATCATAATTTTTTGAACAAAACAAAAAGTATTTATAATCTTGTGAATATATAAAAATTTTTAGCCATTTTTAAATATGAACGAACCTTTTGCAAATATGAAATCTACATTTATGTTAACCGTAAGGAGGGTTTTGATTTCTGTTTCAAATAACTTAACGTTTCCGAATAAAGAATTAAAAGGTTTTTTCTTTACCCTTTTTTTATTCAATCAAAATTTTACTTATTATTTAAAAAATTTAGCATTACAATATGATTTTCAAATTGATTCTATTCGAAAATATACTATGTTTTGGTAAATTTACAGAACGGTCACTTAATAATAATGAAAAATGGAAAGCAAAAACCATGGGAAAATACCTTTAAAATAATTTTAAAAAAATCGGCTGATATTTGTAAAACCTCAAGAAATAAAAAAAAATCTTTAAGCAACACTTTCTTCCCGTCTTAATAATCCTTTATTTAATTTAATGTTTTTTAAAAAACTTCAAAAAGCACAACAACACACAAATTTTTTGAATATAATATTTTCTAATTTATTTTCATTTACTTTTAACTTTGAAATCTTACTTAAATCGTACTTAAAAGTTTCTTTTATATTTCACTTTCAAAATGAAATGAATCGCGGAGAAACTAGTAAATACATACAAACGGTACACGTACCAAATTTTGAAATTCGTCTGAAAATTTTTTCTCTATTGCCATTCTAGTACTAGTAATTCTATGGTTATTCGTAAATATAATTCGTAATTCTATGGTTACTATTCAAAAGATAGCACAAAGAAAAACGATATAATATGTATGGGTATGTAAATATAGCTTAAAATATTTTCAAAAATATGAATAATAAAATGGCAATAAGAACGGCATGAAAAATGTATGAATAATAATTTTGATATACAATGAACATATGTATGTATAAATAAAATTAGTAATTTTTAGAAATTAGATTATTCATTTAACGGTAATGATTAAATACCGCACTTACTAAAGATTAAGAACACTTAATTCTGTTATCTGACTTTTTGACTTTATTAGTGAATAGTGACGTTATATTATAGGTGTGTTTAGGAAGTTTTAAGAAATTATAACTTCACCAAAAAAATTTTTTATAATTTATTGAAGTTTTTGTAAAATATTAAAATACCTTTACATATGTGTTGATGTACAATATTATTTTATTTTCATTTACAGAAGAAATTTCTCATCTGACTAATATTTTATCGGAATATTACAAAGGTATGTAAATATTTAATACTTACTATATACGTGCTGTATTTAAAAAAGTAGGTAACTATAATTAATTTTTGTTTTTGTAGATCATTATGAAAATCCAGATGTAAAGGTAAGGGAAATTAAACATATTCTTAAAGAATTGAATGCGGAATGTTTTAAAGAACTTATGAAGAATATTTACAAGGAATTAAATAAATTTGGTAAAACAAGTTGGGATGATCCACTTAATGAAGGAGAAATTTTAGTTTTAGTGCAAGTTATTGAAATTTTTTTAAAGTTAAAATAGAGTAAGAAAAAAAATCCATAAATAATTTTTTTTTATTTAATTAAATTATTGCTATTTATCACTACACAGAACCATTCTTTAAGAAGTAATTGTTAAGAAAGAAAACAAAGTATTCAATAAATACCTAGTATTTTTTTGCCAAAAAAACCTGCGCCGAATGAGCAAACAAAAATTATTGACATACTAGAAGTTTACAAATGAATTCTAGTGGCTGCATTACCTTTTATTTTTAAATAATAGATTAACATATTTCAAATTTCAGGAGAGGTAGTATAAATAATTTCCATAATAATTAATTCTAAATAAACTCTTGTTAATAATTTCTGAGACCTGATATTTTTGAGTCACATAACACATTAGTTGTAAAAATTTTTTTTAAAACTCAACATCGCCAAAATAAATGATAATAAAAATGGTGTAGCTTCTATTCAGATAATTTTTAGTAATCTTTAGTAACAAACAACTATTAAAAGAAAAATGAAAGACGTATTAAAAACTAAAAGTGTTTTGTCGCCAATGTACCTTGCTTGTTCGTGATATCAAAAATGAGAAATAAATAAAAACTTTGAGGACTTTCTATTTATAAAAAAAAAAAGAAATTCTTAAATAACATTACGCTGATCTCGTGAATGGGGTTTTGGAATAGGTCACAGAATTCTTCGTAAGTAGTTTCCTTTTATGAAAAACTACAACAAAGTTAGTAAAGATTAAAAAGAAAAGACTTAAAAGAAAATTATAAAAAATAATACTTTTAAAACTTTGAGAATTTACGAAGTTGTAATTTTTACAAACTTTTATAAAAAAGTATATTTTACATTTATAAAATTTACAAAAAATTCTTGCAATACTATATGTTGTACAACCATGATATAGGTACTAAAAAAATATTTTAAAACTAAATACCTAGGTATTTTTTTTTTGCTCAGGAAGATTCTGAAATTATAAATAAAACAATTATTTTAAGTTATTACTACAATTAAATTTATTACACTCTTAATGATTTTCTTAATATATAATATTCTAATGAAATTATTTCTATTTATTGTTCTTTCCTACATAAAATCTTGATTAAAAATAAGGTTACAAATATTTTATAGTTTTTTTTTTTTTCAAACAATTTTTTTTTTATTTTGATTCTAAATATGATGTATCTAAAAGATTAAATTCGTAAATAAATTTTATTTATTTTTAATTTTAAATTATTCTAAAATATTAAAACTTAATAAATTTAAACAACTAAATGAACTTTAATTTGCCGAAACATTATAACAAAATTAAAATATGTATGGTGTATATTTTTACAACACAACAAAATAAAATTATTAAATTTTTCAATAAAGCCTGTAAATATGTTTTACTTTAAATTTATAAAAATTAAGGTACCTTATAAAATTTTAAGCTAAAACAATAATTTTAATATTTTTTAAATTAATTATTATTAGAAAAAATTAGAAATTATTAAATTTAAAAATACGTTAATTGTATTTTGAGTTTTTTTAATAAGAATTGAAAATAAGCCACTTAGAAGTAGATTTTAAATCCGAAAAAAATAATAGAAAATAATTATTAATGATATTTTATTATTTGAAAGCTAAATTGTTATAGTTTTAACAATTGCTAATATTTGAAAGATATTACCAATACTACTCTAGAAAGTTTGTTTTACAAAGTCTGGGAAATAATAAACAGACAACAGATTGGATGACACGGACACGGAAACTACGAGTATTTTTTTAAATTTTGTAATGAATTTTTTTATGTTACTGTGTTACTTTTTGTTTTCATATATATTAGTAATGAGACAAGTAAATAAATTTGTCTTTATTTGGCAAGATTTTAAATATATAATTATAATTAATATGCTAATTTGACAATTAAAGTACAAAAAGTACCTACGTTATCAATCAAGTCAAAATTTTTTATCGTTAATTTTACCTTTGTTCTTATATTAAAAATTAGTTTATATAATAATTCTATTTAAAAAATACATGTATTTATGTGATAGTTAAATTTAAATTTATATCGTTTTATATTAATTTCATTATTAATTAATTCTTTTTTTGGAATTGTTATACATAATACTAATATTGATTGATATGATCGTATTTTATTTATTAATTGCAAAATTTTTTTAATGATTTTCTATTAAATTTTTTTTTTTACTTTTATTTTTAAAAAAATTTTTTTTTCAATTTTTAATTATTTTTCCAATAAATTGTGTGTAGATTATCAGCACCTTTTACATAAATTATGTTTTTTTATTTTATATATTTTATATATGTATATATATCTGCAAGTGTGTAAATTTATTATTATCTCATTCAATTCATACATATCATTTATAGGTTATTCGTTATTTTTGAATATTTCAAATTTTAAAATTTTAATCATTTTAATTAAAACTTAATTTAATTTAAAAATAAAATGAATATTAATTCAAGATTAAAAACTTGAAAATTTTTATTAAAAAAATTCAAATCAAAGTTTTCAATAAAATTTGCTAGAAAGATTCGATGATATCTATAGTAGTGAAAGGTAACTATATTCAGATTCATTATCTAATATGTAATTAAGCTGGTTGTAAGCTAGTTGTAATCTTTTCTATTTATGTAGTGAGAATAATAATTAAGGTTGCTTGAAACCAATTTATTGTACCAATTTAATAATAAACGTAATTATTAATTTAAAAAAAACAAGAAATAATTAATTTTGTCTTTATTACTCTAGTTCCAATGTATTTAAATGAAATGAAAATAATTACAATTGAAAATTAAATTTTATAAAAATTAGTTTTTTTGGTATATTTGATTATTTAATATTTTTAAATATAATTAAAATTTATTTATAATGTAAAGGTAGCATTAATTTTATAGTATATATATTTTAAACTTTATTTTGTTTTAATTATTCTAAAGTTCGTTATATGAATGATAAAAATTTCTTAATAAATAGAAATATTTCAATACGATTATTTCATTTTATATAATATATAATAAATAGAAAAATGATTTTATTTCAGTTTAATTTTCTTTACCATTATTTTTTTTTATAATTAAATTTCAAATTGGGTATCAAAAGTTCCTAAAAAAGTACACTTCTTTTATATTTTTATTAAACAAAAAAATTTATTTAATTTTAATTCTTTTACTAAAACACTAAAATACTGAAATATTATATCGATTGTTTCATCTATTAATGTGTATATAATAGATATTAGTTTTTTTTTTTAATAAAAGTTGAGCTTGATTTTAAATTTAAATGTCTAAAGTGCTTAAAAAATTTTTATATTTTGCTATTTTATTTTTACTTTAAATATGATGTGTTTTTTCTATTTTAAAAATATTTAATTGAAGACATTTAATTTTTTTTTTGCTTTATTAAATACGAAATTGTGATTTCTTCTTATTTTTCTTAAATACTTAGATATATCGCTTAAATGCTATTTAGTTTGAAAAGGTGTAAAGAATTGAAGTGTTGTTTTTATATTGTCAATCTAAATTTTTTGTTTTTAACGCTTAGTCGCAATTATCCAAAAAAAAAAACATATGTATATCTTAAAGAGCAGTTCTTTCATCATAAATAACAACACCATCGCGCTCCAATGCTAAACCCTGAAGATTTTGTGATCTTGATCTACACAAAGCTATAATAGCTGCTTCACCATTTCTCATACGATTACGACGTTTTTTACTAAAGTTGACCTATTAGAATATAAGAATAAAAATGAAATAGATGAATAAATACTTATGAAATTTTAAAATAATAGAGTAGTTTGTTCTATTACTTTGGCATATAATTCATCTAAATCATCAGCAGTTGATACTGGTCTTTGTTTTTTACCCCAAGATGGTAACGAACGTGACTTATATGCAGCATCATTTTCATATAAAACTATAATAAATTGAATTTAATTACTCCATTCATAAATATTCAACAATTTGAATTAAAATTTAAAAATTTTTGTAATACTAACTTGAATTTGAACCACATAATGGATTTAAAGCCCACATTGATTTATGTGTATCTGGTATAATGCTGTATTTAGAATCGGCCGGACTTATAGATCCACCCGGACTCATTGGATATTCGATTATACGTTGTTGATATTGATAAGATTGTTGTTGATATTGATATTGTTGTTGTTGATGTTGTTGAGTTTGAATAATTTTCTGTTGTTGATATTGTTGAAGATGCTGTTGTTGTTGTTGCTGTTGCTGTACTTGTTGATGATGTAGTTGTTGTTGTGTTTGCTGAAAATGAGTTTGATGTTGTTTTTGTTGTTGTTGGTGTAAGTGTTGTTGCTGCATTTGTGTCTGATATTGTTGTTGTTGTGGATGTGGTTGTTGCTGTTGCTGTTGTTGATTAACACCAACTGCATTTGAATGTAAACGAACTTGAGGTGGTGGTGGCGGTGGTGCACTATATTGTGGTGGTACTAAACCTATAGGTATTATCATACGACCATTTGAATCAGTCCATGGTTTTGATACAACAGACGAACGATGAGCCACTAAAATAATATAAATAAAATGGATTATGAAAAAAGGAATAATGAATCAGAAAAAAAAGTATGAGAATAAGGTAAGAAAAAAATAAAATTTAGTTTTTAATTTAGAATTAAATAAATAGACAGTTAAATTTTTTTTATTGTTACTAACTGTTTTCAGTTCCGCCGGCTGTAAAGAAATTGCAAAATAAAATTGAAAAACAAAAAAGCATCAGTACCATTTTTAATAATTTCTTTTTAAGGAAATTTAATTTAAAAATTTATTTTTTTATTACTTTATTTTATACACACCTGGACTTGTTACACAAAATCTAGATGGGCTTAAAAATTTATGTTTACGTGGTAATAACCAAAAGCATATAAATAATGCCGCTAATATTACTAATACTATTATAATAAAACCAATAATTATTCCCCAGATAATTGGTGGTAAGCCCCAAAACAGTGTTGTAGGGGGGCCTTGTTCTATTGGTGGCCACATTCGTGCCGTTAATGTAACTGACTGTTGATACAGTCCATCTGATGAATTATAAATAAGAATATCATCTGGCCCTATAATAAATAAAAATTAAAATTAGTAAAATTTAGGAATTGGAAAATTTTATTAAAAATTTTTGATTCTCAATCTTAGTCGTCTACTATACCTTATAAAACAAATATATTCTTTAAGATCAAAATATTTTATATGCTTTTTTAAGGCTTATCAAATTTGTATTTTTTTTAATACATTTTTTTTAAATTCAAAATTGCATACATATGCATTTACGAAATCGCAATTATTAAATATTTTAAATCACTTAAATAAATTTGATATGGTTTCCCAAAAAAAAAAAACAAAAATAGTAAGACATTTTAATGTTAATATAACAATGGAAGAGGGTTCAGTACAAAACTCTAATTTACCAGAATCTTGCTTTTACAAAAAAATCTTAGAATCTCAGTTACAAAAATCTAAAATACACTTTTTATGGAAGAATTTGGTAAATTCTTAATTTTTTTCATTAATTTTTTTTAGCGCAGGTTCCATGGCGGGCACCTTCAATATTTTAAGTGGTTTTTATATATGTATGTAATGTTGATCGAACTAAATAATAATTTTAGAATTAGGGTTATAAGTTTTTTCTTAAATTTTTATTATATATTATATTGTCCATGTGTACAAGAATCTGAATTAAGAGAGATTTTATTAATAATTCCAAAGTCAGAGTTTTCATAATTGTTTAAAAAGGGGTTTTTTTTTTAAAGAAAAGCTAAGATCAGCTTAATTTTTTGTTTTTTTTGAAAATGCATAGGAATTTATATTTTAATTTTACAATTCAAAGTTAATAGAATTTTGCTATTCAGAATTATGTACTTAATTCCGTAAAGTTGATGATAAATTGTAAGAAAAATCTTTTACATACTCCAATTCTAAAATATTTTTCTTTTCTATTGTAATTTTCAAAATTTATGTAGACTTTTCAAAATGCACTGAACAATGATAGTATAATTGTAAATCATTTAATATTAAACGAAGGAATTTTCTGTATAATTATGTCGTTCTGTTAAAAGATAATTTCGCTTAAATTTATTTGATCTAAATATTAAATTGCTATTTATAAATATAGTATGTGTATATTTCAGAATGTAATAGCTCTTAAATTCATGAATTATGAACTAAACAATAATTAAAAGTGATGAGTGAAATTTTCTAATGGTTGCTTCTTAATTGATATTAAAATTCTATATAATTAAAAAATATGCGGCGTATACAACAGCCAAGGAAAAGTTTCAATTGTTTTTATATTAAAAAAAAAAAACATTCAAAAAATTTATAATAAAAATTGGAAATAAATATTAAATAATAGTTCTTTAAAATGTTCTTTAGTTCTTTAAAACTTAATGTTCTCACTAACTTTCTGATATCATAACTTTATCGAAATAACGTTTGTGACGCTGGAAAGGACGGGAAATAGGGTGATTGGTATAGACCCTAGTGTATGGATCAGTTCAGAATCGAAAACTTTAAACATATTCACGGTTATACAGGTGCCATTTTTGCTATTAAAATTAAGCCAGTTTGCCCAATGGATTAGAATGCCTGCCATAAGAAGTTCTAATAGTTCTATATAATTTATATTTTCAGACTCTAATAAGTTGTGTATTTGAAATTTTGTAAAAGTAGTAAACCTGATTATATGATGTTTGATATTAAGTTCGTACGAGTATTCTACAGTTGATACAGTTTACTATGCACTCTTCAACTTTTGAGATTTAAATTCTAAACCATGAATAGCGTTTAGGCAATGCTCTATTCTAGTTAATTAGTAAGTCAAGCAGCCTTAAAGTCTAATAGTCTTATGTATAATTCAATTCCTGCCTCTATAGTAAATTATGAGATTTTAAATTTTGGATGTCTTAAAAGTTTGCTTTAGGTTCATAAATATTAAGATAATTTTTTAATTTTAAACTTTAAAATCTAATATAAGAATCTATATATTTATTAAAATAATGCTGGATTGTATTAAATTATAATCTTTGTGATGCTATCGTTATATCATTTTTGGTTGTAGGTATTATGATTTGATTTATTATGACTTTTGTACATTAATTTAATATAATTTACAGTATATTCCAATTTTATTTTCATTAATAATCAATACACTTTTAAAAATAATTCAACTCTCTATATATGTGCTTAGAAATAGCTTTTGAATATTCTTTTAAAAACTCTTACCTGGTACAACAATAAATTCTTCGCTTGATGATATTACAACACCATTTAAATTTATATCATCTAATATTTTTGTTGTTTGTATAGTTGTAGTTGTTGTTGTTGTTGGTACAACTGTTGATGGAACTATTGTTGAAGGATTTGTAATTGTTGTTGATAATATTGAATGTGTTACTATTGTTTGAGATTCGGATGACATTTTTTTGGTTAAATTTGTTGATTGTGTTGTGGCTATTACAGTGGTGGTGGTGGTGGTTGTTGGTGGAAATAATAATGTTTCTATTGTAATATTGTTGTTGATGGTAGATATGGATAGGTTTCCACCACTGTATGATTGCCATGGCTCAGTTTGCGCCACAATTTTAATTTTAAATTTTATATATTTTAATATATATATATATATTTTTTTTTTGGATTTGATTTTGGTTTGGTTTATAATTTTTTAATTTCAAATTTTATACACAATGCGTTTATTATTTTAATTTCTTTATGTAAAAATTTATATTAAAAACCATTAATTAAATTTGAACATAATATTATATTATGAAGCAATATTATTGATTGCTTGATATATTTATATAGTTGTAACATATTTGTTTTTTTTTTTTTTTAAATTATTTTTGTGGGTTAAATTTTTTTTAAATGTTTACTGAAAATTCATGTATTTGAAAAATGATTTGCTAAAATTTAAAGTAATGAAATCATCAATCGATGTTTTAAATTTATTGTTTTTTAATAATAATTATAAAATAATAAAATTTTGGTATATATTAAAATTTGAATGAATATTTTTTTTATTAATTGAAAATTTGAAAAAGGGTTTTTGAAGTGTAATTAGATGAACTTGTATATTTTAGAAATGGTTTTAATTTGTGTGTGTTAAGGTAGAAATCTAAAGTTTCAGGATTTTCAATAGAAAATTTCAATTTTTTTAAATTATAAATTGATCTAAAATAGTTTATTACATTACAAAGGAAAATATTATAAGCCTCGAAAACCATTTATATTATAGGAAATAACTATGTGTTAAAATTTTAATGAAATATAAAAAATTTATATAGATATTTAAGTAAATATCTTAAATTGTTTGGTACTTTGTATTTTGTACAAATTTGTTAAATGAAAGAACATATAAAGGTCTTTAATAAAGCATTAATAATGATCAGGGTTAATCAACAAATGGAGAAAGGCACAAGTTAACTATAAATATTAACAGAGCCAAATATATAATACGGGTAATCAATGATAGTAAGTTGAATTTGTGTCCACACACAGAAAAAAACAAAGAAGACAAGAAGATTAAATGAAACATTCAAGTTCAGAAACATATTTCAATTTTTACGAATATCACGAGAATTTCTATTTATTTCATTATTAATATGCAATTTAAATTTCGGATAATAATGTTTAAGCAGCCTAATTACCTTTCAAAAGACCGAAACAACCTAATTACCTTAATGCCTTTTAATTGTTATTACAAAAAGTGTTGAAAAACTTATATACGAATATTATTATTAATCATAGGGTCTTACAAATATGTCATAAAAGTTATAGTATATATTACTATTAGATGTATAAATGGAAAAACTTAATTAATTATCGAGATACGTCTGATGATGACAAAGGAAATACACGATAATTCAAATCCAGTGATAACTTACCAACAACATATTCATAGCCCAAGAAGTGCAGGAGATATTATATGTTTGTCGTTCGGAATACAGATAGTATAGGTAAGTTTAGTATTTTTACATATTTAGTATTTAATATATTGAACAAATAAAATTTATAGAAATTAAAAATATTAAATTTACTTAGGCATTCAGGTCTAAGGCATTTTAAGGCTTAAGTCATGAAAATATAAGCAGTTGCACCTTAAAATAAAGGTTTTATATATCTTTAAAAATAGACTTTGATTAAATAATATGTACTAACTCTAATATTAAAAATTAAATTATCAAAAAATCTAGAAAAGGCTTAAAATGTACTCAAAGTATTTAATGAAAAAAAAATAAAAAAAATAAGTATTTAAAATAAGTTAAGTGTAAATTAATTACACAAAACTTCGTTATTTGATCCTATTTATATTAAATTAGTTAAATTAAATTTTCCTAATACTAAAAATTGATATCAATTGAATTATTCAAATTATTACTTGTGTATTAGTTTTATGTGTAATAATTTAAAAAATTTTTATTTGATATTCAATTATTTAAAAAAATTCAAGTATAGCTACAATTAATCATAATGGTATCACCATTTGTAATCCCCACAAAGTTATTTTGGTTTAATATTAAAAAAAAAACAATTTTGTAAATCAGTACAATTTGGTTGATTTGGATAACAATTGTGGTTTTATTGGTTTTTGTTTTCTATTTTTTGAAAAATTTTTTAAACAACCCTATCACTTCTCTCATTAATCAAAATCATTGACGTAGCTTATTTGTTTTAAAAATTAATTAACATGATTAACTTTTGTATAAAGATTAAATATTCACACAGAAATAAAGTAAAAATTAATTTTCGTTTAATTTAATTAAAAATAAAATATAAAAATCTTGAAGGAAATGATATTTTATAATTTATTTTCTTTAAATTAATTGTGTTAATATTGAGTTAAAATTACTTTGTGTAACATTTACCAAACGTTTAAAAATATTAATTTGTATAGTACCTAGTGCTTATTATTTATGGCAGATGTTATATTTAACCAGAAAAAGAATTTTTATTAAAAATTTTAGTTCCTAGAAAATTAAAGTTTAATTGAATTTGAGAAATTGTCACTTTGTAAATTAAAAATAAATATCAATCATTTTTGACTCTTAAAATTTATACGAATCTCATAATTTAAATAATTACATGATAATTCGCAGCCATGAAATAAGGCCCTTCGGATTAAGACGCCGGAGTTTTATTTCTGATATTAATTGAGAAATAAATACCACAGAATGTTAATTCTTATTGAATGACAAATGAGACCTCAGGGCAATCTTCGACATCTGGAGAAATAAATTCCCGGACTTTTATTTCACTTTCAATCCAATCTCGGATCGCTTAAGTAATAAAGCCCCAGAAGGTAAATTTTAATATATAAATGATATTCTGGAGGAATCTTAAAGCTAGATTCAAAACCTCCAAGATTTTATTTCTCAAATTGTGTGGTGTTATTACTTCAAAACTCTTTATTCAGAATCGATATTGAAGTCTCCACTTTTTTACGATATATTAATTTTATTAAATTTTTTTAAGTTTTAAAATTTATATTAATCTTCTTTCAATTATTTATTTACTACTTTGTATTATGCAGGACTGGGTATTTTAAAGTTAAGTATTGAATAAGATAAGAATTTTATATTAATATTGTATTTTAATGTATTTATATTAATATATTAATAATTTAAAAAAACTATTGTGATTTAGTAAATTATATAATATCTTTTAATCTGAATTTTATTTTTCCTTTATATTATATAAATGCGTTTATTTGTATTAAACGTCCAAAATATCCTTATTTGATTGATTAAATTACTTTTAATATGTTTTACAAATATTTAGTAGATATTAATTTGGACAAAAACGAATTTCAATTTCTTCAATCATTCGTTTATTATAAATTCCTTCAATCTAATATAAGATTAATATATGTATTATATTGACCTTAATAACGGAATTTAAAATCCTTTTCTTCAAAATGTATCTCGAACATATTATAAGAAAGTTAATTATTGACAAATATTTAAAATTAAGATATTAAATATTAAAATTCTTAATAAATTATATGTAAATTTTATTTTTAGATTTATATTAATGAACACCTTCAGGGTATATAATATAAAAATCCTTTTTTTTTTTTTTTGTTTAAATATACCACACATTAATTTAATATTTATAATTCCCTTTAATATTTTTTTATTTAAAAAAAAATTTATGCCATAGAAAAAACATGTCCCAAGTATGTTTAAATTTATTTGAACTCCTAGAAAAATTGGTTGGTCCGTCCGGTTTAAATTTTAATTAGGTTTATATTTAAACTTTTTAAGTATATACTGATTTTCTGCAATTGAAGAAATACATATTTGTTTTTTAATTCCTTCGATTTTTATACTCTTTTCACATGAACTTGGCTCTTTTTCAAATGAAATTCGTCTATTTTCAAATGATTTTGATCTTTTTTCGAATACAAATATTCCTAAGTTTTCAAATTAAATTGAACTCTTAATTTGCCCACTTGTGATTCAGAAGTCGGATAATATTTAGCAAAAATATTCTCACTGATTTTATAATAGATGCTAAATACAACAAGAAAAATTAAAAAAAAGTTCGACTTTTAAGCTCACCCTACACAAAAGCCCCAAAAAATTTAGGTTCCTTGGTCATATCTTATATATTTTCCTTTTTTAGTTTATATTTCAGAATTAGGGACTAGGTTTTTTCAAATGCTGTTAGCTCGACTTCTGGATCCCAAGATCTGGGAGAGTTTTTAAAACGGACCAAATTTCATAACCAGGATGACGACAAATAGAATTAATAGTGCTAGCAAAATGACCCGAATAAACCTCAAAATCTCTTTAATTGATTTAAGACCCTTAATATATTGTTTTAAATTGTAACTGTATCTTAAGTATTACGATTTGAAAATTCTTATAATGCTATAAAATAATCGAACACGTGATCTAAACATTGGACTTGGTTGATTCGACACTTCAATACATCAGAACGGAATACAAAATCAAAACATTTTAACTAATAGAGTTGTTTTCAAATTAAAATTTGAACAATTATTGTTCGATTTCCTAATTTTTGTATTGTATCGAATTTTTCCATTTAAATCCAAAATAAATGAAAATTATTTAAATTTCTTTTTACCTTCATTTCATTTTTAGGACACATAAAAAAAATTTATACCTTTCTTCAAAAAAACATTAATACTTTAAATAACTCAATTATATATTTTTGAAAAATAAAAAACCTTTCGAAATATTGCTAAAAAAAACACAAAATTAATCAAAAAAAAATATTTTCTAAATATGGAACCACTTATATTCCTTCCCAGAATTCAGAAGTGAGATGTTATTCTAAAATTCTTAAATATTATAAAAAAAGTAAAGTAACAAACGAACAAAAATACTCATTGTTATAAACTTGTATATAATCATTGATGATATTGCACGAAACAAACCAACCATTTCGATCAATGAACCTTTGATAAATTCAGCAATATCTGAGAGTAGTTTTCTAAAAAATAAAAAAAAAAATACCTAACATTGTTAAAAAAATATTATCTACCAAACAAAAAAAAAAGTTTAGTGAAATTGGCAATTGTTTTTTTAAGGGATAGCTAATTCAGATAAAATAGGTCAATGGGAAATAAAGCATTAACTTCTTTTAGAGGTTTGGAATTAATTTACAAAAATCATTTAAAGTTAAAAGTTCATGTATACGCTAAATACATATTTGGTTTATTTTGATTATCAAAAAGTGTTATTTTTAAGACTAACTTCTACCCCTCTGCGTCAACTATTACTAAATTAATTTTAAGGCTTAAATTATTTATTCTGTAAATACTGAGTAAGCCAGTGGTAGTAATACTTCTTCTATTAAATTGAAAATAATCCTGTGAAACATTTTTGAACTTCGAACCTAACAGAAGGGGTTGCATGTAATTAAAAAAAAAAGTAAGGACTTTAAAGACATTTAAAGTCTATTTAAAAAAAAAAATTACTAAAAATTACATATAAAATAATTGTGCAATTTAAGGAAAAAAGAGCTCATTCTTGGGCAGCTTGCATAAAAATCATATAAACACTGAAATCAAAAAAAATTATAACCATATTGCTGTATTATTGTCATTTAAATTGACTACCTTTTATTTGTAATTTTAACTAATGAAAATTAAACAAAGGTTAAAATTAAAATAAAGTCCCGAATTTTGAAAATTGCTCTAAAGCTAGTTTAAATACATATCGGAAGGTTACAAAAGTGAGTTTTACTGTAGTAACTTTATGACACTTATATTACGAAATGCTCATATGAGACAACTTTTTACCAAATTTTAATTTTCATGTGAAATAATACCGTAGGTTTTTTATTTTATTTTTTTATTTAAGCGCTAACTGCTCAACTGTTAGGCTAATAAGCCTGTCTATACCATAGGTACATGTTGGAACAGGGGGTCATATTATATTCGTGTTATTAGAATTGGTCTTATTTAATTCCACATACAATTTAAACATGAGGTAGTACTAGGCCTTATAACATGTAGAAACGTCTTAGATTTTCAATATTTACAATTCTATTTTTTGTTTATATTGTAATATTTTTATATTTTACTTATATGGTATTCTATATCTGCGAGTTATATTATTTAATTAAATTATTTGTTTATATTTTGCATTTGTTTATATTTTTATATTAAAGTATTTTTTATTAAAGATTTATAATTATTAATTATTGATTATGCCATTAATTTGAACCCAATGGCGAATGGTAGCTGAGTCGAGTCGAAAACCAGAAAAGTTTTTTCACTTTCACTAGATTTCGAACCCGGGCCCTTCCGCATGAAAGGTCGGCACTCAACCACTGTGCCACTCAGCTGTTAAAATAAAAGTAAAAACAATTATTTAAAATAAAAAAGAAAATTTGAAATTCTATAGTCACTATTTACAGTTATTATATTTACCGGTACAGGGTCATAATCCCCAGGTTTAAATTTCCCTTAGGGACTTATGACTCATTTAGTGGGACATACGTTCCTAAGGGACTAAAGACTCATAGCAATGAACCATAACTTTTTAAAGGAGTTATGACCCGTACTGTTTTGACTCAAAGTGTTGGGTCATAACTCCCTTAAAGGGGTCAACTTTAATTTTTAAATGAACTTAAACATGCTTCCTAACATAGAATCTCGAACAGACATATATATAAATACCAAATTGTTTTAAATCAAATATTTTACTTACATATTTTTATATTATAATAGCTAGTTATAACGAGTCATAACTTCCAAAAAAAACTAATGGTCCACTTGTCAAGGGACTTGTGTCCACGTACATGTTTTAAAGTGAGTCAAAGTGAGTGACTAAATGAGTCGTAATTCCCTAAAGGACTTATGACCCTAGGAGTTATAACCCTGCGCCATATTTACTTTGTGTAAATTTACCTAGGTATTAAAGAACCGAATTTATTTTCCCGATTATGACTCTTATCGTGAAGTTGTGAAAAAAAATGTTTAATAACAAAATGCCTTTAATCTGTAATTTTTTTGTTATGTTGAAAGGATTTTTTTTTTATATATTTGTTAATAGATGGAATAATATGTATGGATGTGTAGGTTGAAATGTTATTTTATTTTTTGTATAATTGCCATTGTAAAAATTTAGGGGAAAAAAAATTGAATTTATGTTAAAATATCGAACAGGAATTAAAAAAAATTAAAATCACAAAATAAATAAAAAATCGATTTGATTATAACAAAATAATTTTTATTTTTTAGGTCAGTCTGTTTAATATTGGGTAGATAATAATGGTATTATTATATTGATAAGAATTGAAATTGAATTTTTTTCCTTCTCTTTCTATCTTTTATTATTTTTTTTTTTATATTTTGGTTGTTATTTAAAGATTATATAGTAATTAAATTGACTAAAAAAAAAATATACTTGATGACAGTTTTAATGTAATAAGATATGATAATATTAAATAATATTTATTAATTTATTTAATATATTTTGGTATAAAAATAAGATTATATAGGAACAAGATTAAATATTAAATTTTAAGTGACAGGTTAATTTTATGTGTTGATACAAATAATAATGAATATTAAAATATTTTATATATTTATTTTGATTTCATGTATAGGTATATTAATAATATGGTATATTAGTAGGTATATTAATAATAATATTAATAATAATTAAGATAATGTTCAAATAATTTGAGTATAATTTTTGAATGTACAAAGGACATAACTTCAATAAGTTATTTATTTATAAATTAAAATGAGTAAAAATTAACTTTTGATAAAGTAATTCTGAGAATTTAACTGTAGTTTATCGGTATTAAGCAGGTGTTTGGTTTATTAGAGTTTTTAAGCAAATTTTTTTAAATGGTTTTTGAGAATGAGTCATTTTAATATCGTATTTCGAAGTTTTGACTAAAACTACAGCGAATAAAAAATTCTTTTGTAAATATTTATTTATTTATAAATAATCCATATAATATAAATCCATTATAAAAAACCTCATATAATTTGATAAGGAGTGAAGCTTCTTTTTCCATTTTAGGTGTAGTATATGTAAACTATTTATTAATTTTATAAGTATAATATTATTTATTTTGTTAATGTCATATATTTTATGTTTTACTAGGTCGCCAAGGGAATTTTGTAAAAATAAATTACTTTTAAAAAATAGATATTAGATTTAATAAGCCAAAAGCTTACCCACATACCATCCAAGTCAAATATTTCTACAACTTTGTATGCAAAGAAATTTAAAATTTTTTAACTAATAATAACTTGCTTCGTTTCAAATCATAATGTGTTTTTATTATAAAATTCTAAGCGAGAACTAACTAAATCTAAATTTTAGTGATAAGAAAATTTTCAATTAAAAGAAAGTGATTTTTTAAAGATATTCCCGAAAACATCCAAAGTATGGAATTATTATAGCATGGAGAAAAATTGTTTTTTGGATAATTCCGTACAGGGAATTTCAAGAAAACCAATGACAGTATTTTAATACATATATAAATTAAAATATAATTTTAATTAATCGTTATTTTATCTATTGAAATTTAAACTAATTTCAAAATCCTTCCTTTTTATAGATGTTCACTTACTTAGTTTATCGGTCTAAATGTTTTATACAATTTTATTCTAAATATTTTTTCAGAAAAATGACTCAATTTCCGAAGACTTTGGTAAAACCGAGAAGTTAAGAATTCTAAATTCATTAGATTCTTTTGTTTATATCGATATAGACTTTACTTGACCAAAACTTGAAAAAATTTCTAATAAATATTTAAAATAATGTTTTAGTAATTAGTGGTAATATTTTGATAATTAGACTTTATGTTTTATAGATAGGATTGAGTGTCCAGCTTTAAAGAGTTCCTTGATTTATCACTAAAATCATTGATGTCGTGAAGATCGTGTCAAATCATGGAATTTAGTATAATTGTAAAGATTGTATATAAATTATCTTTACCTTCTCTTATTTTACCTTCGGCCCTATTATTTAGAGTCTTGCAACAACTTATAAAAATATATATACTCTTTTCACATAAACTTGGTCCTTTTTTCATATAATATTATTCTATATTCAACTGAATTCGGTATTTTTTCCAATTAAATTGACTGCAAATTTTCAAATTAAATTGGCTTTGTTTCAAAAAAATTTAGTTTTTTTAAAACTCCCTCGTACCTTGGGACTTAAATGATTTGAAAAACTACCTAAAAAAGGTGCACCAAAATTACATTAGTCCCAAAATCACATTTTCCAGTATAAAATCGATCTGACTAATGGATCTAGAGAACCGGGACTGATTAAAAAAAGCCGAAATTCATTTACATATAGACAAATTTCATGTGAAAATGTACCAACTTCATGCGAAAACAGTCTATGTATATGTATGTATTTAAAGTTTATTCGAACTACTTTATTTATAAAATGTTCTTAAAATATTATCTTAATTTATTTATAATTTGTTTGTTTTTTTTTTTAATAACTTTAAATAAATTATGTTTATTAGAATAAAGCAATTAAAAAAAAAATTATAAGATTATAATAAGTTTCTACATTTTTATTTTTACTAATTTTTTTTTTTTTTTTATTTTTTTTTTAATTTTCCTGTCCTTGGAATAATTTAAAATAAATCTAACATTTTTATTGTCATTTCTCAATTTATTTATTTTTCACCTTCATTTTAAATATTTCAAGAAAAGAAAATTTTTACTTTAACTTTAAACCAACCACCATTAAGGAAAAAACAATGTCAAGAAAATTACGGCGTCTGCAAAACTTGTTGAGAGTAAACATTTCAACACAAAATAAGCTCAACAAAAGAAAAATTAAATGATAATAATAATAAAATTTTCACTACTCCCTTAGGATAATAGTACTTTGTATTATATATTTACCTCATACTAAAAATAATAATATTAAAGGTGGCTCATGGCTGGTACAACAATTGTACCCACCATTTAAATAAAATTAAAAATATTCTTTTTATTTTTTTAATGTCAATTCATACCATTTTTCAATGGCGACAAAAAACTTTTTCCACGTCTTTTTCTCTTTTTTTCATTTTCTTTATAAATAATTTCAATTATCAGTCCCCGAAATAGGGAAGGGATTTATGGGGAAGGGTAAATTTGTTTTAACTTTTAACAACAACAAAAAGAATAGAAGGAAAATACTTGAAGTGTTCTTAAAGAAAAAGTAAGAATTTTTTTTACGGCAATATGCAAGTGCAAAAAATTACATATGTTTATGTATATAATATATATATATATAAGTATATTACAAAGTAAGTGGCAAGGTAAAATGTAGTAATGGTTCTTATTAAAAAAACAAATACTAAAGTTAAAAATTTATCCTGCAAGGGAATGAAATAAAATTAATGTCATAAGCAGGATTTGTATAAATTTTATTTTTACATGACAATAATATAAAGATAATAAAATATGTGAGAGTTTTTCTTATATGTATATATATATATATAAATATTTTTTTGTTAATACTTTAGAGACTTATGTTTTATTTATTTCTATATACAATTATTTAGGATAATATATTATACTGCATACGTATACTTTGAAGCATATTAAAATAAACCCTTTCAAACCCTTTGAAACATTTTAAAAAATATTAAATAAAATTCTTCCGTTAGAATTGATAGAAAATTGGTAAAGTGAATTCAAATAAAATTTATTTTGAACTTTTTAAAGATATATGCAATTCTTGATCTCTCTTTAAGTGTATATAATTATATTAAAGGGCCAATTCATAATGGTTTTATCTGTATAAAATGTGTACATTAATAAAGTATAGCAAAAAAAATTACAATTTTAAAGAAATATTGAATAAAAGTCGATCCTTAAAATTCTTATTTGATTTGATCCTTAAAATTAAATTTTTGCATAATATTTAATAAAATTTTAAAAATAATGTTTGCTCCGGGTTTTAATGCCGAGTGTAGGACTTTAAGCCTATCCATTTTACTCTATTTATAATTTAAAAGGTGTTCAAGATTTTCTGTGTTTTTGGACATCTTTTTTATAGTTTGTGCCATTTTGTTTAAAGTTTTCCTTGACTTGCAATTCTCTGCGTCCGTAAGTCTTTCAATGTATCTAATACTAATCTTTATTTTTCGTCATTGACCATAGTTTTTTTTTGCTTATAGAAAATTTTCCAAATAGATACTCAAATGTTAAAGCGTCTTACAGTCTCGTAAATAGTCGTACTGCTACAAGAAGCTTTAAAAGAACAAGATCTATAGATTTAGCACAAAATATTGAATTCCTAAGAGAAATCCCATAGGTTTCCCACAATCTAAAATAATTTGTTAGATAAAAATGAATGGTTGATCCGGTGTGACTAGTTTTAATACTTTATAAGAGAATTCAGATGTTTTTTTTAGGATTGGTGTAACGATCCCTCACTACTGCTAGGAAACATGCGCTTATCGTCATCCTTTAAATGTCTTTTTTTAATTTTTTACCACCTGTAGGAAAAAAACTTTGCTTTCAAAATCTTTAGGCGAAATGGAGTACCTTACCTATAATGTGGATTTTGAAACATTGTTATTTTGTATTTTGTCTTGTTCAACGAGATTGTTATTAAATTAAATTTAACCAAATATGTGGGATAGTTAGCTTTATTAAAAAATAACTCAAAAATAAAGTTATTAACTAATTTGATTTGAAAATTCAATTAAAAAAAAAACTTTCCCTTTTTAATATCATAGGGTTAATTTTTTTTTAAGATCAATGATAAGTTTTTACTATTTTCTCAATAATATTCAAAATTTATATACATATACAAACCTATGATACATAATATATTAACTTTTCAATTTCCTAATCAAATAATAAAAAACATTCTATAAATAAACAAATCATAAATAAATTATTCTATAAAAGTCTATATAAAAAAAATTATTTAGTCTATAAATAACCTGAGATAATTTTTTTTTCGATATTTTATTTTTATAATTCCTAAATTGTCATCAATAACAATTTAATTCTTATAAACAAGTTTCAGTACAAAATTTAATTAATTTTTAAAAATATTTTATGTTAAATGTTATATGATTTTTAACCCAAATTAAAAAGATTACTTAAAAAAAATTTTAATTTATAAATTTAAATTTTTAAAAATAAATGCATTTTTATTTTTATTTTTTTTTTTATTTTTTGTTTTTCTTGTTAGTTACTTAATTTAATTCCATTTCATTGAATTGTCACTTGCATTTTAACTTTTTGAAAAAATCTTTTATTATTATTTTGATATCAGATTAAAAAAAGTTAAATTTACATTTATATGTAAATATTGTTTTTCAGTTTATAATTCCTTACAATATGGGGTAGCAATTTTTAAAAATAATAATTTGCATAAATTATTTGTAAATATAATTTAAAAATTGAATAAAAAAAAATATTGACTGCATTTTAATTCTAAAATATGGTAAGTTGTATTTAGCAACAGTTGTTAACTACAGTTGTCATATGTTAAATATAAAAATTTTCTTATCCTGTCATATTGTACATCTTGTATTGTGAATACTAATTGTGAATACATATTGAGAATATTTTATGATAATGACATATAAATGTCATCAAAATGTCATTGTGTATGAATTGCATATCGTTTATAAATTATGAATTATGATCAGTATTAAAATTGCTGTCAATAGAGAAAGAAAACCATATTGCATTTAATATTCCTTAAAGTATGCAATTTTTCGAAAGATACTTAATTATTATATTTCGTAATAAAAAACATCTTAAGAGTGCTTGTTCTACACAAATAACTTTTGAGTTTTTTTTTTGTCGGAAAACCAAAAAAAACTAAAATAAAATAACCCTCTGTTCCATATATATATATATATATATTCAATAATTAACTTAATTGTCCCCTAAAATTGCATTTTCATATGATATGGAATTATGCCAAGAGTATTTTACTTTAAAATATTTTATTTTCAATTCATATTACATTATATGTATATGTATTCATGTATGTAAATAATTATATATACACTCAAGTATATATCTTTACTTTAATTGTTGATATACAGTTTTTTTTTTTTTTGTTTTTTAGATAAATTGCTTCTGTTTTTATAGTTTGTGTTTTTTTTTTTTTTTTTTTGCAGTTTTTAATTACTTCCTGTGGGAGATTTAAGAACATAAAATAATTAAAGGGGCAAAGGTTTGATAATTCATTTAGGCTCATATATGCATAATATATCTAATAATATATATATGCGTATTTATTTCCATATTAGTTATATATATATATACATAATTATAAAATTTGATGCAAATAATTGAAAATGACAGAGGATGACACAATTTCGCTAGTACAAAAGAATAGGAAAGAAAGTAAAACTACAATCTGAATTTCATTTCAATTTTTTAGAACATAAAAAAAAAGAAACAATAAACGAAAAAACTATAAAAAATTTAAATTAAAAAAAAACTAAATTAACTATAGGGTTTATTTTAAGTGAAGTTTTATTTTTCAGTTTTAGAATACGTATAGAATATAGAACTGGTTAAATCTGGAATTCGTAAATAAACGGAATGACTGAACCTTTATAAAAGTAATTAATTAATTATAAAAAAGTATGATATTTCTATAGGTATGTATTAAAAATTTCTATTCAGCTGTTGATTTCTAGACTGAAACTATTGTAAAAGATTTAGAAAAAAAACCCTGTATTTTTGTGCTATCTGTCGGCTTATACGAGATTAAGTTATTATTTATTTTATACTATGATACATAACTACACAACGAATTAAACTCTTTCGTTATAACTAAATGATATTGATTAGACCAAGTTTCAACACAAGATCTTTCGATTGAAAGGACGGTGTCTTAATCATTACGCCATTGGCTAGATAGAATGCTACTAATGAAAACGAAAATATTGTGTAAAGGTAAGTAAATAATTTTAAACATATTTTTATCAAATAAATTAGATTGAAATTATTTTTAAGTGTTCAAGTTAAATTCAAATTTTGATTTGTTGCTTAATACGTTCCTTAATACGAAGACCAAATTAATATTTGCCCATTTTAACTGAACCAAATAAATAGTATAATCTTTAAAAATCGTAATATTCCCTTAGATTCGACTGAGCAACTATGTTATTACATTGTTAAATTAAATTATTTCAATCGTTTTTTTTTATTCGGCATCTATTTTTTTGCTCTCAGACCAATAATACCTAATCATTATCTAAACATCGTGTATGTATTACAATCGTTAATTTATTTTATAATATTGATTATTAAATTTAAATTTAAACATAAAAAACAGAAATAGCAAAATATAGTAGTAAAACAATTAATTTTCTAATTTTAGAAATTTAAAAAATTTTCTAACTAATTGTCAACTCATTGTTCATTTGAACTACAAAGAATTAAACAACAAAAAAAATTTGCAATACGAAGCAAAATGAAAAAAAAAATAAAAAAAAAACAATGAAATTATATAGGAAGGACATGTTTATTCCATTTTTTGGAAAATTTAAAAATTAGGTTAGCAGAAATTAAAACTAAAGAACTTAATTATTTAAATTTTTTTTTTTAATGATATTTATTTGCAATATCGAAAATATTTTTTATTATATGTGTATACGTATAAACAAATTATATACATTTCCCCAAAATATATTTAAATGTGGTTTTATTAGAAATTAACCCCTTTAAAAAATTTTATTAGATTAGTATCATTATATAATTAGAACATTCATGTCATATAAATGGATAGAAACAATTTAATTAATGTTTATAATATGATTATTATTCATCAAATGTATCATATGTTATATAATACGATAACATATATGCGGTGCATTTAAATCGTTATTTCAAATAATTTTATAATTATCGAGTACAGTATTAGATTTTTTATAAATTGGAGTAAATTAAAATTTAAATTAGGATTATTTTCATTTTAAATGTTTAACTTTGTCAAATTGTTCCTTTCTATTTTTGTTTTGCTTGATTTTTATATCATTAATTTCAAAATCTATATTAATTAATATTTTTAATTATTGTATTCAAGAAATATTTAAAGTATATGGTAAGGAAAAATATTAAGGTAAAAAAATTATCACAATCAATTATTTTCAAATAATTCGTTTAATTAACGTCATTTCTATTTAAAGAAACAATTTTATACCTTATCTTCAAATTCAGTTGAACAGGCAAGAACTTTTTTTTTTTAAATATAGAAAAACCAATATCCGCCCACTAATTTCATTAGAATTCCTTAAAATTGTAATTATTTGATAATATATGCAAGGTTTTGGATTTTCTTTTCTGTTATTTTTTTTTTTTTTTTTGAATTTTATTTCACTCATTGTTACTTCAACAACTATAGTATTTTTAGATACTTCCTCTTCACAAAATTTTTGCATATTATCAGCAAATTTTAGAAAAAGTATAATTATCTAATTTGACTTTGCTGAATTTTGATAAAAGAATAATTTAGGTCAAAAAATATTGTTTTAAGTCTACTTATGTTTTCCAAAAGTAAATATTAGTCTTTTATCAATATTCCAAGTACGAACCATTGATTCTCCAAACACAATTTTCTTTTATTGAACAAATGTATGTATGTTTGATTTGAATAATAAATGAAGAAATTTTAAGTTTAATATACTGACAGATTAGAAAAAATGCTAGATATACATATATATAATTGATTTCTAAATGTTTGTTTGTAAAAAGTTGTCAACCTAAGTTTAAAAGTATGGAAGAAATTAAAATATTGCTAAATTTATTACAGATTTTGAAAGTTTGCCTACGACTTATTTGAAACTAAGCTTGTTTAATTACCTTTTTTGTTTATTTAAATCATAAAATTAAAAAGAAATAATTTGTAATACTTTATAAAATATTAAAATGTATATTCATCCTAAAAATATGCAAATAGAATTGCACAAATCATAAAATTTTATATTGTTAGCATTTTATCATTTTAAAGACAATTAATTTGTCATTTTATTCTTCTTGCTAATTAATCGTCTACTGAATTTGAATACTAACTTCATCTATATACATATATATGAATATATATTTCTTCAAATATACAATAAAATCAACTTAACAGTTACTTATATCTCTATTGTTTTCATGAAAAGTTTGTAAATTTTTAATACCGAAGTAAAGAAAGGAAAGAAAATAGGATTTTCCTTATCTTATTTTAAAAAAACAAAAATTTTATATTTTTAAGAGAGAGTATAAAACTCATATGCACATAAATGTGGAGAAATTTATTGAGCTTCTATTTATAAATCTTAGGAGATTTCACCAAACATTGCAGAAAAAATTAAAAAAAAAAAAAAACTTTTTCTTTTATAGGAAAAGTTTAACTTTTTGTCTTTTATTTATTTTGTTTTCTTTTGTTTTGTTTTTTTTTTTTTTTTTAAGAAATTTTCTTTATATTTTCACGGAAGATTGTACTTCTTTTATATAAAATAAATTTTTTGATTCTTTTTCTTCCTTTCTTCTTTTCTTCTTATCTTTTAAATTCATACCTTTCATACACACACACAAGTAAAATGAAAAGAAAAACTTTTTTTTTTTTTGAAAAACAAAAGGAAAAATAAAATATTTTTCATTCTTTAAATGAAGAAAAAAAAAAAGGGATGAAAGATTTTTCCTATTAGAGTATTTAAACAAAATAAGAAAAAAAAGGCGTATAGTTAACTTTTTGAAAATGTAGAATGGTATAGAAATAAAATATATTTGTTCTAGTTAAGTTTAGGATATTAAGAATGAAAAAATTTAGAATTTAAAGTTTAGAATTCTAAAACTGCAGTAATAAAATTTGGCGGCAAATTGGAATTACAATTGAGCAGAAAGTCTTTTAGAAGAACTTATTTAGGAGAAATTAATTTGGAAGACATTGTTATCTAGAAACTACTTTTAAGAATAATTCTAATATGTTCAATATTGAAGAAGATTTTACAATTAAATAATAAATTTTACATTAAATAATTCTTGGACAAGAGTATCAACTTTTCGTTCAAATTTTAACAAAGATGTCCTTGTTTTATGTATATGTTATATTCTATATTTATTAAGGAAACATTTTCTGCAGGAGGTTATTGATTTATAATACAGAGTTGTGAATACTTTAAAAATTCAGTATATATAATTAAGCTTATAATGTAATAGAACATTGTATATTATAAATATTTATTTATCTACTAATCCCTATTAAAAATGATACTGCAATCATAAATGATATTTCAAAACCAATGGTTACTGAGACCATTCTAGTTTAGGATACTATTATTATATTTTACCAAAACTTTTCATAATACTATTTTAATTATATTATAATATTATTATACTTGATAGTAAGGGGGAATTATTATGAAAATTACTTTTTTCAGTAATTTACCTTGAAAAAAAACGTACGAGATTATCTGTGATCGAACCCGAACAAGTACTTAACAACTGCATCAAGGCCTCGTTAATGTATATTTTCAATATGTATTTAAAAAAAAAATTCGTTAAATAATTAAGACGACTTTAAGGTACAGTAAATATGTAAGTATATGTTACACGATTTTTCAGTTCTATAATACCTCCAGATTTGAGTAACTCACATAAACATATATGTACTTACTTTCAATATTAATTAAAACTGAAATACATTACCTTTAATGCAACTTTAATAATCTATTAAATTAATACTTATTCTTTACTTTTCTCAATCTCTGTAAATTTTTAATATTGTACAATCAATTCCATAATACTTAAAAAATAATATATACATATATATATAATATCTTTTATATATATTATAGATATATATATGTATATATATATATCTTTTTCTTTTATATAATTTAGATATTTCAAAAAAGATATGAGTATCCTACAGAATTTTTGAACAAAAACAAAAGGAATAAGAAATCCTTCTATAACCTTGCTAAATTGTTATAAAAAACTTTTTGTGTGGTCTACTGAGATTTTTTTATTTTTTGTTGTTTTTTTTTTTCTTAAATATTATTATAACGATTATCTAAAAATTAACTGATATGCTTTCATTCGTTCCCACTTAAAATATAATAAATATTTTTTTTTTATATTTCATTCATTTTTGTTGTTTTACTTTTTTGTTTTGGTGTAGGTTTTTCTTATAAATAAAAATAAAAAACAATAGGCTAATAGATGAGTGTTGATGTTTTTTAATAAAAACATAAAATTCTTAAAATTATTATGTAAAAAAGGTCTTAAAAAGCCAATAGGGGAAATTTCATAATATTGAAAACATAACAATGGAAATTAGGATACTGGTATTATCCAAATATATGAATATACTTAAGTAAATACCATTGTAAGGTTTTTAGATATTGCCTAAAGGTACATAGTAAGTGTCAAAAAATGTTAATGTAAAATTATAAAGGGAAAAAATATGTTTCTAATAAGGTAAGTTTTGATTAGGTTACTACCATGATTTTATTAAATTTTGTTTAAAAAAAATATAAGGAACAATTATTTGTTTTTTAGTTTTCTGTTTTCTTTTTGTTTATGAAAAAGTTTTTAAATTAACCCTTTTATCTCTAAGGTAAAATTTAATAGTGTCAACTTTAAAAACTATTTTTTTTTTTATTGAATTCATGTATACGAGGCCTTTAATTTTGGTAAGTTGTAGTTTTTTTTAGTTTAAGATATTTGAAAGAAATTTTAAATCGGAGTAAATATGGTTTTAAAAAAAACAATCAAATATTATACGACTACTTGTAATTTAAAAACTTAACTATTATGTATGCTAGGTCTATTATCGATTATTTGTTTATTTAATCTTTTTACAATATGTTTTTTAATAATTTTCAGTAATTTGTTTACGTACTTGTCTAGATAATTACTTATTTATTTAGTCACTAATCGAACTAGGAACCATTAAAATCTAGGAGATATGAAATAAATTAGTTGTCAATTTGAATTAACCTTAAAAATGATTACAATACGGACTCATATATCTTCATATATCTAGTATTTATTTAGTAATCTGTGTCTGTCCTATCTTAGGATTTGTACTATCGTATACTAATTAGTATACTTTAAAATAAAACTTTCTGCTTTTGTATTACTCCACATCCAGGACCCAGTTTTTCAATGATGTCGAATTTAATATACTATACTAACATTAAACCAAAATCGTACAATTTTTTTCTTTTTCATACAATAAAATTTAAAATTGTGAATTTCTTCGAACGTTAGAGAAAACACAAAATTTATTATTAAATAGAGAATAAACAATTATTTATTATCAAAATATTAATACATACTTAAATACTTTTTTGTATCTATTTTTATTACAACTTAAATATAGTTTAATCAATTCCTTATCATTTGTTAATAATTTACAAATTTGCTAAATCATAATATTTAATCAATTAAATATTAATTACTTTATTATTCAAAGTACAATTAAATTATATCAATGTAATACAACATGGCAACACTATACTTGTCATTGATTAATATTAATTCATTATTATTCGATTATATTATTAAATTAATTATTTCCAAAACATTAAATGTATTAATTTTTTGTTTATGTATTTTGTATATCCTTTCAATATAAAGTATTCGTATTTCGTAACAGTTAGTTAAAAAAAAAATCATTTCGTTTTGTGAGTATTTGTTTTTGTAACATAAATGATATTAGAGAAATGTCATCACGTGACAAAATGGACTAAGTGATTTTAGTTTTTGTTAGTTTAATTCAATTTTTATATTATTTAACAAATGTATAAGAATTGGTATTAATATATATGTATATATATATCAGTGACGGAGCGTGACATTTTCAATTGGAGAAGCACTTTCAGTAATTCAGTATTTAATAGGGTTACAAAATGAAATACCGTTTTTTTTGTTTTTTTAAGTTTTTTCTATAGATATCATATTTTTTTTAATATCTTTAAATATATTTTAACATTTTTTTTTTATAAAATTTTAATAAATAATATGTACAAAAAAAAAACAAAATAATGAATCAAGTAAATCAAAAAACAAAACAAACATGAAATAAACTGACAAAATAAAACAAAATAAAAATAAAATAAATAATTTGACTTCAAATCCCTTCAAATGTAATAAAGATGAAATATGTACTAGTTAAATTAATATTTAAAAACTTAAAAATTACTTATTATATAATTAGGTTTTATAACTTAAATCTATTCTACGTTCTTTTAAAATAAAATTTTTAATTACTTTATCATAAAAATCACCCCTACTTTTCAAGTTTTTCAACAACTCTCTTTCAATTGAAATTTGAACTAAGTTCGATAATCTAAATTGCTCACATTTATTTCTTAAGGTTGTTTTTATTCTACTTAAGCAGGAAAATGATCTTTCAACCGAAGCTGTTGTTACCGGTAGGGTTAGAATTAAATTGCACAATTTAAAAAATTCTTTGAAAGAAGTGGTTAAATCTGTTTCAATTAAAAATTCTAGAATTTTCGTAATATCTTTTTTCGATGTAAAATTATCATCAGAAAAAACAACTTTCAGCTCATTTTAATGAGAAAATATCGAAAAAGCTGGGATATGATTTTTCTAAATTTTTTAATAAGTTATCCGGAAAATTAGTATTAAAATGTCTATATTGCGACACATCAGATAATTTTAAAAATTCGAAGAATGGTAGGCTAGCAAATCGATTATTCAATTCTTTAATAATGTTGTTCACAATATCGACTAGTAAAATCAGAAAATCTTCTTTGCTATTTAAATTTTTATTGCCACGAGTTTGAATAAATTCTTTCCCTTCAAAATTTTCTTTTTCTTTAATATTATTCCAAAATATTTCAAAGTTTTGTACAGATTGTTCAATTTTTAATTTAAACTGTCTAATATTATTTAAACAAGATTGGATATCAGTCGATTTAGATTGTAATATCTTGAACAATACATCTGTTTGTGGAAAAAATTCATTAAAAAAGTATAACAGTACCAAAAATTTCTTATCATTTAAAATATGTAGCAGTCCTTTAGCTTGTAAAACTGTATCATTATCCCAATTTTCATCATCATCAATAATATCTTCAAAAAATTCTTCAAGAGAACTTTTTACTTGGAATATTGTCTGAACTATTCTACCATTATATTCCCAGCGTGTTGTAGAAGCTGTTGGAATTTTTCTTTTAACAACAAGGTTAAACGCCGCTAGCCGTTTTGATGAATGATTGAAAAAACTAACAAAACTATGTAAACTTTTGAAAAATGCTGCGCAATGTTTAATTTTTGAGCAAGAATGTGATAATACTAAATTTAATTTGTGGGCAAAACAGTGGATATAATGTGCACTCGGAATAACTTCCTTTACTTTAGTTTGCAAACCATTAGTATTCCCAGACATAACAGTAGCACCGTCATAGCTCTGACACACCAATTTGCTTAATACAGTAAGTTTTTGTAAATATGGCATGACAAAATCAAAAAGAGATTGGCTTGATCTACCCAAAGATACGTCAACAAACTCCATAAATCGCTCGACTACTTTACCATTTTTATTAACATATCGAAACATTATTGAAAGCTGCGACTTATTTGAAACATCTGTAGTTTCATCTAGCATCATTGCAACGTAATTAGCACTTTTAATTTCATTTTTAATTTCATCTGTTAAAACGAATGCAATAGATGAAATCAAATCATTTTGAATGGCACCAGAAAGTCCAGAAAAAACTGTCGCATTTTCCAAATGAGCTTTTAATAAAGGATTATATGAAGCTAACAAATTTAAGGTTTCCACATAGTTCCCTTTATTCAAAGAATCAGATGATTCATTATCACCTCTAAAAGCAAGTTCTTGGCACGCTAAATGACAAGTGACATCAATTAAACATTTCATAATTTTTCTATTTTGAGACACCTTTTCGTTATATTTTTCAATCGACAATGTTCGAGCTGAATCTAAAACGTTTTCGATCCGAACTTTTCCAAACGTTTTCAACGAAATCATTGCTGCTAAATGACAACCTATTAATTTTTAAAAATTAAAGAAAAAAAAACTTTTTAAATTCTATATGATAATACCAGAATCTGCATGTTTTTTTGCTGCTTTTGATAAATTGTTCATATCGTTAAAACCCAATGCAGTCCAAGTAGATTTATTATTTGAAAATAAAAGGCACGGCCAGCAATATAGTTTCATAGTTGCTTTACAACCCGTTAACCATGTGTAGATCTCATAAAATTTAACGGCAAAATGCCGAATACAACGCTGTATTTTTGTTGTTATTAAAAGAGTAGGAATTAGCCTACCATCTTTTATAATGTTTAATTTTTCCTCAAAATTTTGCGAAGAAAATGACTGTTGTATTAATTTTTCAATAATGCAATTGCAACTTTCCATTTTATAATAAAAAATAAATCTTAAAATTATTGACACTAACGATATAATTCCTAAAATAAACGTGACTTATTTATCTATCTAAAACACTATAATTTTTCTACAGTAGTGAATAAATTCAAAACTACATATTCCAAACATAATTAAAACGTGCGTCTAAAAACGTATCATAAAAAATTCACTATATAAAAGTAGAGAGCTCATGTAAAAGAAAATCGTCGCATATCATTATTCTCAAATTTTCAATATCGCAAAGAAAATAATACAATATAAAACCCTCAACTCCGCAATAATGATAAAAATAAATCATTCTTTGTGGCTATTATTTTTCTTACATTTATTTATTATCTTATAAACATTATGTGTGTTCGTTTGTTAGTATTGTACAGAAAAAATAATATCAAAGCAAAACTACATGTCCATCACATATTTCAAATAATGCATCAAAAGAAATCATTATTCGTACTACATTTTACTGTGTAAATTGATTTTGTTTTTTTAATTTGTTTCTTATTATTACATTTGAATTGTAGTTATGTCGCGGAAAGTTTTATTGCATATTTGCGACTCAATATTCAATAAATAATTTCAAGTGGTTTGCTTTGTTTGTTATTTCTCTTGTTTCCATGGTGCTTAACAATGAAAAAGTGTGTGTAATTTATTCGTATCATAGATTATTTATTGTATGCCTGTATAATGTATATTAAATCAAAATCATATGTATTGAATTTTTAGCTGGATTTTTTGTTCTATTCTTTATGGCTACTTGATCAAATAGAATAGTTTAGATATTAGAAACTTAGGAAAATAAAAATTGCTATTGACGATTTTTTTGGATTTTTTACTTGGAGAAGCACTCAATCTAATCAATACATGACGATTCGTCCCTGATATATATATATATAATATAATATATATTACTATTTATTATTTCATATTTATATATACATACATAAAAATATTATATAAATATATAAATATATACAATCTTTAACACTGTCTGTTTTTAGAAATATAATATTAGAGTTAAATGTCAAACAATTTGTTCCCGGAACTAAAATACTTGTATTCCTGTTGTAATTTTTTTTTTTATTTTCATTTTCACCTGCATTATATCAATAAAACTTTTAATATACAGGTATGATAATAATAAAATATCTGGTTTGATCTGTGATATCAAAACAATATCAAAAAGGAAATAATGTTTTGTATACAATTTGTACAATAAAGAACAAATTGTCTAATACATATTGTGATATTTTGAAAAACTATACATTGTGATGTGCGTTAGTATAAGTGTTTTGGTTGCTGTTTTATTTTATCAAATGTTGACACTTAATTTTTCCCACAAAAATTATATTTATTTAATATTAAATGTAAATTTGTATAATAATAATATCTGATAATATGTGATATCAACCATTATATATGATAGCTGTACCATATTCACCATACAATTTTAACAGCTGTTGATGTCAATTAAAATTATTTTCTAATGGTTTTATTTTATTGCTTTTATTTTAATTGTATTCAAAATTATTATTGTTATGTGTATTTTGTATTATAAAGATTCCATGATTACAATTATAAAATTTATTTGCCATTTAATATTTTTAATATTAGATCTTATCAATTTTATATGTTTTTTTGTTTTAATTGTTCTTAAATTGACTTTTTGTATGAAAATGTTAAGTGAAGTGTATTTGAAAATAACAATAGTCATTTTATAATATGAGGTAAGTCTAATGTTTAGAATTTATTTGAATTTGTTATTTAATATAATGGAAATTTATATTATTTGATTAGTGGATTTCGTTTAAATGAGTGCCAAAAAAATATATTTTATAGAATATATTGAAAATTTAACTTCTTAAAACCAATCAAAAGCAAGTTCATTTTTTTTTATTTATCTTAGCTATAGATAACCAAATACTCATTCAGGCGATTTACGGAAACATTGATGGAATAAATTTTGTATTGACCTAATAATTGATATAAGCTAACACTAGTTTTGAGGAAATTTCTATATAAATTCATTTGGTTCAATGAAAAATTGGTAAGCCTTTTAAATGAGGAGTACCTTCTAATTAGGAAAGTTTAGAATCAGTTTATTTTTCATATTATATACTTTGTATTTAGGTATAAGGAAATCTCTGAAAGACAATCTAGAATTTATTAGTTTTCCAAAATTTACTTTATCATTATACCAATATTTCCACTTTCTTTTGAGCATTTCTTTACACCATGTGCTATGGTAATTTCTTTCGAAATTTTTGCTAAATTAAATTGGGTTAGCACTAAATTTGTACATTTCGATGTAAAACACTTTCTTCCCTGTTTTCCATCATAGCCTCTAATTTAAAATGAAATATCTTTACAAATTTTAAAAAATAATAAAAGTTTAATATTTGGATAATCTTTACAGCATTTTTTAATTAATTTTAAACAAAAAAGAGTAAACACATGAATTCCTTTTTTTATGTTCGACTTTAAAACAATTTTTACATAATTTTTAATCTATAAAGTGTTACAAATTAATTTGTGCTCTGTTTTCAATTCAATTTTATTTTAATTTTTATTGTATTATAATTAACTTTTATGACTTTAAATCAACAAGTTTTTGCAAAAAAAAAAAAAAAAAACAAAAAACAGTAAAAATATAAAATATTAAAAAATTAAATTGAACAAAATTAAAAATAATATTAAATACAGATACCTTTATTTGTATTTAATTTTGCAAAAAATATTTAACAATAATTATAATAATATTTAATTGGGTTTATAAAAATTAAATTTTTATTATACTTTTATTATTTTATATATATACTTATTATGTAACCCAGAAATGCCTGTTTATATACATTTAAAGAGTATTAATTAATAATATGTATATATATACACTTAAATATGCATAAAATTGTTGAGTTCAGGGAATTTTCATATTTTTTTTTTCCATTTTCTAACTTCCTAGTCAATAAAAACAAGACAAGAAGAATTCAATTAAAATATTCTGAATTAAATTTTTATGTTAAAAAAAATAGTATATGAGTATATAGAAAGCCGCGAATTAAATTTAAATAGAAAAAAAATATATATATATTTTAAAATATTCATATTATATACTTAACCCCATATAAAAAAAAGATTGTATGTAATTAAAATACATAGAAAAAAAAAAAACATAAAACTCTTAAAAAGTTTCCAATATAAGCAAAAATAATTTTATTCCTAGGTTTCTTATTCGGGTTGTTTTTTTTATGCTATTTTATAATTTTGTTTTTTTTTTTTTCTTAAAATGAGAACTACTTACATTATTACAACAATCTTAAGTTTCCTTTTCCTTAGAGAAGTACACATATAGCTACTACATTTAATGTTGGTATTTTTGTGCATTCTTTTACAACATTTAAAATTTGAAGTTTTTTTTTTTTTTTTTGCAAAATTGAAATTATTATAAGATAAGATAGTTGGAAAGTGCAGTATACAGCGATTAAAAAAAAATTTTCAACTTCTCTTTCAGTTAATTTATTAGTGCAAATATCTAACAAGTGTATTATAATTAGTAAAAAAACTTTAAAAGGGTTTTTAATAAAAACACAAAAAACAAAAAAAAAACATTGCACTTTTGTTTTAATTTTTGCGCTAAATTTCAATATTGTTTTAAGAAAGGAAATGAACTTAAGAGTTCTAGATTGACTGTCTGTTTAAGATTTTAATGGAATTATTTATGTTTTTATTTATTAGGTACTGTAGTACATAAATAGGCCAGGTTGCTGTAATCCCTGTTTCCAATTTGAAATTTGGAGTGGCTATTATGATATATAAATTATAAATTATATTATTTTTACAACATGTGGTCTGACCAGGACTTTAACTTGAGACCCTTCGTTGTAAAAGTCCGACGTCCTAAACTCTACGCCATCGATCGGAGTATTAAAGAAAATTATAATTGCAAACCATGTAAATGAATAGGACTTTATATTTAGAAATCCAAGAAAATTCTGTCTCATTGTTGAACTTGGGTTTCAAATATGGGAAATCAAGTTATGTTACTTGGAAGGAGTATAAAAAAAAAAATCATATATAAAAACGTCATGCAAAAGAAGGAAAACCCTTTTTTGGATTAATGGGTAGATTCAGAAATGTCATGCAACCCTAAAACGACAACTCTTGAAGTTGTCAATAACTTTTGAAATATTAAATAGATTTCTAAAACTACATATGAGCTTTGATCGGAACGCGGTTTAAACCCATGGTATTTCTATAAAATGTTGGCATCTATGAATTCATTGGATACTCTATGTTAAATTATTTTATCTTAATTTCAATGTAACTAAATATTAATATTATTATAGTAACGGTATAATTTTTTATTTTTCGTGTTTAAAATATTTTATTTCAATGTTCAGAAATTTAAAAAAAGTTCTCTGAGTAAAAGAAAAAACAAATGAAACAATGTTAGTTAAAAAAACAGAATAGGTTAAGTTGTAATTCTAATTTAGGTTATCAGTTAAAACATTTTATGTATATTATTAATTTTTTTTTTATTCTCTAAAACAAAAATTTATTGTTTTTTTTTTTTTTAAGATTAAAGTTAAAATTTTATATTTAAGTATATTATACATGTTATTAAATGTTGGGCTCGAATATCAAAAAATTATTTTAAGATTGTAAGCTAAGAAAATTAATGAGTTATTTAAAAATAGATTTTGATTTCCTCGAAAGTATTTATTTAAAAATGGTTTTTGATTTCTTTTAACTCAATATTGTTGTTAGAAGTTCTACCAAGTTTTAATTCGAAAATTTTTAAAAATAAAATTTGTATCTGATTTGTATCTTATATGTTAATGTATATTTTAATTTTAAATGCTTATTAAATTTAAAAATATTTATTAACAGCAAGCCTTTTAAAGTCAGCTAAAAAGGTTCAAATTTTAATGTTAATATGAAACTTGGAATACTGAAATTTATGTAGAAGATTAAATTCAGATATAATTTCGTTATTTGAGTCTAACGTTGTTTTAAAAGTAAAATAATGGTAGATGATTTTATTAGAAGTATTTTGAACTCTTTTGTTTTCTGGATGAGTTTTCATTTTAAAAAAATCACAAAAATTCGATGAAAAAAGGAACAAAAAGAAAAATGAATAATTTTCTTGAGTAAAATTATTATAAAAATTTTTTTTGAACACTTTTATTGGATAACAAAAACAGTTTTATGAAAATTTATGCATTTAAAGAAATTTATTACTTTCATTACAAGAAAATTTTATTATCTTAATTTTCAGAAATTAATTAATTTTTTTTCTAGGAAAATAAACTATAATTTAAAAAAGCATGAAGTAAAATTTTATTTTTTTTTTTAAATAATTAATATCAAATTACTATTATAAATTAAATTTGTAAAAGATGTGAAGATGTCCTAAATTTTAGAGTAATCCCACAGATTTTCATTTTCATATAATTTCAAAAAGTTTACAATGTTAGAATTAAATATTACTTAGGAAGTTAGTTATCGTATGAATAGTAAAATTTACCAAATTTGAGTTAATCAAATTATATTTATATATAATACAGTATATTGTGAATTATTATATATTAGTATAAAAGTTTTTGTGTACGTTACTAAATTTATATTTATTTTATTAAAAACGAATCGCATCCATTTTCTTTTCTAACATGGCGGTTAAAAAAATGCACAACTATTTATTAATTTATAAGTTATCATTTATTTTGTTAATTTTATAAAATTTAATATTTTCATTATATGTTTGGTCATCAAGGGAATTAATGAAATAATTTTTTATATATACCTTTATTATTTAAATATTAAATCTTTGACACACTTTAATTTCCAGTAGAAGTTAAAATCAAATTAAATAAGTATGTAAAATCATGAATTTTTAAAGGCCTCAATTTTCAAAATCGAAATTTAAAACAAATTCTAGAATTGCATATTTTATCTGATAAAGCATCTAGAAGATCCGGAACCATAACCGAATAAGTTTTTAATAATTTGTGGAACCTTTAAGATACCGCCCCTAGAGCTGCATTCAAACTCAAAATTCTTAAACAAAATATTAGAAAAACTTATGAATAGAGAGTGGAAATGTATGGAGATTTCAAGCTGAAGCTCTATGCTCCCAAGAAAATTAATATCATTTATATAATTAATTACTTTAAATAATATTATTTATACTCGTATAATCAATTAGTATCAGTTGTAGTTGACGAAATCGTAATTAAAGAACTGAAATTGTCCTGTTCCCACTTTTCAGAAAAAATTTTTGGGAAAATATTACGCAAAATTCTTGTAACATCCCATAATATTTATTTGGTTGATTATTTATAAGGAAATTCAATTAAATAAAATAGATTTTATTGACATGTTTATTTATTTTTACATGTACGAGTATATATATATATATATAATATGTACTATATATATGTAATTTTCAAAAAAAAAAAAAAAAAAAACCGAAACCCACTATGCTTCAAGTTGATAATGATCAAATATGCTATAAATTTACATGTATATATTATGCATTTTTGTCTATATAGATATGTATGTATATATTGATTTGTAATTTCGGTTTTTTGAAAAATCTTCATATATAAAATACAAAATAGTTTTTTACTCGATATATTATTTTTATTTTATTTGAATAAGAAAGAAAATTAAAATATTTTTAGGATTTAATTGAAATAGTCGATTTAATTAACGGAAATTTTCTTAAATATTAGTTATTCATATATAAATAGTGAATGCATAAAATTTAATAATATTAGTTTTTGAAATTTTATATGAATCAGTGGTTTCTTTTTTATGTTAGACCAAAAATCAAATTATGATCAGTTCATCGAATTTAGATGAAAACTCTTGAGATAAATTTAAAATTTGAAATGTTTCAAAAATTATTCTATAATAAATTCTATAAATTATTTTATTGTTTTTTCCATTGGGAATAATATACAGATAATATACAAAAATAAAAACCATTTTAATTTAATACTTATCATATTATCCTATGAACCTATATAATATTTCATTTTGAAATTTTGCAATACTTAAATGAACAAGCACATATTATTTATTTGCAATTTACTGTATCATAATTTACTCTTTTAATAGGAATTTGGCCCTTTTTTTGTAAAACACTCCAGAATCTTGGGATCCTGAAAGCAAAATGTAATAATTGTAAAAACCTAGTCTCAATTCAGTAGTAGAAGCTCGAAAAGGAAAAAAAATTAAACTACTTCCCAAAAAAAAAGACATATTAATTTTCTGGATGCTATTTTTTAGGGCTGGCTTAAGAGTCCAAATTTTTTTAATTTTTTCTTCCTATATTATGGTTCTATACTAAAATTAGTGATTACCTTTTTTCAAGTATGTTGAACTAACTGCTACATACCAAAAAAAAAGGTTTTTAAAATTTAGCACTATTTGAATTCAAAAAAGAAACCAATCTCATTTGTAAATAGACACATTTCATTGGAAAAAAGGACCAAGTTCACGTGAAAAGAGTATATATGTAATTATAATAATAATAATCTTTTTTTAGTATACAAAGTTTAATTAAATATTTAAAATCTGAACATAAAATTTTGAAAAAAAAAAAACGTAATACGAAATTTTAGTGATATTTTGAGGTGAATGAAAGTAAATAAATGAATATGAACAAAATATTATTTTGTAAACCATTTATAATGATTTGTTTAAACCAACTGTCTTCTGTTTTATATAATAACAAATCAATACCTTAAATTTCATTACTTTTTGATTTAATTTTTTAGTTTAAATTACTTATTTAATATCATTTGCTAAATCTATAAAATTTTTTTAATAAAATTATATATTAATCATATTCATGTACTAATATTATGATTGTATTGTGCTAATATTTCCCACTGGAACGTCATAAATAATTGCTTTAATATTAAATTAAATTCTGTTAAATTTTTTTCAGCAGAAATTTAGAATTTATAATATAATTAAAATTTTGTTATGTTTTTCTTCCGAAATTTGTTTCAAAATTTTATTAATAAAAACTTTTATAATTAATTTTTAATGTTAATTAATTAATATATATAAGTTATTAAATATTATTTTTAGAAAATTTGTAGAAATTAATTAATTATATTTTTCTGAAAAAATTTATTAAAAATTTATTAAAATGTTAAATGCATAAAATATGTTTTGTGAAAATTGAATTCTTAATTTAATTACATTCTGAAATATTTAATTTAAAATTTTTAAATTAGTTTCGAAATATTTTGCAAAATACCAAAATAACCCTAGAAGTATGCAATATCTTTTTAAAGCAAATGCAGAAATTTTTAATTGTACATTGCATTTAAATATTTAATAAATATGGTTTTTATTCATGATTATTTGTTAAATTTTATAATTAATATTACAAAATTATAGATAAGTTAAGTTATAAAAATTATTAAATTACAGATCTAGATTTCTTTTATCAAAGTTTAAATATATATTTTTTTTTGTGTTTTCTGATATTTAAAAAAAATTATGCTTTTATTTTTTGTTGATATAAAAAAAATGTTTATTTATAAATTTCAATAAAAAAATAAAAAAAAAATAAAAAGCGAAGAAAAACAAAAAAAAAACAAAACCAAAACATTAAAATAAAAATGTCAGAACGTGGAAAAGGTAGTAAACAAACTGCTGGTATTACTAGTGCCAGTGCGAGCAGCACATCAAACAAACCAAATAATAATAAATCAAAAATAAAAGCAAAAACAAATTCAAATCGAGCTGGAATTACATTTCCTGCCAGTCGTGTTTTACGTCATTTACGTAAAGGTAATTTTTCTAAACGTACTGGTATAGGTTCTGGTGTTTATTTAGCTGCTGTTTTAGAATATTTAACAGCTGAAGTGCTTGAATTGGCGGGTAATGCTGCAGCTGATAATAAAAAGTTACGTATAACACCAAGACATTTACAATTGGCGGTACGTAATGATGAGGAATTAAATAAATTATTAGCAAATGTTACAATTGCAGAAGGTGGTGTTTTACCAAATATACATGCAGTATTATTACCACGAAAAACTGACAGAAGAAGTATGAACACTTCTAAAGAATAAAAATTTTTTTATTTATTTTTTGTGTTTTTAATTGTATTTTAAATATTTGGTGTTTGTGTATGTGGTAATTTATTCAGAATTAAATATACTATAGAAAAAAAAAATGCAAAATAAAATTTACAAAAAAATAAAATAAATATACAAAAATAATAAAAAACAAATATATTTTAAACACCTTTGATCTAATTTTTAGAAAAAGGTTTTTTCTTTCTCACATCGGACAAATTTTAAGAAAAGCCTGAATGGAAACAATGAATATAATAGAAGAAGTATTTTGGGCAACTTTTGAGTTTTTAATTAAAGCGATTATGAAATAGCATTAATTTAAGCTTTGTGATTAGGGAAACGGTACTAATGCGCTTTTTGAGATCACATTCATATGCGAAGGAATAAACTGCTTAAACCAAATTTCGAATTCAAAATTATGAAGATTATATGTATCAATATTCATGAATAATGCCCTTAAGCTCATCAGCACAATTCCCGCCATTAAAATTACAAGTCTCTACATTTTCATTTAAAAATGTTACTCAACAAATATTTTAATGAAGTTTAAATATGCATTATTAAAGAAAATCCCTGAATTGATTTTCATTTTTAAATAAAATAAATAAAAATAAACAAAAAAAAAAAACAAATTTTAACAATACACGAGTAGTGTTTAAAAATAAATACAATTTTAAAAAACTGCATCACAGACTTAAAAAATCTGTTTTTTTTTTTTAAATGCATAAATTTGTATGCATATTTTTTCCATATTTTAAATTCAACTATTTTGTATATGCATTTAATTATTTAAAATAAATTTTTCTTTATATATATGACGCAAAAATTATATAAAAATTTTTTCAACTTGTTTAATGAAAGAACAAAAATGAATAAGAATTCAAATGAATGAAAGAACAAAATAATAAGAATTTTCCCGTAGGGTTTAAAAAAAAACAATCATAGAAAAAAAGAAAATGAAAATAATTAAATAGAAAAGATCATATGTTTTTTTTCGGTATATTTGAAGTTTTTTCTTTGCTTTTCTTTTCTTTTGAAATTTGATTTAGAAAATCATTTTTAACAATTTAAATTTTCACCACAATTCACCACACCAAACAACTCTCATATAGAGTAAAAAATTGAAACTATGAAGAAGAAAAGCAGATTTCAATTTCTGCTCTAATTAATTTAAAGTATCATTTGCATACAGGTGCATGTGCATGTATATATTTTATATGTACTGTATCCATATATATTTATGTGCATACAAGTGTAAATAGTAATTCTTTTCACTTCTATTTTTAATCTGTTTTGTTATTTATATATAGTTTTTTTTTATGTCTTTCTTTAATTGTTGATATGTAAGTGTCATTATTCTTGGGATACTTTATTTTCCATTTTTTTTTATTGAAATATATTTCGAAAATTGTCTTTTAGTTTATAATATGAATTTTGGTTGTTGAACTTTTGATTGGCATATGTTAGTTGTTGGAAACAGTTTATAAATCATATATATAAATTAACTCTTCTGTCAAATGATGAACTAAAAATATCTTTCACTAATTTGTGACTTAAAGTTTTGCACCAACAAGTTATTACTAATAATTATCATTAAAAATTATTTCGATTAATGTTTTGTTGCACCAAAGCCATCTTTTATAATTAACTAATAAGTCGATTAGTAAAAAACGTTGACTTATCAAAAAAATGATAACTGGATTAGTTATTAATGGTTGGTGCAATAGGGACCAGTTATCTTGTGCGGATTACGGACTATGTATAATAACTTTGTAGGTCGAGTTAATGTTAAGGGTTTAATGTCAGTTCGGTGACGCTCATATGAAATGAATGCCTATGAACACATTGTGACAGAAGCTAAAAGTCATACGTCGTTCTTATTCATGTCTAGTACAAGCAGTTTGTGACAAAAATGAATGAAGAAACTAGTGCTTTGATTTTTATAAATTTATTTATTTATTTGTAGTACCAGACAATAGTAAATATTCTCTGATAATATCAATCCTTTGCCTATTTAATATTTGGAATATTTGGATTTGGATATTTAATATTTATTTATATTAAATTATTTTAACATGCACTATGTACTTTTTTATTTGATATGATCCGACCAGGATTTGAACCCGAGACTTTTCGATTAAAAAGTCGCCACTTTCGATCAGATGAATTTTTATTAATTATAAAATGTTTTTGGGATACTCTGTGGCAAAGATAAGTAATCCGAGTATTAAAAACTCGATTTTATTACTAAGGAAAATTTTAATTTATTTTGTTTTTAATAGTTGTAACAATAGTACAATTAGTTTAGATATTAAGTACTTTATAGTTATCAATTGTAACTTATTAGTTGTTACTGTTTACTTATTTTTTAAAACAGTTGTTAATAGTTTTTTTATAGTTGTTATTTTTGTTATTTATTGAGATAAAAAAAAAAACCAAAGTTTCACAGTTGAAATAACATAAAAAATGTCCTAGATATGTAATAAATAGAAAAATAGTTATTTTCTCATTTTACCTAATACAATATGTTTATTTTTTATACCCGTGCATACATATATGACATCGGGTATATTAGATTTGCTCCTCCGTTTGTAACGCATCGATCTAGACGAGCTAGATATAGTGTCAAGGGTACGTATCGGCTCAGAATCGAAAAATTAGTCGATCTAGCTATGTGTGTCTGTCCGTCCGTCCGTCCGTCCGTCCGTCCGTCCGTCCGTCCGTCCGTCCGTCCGTGTGTCAGCACGATAACTCAAAAACTAAAAGGGCTAGAGTCTTGAAATTCACACAAAGTCATTTTTAGACAATTTCTAGGTTCCCTATTGTTTTTGGTTAAAATCGGACCAAGGCTTCGGGGAGCTGCCATACAACTTTTTTGCACCAATATGAATTTCTTCAAAACTAATTATACTACGGGGATAAAAATTACACACGGTTAGTTTTATAATGACTCCGGCACTTATATGAAGTTTCAAAATGTTAGGGCCCCATTTTCGGGGGGCTGCCATACAACTTCTTTGCACCAATATGAATTTCTGCAAAACTAATTATACTACGAGGCTGAAAATTACACACGGTTAGTTATATAATGAATCGAGCACTTATATGAAGTTTCAAAATGTTAGGGCCCCATTTTCGGGGGGCCGCCATACAACTTATTTGCACCAATATGAATTTCTTCAAAACTAATTATAGTACGACGATAAAAATTACACACGGTTATTTATATAATGAATCGAGCACTTATATGAAGTTTCAAAATGTTACGGCCCCATTTTGGGGGGGCTGCCATACAAAGCTTTCGATTCAATAACTGCGAATCTAATGAAGCTACAAGGTTAAAATTAAAATTGGGCAGGTAAAGTAATAGGGCAAGTTAGTTGGCAAAGTCGGACATCACTCGGACCATCGGAATTTTAGGGTGGGCCATTTTTTTTTTTTTGTTTTTTTTTTGTTTTTTTTTTTTTTTTTTTTTAAGCTAAAGTTATGGGACAATGAATGAAAATTTTGTTTTTTTTTTTGTGATTTTTTTTTTTTTGTTAATTTTTTTTTTTTTGTTAATTTTTTTTTTTTTTTTTTTTAAGCTAAAGTTATGGGACAATGAATGAAAATTTTGTTTTATGTTTTGTGATTTTTTTTTTTTTTGTTTTACGTCAAAATTATGGAGTAATTAGTTAAATGTATAAGGGAAGTATATTACGGTTTATTTTATACACCATAGTGGGTATGCACGGGTATCTAAAAGTTGACAAGGGCAACTATAATCTTCCTCGTTTTAAATCGTTTTAAATTATAAATTTGCATATTTTTTTTTATACATATATTTATTTACATGTACATATACTTAAGTTATTTTTTTAATATATAGAAATATTTTTAATTGTACGAGTCTTAAATGGCAAAATAGTTAAACTATTTATTTCATATTCTTTAATAATTAAATTAATTTTATTAAATTACTAGGTATTATGTGATGCTTGGAAATAATGTCTCAAGCAATACAGCTGAATTTCATTTTCTGACTTTTACTCTGTAACCTCAAATTAGGCGTTCAAATAAAGTGATTCTTTGAGTTTTATTTTATTCTACAAATTTTAATTAATATTACAATTGTAGATAATTTCGTTTTCAAACCAAAGTCCAATTGATTCTGTACTATACAAGAGTTAAAGAATTTTATTAAGGTATATAAGTTGGTGAAATGTCTTCGTAATTTACAATATGGTAAAATGAATAAATCAAGGAAGTCTTGATTTTCCTACTGCAAAAATTAGGTGCTTGATTCGATTTTATGCTAGAAAGAATTAAATCAAAACCTCTCAAGGATTGAAGTTAAAGAAAACAAGGAACTTGCTTTTAATAATCTATTTTAACTGTCGGAATTAATCTTACTTATATCTAAAGGTTATACTAAACTATTTCACTAGATATGTCAGCTGGTAATTGTGCTAGGCTTAGTTTAAAGGACATCAGATAACGTTATTTTAATCGACAACTTTGATTGCTATAATCATTTCGAGATCAAAAATAATTTTTACGCATATTAGGTACAGAGAAATAACAAAAGAATTCTTATTTATCTTCAGAAATAGGTTAAGTCGGACTCAAAACGATATATTGGAATCGATTCTGCAAATAAATTTTTATAAAGTTAAAATTATATTATAGATATCATTTATTAGAAGATAGTAGTCATCGTTCTATTGGACTAATATATAGTTTTATTTTTTAATGTATTATAATGTATATATATAATACTTATATAATAGGTACATATATTCTAATAGTTTCAAGTATACAAATAATTTGCAAAACCAACAAACTAAAATAATAAAATAAAATTTAAAAGTTTCCGCAAAATTTTATTTAACTTTCTTACTAAAATTGAGGAAAAAAAATAAAAGAATTTTTTTCTCTGGTTCTTCAAAAAATTCATTTTAAAGTTTTTGTTTTCTATTAAGAGGTATTCTTTACTCTGAAGAATGCAATGATTGCAAAGTAAGTATTTTTTTTTTTGATAAACTTTTAAGTTTAATAGATTGTAATTATCATCAATTTTTTAGTATTTCTTTTTAATTTTTTTTTTTTTTAAGTGAATATGTTTCAAAGTAAATTTTGAAGTATAATCTCTTTGCTCTAAGAAAATAAAAATTGAAGAAGTATATATAACATGTACATATGTACATATATATTTAAGTAAAAACATAAAAAAAAAATAGAGCAATTAATATTTATTTTGATAATTGTATACTAATTGAAAAACTAATGATTTCAATTTTATCTATATGTACATACAATATTGCAATATTAAAAAATTTTTGAAATTATTTTAAAAATTTATTTTGCATTTTTTATTAAAAAAGATTTTCAATATATTTTTAAAAAAGTTCAACTATGAAAGATTGTTAAGTATAAGTGTTTTTACATATCATTATTTTGAATTTTTATATTTTGATTTTGACCAAAATTTCAAAAGAAAACTTATTTTAATATTTTGGAAAATTAACAAAATATTTTTTAATGGCTAATTTTGAATTGCAAATTTGCATTGAAAATTATTTCATATTAAGTTTCTTTACAAAAAAGCATTTTAAAGTTGAACTTGTTGAATTGAGAATCACAATGAGGATTTAGAACTGTAATAATATTATTAAATCAAATTTGATTTGTAATATAAATAATTTGCCTAAAAATATGCAATATACAGTAATATAAAGATAAGTAATGATATGGAACTCGATGACTGTTCACTGGGATCATTATAGATTAGAATGCTATTTTTAGATTTTACTAATACTGTTTATTATATTTACTTAGTAGTATTATACGAGTACTGTTTTTATGCTTTTAACTCCCACGATTAAAACGCCAAACATTTTTTTTGAAAATTGCATACTTTTAGGGAAATAAAATATGTATTATAATTCATTATAAAATCGTTTTAAAATATTGTATTATCATTTATGATATGTAATATTAAATATAAATAAATAAAATAAATAAAGTGATGAACATACGAATGGAGACGATGTGTTCTTATTTTTGATATGAGGGTTAGCTTGTACTTTCCAAACACGTTAACCTTGCTACTTTCAATATTTTCTATCAATTGGCAAGTAGTATTTTTTATTTTATATTTTTGTAGATTTTAAATTTATTTTATTATATTTGGTCACTATGGGGATTTGTAAAGAAAAAGTATTTTACTTTGGAGTTTTTCCTGCACAGATCACAAAAATTTTAATAAGAAAATTAATACAGTTATTCAAATCCCCTTTTAGTAGAATGTGTACCAAATATAATAACAATATATTTCAAAAACCCATAAATCTTATGTGATATGTTATATTAAATAAATAAATGAAATTTTATATAGAAATTGTTTTATTTATAATCCTTTAAATTTCCCTATTAAATATAAGGGTTCTGAGAATCTATTAATATGATTTCACATGTAGTGTTATCAAAATTCTTTGAAATATTTAAGTATTTACTAATTCTAACTAATTAAAAATTATTAGAAAATTTGCATTAAAAATTTATAACGCATTTATAGAAATTAAATTTTTAAATTTTATTAAATTATTAAAAGAGATTAAATTATTTTTTAATATAAAACTATATTTTTTTTTTGAGAATTAATGTCCAAAAATAAAAACGTGTTTCTAACTGAACTAAAGGTATTATAAAATATTTATTCAAAACACATATACAAAATATTTAATCTCTGTTCTTAACACTCAGTTATTATAACCTTCATCAAATAAAAATTTAAAAAATAAAAAAAAATTTTTTTTAAATTATTACAAATACGCTTTTATATACATTTTTTTTAAATTTTAATTTTCTAATAGTTTAAAAATTTATTTTAAAGTAAAGATTATATATTTTATATTAAATTTTTGACCCAGTTTATTAAAAACAAAAAATATAAAAACAAAAAATTACTTTCAAATTTACTTTGATAAATCCTAAAGCCATTTTATTTTAGTTCACGAAATGCTCTCTTGTTTTTAATGTTAATTTTTCAAATAAATATGCTAACTACAGCCTTTTTAAAATAAATTTTTCAATAGAAATTTTAAAAACAAAAATATTGTATTTTTAAAATATTCTAAGAAAAAAATTTTTAAATTATCGAGAAAATAATTATAATTACACTAATTCAAAACATTATTTAATTATTTATTTACGTAATACTTGAAATTTTTTAAATCTCAAAACATTTTGATTGTACTTTTAATTTCAGAGGTAACTAAATTTTATGAACAATTAAGGTTTATCCACACAAGACCGGAACAGTGGCGACGCAGTGCAGTGCAGACACCGTATTTTCTATTCGTACTATGTATTGAGAAAACATCACGGACGTACAGACAACGTAATTTGTATATACACTTTATCGAATTATATTAAAAATCACGTTGTCTTCACTGACGTGATACGGGTGTGATTTTTGTTATTTTTGTATTGATTATATGCATTATGACAACAACGTCGGATGCAAAATAAAAAAAAATAACTGTCCGGTTGTCGTTCATTTTGAATATACTCATAAAAAATGCATAGAAGATTAAAAAACACTGCACTGCGTCGTCACTGTGCATCGGTTTAGTGTGAATCGACCTTTATATAGTTTGGGAATTAGATAGCAATAAGTATCAAGTTTACATTTCTATTTATGGAATTACATAAAATATTAGATTGGAAGTAAATACTATTAAATAATTTCATTTATGAGTTGGCTTTTTAAAATAATTTTGAGTAAAAAATTAAATTTAAAATAAACTGGTAAATTCATATTATATTGTATATAACTCATATAATATTATATAGGAAATTTATAAAGTATTCGATGAGTTGAGCTAGTTTTGTATCCTCATATTATAAATCCAATATCAAAAACGAAACCTATAAACATTATGGAAAATTATATATAAGGTCAATATATACCGAAGTTATACAATATGACTTATAACCTTAAATTCTGCAATTCAAATTTCTTTACCACTAAAATTGGAAGGAGATAAGATGTTCATTCCCTTCTTCTGATTAGTACGCTATGACGACGTTATGAAAGAGTAGGTTTGTTGCTGTTTGATACAGGGTTAACCTAATGATTCTTAAACTGAGGTCCTGCGACCAATGCGACCATGCTTAACTTTGAGTCCATAAGTAACATGACTACACATATTTATATGTTTAGTAAAATTAATACATTTTAAGTACAAATGACCATTAGTACAAAAAATAACAATAAAAGTAAGTAAGTACAACAAGCTAATATATATACATATATATATGTATATATATATATATATGTCACATAAGAAATAAAATTTATATCTCTTCAAATCATCAGGGTAATTGGACCAAATTTTTTTTTGTAAAAATGATCTTATACATATGACATTAGATCATTGTCATAATTTTAAAAAATTACTTATTTCATTTCAATCAAAAAACTTAAATAAGAAATTTATTATAAGCTTATTTTTTCATTGTTTTAAACCTAATGATTGAAAGTAACATTTCATTTAAACAAATCCTTTCCAGTTTTTTGAATAAGAAAATTGTTATGAATTTGATAACACTAACTACATAACTATAAAAATAAAAATAGACTAATCATACATTAATAACTAATCATATGAGTAATCATACATAAAGTAATCGTATTCTTTTTAAAATTCATTCAATTTCATATTTAATCTAACACTATATAAATACGTTTTTATACCCGTATGACTATATAGTCAAAGGGTATAATAAATTTGACCTTAAGTTTGTGACGCAGAGAAGGAGGGGGGGTAGATATAGACTCAAGTGTATGAATCGGATCAGAATCGAAAAATAAATCGATTTAGCTATGTATGTCCGTCCGTTTGCCCGTCCGCACGATAACTCAAAAACTAAAGGAGCTAGGATCTTAAAATTTTCGCAAATTCGTTTTTTTGCAATAGCCGCCATTGCTATTTAAATCAAGCCATTTTGGTCCATGGGTTCGGGTAGCTGCCATACAACTTCTTTTTTTATATGAGTATTACTACTCTGTACCTAGATACAACTGCGTGTCTGAAATTTTGTCAAAAGTAGTTTAATTTTATGGCCAAAGTTTCTGTAACCAAAGTATTGGTTGGTCTACTGCAGAGGGTTCGAGTAGCTGCTATACAACTTCTTCTTTTATATGAGCATTACACTACACTTAATAAAGCTGTATGTTTGAAATTTTGCCAAAAGTAATTAACCGGATGATATAATGTATATGTTACGGTCATACGAATATCCCAGAGTTGACACAGTCTACTCTACTACACTCTTTCTCGTTTTTTTAATGAAATATTTGTCAAAAAGAAGAAAAACTATATAAAAAACAAAATACAAAATAAATTAACTAAAGAAATCCAACCAAACAATGAACTATATTTTGGAACTAGAAAAAAAATGTCGGATAAACTAATATCATATCATATCATAACAACAATATGTTTATTCATTGTCCAGTTAATTTTGTAAAAATAATTTCATATAGAAAGCAAAAATGTAAATCCGAATCCAATAGGCTGCAAAAGGGATAAAATTATAATATCAATTTTTTGTTGTTGTTATATTTTCTTCTAAGTTTTTTATACTGTGTAAAGATTACAACAAGTATTGTAGTTGTGTAGTTAATGATATAGTGGTGTATGGTATGTAGTAAATATGTCAAAATATAGAAAATCCTTTTGACATATTTACAAATCTTATTCATTATATAGTTTAGTCTTTATGTATGAAAGTAAAATTCTCAATCATTATTTTTTTTTTCTTTTTGACATATCGAATATCATTTCATTTGATATATATATATATACACATATATACAAATCTTCAAATTTATAAATATGTATATGTATGTATTAATGAATATTTTGAAGACTTAATAGGAAAAAACAAAAATAAAATTGTTTGTAAAAATTGTCATTTTACTTTGCGTTATATTTATGAGCGACTTTGAATAATAAATCCTTAAATGTTTTGTAACTCTCCTTAGAATCTAAAAGATATATAACTACTATACATTTTATATCAAAATATTTTTGGGAATAAGTTTTTCTTTTTATTTTCATTATCTAATTTAATATGTATCTAAATTACAATAGAAAAGAAAGAATTAATTGTAAAATATAAGAGTTATATAAATTTCATAAAAAAATGTGCGTTTAGGATAAGTTTCAGTTTATGATAAGTGTGAATAAGATTCAAATCAGAATTCAATAAAGACATCTAGGTATTCAAAATTTATATGAAAAGTTAGCAGAAGCTCCAGGTGTTGATATTTATTATTATTTTGGGTGTGGAAAAACAACTGATTCAAAAAATCTTATAGGAAGTTTGTAAAGTTATATAGAACGTTGTAATTTATATTCATGTACAGTAACAGGTTATGGTAAAGAATTTCCCATCAACCCGTTTTTAATTGAAAGATCAGTTATTTCGAAACTTGACTTGGTTCCAGGCCCGAATAAGTATTTCCGGAACGTTTAGTGTTGCATAATGTATAGCCTTTTTTTCTTTCTAAAATAATGAAAAGAATTAGAATAAAAAAAAAATTGAAATAAAACTGAACTGATAGTCAGAATAGCAACCCAATTCCTTTATTTAAAATTCTTGTTTAATTTATCCAAATACAGGTTGCTTTACGAGTAAACGGCATCCTTGTAAGGGGTGATGGGGGAGATAAAAGCAAGCAAAAAACTTAGTATTAAAATAGGTCTATTCCTAACGGTTTTCGAAATAATGGGATTTATAAATTTTCTTTAGTTTTTGTTTATAATTTAGGATCAACCTTAATACCATTTTCGGAAGCTTACTAAATAAGCTATTTAATGCAACATGAAAAAAGGCCGGGTGACTTAAATAAAAAGTTATACAGCTTTTTGCATTTTCTATTCAAAAAATGTCATTTAAATTTTAGCTGTATAATTTTTTATTTAAAAGTCACCGCAACTTAATTTTTATATCTTTTTTATTAAATTTTTAACTATCAGTTTTTAATCTTTTTAATATATTTTATTTTCAGTTTTTTTCAGGTTCTAACTTTATATGTTTTAAGGAGTATTTTACTATTTATAAATCAATTTCAGGTATGAAAACAGTCCAGCTCTTATCCCTCTAGCTTCTAACAAGAAGATGACAACAAGTAGTTCAAAGTTGTGCATTGGAATAAATGAATAATTAACTAAAATTTTCAGTCAGTGTTGAAAGCAGTATAATAAATGAAGCGACATATGTTATTTATTTTTATATAATAAAATTCTATTAAGATTTTACATTCAATATAGAAAAACTAAATTTATAAATATTGATTACAAAAAAATTGGCATTTTTTAAGACCGAAAAATTAATACAGAAAGAGTAAATAAAAAATTCCTTAAAATAAATAAAATTTAAAAACAGTTTTTAGCAAAATTATAATCAAAGATGTCAAGATATGGAAAATGCTTATTCCTAAATTTAGGTTTTTAATCTATTTAATCTATAAAAAGTTCCAGAAGAAGTTTTTGTACTTTGATAGCAGTATTTGGAAGAATTTAAAACAAAGAATTAAAAATAAAACCTTGAATTTTGTGAAAATGATAAAAATAACTAACTGTCTCGGAATTGAAATTCATAAAAATCAAATCTCGAAAATTTAATATCACAACATTATTCTGTTTAAAAAATCATCTTGTCGTTTTTATATTAAATTTGTATTTTATTCTTTGAATTTCATTTCCTGGGCGCCTAGTACATTTTATGATTTTTTGTGTCATTTTTTGGCAGAATTTTTGTATTTATAGTTTTACAGGATGGGTTTTTAAGGCAAATGATGTCTTTGTATTGAACTTTTTCGATTTTTATTAATTTCAGTTCCTGGGTGCGTAGGATATTTCGTGATTTTTGTATATAATTTAATTAAAAGAATTTATGTTTATTTATTTTAAATGAGTGTGGTTCTAAAATAAAATGACGACTTTATATTGAATTTTTAAGATTAGCTTTCTATAAACTTCAGTTTCTGGGTTCCCATTATATTTTATGATTTTTGTGTAATTTTTTAACAAAATTAATTTTTATTTATTTTAAATTAATGATATTAAAACAAAATTACGTTTTTATATAAATTTTTAAAACTTGCGTTTTACAAATTTCTGTTCATGGGCGCCTAGTATACTTGAAAGTTTCTGTCTAATTTATTAAGCGGAGATTTGTACTATTAATTTTACAGGATGGGTTTTTAAACAAATTTGCGTTTTTATATAAATTTTTAAGATTAGCTTTCTATAAATTTCAGTTCCTGGGCGCCTAGTATATTTTAAGGTTTCAGTGTAATATATTGAGAGGAGTTTTGTATTTTTAATTTTACAAAATATGTTTTTAAACAAATTAGCATTTTTATATAAATTTTTAAGATTTGCTTTCTATTAATTTCAGTTCCTGGGCGCCTAGTATATTTTAAAGTTTCACTGCAATTTATTGAGAGAAGTTTTTTATTTTTAATTTTACAAGATAGTTTTTTAAACAAAATAGCTTTTTTATATAAATTTTTAAGATTTGCTTTCTATAAATTTCAGTTCCTGGGCGCCTAGTATATTTTAAAGTTTCAGTGTAATTTATTGAGAGCAGTTTTGTATTTTCAAATTTTCAAAATGGGTTTTTTAAACAAATTTGCGTTTTTATATAAATTTTTAAGATTAGCTTTCTATAAATTTCAGTTCCTGGGCGCCTAGTATATTTTAAGGTTTCAGTGTAATATATTGAGAGGAGTTTTGTATTTTTAATTTTACAAGATAGTTTTTTAAACAAAATAGCATTTTTATATAAATTTTTAAGATTTGCTTTCTATTAATTTCAGTTCCTGGGCGCCTAGTATATTTTAAAGTTTCACTGCAATTTATTGAGAGAAGTTTTTCATTTTTAATTTTACAAGATAGTTTTTTAAACAAAATAGCATTTTTATATAAATTTTTAAGATTTGCTTTCTATAAATTTCTGTTCCTGGGCGCCTAGTATATTTTAAAGTTTAAGTATAATTTATAGAGATGAATTTTGTATTTTTAATTTTACAAAATGGTTTTTTAAACAAATTTGCGTTTTATAAAAATTTTTAAGGTTAGCTTTCTATAAATTTCAGTTCCTGGGCGCCTAGTATATTTTAGAGTTTCAGGGCAATTTATTGAGCGTGGTTTTGTATTTTTAATTTTACAAAATGGGTTTTTAAACAAATTATCATTTTTATATAAATTTTTAAGATTTGCTTTCTATAAATTTTAGTTCCTGGGCGCTCAGTATATTTTAAAGTTTCAGTGTAGTTTATTGAGAGGAGTTTTGTATTTTTAATCTTACAAAATGGGTTTTTAAACTAATTAGCATTTTTATATAAATTTTTAAGATTTGCCTTCTATAAATTTCAGTTCCTGTGGCACCTAGTATATTTTAAAGTTACAATGCAATTTATTGAGAGAGGTTTTTTATTTTTAATTTTACAAGATAGCTTTTTAAACAAATTAGCATTTTTATATAAATTTTTAAGATTTTCTTTCTATAAATTTCTGTTCCTGGGAGCCTAGTATATTTTAAAGTTTAAGTATAATTTATAGAGATGAATTTTGTATATTTAATTTTACAAAATGGTTTTTTAAACAAATTTGCGTTTTATAAAAATTTTTAAGGTTAGCTTTCTATAAATTTCAGTTCCTGGGCGCCTAGTATATTTTAGAGTTTCAGGGCAATTTATTGAGCGTGGTTTTGTATTTTTAATTTTACAAAATGGGTTTTTAAACAAATTATCATTTTTATATAAATTTTTAAGATTTGCTTTCTATAAATTTCAGTTCCTGGGCGCTTAGTATATTTTAAAGTTTCAGTGTAATTTATTGAGAGGAGTTTTGTATTTTTAATTTTACAAAATGTTTTTTTAAACAAATTTGCGTTTTTATATAAATTTTTAAGATTTGCTTTCTATAAATTTCTGTTCCTGGGCGCCTAGTCTATTTTAAGGTTTCAGTCTAATTTATTGAGAGTAGTTTCGTATTTTTAATTCCAAATTAGCATTTTTATATAAATTTTTAGGATTTGCTTTCTATAAATTTCAGTTCCTGGGCGCCTAGTATATTCTAAAGTTTCAATTCAATTTATTGAGCGAGGTTTTGTATTTTTAATTTTACAAAATGGGTTTTTAAACAAATTAGCATTTTTATATAAATTTTTAAGATTTGCTGTCTATAAATTTCAGTTCCTGGGCGCCTAGTATATTTTAAAGTTTCAGTGTAATTTATTGAGAAGAGTTTTGTATTTTTAATTTTACAAAATGTGTTTTTAAACATATTAGCATTTTTATATAAATTTTTAAGATTTGCTTTTTATTAATTTCAGTTTCTGAGCGCCTAGTATATTTTAAAGTTTCACTGCAATTTATTGAGAGAGGTTTTTTATTTTTAATTTTACAAGATAGATTTTTAAACAAATTAGCATTTTTATATAAATTTTTAAGATTTGCTTTCTATAAATTTCAGTTCCTTGGCGCCAAGTATATTTTAAAGTTTCAGTCTAATTTATTGAGAGGAGTTTTGTATTTTCAATTTTAGAAAGTGGGTTTTTAACAAATTAGCAGTTTTATATAAATTTTTATGATTTGCTTTCTATAAATTTCAGTTCCTGGGGACCTAGCATATTTTAAAGTTTCAGTGTAATTTACTGAGAGCAGTTTTATATTTTCAATTTTACAAAATAGTTTTTAAACAAATTAGCAATTTTATATAAATTTTTAAGATTAGCTTTCTATAAATTTCAGTTCCTGGGCGGCTAGTATATTTTAAAGTTTCACTGCATTTATTGAGCAAAATTTTGTATTTCTAATTTCACAAAATGGGTTTTTAAACAAATTAGCATTTTTATATAAATTTTTAAGATTAGCTTTCTATAAATTTTAGTTCCTGGGCGCCTAGTATATTTTAAAGTTTCAGTGTAGTTTATTGAGAGGAGTTTTGTATTTTTAATCTTACAAAATGGGTTTTTAAACTAATTAGCATTTTTATATAAATTTTTAAGATTTGCCTTCTATAAATTTCAGTTCCTGGGCACCCAGTATATTTTAAAGTTTCAATGCAATTTATTGAGAGAGGTTTTTTATTTTTAATTTTACAAGATAGTTTTTTAAACAAATAAGCATTTTTATATAAATTTTTAAGATTTGCTTTCTATAAATTTCTATTCCTGGGCACCTAGTATATTTTAGAGTTTCAGGGCAATTTATTGAGATTGGTTTTGTATTTTTAATTTTACAAAATGGGTTTTTAAACAAATTATCATTTTTATATAAATTTTTAAGATTTGCTTTCTATAAATTTCAGTTCCTGGGCGCCCAGTATATTTTAAAGTTTCAGTGTAATTTATTGATAGGAGTTTTGTATTTTTCATTTACAAAATGTTTTTTTAAACAAATTTGCGTTTTTATATAAATTTTTAAGATTTGCTTTCTTGAAATTTCGGTTCCTGGGCGCCTAGTATATTTTAAGGTTTCAGTCTAATTTATTGAGAGTAGTTTCGTATTTTTAATTTTACAAAATGGTTTTTTAAATAAATTAGCATTTTTATATAAATTTGTAAGATTTGCTTTCTATAAATTTCAGTTCCTTTGCGCCTAGTATATTTTAAAGTTTCAGTGTAATTTATTGAGAGGAGTTTTGTATTTTTAATTTTACAAAATGGGTTTTTAAACAAATTATCATTTTCATATAAATTTTTAAGATTTGCTTTCTATAAATTTCAGTTTCTGGGCGCTTAGTATATTTTAAAGTTTCAGTGTAATTTATTGAGAGCAGTTTTGTATTTTTAATTTTACAAAATATGTTTTTAAACAAATTAGCATTTTTATATAAATTTTTAAGATTTGCTTTCTATTAATTTCAGTTCCTGGGCGCCTAGTATATTTTAAAGTTTCACTGCAATTTATTGAGAGAGGTTTTTTATTTTTAATTTTACAAGATAGTTTTTTAAACAAAATAGCATTTTTATATAAATTTTTAAAATTAGCTTTCTATAAATTTCAGTTCCTGGGGCCTAGTATATTTTAAGGTTTCAGTGTAATATATTGAGAGGAGTCTTGTATTTTCAATTTTAGAAAGTGGGTTTTTAAACAAATTGGCATTTTTATATAAATTTTTAGGATTTGCTTTCTATAAATTTCAGTTCCTTGGGTCCTAGTATATTTTAAAGTTTCAGTGTAATTTACTGAGAGCAGTTTTATATATTTAATTTTACAAAATGGTTTTTAAACAAATTAGCAATTTTATATAAATTTTTAAGATTAGCTTTCTATAAATTTCAGTGCCTGTGCGCCTAGTATATTTTAAAGTTTCACTACATTTATTGAGCGAAATTTTGTATTTCTAATTTTACAAAATGGGTTTTTAAACAAATTAGCATTTTTATATAAATTTTTAAGATTTGCTTGCAATATATTTTAGTTCCTGGGCGCCTAGTATATTTTAAAGTTTCAGTGTAGTTTATTGAGAGGAGTTTTGTATTTTAAATTTTACAAAATGGGTTTTTAAACTAATTAGCATTTTTATATAAATTTTTAAAATTTGTTTTCTATAAATTTCAGTTCCTGGGCACCTAGTATATTTTAAAGTTTCAATGCAATTTATTGAGAGAGGTTTTTTATTTTTAATTTTACAAGATAGTTTTTTAAACAAATTAGCATTTCTATATAAATTTTTAAGATTTGCTTTCTATAAATTTCTGTTCCTGGGCGCCTAGTATACTTTAAAGTTTAAGTGTAATTTATTGAGTGGTGTTTTGTATTTTTAATTTTACAAGATAGTTTTTTAAACAAATTAGCATTTTTATATAAATTTTTAAGATTTGCTTTCTATAAATTTTAGTTCCTGGGCGCCTAGTATATTTTAAAGTTTCAGTGTAATTTTTTGAGAGGAGTTTTGTATTTTTAATTTTTCAAAATGGGTTTTTAAACAAATTTGCATTTTGTTATAAATTTTTAAGATTTGCTTTCTATAAATTTCAGTTCCTGGGTGCCTAGTATATTTTGAAATTTCTGTGTAATATATTGAGAGGAGTTTTGTATTTTTAATTTTACCAAATGGGTTGTCTTTCTATTAATTTCGGTTTCCGGGTGCCTAGTATATTTTAAAGTTTCAGTGTAATTTATTGAGAGGAGTTTTGTATTTTTTATTTTGGAAAATGGGTTTTTAAACAAATTAGCATTTTTATATAAATTTTTAAAATTTGCTTTCTTTAAATCTCGGCTTCTGCGCACCTAGTATATTTCAAAGTTTATGTACAATTTATTGAGAGAAGTTTTGTATTTTTAATTTTAGAAAATGGGTTTTCAAACAAATTAGCATTTTTCTATAAATTTTTGCTCTCTATAAATTTCGGTTCCTGGGCGCCTAGTATATTTTAAAGATTCTGTGCAATTTATTGAGAGGAATTTTTTATTTTTAATTTTACAAAATGGGTTTTTAAACAAATTAGCAGTTTTAGATAAATTTTTAAGATTTGCTTTTTATAAATTTCAGTTCCTGGGCGCCTAGTATATTTTAAAGATTCTGTGCAATATATTGAGAAGAGTTTTGTATTTTTAATTTAGCAAAATGGGGTTTTAAACAAATTTTTATTTTTATATAAATTTTTAAGATTTGCATTCTTTAATTTTCAGTTCCTGGACCCCTAGTATATTTTAAAGTTTCAGTGCAATTTATTGATAGGTGTTCTGTATTTTTAATTTTCCAAAATGGGTTTTTAAACAAATTAGTATATTTATATAAATTTTTAAGATTTGCCTTTTATAAATTTCAGTTCTGAGCACCTAGTATATTTTTTAAGGTTTCAGTGTAATTTATTGAGTGGAATTTTGTATTTTTAATTTTACAAAATGGGTTTTTAAACAAATTAGCATTTTTATATAAAGTTTTAAGATTTCCTTACTAGAAATTTCAGTTCCTGGGCGCCTGGTATACTTTGAAGATTCTGTGCAATTTATAGAGACGAGTTTTGTATTTTCAATTTTACAAAATGGGTTTTTAAACAAATTAGCATATTTATATAAATTGTAATGTAAGGTGGATATTATTGAAAATGTATTGATGACAAATCAATACGGTACTGTGAGATTTTATAACAGAGGTTGGCCTATGACACAGTGTAGTTCCGTAATTGATTTGGATAATTTTTAGTGCATGATCCAATGCACTTTTTCAAACATTTAGGCGTGGTGCGCCGCTATCCAGTTTAAAAAAAAATAAAACAATTATTTCCTTTATTGGCAAAGCCCAAATTTATTTCTATATTGGTATGCTACAAATAATAATTCACATAGTGCATTCCAAGAACCTCTTTAAGTGGGTCACTATGTATTCTGTACACTCCGTTCTTTAACACTAAGAATATACCACATACAATGTAATGCATTGCTTATAATTATTATTAGTAACATATTGTATATTCATATTACGAACGAAATGAAAACAGAAAGAAAAAAAAAACAAAAATATAGAATGCAATATGATCCTTTAATTTGTAGCATTAAAATTATTTTAATTATAAGAATTGTCACAATAATGCTTAAACAATTATTTGCGGTGTATCACGGAATACAACTTATTGCAGTGTATTATGGAATTAAATGTAGATACACTACAAAATTTTCAAGATATGCGTTCTGTAAATTTCAGTTCCTGGGCGCCTAGTATATTTTAAAGTTTCAGTGTAATTTATTAAGAGGAGTTTTGTATTTTTAATTTTACAAAATGGATTTTTAAACAAATTTGCATTTTTATATAAATTTTTAAGATTTGCTTTCTATAAATTTCGGTTCCTGGACGCCTAGTATATTTTAAAGTTTCAGTGTAATTTATTGTGAGGAGTTTTGTATTTTTAATTTTACAAAATGGGTTTTTAGACAAATTAGCATTTTTATATAAAATTTTAAGATTTGCCTTCTATAAATTTCAGTTCCTGGGCGCCTAGTATATTTTAAAGTTTTAGTGTAATTTATTGAGAGGAGTTTTGTATTTTTAATTTTACTGGATGGGTTTTTTAAAAAAATTTGCGTTTTTATGTAAATTTTTAAGATTTGTTTTCTATAAATTGCAGTTCCTGGGCCCCTAGTATATTTTAAAGTTTCAGGACAATTTATTGAGAGGAGTTTTATATTTTTTATTTTACAAAAAGATTTTTTAAACAAATTTGCGTTTTTATATAAATTTTTAAGGTTTGCGTTCTATAAATTTCAGTTCCTGGGCGCCTAGTATATTTTAAAGTTTTAGTGTAATTTATTGAGAGGAGTTTTGTATTTTTAATTTTACAAAATGGGTTTTTTAAAAAAATTTGCGTTTTTATGTAAATTTTTAAGATTTGTTTTCTATAAATTGCAGTTCCTGGACCCCTAGTATATTTTAAAGTTTAGTGTAATTTATTGAGAGGAGTTTTGTATTTTTAATTTTACAAAAAGATTTTTTAAACAAATTTGCGTTTTTATATAAATTTTTAAGGTTTGCGTTCTATAAATTTCAGTTCCTGGGCGCCTAGTATATTTTAAAGTTTCAGTGTAATTTATTGAGAGGAGTTTTGTATTTTTAATTTTACAAAATGGGTTTTTAAACAAATTAGCATTTTTATATAAATTTTTAAGATTTGCTTTCTATAAATTTCAGTTCCTGGGCGCCTAGTATATTTTAAAGTTTCAGTGCAATTTATTGAGTGGTGTTTTGTATTTTTAATTTTACAAAATGGGTTTTTAAACAAATTAGCATTTTTATATAAATTTTTAAGATTTGCTTTTTATAAATTTCAGTTCCTGGGCGCCTAGTATATTTAAAAGTTTCTGTGTAATTTATTGAGAGGAGTTTTGTATTTTTAATTTTACAAAAAGATTTTTTAAACAAATTTGCGTTTTTATATAAATTTTTAAAATTTGCTTTCTAAAAATTTCAGTTCCTGGGCCCCTAGTATTTTTTAAAGTTTAGTGTAATTTATTGAGAGGAGTTTTGTATTTTTAATTTTACAAAAAGATTTTTTAAACAAATTTGCGTTTTTATATAAATTTTTAAGGTTTGCGTTCTATAAATTTCAGTTCCTGGGCCCCTAGTATATTTTAAAGTTTCAGGACAATTTATTGAGAGGAGTTTTGTATTTTTAATTTTACAGGATGGGTTTTTAAACAAATTAGCATTTTTATATAAATTTTTAAGATTTGCTTTCTATAAATTGCAGTTCATTTTTTATATAAATAAATTAGCATTTTTATATAAATAAATAAGATTTGCTTTCTATAAATTTCAGTTCCTGGGCCCCTAGTATATTTTAAAGTTTCAGTGCAATTTATTGAGGGGTGTTTTGTATTTTTAATTTTACAAAATGGGTTTTTAAACAAATTAGCATTTTCATATTAATTTTTAAGATTTGCTTTCTATAAATTTCAGTTCCTGGGCCCCTAGTATATTTTAAAGTTTCAGGACAATTTATTGAGAGGAGTTTTGTATTTTTAATTTCACAGGATGGGTTTTTAAACAAATTTGCGTTTTTATATAAATTTTTAAAATTTGTTTTCTATAAATTTCAGTTCCTGGGTGCCTAGTATACTTTGAAGATTCTGTGCAATTTATAGAGAGGAGTTTTGCATTTTCAATTTTACAAAATGGGTTTTTAAACAAATTAGCATTTTTATATAAATTTTTAAGATTTGCTTTTTATAAATTTCAGTTCCTGGGCGCCTTGTATATTTAAAAGTTTCTGTGTAATTTATTGAGAGGAGTTTTGTATTTTTAATTTTACAAAAAGATTTTTTAAACAAATTTGCGTTTTTATATAAATTTTTAAGATTTGCGTTCTATAAATTTCAGTTCCTGGGCGCCTAGTATATTTTAAAGTTTCAGTGTAATTTATTGAGAGGAGTTTTGAATTTTTAATTTTACAGAATGAGTTTTTAAACAAATTAGCAGTTTTATATAAATAAATAAGATTTGCTTTCTATAAATTTCAGTTCCAGGGCCCCTAGTACATTTTAAAGTTTCAGTGCAATTTATTGAGGGGTGTTTTGTATTTTTAATTTTACAAAATGGGTTTTTAAACAAATTAGCATTTTTATATAAATTTTTAAGATTTGCTTTCTATAAATTTCAGTTCCTGGGCCCATAGTGTATTTTAAAGTTTCAATGCAATTTATTGAGGGGTGTTTTGTATTTTTAATTTTCCAAAATGGGTTTTTAAACAAATTAGCATTTTTATATAAATTTTTAAGATTTGCTTTCTATAAATTTCAGTTCCTGGGACCCTAGTATATTTTAAAGTTTCAGGGCAATTTATTGAGAAGAGTTTTGTATTTTTAATTTTACAAAATGGGTTTTTAAACAAATTAGCACTTTTATATAAATTTTTATGATTTGCTTACTAGAAATTTCAGGTTCCTCGGCCCATAGTATATTTTAAAGTTTTAGTGCAGTTTGTTGAGAAGGGTTTTGTATTTTTAATTTTACAAAATTGGTTTTTAAACAAATTTGCGTTTTTATATAAATTTTTAAAATTTGCTTTCTAAAAATTTCAGTTCCTGGGCCCCTAGTATTTTTTAAAGTTTAGTGTAATTTATTGAGAGGAGTTTTGTATTTTTAATTTTACAAAAAGATTTTTTAAACAAATTTGCGTTTTTATATAAATTTTTAAGATTTGCGTTCTATAAATTTCAGTTCCTGGGCCCCTAGTATATTTTAAAGTTTCAGTGTAGTTTATTGTGAAGAATTATGTATTTTTAAATTTACAAAATGGGTTGTTAAACAAATTAGCATTTTTATATAAATTTTTTTAAAAATTTGCATTTTTATATAAATTTTTAAGATTTGCTTTCTGTAAATTTCAGTTCCTGGGCCCCTAGTATATTTTAAAGTTTCAGTGTAATTTATTGAGAAGAATTTTGTATTGTTAATTTTACAAAAAGATTTTTTAAACAAATTTGCGTTTTTATATAAATTTTTAAGATTTGGCTTCCATAAATTTCAATTCCTTGGCGCCTAGTATATTTTAAAGTTTCAGTGTAATTTATTGAGAGGAATAATGTATTTTTAATTTTACAAAAAGGGTTTTTTTAAAGAAATTTGCGTTTTTATATAAATTTTTAAGATTTGCTTTCTGTAAATTTCAGTTCCTGGGCCCCTAGTATATTTTAAAGTTTCAGTGTAGTTTATTGAGAAGAATTATGTATTTTTAAATTTACAAAATGGGTTGTTAAACAAATTAGCATTTTTATATAAATTTTTTTACAAATTTGCATTTTTATATAAATTTTTAAGATTTGCTTTCTGTAAATTTCAGTTCCTGGGCCCATAGTGTATTTTAAAGTTTCAATGCAATTTATTGTGGGGTGTTTTGTATTTTTAATTTTCCAAAATGGGTTTTTAAACAAATTAGCATTTTTATATAAAATTTTAAGATTTGCTTTCTATAAATTTCAGTTCCTGGGCCCCTAGTATATTTTAAAGTTTCAGTGTAGTTTATTGAGAAGAATTATGTATTTTTAATTTTACAAAATGGGTTTTTAAACAAATTAGCATTTTTATATAAATTTTTTTACAAATTTGCATTTTTATATAAATTTTTAAGATTTGCTTTCTATAAATTTCAGTTCCTGGGCCCCTAGTATATTTTAAAGTTTCAGTGTAGTTTATTGAGAAGAATTATGTATTTTTAATTTTACAAAATGGGTTTTTAAACAAATTAGCATTTTTATATAAATTTTTTTACAAATTTGCATTTTTATATAAATTTTTAAGATTTGCTTTCTGTAAATTTCAGTTCCTGGGCCCCTAGTCTATTTTAAAGTTTCAGTGTAATTTATTGAGAAGAATTTTGTATTTTTAATTTTACAAAAAGATTTTTTAAACAAATTTGCGTTTTTATATAAACAAATGAGATTTGCTTTCTATAAATTTCAGTTCCAGGGCCCCAAGTATATTTTCAAGTTTCAGTGCAATTTATTGAGGGGTGTTTTGTATTTTTAATTTTCCAAAATGGGTTTTTAAACAAATTAGCATTTTTATATAAATTTTTAAGATTTGCTTTCTATAAATTTCAGTTCCTGGGCCCCTAGTATATTTTAAAGTTTCAGTGTAGTTTATTGAGAAGAATTATGTATTTTTAAATTTACAAAATGGGTTGTTAAACAAATTAGCATTTTTATATAAATTTTTTTACAAATTTGCATTTTTATATAAATTTTTAAGATTTGCTTTCTGTAAATTTCAGTTCCTGGGCCCCTAGTATATTTTAAAGTTTCAGTGTAATTTATTGAGGAGAATTTTGTATTTTTAATTTTACAAAAAGATTTTTTAAACAAATTTGCGTTTTTATATAAATTTTTAAGATTTGCCTTCCATAAATTTCAATTCCTTGGCGCCTAGTATATTTTAAAGTTTCAGTGTAATTTATTGAGAGGAATATTGTATTTTTAATTTTACAAAAAGAGTTTTTTTAAAGAAATTTGCGTTTTTATATAAATTTTTAAGATTTGCTTTCTATAAATTTCAGTTCCTGGGCGCCTAGTATATTTTAAAGTTTCAGTGTAATTTATTGAGGGGTGTTTTGTATTTTTAATTTTAAAAAATGGGATTTTAAACAAATTAGTATGTTTATATAAATTTTTAAGATTTGAAATCTATAAATTTCCGTTCCTGGGCGCCTAGCATATTTTAAAGTTTCAATATAATTTATTGAGAGGAGTTTTGAATTTTTAATTTTACAGAATGAGTTTTTAAACAAATTAGCATTTTTATATAAATAAATCAGATTTGCTTTATATAAATTTCAGTTCCTGGGCCCCTAGTATATTTTAAAGTTTCAGTGCAATTTATTGAGGGGTGTTTTGTATTTTTAATTTTACAAAATGGGTTTTTAAACAAATTAGCATTTTTATATAAATTTTTAAGATTTGCTTTCTATAAATTTCAGTTCCTGGGCCCATAGTGTATTTTAAAGTTTCAATGTAATTTATTGAGGGGTGTTTTGTATTTTTAATTTTACAAAATGGGTTTTTAAACAAATTAGTATATTTATACAAATTTTTAAGATTTGCTTTTTATAAATTTCAGTTCCTGGGCGCCTAGTATATTTAAAAGTTTCTGTGTAATTTATTGAATAGAGTTTTGTATTTTTAATTTTACAAAAAGATTTTTTAAACAAATTTGGGTTTTTATATACATTTTTAAAATTTGTTTTCTTTAAATTTCAGTTCCTGGGCGCCTAGTATATTTTAAAGTTGCAGTGTAATTTATTGAGGGGTGTTTTGTATTTTTGATTTTACAAAATGGGTTTTTAAACAAATTAGTATGTTTATATAAATTTTTAAGATTTGCCATCTATAAATTTCAGTTCCTGGTCGCCTAGTATATTTTAAAGTTTCAGTGTAATTTACTGAGAGGAGTTTTGTATTTTTAATTTTACAAAATGGGTTTTTAAACAAATTTGCGTATTTGTATAAATTTTTAAAATTTGTTTTCTATAAATTTCAGTTCCTGGGCGCCTAGTATACTTTGAAGATTCTGTGCAATTTATAGAGGGGAGTTTTGCATTTTCAATTTTATAAAATGAGTTTTTAAACAAATTAGGATTTTTATATAAATTTTTAGATTTGCTTTCTATAAATTTCAGTTCCTGGGCGCCTAGTATACTTTTAAGATTCTGTGCAATTTATAGAGGGGAGTTTTGCATTTTCAATTTTACAAAATGGGTTTTTAAACAAATTAGCATTTTAAAATTTGTTTTCTATAAATTTCAGTTCCTGGGCGACTAGTATACTTTGAAGATTCTGTGCAATTTATAGAGAGGAGTTTTGCATTTTCAATTTTACAAAATGGGTTTTTAAACAAATTAGCATTTTTATATAGATTTTTAGATTTGCTTTCTATAAATTTCAGTTCCTGGGCGCCCAGTATATTTTAAGGTTTCAGTGTAATTTATTGAGAGGAGTTTTGTATTTTTAATTTTACAAAAAGGGTTTTTAAACAAATTAGCATATTTATCTAAATTTTTAAGATTTTCTTTCTATAAATTTCAGTTCCTGGGCGCCTAGTATATTTTAAAGTTTTTGTGTAATTTATTGAGAGGAGTTTTGTATTTTCAATTTTAGAAAGTGGGTTTTTTAACAAATTAGCATTTTTATATAAATTTTTATGATTTGCTTTCTATAAATTTCAGTTCCTGGTGACCTAGCATATTTTAAAGTTTCAGTGTAATTTACTGAGAGCAGTTTTATATTTTTAATTTTACAAAATGGTTTTTAAACAAATTAGCATTTTTATATAAATTTTTAAGATTTGCCTTCTATAAATTTCAGTTCCTGGGCGCCCAGTATATTTTAAAGTTTCAGTGTAATTTATTGAGAGGAGTTTTATATTTTTAATTTTACAAAATGGGTTTTTAAACAAATTAGCATATTTATCTAAATTTTTAAGATTTTCTTTCTATAAATTTCAGTTCCTGGGCGCCTAGTGTATTTAAAAGTTTCTGTGTAATTTATTGAGGGGTGTTTTGTATTTTTAATTTTACAAAATGGGTTTTTAAACAAATTAGTATATTTATATAAATTTTTAAGATTTGCTTGCTATAAATTTCAATTCCTGGGCCCCTAGTATATTTTAAAGTTTCAGTGTAATTTATTGAGGAGTGTTTTGTATTTTTAATTTTACAAAAGGGTTTTTAAACTATTTAGTATATTTATTTAAATTTTTCAGATTTGCAATCTATAAATTTCAGTTTCTGGGTGCCTGGTATATTTTAAAGTTTTAGTGTAATTTATTGACACGAATTTTGTATTTTTAATTTTACAAAATGGGTTTTTTAAACAAATTTGCTTTTTTCTATAGATTTTTAAGATTTGCTTTCTATAAATTTCAGTTCCTGGGCGCCTAGTATATTTTAAAGTTTCAGTGTAATTTATTGAGAGTAGTTTTGTATTTTTAAATTTACAGGATGGGTTTTTTAAACAAATTTGCGTTTTTATATAAATTTTTAAGATTTGCTTTCTATAAATTTCAGTTCCTGGGCGCCTAGTATATTTTAAAGTTTCAAGGCAATTTATTGAAAGGTGTTTTGTATTTTTAATTTTACAAAATGAGTTTTTTAAACAAATTTGCGTTTTTATATAAATTTTTAGGATTTGCTTTCTATAAATTTCATTTCCTGGGTCCTAGTATATTTTAAAGTTTCAGTGCAATTTATTGAGAGGAGTTTTGTATTTTTAATTTTACAAAATGGGCTTTTAAACAAATTAGCATTTTTATTAAAATTTTTAAGATTTGCTTTCTATAAATTTCAGTTCCTGGGCGCCTAGTATATTTTAAAGCTTCAGAGTAATTTATTGAGACGAATTTTGTATTTTTAATTTTACCAAATTGGGTTTTTTAAACAAATTTGCGTTTTTATATAAATTTTTAGATTTGCTTTCTATAAATTTCAGTTCCTGGTGCCTAGTATATTTTAAAGTTTCTGTGTAAATTATTGAGAGGAATTTTATATTTTTAATTTTACAAAATGGGTTTTTAGACAAATTTGCTTTTTTATATAAATTTTTAAGATTTTTTTTTCTATAAATTTCAGTTTCTGGGCGCCTAGTATATTTTAAAGTTTCAGTGTAATTTATTGAGACGAATTTTGTATTTTTAATTTTACAAAATGGGTTTTTTAAACAAATTTGCTTTTTTCTATAGATTTTTAAGATTTGCTTTCTATAAATTTCAGTTCCTGGGCGCCTAGTATATTTTAAAGTTTCAGTGTAATTTATTGAGAGTAGTTTTGTATTTTTAAATTTACAGGATGGGTTTTTTAAACAAATTTGCGTTTTTATATAAATTTTTAAGATTTGCTTTCTATAAATTTCAGTTCCTGGGCGCCTAGTATATTTTAAAGTTTCAAGGCAATTTATTGAAAGGTGTTTTGTATTTTTAATTTTACAAAATGAGTTTTTTAAACAAATTTGCGTTTTTATATAAATTTTTAGGATTTGCTTTCTATAAATTTCATTTCCTGGGTCCTAGTATATTTTAAAGTTTCAGTGCAATTTATTGAGAGGAGTTTTGTATTTTTAATTTTACAAAATGGGCTTTTAAACAAATTAGCATTTTTATTAAAATTTTTAAGATTTGCTTTCTATAAATTTCAGTTCCTGGGCGCCTAGTATATTTTAAAGTTTCAGAGTAATTTATTGAGACGATTTTTTTATTTTTAATTTTACCAAATTGGGTTTTTTAAACAAATTTGCATTTTTATATAAATTTTTAAGATTTGCTTTCTATAAATTTCAGTTCCTGGTGCCTAGTATATTTTAAAGTTTCTGTGTAAATTATTGAGAGGAATTTTATATTTTTAATTTTACCAAATGGGTTTTTAGACAAATTTGCTTTTTTATATAAATTTTCAAGATTTGCTTTCTATAAATTTCAGTTTCTGGGCGCCTAGTATATTTTAAAGTTTCAAGGCAATTTATTGAAAGGTGTTTTGTATTTTTAATTTTACAAAATGAGTTTTTTAAACAAATTTGCGTTTTTATATAAAATTTTAAGATTTGCTTTCTATAAATTTCAGTTCCCGGGCCCCTAGTATTTTTTAAAGTTTCAGTGCAATTTATTGAGAGGAGTTTTGTATTTTTAATTTTCCAAAATGGGCTTTTAAACAAATTAGCGTTTTTATACAAATTTTTAGGATTTGCTTTCTATAAATTTCATTTCCTGGGTCCTAGTATATTTTAAAGTTTCAGTGCAATTTATTGAGAGGAGTTTTGTATTTTTAATTTTACAAAATGGGCTTTTAAACAAATTAGCATTTTTATTAAAATTTTTAAGATTTGCTTTCTATAAATTTCAGTTCCTGGGCGCCTAGTATATTTTAAAGTTTCAGAATAATTTATTGAGACGATTTTTTTATTTTTAATTTTACCAAATTGGGTTTTTTAAACAAATTTGCGTTTTTATATAAATTTTTAAGATTTGCTTTCTATAAATTTCAGTTCCTGGTGCCTAGTATATTTTAAAGTTTGAGTGCAATTTATTGAGAGGTTTTTTGTATTTTTAAGTTTACAAAATGGGTTTTTAAACAAATTTGCATTTTTATATAAATTTTTAAGATTTGCCTTCTATAAATTTCAGTTCCTGGGCGCCTAGTATATTTTAAAGTTTCAGAGTAATTTATTGAGACGAATTTTGTATTTTTAATTTTACAAAATGGGTTTTTTAAACAAATTTGCGTTTTTATATAAATTTTTAAGATTTGCTTTCTATAAATTTCAGTTCCTGGTGCCTAGTATATTTTAAAGTTTCTGTGTAAATTATTGAGAGGAATTTTATATTTTTAATTTTACAAAATGGGTTTTTAGACAAATTTGCTTTTTTATATAATTTTTCAAGATTTGCTTTCTATAAATTTCAGTTTCTGGGCGCCTAGTATATTTTAAAGTTTCAAGGCAATTTATTGAAAGGTGTTTTGTATTTTTAATTTTACAAAATGAATTTTTTAAACAAATTTGCGTTTTTATATAAATTTTTAGGATTTGCTTTCTACAAATTTCAGTTCCTGGGTCCTAGTATATTTTAATGTTTCAGTGCAATTTATTGAGAGGAGTTTTGTATTTTTAATTTTACAAAATGGGCTTTTAAACAAATTAGCATTTTTATTAAAATTTTTAAGATTTGCCTTCTATAAATTTCAGTTCCTGGGCGCCTAGTATATTTTAAAGTTTCAGAGTAATTTATTGAGACGAATTTTGTATTTTTAATTTTACCAAATTGGGTTTTTTAAACAAATTTGCGTTTTTATATAAATTTTTAAGATTTGCTTTCTATAAATTTCAGTTCCTGGTGCCTAGTATATTTTAAAGTTTCTGTGTAAATTATTGAGAGGAATTTTATATTTTTAATTTTACAAAATGGGTTTTTTGACAAATTTACTTTTTTATATAAATTTTTAAGATTTGCTTTCTATAAATTTCAGTTTCTGGGCGCCTAGTATATTTTAAAGTTTCAGTGTAATTTATTGAGACGAATTTTGTATTTTTAATTTTACAAAATGGGTTTTTTAAACAAATTTGCTTTTTTCTATAGATTTTTAAGATTTGCTTTCTATAAATTTCAGTTCCTGGGCGCCTAGTATATTTTAAAGTTTCAGTGTAATTTATTGAGAGTAGTTTTGTATTTTTAAATTTACAGGATGGGTTTTTTAAACAAATTTGCGTTTTTATATAAATTTTTAAGATTTGCTTTCTATAAATTTCAGTTCCTGGGTGCCTAGGATATTTTAAAGTTTCTGTGTAAATTATTGAGAGGAATTTTATATTTTTATTTTTACAAAATGTGTTTTTAGACAAATTTGCATTTTTATATAAAAATTTTTAAGATTTGCTTTCTATAAATTTCAGTTTCTGGGCGCCTAGTATATTTTAAAGTTTCAGGGCAATTTATTGAAAGGTGTTTTGTATTTTCAATTTCACAAAATGGGTTTTTAGACAAATTTGCATTTTTATAAAAATTTTTAAGATTTGCTTTCTATAAATTTAAGTGCCTGGGCTCCTAGTATACTTTGAAGATTCTGTGCAATTTATAGAGAGGAGTTTTGCATATTCAAATTTACAAAATGGGTTTTTAAACAAATTAGCATTTTTATATAAATTTTTAAGATTTGCTTACTAGAAATTTCAGTTCCTGGGCCCCTAGTATACTTTGAAGATTCTGTGCAATTTATGGAGAGGAGTTTTGCATATTCAATTTTACAAAATGGCTTTTTAAACAAATTAGCATTTTTATATAAATTTTTAAGATTTTCTTTCTATAAATTTCAGTTCCTGTGCCCCTAGTATATTTTAAAGTTTCAGTGTAATTTATTGAGAGGAATTTCGTATTTTTAATTTTACAAAATGGGTTTTTAAAAAAATTAGCATTTTTATATAAATTTTTAAGATTTGCTTACTAGAAATTTCAGTTATTGGGCCCCTAGTATACTTTGAAGATTCTGTGCAATTTATAGAGAGGAGTTTTGCATATTCAATTTTACAAAATGGGCTTTTAACAAATTAGCATATTTATCTAAATTTTTAAGATTTGCCGTCTACAAATTTCAGTTCCTGGGCGCCTAGTATATTTAAAAGTTTCTGTGTAATTTATTGAGAGGAGTTTTGTATTTTTAAATTTACAAGAAGGGTTTTTTAAACAAATTTGCATTTTTATATAAATTTTTAAGATTTGCTTACTATAAATTTCAGTTCCTGGGTGCCTAGTATATTTTAAAGTTTCTGTGTAAATTATTCAGAGGAATTTTATATTTTCAATTTTACAAAAAGTGTTTTTAGACAAATTTGCATTTTTATATAAATTTTTAAGATTTGCTTTCTAAAAATTTCAGTTTCTGGGCGACTAGTATATTTTAAAGTTTCAGGGCAATTTATTGAAAGGTGTTTTGTATTTTTAATTTTACAAAATGAGTTTTTTAAACAAATTTGCGTTTTTATATAAATTTTTAAGATTTGCTTTCTATAAATTTCAGTTTCAGTTTATTTTAAAGTTTCAGGGCAATTTATTGAAAGGTGTTTTGTATTTTTAATTTCACAAAATGAGTTTTTTAAACCGATTTGCGTTTTTATATAAATTTTTAAGATTTGCCGTCTATAAATTTCAGTTCCTGGGCGCCTAGTATATGTAAAAGTTTCTGTGTAATTTATTGAGAGCAGTTTTGTATTTTTAGTTTTACAAAAAGATTTTTAAAACAAATTTACGTTTCTATATAAATTTTTAAGATTTGCCTTCTATAAATTTCAGTTCCTGGGCGCCTGGTATATTTTAAAGTTTAAGTGTAATTTATTGAGAGGAGTTTTGTATTTTTAAATTTACAGGAAGGGTTTTTTAAACAAATTTGCATTTTTATATAAATTTTTAAGATTTGCTTTCTATAAATTTCAGTTTCTGGGCGACTAGTATATTTTAAAGTTTCAGGGCAATTTATTGAAAGGTGTTTTGTATTTTTAATTTCACAAAATGAGTTTTTTAAACAAATTTGCGTTTTTATATAAATTTTTAAGATTTGCTTTCTATAAATTTCAGTTCCTGGGCCCCTATTATATTTGAAAGTTTCAGCGCAATTTATTGAGAGGTGTTTTGTATTTTTAATTTTACAAAATGGGCTTTTAAACAAATTTGCGTTTTTATATAAATATTTAAGATTTGCTTTCTATAAATTTCAGTTCCTGGGTGCCTAGTATATTTTAAGGTTTCTGTGTAAATTATTGAGAGGAGTTTTATATTTTTAATTTTACAAAATATGAATAAATTTTTAAGATTTGCTTTTTATAAATTTCAGTTTCTGGGCGACTAGTATATTTTAAAGTTTCAGGGCAATTTATTGAAAGGTGTTTTGTATTTTTAATTTTACAAAATGAGTTTTTTAAACAAATTTGCATTTTGTTATAAATTTTTAAGATTTGCTTTCTATAAATTTCAGTTCCTGGGCCCCTAGTATATTTTAAAGTTTCGGTGCAATTTATTGAGAGGTGTTTTGTATTTTTAATTTTACAAAATGGGTTTTTAAACAAATTAACATTTTCATATAAATTTTTAAGATTTGCTTACTAGAAATTTCAGTTCCTGGGCCCCTAGTATATTTTAAAGTTTCAGTGCAATTTATTGAGGGGTGTTTTGTATTTTTAATTTTACAAAATGGGTTTTTAAACAAATTAGTATATTTATATAAATTTTTAAGATTTGCCATCTATAAATTTCAGTTCCTGGGCCCCTAGTATATTTTAAAGTTTCAGTGTAATTTATTGAGAGGAATTTTGTATTTTTAATTTTACAAAATGGGCTTTTAAACAAATTAGTATATTTATATAAATTTTTAAGATTTGCCATCTATAAATTTCAGTTCCTGGGCCCCTAGTATATTTTAAAGTTTCAGTGTAATTTATTGAGAGGAGTTTTGTATTTTTAGTTTTACCAAAAGATTTTTAAAACAAATAAGCGTTTTTATATAAAGTTTTAAGATTTGCCTTCTATAAATTTTAGTTCCTGGGCGCCTAGTATATTTTACAGTTTAAGTGTAATTTATTGAGATGAATTTTGTGTTTTTAATTTTACAAAATGGGTTTTTTAAACAAATTTGCGTTTTTATATAAATATTTAAGATTTGCTTTCTATAAACTTCAGTTCCTGGGTGCCTAGTATATTTTAAGGTTTCTGTGTAAATTATTGAGAGGAGTTTTTTATTTTTAATTTTACAAAATGTGTTTTTAGACAAATTTGCATTTTTATATAAATTTTTAAGATTTGCTTTCTATAAATTTCAGTTTCTGGGCGACTAGTATATTTTAAAGTTTCAGTGCAATTTATTGAGAGGTGTTTTGTATTTTTAATTTTACAAAATGGGCTTTTAAACAAATTAGCATATTTATCTAAATTTTTAAGATTTGCCGTCTACAAATTTCAGTTCCTGGGCGCCTAGTATATTTAAAAGTTTCTGTGTAATTTATTGAGAGGAGTTTTGTATTTTTAGTTTTACAAAAAGATTTTTAAAACAAATTTGCGTTTTTATATAAATTTTTAAGATTTGCTTTCTATAAATTTCAGTTCCTGGGCCCCTAGTATATTTTAAAGTTTCAGGCGCCTAGTATATTTAAAAGTTTCTGTGTAATTTATTGAGAGGAGTTTTGTATTTTTAGTTTTACAAAAAGATTTTTAAAACAAATTTGCGTTTTTGTATAAATTTTTAAGATTTGCTTTCTATAAATTTCAGTTCCTGGGCCCCTAGTATATTTTAAAGTTTCAGGGCAATTTATTGAAAGGTGTTTTGTATTTTTAATTTTACAAAATGAGTTTTTTAAACAAATTTGCGTTTTTGTATAAATTTTTAAGATTTGCTTTCTATAAATTTCAGTTCCTGGGCCCCTAGTATATTTTAAAGTTTCAGTGCAATTTATTGAGAGGTGTTTTGTATTTTTAATTTTACAAAATGGGCTTTTAAACAAATTAGCATATTTATCTAAATTTTTAAGATTTGCCGTCTACAAATTTCAGTTCCTGGGCGCCTAGTATATTTAAAAGTTTCTGTGTAATTTATTGAGAGGAGTTTTGTATTTTTAGTTTTACAAAAAGATTTTTAAAACAAATTTGCGTTTTTATATAAATTTTTAAGATTTGCTTTCTATAAATTTCAGTTCCTGGGCCCCTAGTATATTTTAAAGTTTCAGGCGCCTAGTATATTTAAAAGTTTCTGTGTAATTTATTGAGAGGAGTTTTGTATTTTTAGTTTTACAAAAAGATTTTTAAAACAAATTTGCGTTTTTATATAAATTTTTAAGATTTGCTTACTAGAAATTTCAGTTCCTGGGCCCCTAGTATATTTTGAAGATTCTGTGCAATTTATACAGAGGAGTTTTGCATTTTCAATTTTACAAAATGGGCTTTTAAACAAATTAGTATATTTAAATAAAATTTTTAAGATTTGCCATCTATAAATTTCAGTTCCTGGGCCCCTAGTATATTTTAAAGTTTCAGTGTAATTTATTGAGAGGAGTTTTGTATTTTTAAATTTACAGGATGGGTTTTTTAAACAAATTTGCATTTTTATATAAATTTTTAAGATTTGCTTACAAGAAATTTTAGTTCCTGGGCCTCTAGTATATTTTGAAGATTCTGTGCAATTTATAGAGATGAGTTTTGCATTTTCAATTTTACAAAATGGGTTTTTAAACAAATTAGCATTTTTATATAAATTTTTAAGATTTTCTTTCTATAAATATCAGTTCCTGGGCCCCTAGTAGGTTTTAAAGTTTCAGTGTAATTTATTGATGGGTGTTTTGTGTTTTTAATTTTACAAAATGGGTTTTTAAACAAATTAGTATATTTATATATAGTTTTAAGATTTGACGTCTATAAATTTCAGTTCCTGGGCGCCTAGTATATTTCAGAGTTTCAGTGTAATTTATTGAGAGGAGTTTTGTATTTTTAATTTTACAGGATGGGTTTTTTAAACAAATGTGCGTTTTTATATAAATTTTTAAAATTTTCTTTCTATAAATTTCAGTTTTTGGGCGCCTAGTATATTTTAAAGTTTCAGGGCAATTTATTGAAAGGTGTTTTGTATTTTTAATTTTACAAAATGAGTTTTTTAAACAAATTTGCGTTTTTATATAAATATTTAAGATTTGCTTTCTATAAACTTCAGTTCCTGGGTGCCTAGTATATTTTAAGGTTTCTGTGTAAATTATTGAGAGGAGTTTTTTATTTTTAATTTTAAAAATGTGTTTTTAGACGAATTTGCATTTTTATATAAATTTTTAAGATTTGCTTTCTAAAAATTTCAGTTTCTGGGCGACTAGTATATTTTAAAGTTTCAGGGCAATTTATTGAAAGGTGTTTTGTATTTTTAGTTTTACAAAAAGATTTTTAAAACAAATTTGCGTTGCCACCAAAATATATACAGAAAGAGTAAAAAAAATTAAATTTTTAAATTAAAAAAATTCTTACAATTAAATAATTAATATTTAATTATTTTAATATTTATTTAGCTAGGTATAAAAGGGTAATGGAATACAATATAATTCCACGCACACATAGAAAATACCAAGAACTTGAGTTCCATGGTAACATTTACTACTAGGCATTTTTAAACTGTTCTTTTAAAATAAAAATTATAAAACTTTTTATTTTGTACTCTAAAACTTTTAATATTATTAAATTAACAAATCGCCCACAATTTAGCAGAAAGCAAATTCTTAAGACCAAATAATAAAAATTTATTAATACTTTCATTACAATTTTTTAAAATATTGTTTTCTCATTTATTCTTAGTTTCAGTTTAAAATCTTACAAAAAAAAATCATTAAAAAATTCATTTAAAATTCATTAAAAAAAAAAACTGAACTTCGGACCTTAAGCCCGCAACCTTGTAAATTACATTAAAAAAATATCATTTAAAAATCATTAAAAAATTTATTTAAAAAAAAAAGTTGGACCTAAGACCTTGTAACCTGGACCCCATCTTGGGACACAAAATTCTAAGATTTTCAATAAATTCCATTCGCTAAAAAAAAATTCCGATCAAAAATTCCAAAAAAAACACGTTTTTGACGTAAAATTTTCATTTAAAAATCACTAAATGTACTAGGCGCCCAGAGACTGAAATCAGCAGCAAGCAAAAATTCTTTTTAAAAAATTCAAAATAAATTGCATATTATCAGGCGAAAATTTGTCAGCAAAATGTTGAGAAAAAGTTGCATACTTTCAGGCTAAAATGCGATGTTATTTTTAGAACAAATGCGACGAATTTAGCGAGGACAATTGTATATCAGTTTATTGGAGCGACACCTATCGGAGCTGAATGAAAAAAAAAAAATTAGCCGAGACACAATTAATTAAAAATTTTTTTTTTTTTTTTTAATTTGCTTTCTGTGAATATCAGTTCCTGATCGCGTAGTACAATTTGATATTTTTTAATAATGAAAAATTGAAAATTTTGGGGGTATTTTTTTGGAAATTTTTTGGGAACCTATTTTTAAAAGTTTAGAGAGTATGTGTGTTTGGTATGTATGGATGTAATTAAAAAATATCTATTTTTATTTTTAAATATATTTTTATTTGAATAATTTTTTAAAAATTTATATGACAATTTTTTATAAAAATTTGTATGACATTTTTATATGAAATTTATATAAGATTTTTATGTACGTGTAAACTTTAAATATCAGGCACTGGGTTTTGATTGTTAACTGGATATGTTTTGGTTCTGATAGTGTAACAGGTAGGTTTGAGGGTTGAGCATGAATGGTGAATGTTAATGAATGAACTACCAAATTTTTGATAAACTTTGCACCAGTTTTAAAATATTTTCTGGACTTTTCTAATAAAACAGATGGTAACAGGTACTGGATTGAAATGTTTTGTTAATTTTTTTTTGATTTTGTTTGATTTGTCGATTTGACATTTCTTTTCTAAAAAAAAGTATAAGTAAAAAAATAAGATACTTTCGAATTTAGCTTTTTCTATTAAATATTAAGTAAAACAATTTAAAATTGATTAATTTATTTAATAGCTTTTATTAAATTGATATTTTTTGTGCCTGGTATCTCTGAATGTAGAACTCAATTTTGCCTTTGAGTTACTTTTAACACAAATTTTCTCTAATTCATGGATTAAATACACCGGCTATATAAACAATTTAACTGCTTCGCTTTGACTAAATCTTCTGTTTGATATAGAATGGCTTTTTTTTCTGTTATCTGATGTTAACTTAAAAAATGTTTTTACTTTGAAATATTTTTAGTTTTGTGCATTTTCATTTTAAGTTCTACATACTTCTACAATTGCCTCAATAGCTTAGCTGAACAACATAACAATTTTCATAGTATTTAGACTTTTCCTAATTGCAAACCATCTTTTCATCTGCTTAATTCATAAGATTTGCGTAAATTTGATTGTTCAATTTAAGGAATATTTCAACAAATTTCTCTAAAATAGTTTTTTTAAAATGAAATTTTGTAATTTAAATTCATTAAAAAGAAAAGCTTTACCTTCTTCTTTGATTACAGAATTAGCAAAATGCTGCAAAGATCATTTTCATGTTTAGTTTTCAGAAACTCACACGTTTATAGGATTATTTTACTTTTGATTTAAATTCTTTATTATTCTTAAATGAAAATATTATTTATCCCCTACTTTTTTTTCAAAGATCAATCTTTTTCTATGGAAAGGCAGGTACATTACTTTCTAATTTCAATTTTAAAGGTTACAAAAGTAAAAAAATTAATAAGAAAAAACAAGTTTTAAATATTTAAATGTTCATGTAGCTATATAATTCATCTGAGTAACATGTACTATAATATCCGTTTTATGCAGCAACTTACACATGCCTAAGGACACTACAGAAAATAAACTTAGGTCATAGATATATATTGCATTAGAATCCTAATATTTCCAATAACAAATCTGCGGTGTGCGGATACGTACTTCTCCATTAAAATAAAAAATATGCTTCTCCATTTAAACAAGAATAAGAATGTTTAATCTTGAATGTTTCAGATTCCAGTTTCATTTTTCCATTATAAAAAAAATGTCAAAATGAAAACCGCCATTTTAAAAAAGCTGTCAAAATTTACTGTTGTCATTAATTACATTAGGCCATAGAATTACTAGTACTAGAATGGCAATAGAGAAAAAATTTTCAGACAAATTTCAAAATTTGGTACGTGTACCGTTTGTATGTATTTCCTAGTTTCTCCGCGATTCATTTCATTTTGAAAGTGAAATTAAAAGAAACTTTTAGGTACGATTCAAGTAAGATATCAAAGTTAAAAGTAAATGAAAACAATTTAGAAAATATTATATTCAAAAAATTTGTGTGTTGTTGTGCTTTTTAAAAAAGATTAAATTAAATAAAGGGCTATTAAGATGGGAAGTAAATGTTGCTTAAAGAATTTTATTTTTATTTCTTGAGGTTTTACAAATTTCAGCCGATTTTTTTAAAATTATTTTAAAGGTATTTTCCTTTTGGTTTTTGCTTTCCATTTTTCATTATTGTTAAGTGACCGTTCTGTAAATTTACCAAAACATTGTCTATTTTTGAATAGAATAAATTTGAAAATCATATTGTAATGCTAAAATTTTTAAATAATTTTGTTTGAATAAAAAAAGGGTAAAGAAAAAACCTTTTAATTCTTTATTCGGAAACGTTAAGTTATTTGAAACAGAAATCAAAACCCTCACGGTTAACATAAATGTAGATTTCATATTTGCAAAAGGTTCGTTAATATTTAAAAATGGCTAAAAATGTTTATATATTCACAAGACTATAAATACTTTTTGTTTTGTTCAAAAAATTATGATTTGTTTATGATTTACTTATTTTCATTTCCACCATGAATAAATACCTTAAGATAAATCAAAATAGATATGTAAGTTAATTAAAATTAAACTAAAAATATACTTGTTGGGGACTCCATTATTTTTAAAAAAAATTGACTGCAATTTCTTGTAATATTATTTAAATTTTTTTCTTGATGCTTTGTTCAATTATATATTTAATATTAAAAAGGAAACATTTAAAATAAAAGTAAATTAAATCAAATAGTAAATATCTTTATTCGAAATAACTTACAATATACAAACTGCCCAATCCAAATGTATTTTTATGTAAAAATGTAAACAAAAAAACTAATGAGAAACTGCCTAATAAACATTCTCATTTACTCAAATATAAGCAATGACAGATGAAGTAGCCGTACCATTTGTATACGCATACGAAATTGCATATGTATTTTTTTGTCTGAATACCTCAGGATAGGAAATCCCATTAGAAGAAAAGAGTCGGGAACATTCTTTTGCCATTCTAGAACTAGTAATTCTATGCATTAGGCACACATGGTCTTCATTTTCTACAATTTAAAAAGTTTTAATAAATTTGCAATTAAGGTTTAGAAAGTTTTGAATTTTGATGTATGATTTTTAGATTTTTTATATCTGTACTCAATGCCAATGATTACAAATTAATACTAAAAGTAATTCGTATCGTACTTCGAGCTCATAGAAGTTTGCTAGCCTAGCACCCATGGCAAATATTAATCTGAATTTCAATTTATATAGAATCTATCAATTCTGACGCTCACAGTATGTTCAGCGCTCCTTAAACTGTCAGAAGTCTTATTACATTATTTTTTAAACATTTTTATTGGTTTGTGCATAACCTACAATAATTCAAAAGGCCTGGACATCTAAAGAAAAAAAGCTCAAAATAGGACTCCCGCAAATGAAATTTACACGTAGTCTTATGGGAAAACGCGGGAGTCCTGTTAAAAATGTTAAAATAACTCAAAAACTACTGATTTTTTTTAATTATGTTAAAAGAGTAAATTGAAATATCATCTTTTTTACATCATTTAGTAACAAAAAAAAATTTTAACTTTAATTTTTTCATTCATAAGTATGGATTTCAAAAAATTGCTTCCAAAAAAAATTTTAATAGGAAAAAGCTTCTTAGAAGCTTTCAAAAAGATTATTAATGTCGTAAATTAATGGTCAAAAAAAAAGTTGTGTTCAGTGGGAATTTGAATGAGTTTAATTATTTCATTAGAATATTAAAAATTGAAAAATATAAATCATAAATAAATGGAAATAAAAAATAAGTAATTAAATAAAAAAAATTAATATATATAATATACAATGCCTGGTATTTATCGCGTCCTTTGCGATTTATCTACAGTTAAGCACGAATCTTCAAAATGTAATTTACAAACGGTACTATAGGCTGTTGGTTGCCAGTTCGTTCTTCCAACAGCGTTTACCCATAATTTTTTTAAATTTTCTTTTACCGAAAATTTATAAGTTGTAACGTAATTCGTGCTACTGTTATAATTGGATTTACATCCAACAACCGAGCATTTACGACCCATTTTAAATAAATTATTAAAAAAGGCAATATAAGGCACTTAATAATTGAATTAACTTTGTTAAATTTCAAATATAATGTTTAAGAAAGTTAATTCAATTAAAAAACTTAAATTAGAAATTTGATAACTAAACTACAAGTACCTTTGTATTGTATATAAAATAAAATATTATTGAAGTATATTTAAAAAAAAAAAAATCTTTTATTTATAAAAATTATTTAATTCTTTATTAACAAAAAATATTTAAATATTTTTAAAATAATATTAAATTGAGATCAAAAATATTATTTTATTTTATTAAGGTACTTGTAAAATACTACTCTACACAATTTTACACTACGCAACTACTTTTTATTTGAAACTGTACTTATTAGAAAAAACTTTCTTACCCAGAATGTGGTACTCCATTTCCAATTCTTTCTTGGAAATGTGCTGAAAAAAATGATTTCAAATTTAATTTTTTTACGAGTGAAAAGAGAATTCTTTAAGCTTTATTTATATATAAATTTTATAATTTTTTATTAAATTTATATATATTAAAACTTAGATTGAATTTGAACTACTTACCGAAATCGTTGAAAAAATTTGAAATTATAGCTTTTAATTTAAAGGTTATGTTCACTAAAAAACATGATAAATGTCTATTCAAATATTTTTTGAGAATGTCAAAATGGCGGTGATTTTTAATACTTAAAAAATCATTGAATATATTTTGCTGTAAATATATTAAAAATTTCGAGTTGAAAGCTGAAATTTTGATATGTTAAAGAAAAAATTTCAAATTTTATTTTAATATAAAAATTATAATATTTGGACAATTATTTCATAGGGAAAACTCTAAAAGAAAATTGATGAAAATTTAAATTTTACCTAAAAAAAAAAACATAAACATAAAAGTACAAAAATTTTTTTAAGAAACGTCATTTGGAAGAGCTTTTTTTCACACACTTTAACAATGTGTACTAATACATTCAAATATTTTCGATGTCCAGGCCTTCTGAAAGAATTAATGTAGGTGGTGGTTTGTGTCAAATATTCAAATCAGAAAAGAAAATTTTGATTCTTGATGTTAATTTTTAAAAAACAATTAGAAATTAAAGTATATTATAAATAACTGGAATTGCTTTGTCCTTTCATCAATTTTCGACAAATGAATATGAATTACGAGAAAAATGTGTGATTTAGATTCTATTTTACTATCCGAAAAATGTTTGATAAACATAACATAATTATCTAAAATGTTTAAGATGGTACTTAGTTATTTTTATATTTTTTGTTTAATAAAAATTTTTAATTTTCATTTATATTGTAGGTAGATTAAGGTTTCAGAATGGCTTGAAGATGAATTGATGGAAATTATTTTGTGATATGCTTAGCAAATTAACTTAAATTAATATAATAGGTACTCATTACTCAATCATTGTACCAGCTGATAATTATTTAAAAGGCAATCGACTATCTCGGAAAAACTAAATAATTTTAATATGTTTTTTATTAACAAAACATCTCTTTAGGTGTTGTAAGTGCGATTATTATTATATAATTCGATTGTATTAATACATAAATATTTCATTCAGTAAATTTTACAAGATATGTATATGGAACTACCAAATGGAATTATTATATTGCTACATAGAAGATGTTCGTTCTATAATTAACAACAATACAAAAAAAATTTATAAATAAGGCGGATCCGGTATGGATACAATATTAGTTCTAGTAAATCAAATCAAATATAAGAAACTACATATTTAATGTTTTTTCAAATAAATGAAAAATAACATCAGGTGAATTAGCATCTCATAAAATTCGGAAACTTGCATCATTGGAAATTGATTATTTTATATTGTAAAATTTGTTGTATAAACAAATAAAATTGTAAATGATATTAAAAACTGAAATCTTTTAATTCAATTTGTATAGACTCCTTTTCTAGGTATAGGTTTGTATTTACAAACTGAAAATGCACCATTTCCAAGAAAAGTTAACTTTGCTTGCATGAGATTTACAATTTTTAAACAAATCATGCACACATAAATATTTATTGCAATTTTTAAGCTCTAACACTTACATATTATAATAATTTTGGAAGTGTAATTCCAAATAATTTACCTTAATTAAATTTTAAAACTATATTGAGAACTTCGAACATAAACTCTTTGTACTCTACCTATGCACATATATACTCTGCAGTCTGAAAACAAAGATCTGAGTTTTTTGTAAATCCCATATACTTCTAATAGTTACGTGTATTTTTAATTTTTCAGATTTAAAAGGTTTCAATTTAAAAAGTAAATGTAAAATTAGTTTTGGAGTTCTATATTTTTAATTTTACAAAATGTGTTTTTAGACAAATTTGCATTTTTATATAAATTTTTAAGATTTGCTTTCTATAAATTTCAGTTTCTGGGCAATTAGTATATTTTAAAGTTTCAGGGCAATTTATTGAAAGGTGTTTTGTATTTTTAATTTTACAAAATGGGCTTTTAAACAAATTTGCGTTTTTATATAAATATTTAAGATTTGCTTTCTATAAATTTCAGTTCCTGGGTGCCTAGTATATTTTAAGGTTTCTGTGTAAATTATTGAGAGGAGTTTTATATTTTTAATTTTACAAAATATGAATAAATTTTTAAAATTTGCTTTCTATAAATTTCAGTTTCTGGGCGACTAGTATATTTTAAAGTTTCAGGGCAATTTATTGAAAGGTGTTTTGTATTTTTAATTTTACAAAATGAGTTTTTTAAACAAATTTGCGTTTTTATATAAATTTTTAAGATTTGCTTTCTATAAATTTCAGTTCCTGGGCCCCTAGTATATTTTAAAGTTTCGGAGCAATTTATTGAAAGGTGTTTTGTATTTTTAATTTTACAAAATGGGCTTTTAAACAAATTAGCATATTTATCTAAATTTTTAAGATTTGCCGTCTACAAATTTCAGTTCATGGGCGCCTAGTATATTTAAAAGTTTCTGTGTAATTTATTGAGAGGAGTTTTGTATTTTTAGTTTTACAAAAAGATTTTTAAAACAAATTTGCGTTTTTATATAAGTTTTTAAGATTTGCTTACTAGAAATTTCAGTTCCTGGGCCCCTAGTATATTTTGAAGATTCTGTGCAATTTATAGAGAGGAGTTTTGCATTTTCAATTTTACAAAATGGGCTTTTAAACAAATTAGTATATTTATATAAATTTTTAAGATTTGCCATCTATAAATTTCAGTTCCTGGGCCCCTAGTATATTTTACAGTTTAAGTGTAATTTATTGAGATGAATTTTGTATTTTTAATTTTACAAAATGGGTTTTTTAAACAAATTTGCGTTTTTATATAAATATTTAAGATTTGCTTTCTATAAACTTCAGTTCCTGGGTGCCTAGTAAATTTTAAGGTTTCTGTGTAAATTATTGAGAGGAGTTTTATATTTTTAATTTTACAAAATGTGTTTTTAGACAAATTTGCATTTTTATATAAATTTTTAAGATTTGCTTTCTATAAATTTCAGTTTCTGGGCGACTAGTATATTTTAAAGTTTCAGGGCAATTTATTGAAAGGTGTTTTGTATTTTTAATTTTACAAAATGAGTTTTTTAAACAAATTTGCGTTTTTATATAAATTTTTAAGATTTGCTTTCTATAAATTTCAGTTCCTGGGCCCCTAGTATATTTTAAAGTTTCAGTGCAATTTATTGAGAGGTGTTTTGTATTTTTAATTTTACAAAATGGGCTTTTAAACAAATTAGCATATTTATCTAAATTTTTAAGATTTGCCGTCTACAAATTTCAGTTAATGGGCGCCTAGTATATTTAAAAGTTTCTGTGTAATTTATTGAGAGGAGTTTTGTATTTTTAGTTTTACAAAAAGATTTTTAAAACAAAATTTCCGTTTTTATATAAATTTTTAAGATTTGCTTACTAGAAATTTCAGTTCCTGGGCCCCTAGTATATTTTGAAGATTCTGTGCAATTTATAGAGAGGAGTTTTGCATTTTCAATTTTACAAAATGGGCTTTTAAACAAATTAGTATATTTATATAAATTTTTAAGATTTGCCATCTATAAATTTCAGTTCCTGGGCCCCTAGTATATTTTAAAGTTTCAGTTAAATTTATTGTGAGGAGTTTTGTATTTTTAAATTTACAGGATGGGTTTTTTAAACAAATTTGCATTTTTATATAAATTTTTAAGATTTGCTTACTAGAAATTTCAGTTCCTGGGCCCCTAGTATATTTTGAAGATTCTGTGCAATTTATAGAGAGGAGTTTTGCATTTTCAATTTTACAAAATGGGCTTTTAAACAAATTAGCATTTTTATATAAATTTTTAAGATTTTCTTTCTATAAATATCAGTTCCTGGGCCCCTAGTATATTTTAAAGTTTCAGTGTAATTTATTGATGGGTGTTTTGTATTTTTAATTTTACAAAATGGGTTTTTAAACAAATTAGCATTTTTATATAAATTTTTAAAATTTCCTTACTAGAAATTTCAGTTCCGGCGCCCCTGGTATATTTTATAGTTTCAGTGCAATTTATTGATGGGTGTTTTGTATTTTTAATTTTACAAAATGGGTTTTTAAACAAATTAGTATATTTATATAAATTTTTAAGATTTGACGTTTATAAATTTCAGTTCCTGGGCGCCTAGTATATTTCAGAGTTTCAGTGTAATTTATTGAGAGGAGTTTTGTATTTTTAATTTTACAGGATGGGTTTTTTAAACAAATGTGCGTTTTTATATAAATTTTTAAAATTTTCTTTCTATAAATTTCAGTTTTTGGGCGCCTAGTATATTTTAAAGTTTCAGGGCAATTTATTGAAAGGTGTTTTGTATTTTTAATTTTACAAAATGAGTTTTTTAAACAAATTTGCGTTTTTATATAAATTTTTAAGATTTGCTTTCTATAAGTTTCAGTTCCTGGGTGCCTAGTATATTTTAAAGTTTCTGTGTAAATTATTGAGAGGAATTTTATATTTTTAATTTTAAAAAATGTGTTTTTAGACAAATTTGCATTTTTATATAAATTTTTAAGATTTGCTTTCTAAAAATTTCAGTTTCTGGGCGACTAGTATATTTTAAAGTTTCAGGGCAATTTATTGAAAGGTGTTTTGTATTTTTAATTTTGCAAAATGAGTTTTTTAAACAAATTTGCGTTTTTATATAAATTTTTAAGATTTGCTTTCTATAAATTTAAGTTCCTGGGCCCCTAGTATACTTTGAAAATTCTGTGCAATTTATAGAGAGGAGTTTTGCATTTTCAATTATACAAAATGCGTTTTTAAACAAATTAGCATTTTTATATAAATTTTTAAGATTTGCTTACTAGAAATTTCAGTTCCTGGGCCCCTAGTATACTTTGAAAATTCTGTGTAATTTATAGAGAGGAGTTTTGAATTTTCAATTTTACAAAATGAGTTTTTAAACAAATTAGCATTTTTATATAAATTTTTAAGATTTGCTTACTAGAAATTTCAGTTCCTGGGCCTCTAGTATATTTTAAAGTTTCAGTGCAATTTATTGAGAGGTGTTTTGTATTTTTAATTTTACAAAATGGGTTTTTAAACAAATAAGCATTTTTATATAAATTTTTAAGATTTGCTTTCTATAAATTTCAGTTCCTGGGCCCCTAGTATATTTTAAAGTTTCAGTGCAATTTATTGAGAGGTGTTTTATATTTTTAATTTTACAAAATGGGCTTTTAAACAACTTAGCATATTTATCTAAATTTGTAAGATTTGCCGTCTATAAATTTCAGTTCCTGGGCGCCTAGTATATTTAAAAGTTTCTGTGTAATTTATTGAGAGGAATTTTGTATTTTTAAATTTACAGGATGGGTTTTTTAAACAAATTCGCATTTTTATATAAATTTTTAAGATTTGCTTACTAGAAATTTCAGTTCCTGGGCCCCTAGTATATTTTAAAGTTTCAGTGCAATTTATTGAGAGGTGTTTTGTATTTTTAATTTTACAAAATGGGTTTTTAAACAAATTAGCATTTTTATATAAATTTTTAAGATTTGCTTTCTAGAAACTTCTGTTCCTGGGCCACAAGTATATTTTAAAGTTTCAGTGCAATTTATTGAGAGGTGTTTTGTGTTTTTAATTTTACAAAATGAGTTTTTTAAACAAATTTGCGTTTTTATATAAATTTTTAAGATTTGCTTTCTATAAATTTAAGTTCCTGGGCCCCTAGTATACTTTGAAGATTCTGTGCAATTTATAGGGAGGAGTTTTGCCTTTTCAATTTTACAAAATTCGTTTTTAAACAAATTAAAATTTTTATATAAATTTTTAAGATTTGCTTACTAGAAATTTCAGTTCCTGGGCCCCTAGTATACTTTGAAGATTCTGTGCAATTTATAGAGAGAAGTTTTGAATTTTCAATTTTACAAAATGGGTTTTTAAACAAATTAGCATTTCTATATAAATTTTTAAGATTTTCTTTCTATAAATTTCAGTTCCTGGGACCCTAGTATATTTTAAAATTTCAGTGTAATTTATTGAGAGGAATTTTGTATTTTTAATTTTACAAAATGGGTTTTTAAACAAATTAGCATTTTTATATAAATTTTTAAGATTTGCTTTCTATAAATTTCAGTTCCTGGGCGCCTAGTATACTTTGAAGATTCTGTGAAATTATAGAGAAGGGTTTTGCATTTTCAATTTTACAAAATGGGTTTTTAAACAAATTAGTATTTTTATATAAATTTTTAAGATTTGCTTTCTATATATTTCAGTTCCTGGGCGCTTAGTATATTTAAAAGTTTCTGTGTAATTTATTGAAAGGAGTTTTGTATTTTTAATTTTACAAAATGGGTTTTTAAACAAATTAGTATATTTATATAAATTTTTAAGATTTGCCATCTATAAATTTCAGTTCCTGGGCGCCTAGTATATTTTAAAGTTTCAGTGTAATTTATTGAGAGGAATTTTGTATTTTTAATTTTACAAAATGGGTTTTTAAACAAATTATCATTTTTATATAAATTTTTAAGATTTCCTTACTAGAAATTTCAGTTCCTGGGCCCCTAGTATACTTTGAAGATTCTGTGCAATTTATAGAGAGGAGTTTTGCATTTTCAATTTTACAAAATGGGCTTTTAAACAAATTAGTATATTTATATAAATTTTTAAGATTTGCCATCTATAAATTTCAGTTCCTGGGCCCCTAGTATATTTTAATGTTTCAGTGTAATTTATTGAGAGGAATTTTGTATTTTTAATTTTACAAAATGGGTTTTTAAACAAATAAGCATTTTTATATAAATTTTTAAGATTTGCCTTCTATAAATTTCAGTTCCTGGGCCCCCAGTATATTTTAAAGTTTCAGTGTAATTTATGTAATTTATTGAGAGGAGTTTTGTATTTTTAAATTTACAGGATGGGTTTTTTAAACAAATTTGCGTCTTTATATAAATTTTTAAGATTTGCTTACTAGACATTTCAGTTCCTGGGCCCCTAGTATATTTTGAAGATTCTGTGCAATTTATAGAGAGGAGTTTTGCATTTTCAATTTTACAAAATGGGTTTTTAAACAAATTAGCATTTTTATATAAATTTTTAAAATTTTCTTTCTATAAATATCAGTTCCTGGGCCCCTAGTATATTTTAAAGTTTCAGTGTAATTTATTGATGGGTGTTTTGTATTTTTAATTTTACAAAATGGGTTTTTAAACAAATTAGCATATTTATATAAAATTTTTAAGATTTGCCATCTATAAATTTCAGTTCCTGGGCGCCTAGTATATTTTAAAGTTTAAGTGTAATTTATTGAGAGGAGGTTTGTATTTTTAATTTTACAAAATGAGTTTTTTAAACAAATTTGCGTTTTTATATAAATTTTTAAGATTTGCTTTCTATAACTTTCAGTTCCTGGGTGCCTAGTATATTTTAAAGTTTCTGTGTAAATTATTGAGAGGAATTTTATATTTTTAATTTTACAAAATGTGTTTTTAGACAAATTTGCATTTTTATATAAATTTTTAAGATTTGCTTTCTAAAAATTTCAGTTTCTGGGCCCCTAGTATATTTCGAAGATTCTGTGCAATTTATAGAGAGGAGTTTTGCCTTTTCAATTTTACAAAATGCGTTTTTAAACAAATTAGCATTTTTATATAAAGTTTTAAGATTTGCTTTTTAGAAATTTGAGTTCCTGGGCCCCTAGTATACTTTGAAGATTCTGTGCAATTCATAGAGAGGAGTTTTGAATTTTCAATTTTACAAAATGGGTTTTTAAACAAATTAGCATTTCTATATAAATTTTTAAGATTTTCTTTCTATAAATTTCAGTTCCTGGGACCCTAGTATATTTTAAAATTTCAGTGTAATTTATTGAGAGGAATTTTGTATTTTTAGTTTTACAAAAAGATTTTTAAAACAAATTTGCGTTTTTATATAAATTTTTAAGATTTGCCGTCTATAAATTTCAGTTCCTGGGCGCCTAGTATATTTAAAAGTTTCTGTGTAATTTATTGAGAGGAGTTTTGTATTTTTAGTTTTACAAAAAGATTTTTAAAACAAATTTGCGTTTTTATATAAATTTTTAAGATTTGCCTTCTATAAATTTCAGTTCCTGGGCGCCTGGTATATTTTAAAGTTTAAGTGTAATTTATTGAGAGGAGTTTTGTATTTTTAAATTTACAGGATGGGTTTTTTAAACAAATTTGCATTTTTATATAAATTTTTAAGATTTGCTTACTAGAAATTTCAGTTCCTGGACCCCTAGTATACTTTGAAGATTCTGTGCAATTTATAGAGAGGAGTTTTGCATTTTCAATTTTACAAAATGGGTTTTTAAACAAATTAGCATTTTTATATAAATTTTTAAGATTTTCTTTCTATAAATATCAGTTCCTGGGCCCCTAGTATATTTTAAAGTTTCAGTGTAATTTATTGAGTGGAATTTTGTATTTTTAATTTTACAAAATGGGTTTTTAAACAAATTAGCATTTTTATATAAAGTTTTAAGATTTCCTTACTAGAAATTTCAGTTCCTGGGCCCCTAGTATACTTTGAAGATTCTGTGCATTTTATTGAAAGGTGTTTTGTATTTTTAATTTTACAAAATGAGTTTTTTAAACAAATTTGCGTCTTTATATAAATTTTTAAGATTAGCTTTCTATAAATTTCAATTCCTGGGTGCCTAGTATATTTTAAAGTTTCAGTGTAATTTATTGAGAGGAGTTTTGTATTTTTAATTTTACAAAATGGGTTTTTAAACAAATTTGCGTTTTTATATAAATTTTTAAGATTTCCTTAATAGAAATTTCAGTTCCTGGGCCCCTAGTATACTTTGAAGATTCTGTGCAATTTCTTGAAATGTGTTTTGTATTTTTAATTTTACAAAATGAGTTTTTTAAACAAATTTGCGTCTTTATATAAATTTATAAGATTTGCTTTCTATAAATTGCAGTTCCTGGGCCCCTAGTATATTTTAAAGTTTCAGGGCAATTTATTGAAAGGTGTTTTGTATTTTTAATTCTACAAAATGAGTTTTTTAAACAAATTTGCGTCTTTATATAAATTTTTAAGATTTTCTTTCTATAAATATCAGTTCCTGGGCCCCTAGTATATTTTAAAGTTTCAGTGTAATTTATTGAGTGGAATTTTGTATTTTTAATTTTACAAAATGTGTTTTTAGACAAATTTGCATTTTTATATAAATTTTTAAGATTTGCTTTCTATAAATTTAAGTTACTGGGCCCCTAGTATACTTTGAAGATTCTGTGCAATTTATTGAAAGGTGTTTTGTATTTTTAATTTTACAAAATGAGTTTTTTAAACAAATTTGCGTCTTTATATAAATTTTTAAGATTTGCTTTCTATAAATTTCAATTCCTGGGTGCCTAGTATATTTTAAAGTTTCAGTGTAATTTATTGAGAGGAGTTTTGTATTTTTAATTTTAAAAAATGGGTTTTTAAACAATTTAGCCTTTTTATATAAATTTTTGAGATTTCCTTATTGGAAATTTCAGTTCCTGGGCCCCTAGTATACTTTGAAGATTCTGTGCAATTTATTGAAAGGTGTTTTGTATTTTTAATTTTACAAAATAAGTTTTTTAAACAAATTTGCGTCTTTATATAAATTTTTAAGATTTGCTTTCTATAAATTTCAGTTCCTGGGCCCCTAGTATTTTTTAAAGTTTCAGTGTAATTTATTCAGAGGAATTTTGTATTTTTAATTTTAGAAAATGGGTTTTTAAACAAATTTGCGTCTTTATATAAATTTTTAAAATTTTCTTTCTACAAATTTCAGTTTTTGGGCGCCTAGGATATTTTAAAGTTTCAGGGCAATTTATTGAAAGGTGTTTTATATTTTTAATTCTACAAAATGAGTTTTTTAAACAAATTTGCGTTTTTATATAAATTTTTAAGATTTGCTTTCTATGAATTTCAGTTCCTGGGTGCCTAGTATATTTTAAAGTTTCTGTGTAAATTATTGAGGGGAATTTTATATTTTTAATTTTACAAAATGTGTTTTTAGACAAATTTGCATTTTTATTTAAATTTTTAAGATTTGCTTTCTATAAATTTCAGTTTCTGGGCGACTAGTATATTTTAAAGTTTCAGGGCAATTTATTGAAAGGTATTTTGTATTTTTAATTTTACAAAATGAGTTTTTTAAACAAATTTGCGTTTTTATATAAATTTTTAAGATTTGCTTTCTATAAATTTAAGTTCCTGGGCCCCTAGTATACTTTGAAGATTCTGTGCAATTTATAGAGAGGCGTTTTGCATTTTCAATTTTACAAAATGGGTTTTTAAACAAATTAGCATTTTTATATAAATTTTTAAGATTTTCTTTCTATAAATATCAGTTCCTGGGCCCCTAGTATATTTTAAAGTTTCAGTGTAATTTATTGAGAGGAATTTTGTATTTTTAATTTTACAAAATGGGTTTTTAAACAAATTAGCATTTTTATATAAATTTTTAAGATTTCCTTAGTAGAAATTTCAGTTCCTGGGCCCCTAGTATATTTAAAAGTTTCAGTGTAATTTATTGAGAGGAGTTTTGTATTTTTAAATTTACAGGATGGGTTTTTTAAACAAATTTGCATTTTTATATAAATTTTTAAGATTTGCCATCTATAAATTTCAGTTCCTGGGCGCCTAGTATATTTTAAAGTTTCAGTGTAATTTATTGAGAGGAGGTTTTTATTTTTAATTTTACAAAAAGGTTTTTAAACAAATTAGCATATTTATCTAAATTTTTAAGATTAGCTTTCTATAAATTTCAGTTCCTGGGCGCCTAGTATATTTCAAAGTTTCAGTGTAATTTATGGAGAGGAGTTTTGTATTTTTAATTTTACAGGATGGGTTTTTTAAACAAATGTGCGTTTTTATATAAATTTTTAAGACTTGCTTTCTATAAATTTAAGTTCCAGGGCCCCTAGTATACTTTGAAGATTCTGTGCAATTTATTGAGAGGTGTTTTGTATTTTTAATTTTACAAAATGGGTTTTTAAACAAATTAGCATTTTTATATAAATTTTTAAAATTTGTTTTCTATAAATTTCAGTTCCTGGGCGCCTAGTATATCTTAAAGTTTCAGTGTAATTTATTGAGACGAATTTTGTATTTTTAATTTTACAAAATGGGTTTTTTAAACAAGTTTGCGTTTTTATTTAAATTTTTGAGATTTGCTTTCTACAAATTTCAGTTCATGGGTGCCTAGTATATTTTAAAGTTTCTGTGTAAATTATTGAGAGGAATTTTATATTTTTAATTTTACAAAATGAGTTATTAGACAAATTTGCATTTTTATATAAATTTTTAAGATTTGCTTTCTATTAATTTCAGTTCCTGGGCGTCTAGTATACTTTGAAGATTCTGTCCATTTTTTAGAGAGAAGTTTTGTATTTTCATTTTTACAAGGTGAGTTTTTAAAAAAATTAGCATTTTCATATAAATTTTTAAGATTTGCTTTCTATAAATTTCAGTTCCTGGGCGCCTAGTGTATTTTAAAGTTTCAGGGCAATTTATTGAAAGCTGTTTTGTATTTTTAATTTTACAAAATGGGTTTTTAAACAAATAAGCATTTTTATATAAATTTTTAAGATTTGCTTTCTATGAATTTCAGTTCCTGGGTGCCTAGTATATTTATAAGTTTCTGTGTAGTTTATCGAGAGGAGTTTTGTATTTTTAATTTTACAGAATGAGTTTTTTAAACAAATTTGCGTTTTTATATAAATTTTAAAGATTTGCTTTCTATGAATTTCAGTTCCTGGGTGCCTAGTATATTTATAAGTTTCTGTGTAGTTTATCGAGAGGAGTTTTGTATTTTTAATTTTACAAAATGGGTTTTTTAAACAAATTAGCATTTTTATATAAATTTTTAAGATTTCCTTAGTAGAAATTTCAGTTCCTGGGCCCCTAGTATACTTTGAAGATTCTGTGCAATTTATTGAAAGGTGTTTTGCATTTTTAATTTTAAAAAATGTGTTTTTTAAACAAATTTGCGTCTTTATATAAATTTTTAAGATTTGCTTACTAGAAATTTCAGTTCCTGGGTCCCTAGTATATTTTAAAGTTTCAGTGTATTTTATTGAGAGGAGTTTTGTATTTTCAATTTTACAGGATGGGTTTTTTAAACAAATGTGCGTTTTTATATAAATTTTTAAAATTTTCTTTCTACAAATTTCAGTTTTTGGGCGCCTAGTATATTTTAAAGTTTCAGGGAAATTTATTGAAAGGTGTTTTGTATTTTTAATTCTACAAAATGAGTTTTTTAAACAAATTTGCGTTTTTATATAAATTTTTAAGATTTGCTTTCTATGAATTTCAGTTCCTGGGTGCCTAGTATATTTTAAAGTTTCTGTGTAAATTATTGGGTAGAATTTTATATTTTTAATTTTACAAAATGTGTTTTTAGACAAATTTGCATTTTTATTTAAATTTTTAAGATTTGCTTTCTATAAATTCAAGTTCCTGGGCCCCTAGTATACTTTGAAGATTCTGTGCAATTTAAAGAGAGGAGTTTTGCATTTTCAATTTTATAAAATGCGTTTTTAAACAAATTAGCATTTTTATATAAATTTTTAAGATTTGCTTACTAGAAATTTCAGTTCCTGGGCCCCTAGTATACTTTGAAGATTCTGTGCAATTTATAGAGAGAAGTTTTGTAATTTTAGTTTTACAAAAAGATTTTTAAAACAAATTTACGTTTTTATATAAATTTTTAAGATTTGCCTTCTATAAATTTCAGTTCCTGGGCGCCTAGTTTATTTTAAAGTTTCAGTGTAATTTATTGAGAGGAGTTTTGTATTTTTAAATTTACAGGATGGGTTTTTTAAACAAATTTGCATTTTTATATAAATTTTTAAGATTTGCTTACTAGAAATTTCAGTTCCTGGGCCCCCAGTATACTTTGAAGATTCTGTGCAATTTATAGAGAGGCGTTTTGCATTTTCAATTTTACAAAATGGGTTTTTAAACAAATTAGCATTTTTATATAAATTTTTAAGATTTTCTTTCTATAAATATCAGTTCCTGGGCACCTAGTATATTTTAAAGTTTCAGTGTAATTTATTGAGAGGAATTTTGTATTTTTAATTTTACAAAATGGGTTTTTAAACAAATTAGCATTTTTATATAAATTTTTAAGATTTCCTTACCAGAAATTTCAGTTCCTGGGCCCCTAGTATATTTTAAAGTTTCAGTGCAATTTATTGAGGGGTGTTTTGTATTTTTAATTTTACAAAATGGGTTTTTAAACAAATTAGTATATTTATATATATTTTTACGATTTGCCATCTATAAATTTCAGTTCCTGGGCGCCTAGTATATTTTAAAGTTTCAGTGTAATTTATTGAGAGGAGGTTTGTATTTTTAATTTTACAAAAAGGTTTTTAAACAAATTAGCATATTTATCTAAATTTTTAAGATTTGACTTCTATAAATTTCAGTTCCTGGGCGCCTAGTATATTTCAAAGTTTCAGTGTAATTTATTGAGAGGAGTATTGTATTTTTAATTTTACAAAATGTGTTTTTAGACAAATTTGCATTTTTATTTAAATTTTTAAGATTTGCTTGCTAGAAATTTCAGTTCCTGGGCCCCTAGTATGCTTTGAAGATTCTGTGCAATTTATAGAGAGGAGTTTTGAATTTTCAATTTTTTAAAATGGGTTTTTAAACAAATTAGCATTTTTATATAAATTCTTAAGATTTTCTTTCTATAAATTTCAGTTCCTGGGCCCCCAGTATATTTTACAGTTTCAGTGTAATTTATTGAGAGGAATTTTGTATTTTTAATTTTACAAAATGGGCTTTTAAACAAATTAGTATATTTATATAAATTTTTAAGATTTGCCATCTATAAATTTCAGTTCCTGGGCCCCTAGTATATTTGAAAGTTTCAGATCAATTTATTGAGAGGAGGTTTGTATTTTTAATTTTACAAAATTAGTTATTAGACAAATTTGCATTTTTATATAAATTTTTAAGATATGCTTTCTATTAATTTCAGTTCCTGGGCGTCTAGTATACTTTGAAGATTCTGTCCATTTTTACGGAGGAATGTTGTATTTTCATTTTTACAAGGTGAGTTTTTAAAAAAATTAGCATTTTCATATAAATTTTTAAGATTTGCTTTCTATAAATTTCAGTTCCTGGGCGCCTAGTATATTTTAAAGTTTAAGGGCAATTTATTGAAAGCTGTTTTGTATTTTTAATTTTACAAAATGGGTTTTTAAACAAATTAGCATTTTTATATAAAGTTTTAAGATTTTCTTTCTATAAATTTCTGTTCCTGGGCCCCTGGTATATTTTAAAGTTTCAGTGCAATTTATTGAGAGGAATTTTGTATTTTTAATTTTACAAAATGGGTTTTTAAACATATTATCATTTTTATATAAATTTTTAAGATTTGTTTTCTATAAATTTCAGTTCCTGGGCCCCTAGTATATTTGAAAGTTTCAGTGCAATTTATTGAGAGGTGTTTAGTATTTTTGATTTTACAGGATGGGTTTTTTAAACAAATTTGCGTTTTTATATAATTTTTAAGATTTGCTTTCTATAAATTTCAGTTCCAGGGCGCCTAGTGTATTTTAAAGTTTCAGTGTAATTTATTGAGAGGAGTTTTGAATTTTTAAATTTACAGGAATGGTTTTTTAAACAATTTTGCGTTTTTATATAAATTTTTAAGATTTTCTTTCTATAAATTTCAGTTCCTCGGCGCCTAGAAAATTTAAAAGTTTCTGTGTAATTTATTGAAAGGATTTTTATTTTACAAAAAGATTTTTTAAACAAATTTGCGTTTTTATATATATTTTTAAGATTTGCCTTCTATAAATTTCAGTTCCTGGGCGCCTAGCATATTTTAAATTTTCAATGTAAACTATTGAGACGAGTTTTGAATTTTTAAATTTACAGGATGGGTTTTTTAAACAATTTTGCGTTTTTATATAAATTTTTAAAATTAGCTTTCTATAAATTTCATTTCCTGAGCGCCTAGTATATTTATAAGTTTCTGTGTAATTATTTGAGAGGAGTTTTGCATTTTCAATTTTACAAAATGGGTTTTTAAACAAATTAGTATTTTTATATAAATTTTTAAGATTAGCTTTCTATAAATTTCAGTTCCTGGGCGCCTAGTATATTTATAAGTTTCTGTAAAATTTATTGAAAGGAGTTTTGTATTTTTAATTTTACAAAATGTGTTTTTAAACAAATTAGCATTTTTATATAAATTTTTAAGATTAGCTTTCTATAAATTTCAGTTCCTGGGCCCCTAGTATATTTTAAAGTTTCAGTGTAATTTATTGAGAGGAGTTTTGTATTTTTAATTTAACAGGATGTGTGTTTTAAACAAACTTGCGTTTTTATATAAATTTTTAAGATTTTCTTTCTATAAATTTCAGTTCCTGGGCGCCTAGTATATTTATAAGTTTCTGTGTAGTTTATCGAGAGGAGTTTTGTATTTTTAATTTTACAGAATGAGTTTTTTAAACAAATTTGCGTTTTTATATAAATTTTAAAGATTTGCTGTCTATAAATTTCAGTTCCTGGGCGCCTAGATTCCGTGCAATTTATGGAGGGGTATATTTGCAATTTCAATTTTACAAAATGGGTTTTTTAAACAAATTTGCGTTTTTATATAAATTTTTAAGATTTGCTTTCTATAAATTTCAGTTCCTGGGCACCTAGTATATTTTAAAGTTTTACTGCAATTTAATGAGAGAAGTTTTGTATTTTTAATTTTACAAAATGGGTTTTTAAACAAATTAGCATTTTTATATAAATTTTTAAGATTAGCTTTCTATAAATTTCATTTCCTGAGCGCCTAGTATATTTATAAGTTTCTGTGTAATTATTTGAGAGGAGTTTTGCATTTTCAATTTTACAAAATGGGTTTTTAAACAAATTAGTATTTTTATATAAATATTTAAAATTTGCTTTCTATAAATTTCAGTTCCTGAGCGCCTAGTATATTTAAAAGTTTCTGTGTAATTTATTGAAAGGAGTTTTGTATTTTTAATTTTACAAAATGGGTTTTTAAACAAATTAGCATTTTTATATAAATTTTTAAGATTAGCTTTCTATAAATTTCATTTCCTGGGCCCCTAGTTTAGTTTAAAGTTTTAGTGTAATTTATTGAGAGGAGTTTTGTAGTTTTAATTTTACAGGATGTGTGTTTTAAACAAACTTGCGTTTTTATATAAATTTTTAAGATTTTCTTTCTATAAATTTCAGTTCCTGGGCGCCTAGTATATTTATAAGTTTCTGTGTAGTTTATCGAGAGGAGTTTTGTATTTTTAATTTTACAGAATGAGTTTTTTAAACAAATTTGCGTTTTTATATAAATTTTAAAGATTTGCTGTCTATAAATTTCAGTTCCTGGGCGCCTAGTATATTTTAAGTTTCAGTGTAATTTATTGAGAGGAGTTTTGTATTTTTAATTTTACAGGATGTGTGTTTTAAACAAACTTGCGTTTTTATATAAATTTTTAAGATTTTCTTTCTATAAATTTCATTTCCTGAGCGCCTAGTATATTTATAAATTTCTGTGTAATTAATTGAGAGGAGTTTTGTATTTTTAATTTTACAGGATGTGTTTTTTAAACAAATTTGCGTTTTTATATAAATTTTTAAGATTTTCTTTCTATAAATTTCATTTCCTGAGCGCCTAGTATATTTATAAGTTTCTGTGTAATTAATTGAGAGGAGTTTTGTATTTTTAATTTTACCGAATGAGTTTTTTGAACAAATTTGCGTTTTTATATAAATTTTTAAGATTTGCTTTCTATAAACTTCAGTTCCTGGTCGCCTAGATTCCGTGCAATTTATGGAGGGGTATATTTGCAATTTCAATTTTACAAAATGGGTTTTTTAAACAAATTTGCGTTTTAATATAAATTTTTAAGATTTGCTTTCTATAAATTTCAGTTCCTGGGCGCCTAGTGTATTTTAAAGTTTTTGTGTAAATTATTGAGAGGAATTTTATATTTTTATTTTACAAAATGGGTTTTTAGACAAATTTGCATTTTTATATAAATTTTTAAGATTTGCTTTCTATAAATTTCAGTTCCTGGGCGCCTAGTATATTTTAAAGTTTCGGGGCAATTTATTGAAAAGTGTTTTGTATTTTTAATTTTTTAAAATGAATTTTTTAAACAAATTTGCGTTTTTATATTAATTTTTAAGATTTGCTTTCTATAAATTTCAGTTCCTGGGCGCCTAGTAAATATTAAAGTCTCAGTGTAATTTATTGAGAGGAGTTTTGTATTTTCAATTTTCCAAAGTGGGTTTTTAAACAAGTTAACATTTTTATATAAATTTTTAAGATTTGCTTTCTATAAATTTGAGTTCCTGGGTGCCTAGTATATTTTAAAGTTTCTGTGTAAATTATTGAGAGGAATTTTATATTTTTAATTTTACTGAATGGGTTTTTAGACAAATTTGCATTTTGAAATAAATTTTTAAGATTTGCTTCCTATAAATTTCAGTTCCTGGGCGCCTAGTAAATATTAAAGTTTCAGAGCAATTTATTGAAAGGTGTTTTATATTTTTAATTTTACTAAGTGGGTTTTTAAACAAATTAGCATTTTTATATAAATTTTTAAGATTTGCGTTCAATAAATTTCAGTTCCTGGGTGCCTAGTATATTTAACAGTTTCTGTGTAATTTATTGAGAGGACTTTTGTATTTTAATTTTACAAAAAGATTTTCTAAACAAATTTGCGTTTTTATATAAATTTTTAAGATTTGCTTTCTATAAATTTCAGATCCTGGGTGCCTAGTATATTTTAAAATTTCTGTGTAAATTATTGAGAGGATTTTTATATTTTTAATTTTACTAAATGGGTTTTTAGACAAATTTGCATTTTGAAATAAATTTTTAAGATTTGCTTCCTATAAATTTCAGTTCCTGGGCGCCTAGTAAATATTAAAGTTTCAGAGCAATTTATTGAAAGGTGTTTTGTATTTTTAATTTTACTAAGTGGGTTTTTAAACAAATTAGCATTTTTATATAAATTTTTAAGATTTGCGTTCTATAAATTTCAGTTCCTGGGTGCCTAGTATATTTAAAAGTTTCAGAGCATTTTATTGAAATGTGTTTTGTATTTTTAATTTTATAAAATGTGTTTTTAAACAAATTTGCATTTTTATATAAATATTTAAGATTTGCTTTCTATAAATTTCAGTTCCCGGGTGCCTAGTATATTTAAAAGTTTCTGTGTAATTTATTGAGAGGAGTTTTGTATTTTAATTTTACAAAAAGATTTTTTAAACAAATTTGCGTTTTTATATAAATTTTTAAGATTTGCTGTCTATAAATTTCAGTTCCTGGGCGCCTAGTATATTTTAAAGTTTCAGTGTAATTTATTGAGAGGAGTTTTGTATTTTTAATTGTACAGTATGTGTTTTTTAAACAAATTTGCGTTTTTATATAAATTTTTAAGATTTTCTTTCTATAAATTTCAGTTCCTGGGCGCCTAGTATATTTAAAAGTTTCTGTGTAATTTATTGAAAGGAGTTTTGTATTTTTAATTTTACAGTATGGGTGTTTAAAAAAATTAGCATTTTTATATAAAGTTTTAAGATTAGCTTTCTATAAATTTCATTTCCTGGGCCCCTAGTATATTTTAAAGTTTCAGTGTAATTTATTGAGAGGAGTTTTGTGTTTTTAATTTTACAGGATGTGTTTTTTAAACAAATTTGCGTTTTTATATAAATTTTTAAGATTTTCTTTCTATAAATTTCAGTTCCTGGGCGCCTAGTATATTTAAAAGTTTCTGGGTAATTTATTGAATGGAGTTTTGTATTTTAAATTTTACAAAAAGGTTTTTTAAACAAATTTGCGTTTTTATATAAATTTTTAAAATTTGTTTTCTATAAATTTCAGTTCCTGGGCGCCTAGTATACTTTGAAGATTCTGTGCAATTTATAGAAAGGAGTTTTGCATTTTCAATTTTACAAAATGGGTTTTTAAACAAATTATTATTTTTATATAAATTTTTAAAATTTGCTTTCTATAAATTTCAGTTCCTGGGCGCCTAGTATATTTTAAAGTTTCAGTGTAATTTATTGAGAAGAGTTTTGTATTTTTAATTTTACAAAATGGGTTTTTAAACAAATTAGTATTTTTATATAAATTTTTAAGATTAGCTTTCTATAAATTTCATTTCCTGGGCCCCTAGTATATTTTAAAGTTTCAGTGTAATTTATTGAGAGGAGTATTGTATTTTTAATTTTACAGGATATGTTTATTAAACAAATTTGCGTTTTTATATAAATTTTTAAGATTTTCTTTCTATAAATTTCAGTTCCTGGGCGCCTAGTATATTTATAAGTTTCTGTGTAATTAATTGAGAGGAGTTTTATATTTTTAATTTTACCGAATGAGTTTTTTAAACAAATTTGCGTTTTTATATAAATTTTTAAGATTTGCTTTCTATAAATTTCAGTTCCTGGGCGCCTAGATTCCGCGCAATTTATGGAGGGGTATATTTGCAATTTCAATTTTACAAAATGGGTTTTTAAACAAATTTGCGTTTTTATATAAATTTTTAAGATTTGCTTTCTATAAATTTCAATTCCTGGGCGCCTAGTATATTTTAAAGTTTCTGTGTAAATTATTGAGAAGAATTTTATATTTTTATTTTACAAAATGGGTTTTTAGACAAATTTGCATTTATATATAAATTTTTAAGATTTGCTTTCTATAAATTTCAGTTCCTGGGCGCCTAGTATACTTTAAAGTTTCAGGGCAATTTATTGAAAGGCTTTTTGTATTTTTAATTTTTTAAAATTAATTTTTTAAACAAATTTGCGTTTTTATATTAATTTTTAAGATTTGCTTCCTATAAATTTCAGTTCCTGGGCGCCTAGTATATTTTAAAGTCTCAGTGTAATTTATTGAGAGGAGTTTTGTATTTTCAATTTTCTAAAGTGGGTTTTTAAACAAATTAGCATTTTTATATAAATTTTTAAGATTTGCTTTCTATAAATTTCAGTTCCTGGGTGCCTAGTATATTTTAAAGTTTCTGTGTAAATTATTGAGAGGAGTTTTATATTTTTAATTTTACTGAATGGGTTTTTAGACAAATTTGCATTTTGAAATAAATTTTTAAGATTTGCGTCCTATAAATTTCAGTTCCTGGGCGCCTAGTAAATATTAAACTTTCAGAGCAATTTATTGAAAGGTGTTTTGTATTTTTAGTTTTGCTAAGTGGGTTTTTAAACAAATTAGCATTTTTTATTAATTTTTAAGATTTGCGTTCTATAAATTTCAGTTCCTGGGTGCCTAGTATATTTAAAAGTTTCTGTGTAATTTATTGACAGGAGTTTTGTATTTTAATTTTACAAAAAGATTTTTTAAACAAATTTGCTTTTTTATATAAATTTTTAAGATTTGGTTTCTATAAATTTCAGTTCCTGGGTGCCTAGTATATATAAAAGTTTCTGTGTAATTTATGGAGACGAGTTTTGTAATTTTAATTTTACAAAAAGATTTTTTAAACAAATTTGCGTTTTTATATAAATTTTTAAGATTTGCCTTCTATAAATTTCAGTTCGTGGTTGCCTAGTATATTTAAAAGTTTTTGTGCAAATTATTGAGAGGTGTTTTGTGTTTTTAATTTTACAAAATGGGTTTTTAAACAAATTAGCATTTTTATATAAATTTTTAAGATTTGCTTTCTATAAATTTCAGTTCCTGGGTGCCTAGTATATTAAGTTTTTGTGCAAATTATTGAGAGGAGTTTTGTATTTTTAATTTTACAAAATGGGTTTTAAGACAAATTTGCGTTTATATTTAAATTTTTAAGATTTGCTTTCTATAAATTTCGGGGTGTTTTGTATTTTTAATTTTACCAAATAGGTTTTTGAACAAATTAGCGTTTTTATATAAATTTTTAAGATTTGCTTTCTATAAATTTCAGTTCCTGGGTGCCTAGTATATTTAAAAGTTTCTGTGTAAATTATTGAGAGGAGTTTTGTATTTTTAATTTTACAGAATGAGTTTTTTTAACAAATTTTTGTTTTTATATGAATTTTTAAGATTTGCTTTCTATAAATTTCAGTTCCTGGGGCCCTAGTAAACTTTGAACATTCTGTGCAGTTTATAGAGAGGAGTTTTGTATTTTCTATTTTACAAAATGGGTTTTTAAACAAATCTGCGTTTTTATATAAATTTTTAAGATTTGCTTTCTATAAATTTCAGTTCCTGGGTGCCTAGTATATTTAAAAGTTTCTGTGTAAATTATTCAGAGGAGTTTTGTATTTTTAATTTTACATAACTTGATTTTAAATAAATTAACATTTTTATATAAATTTTTAAGATTTGCTTTCTATAAATTTCAGTTCCCGGGCCCCTAGTATATTTTAAAGTTTCAGTGTAATTTATTGAGAGAACTTTTGTATGTTTAATTTTAAACGAAGGTTTTTTTAAACAAATTTGCGTTTTTATATAAATTTTTAAGATTTGCTTTCTATAAATTTCAGTTCTTGGGTGCCTAGTATATTCTAAAGTTTCTAGGTAGTTTATTGAGAGAAGTTTTGAATTTTTATTTTTTCAAGATGGTTTTGTAGACAATTTTGCGTTTTTATATAAATTTTTAAGATTTGCTTTCTATAAATTTCAGTTCCTGGGTGCCTAGTATATTTAAAAGTTTCTTTGAAATTTATTGAGAGAACTTTTGTATTATTAACTTTACAGGATGGGTTTATAAACAAATTTGCATTTTTATATAAATTTTTAAGATTTGCTTTCTATAAATTTCAGTTCCTGAGCCACTAGTATATTTTAAAGTTTCAGTGCAATTTATTGAGAGGTGTTTTGTATTTTTCATTTTACAAAATTTGTTTTTAGACAAATTTGCATTTTTATATAAATTTTTAAGATTTGCTTTCCATATATTTCAGTTCCTGGGAGCCTAGTATATTTTAAAGTTTATGTGTAATTTATTGAGAGAAGTTTTGTATGTTTAATTTTAACCGAAGGTTTTTTAAACAAATGTGCGTTTTTATATAAATTTTTAAGATTTGCCTTCTATAAATTTCAGTTCTTGGGTGCCTAGTATATTTTAAAGTTTCTAGGTAGTTTATTGAGAGGAGTTTTGAATTTTTATTTTTTCAAGAGGGTTTTGTAGACAAATTTGCGTTTTTATATAAATTTTTAAGATTTGCTTTCTATAAATTTCAGTTCCTGGGTACTTAGTATATTTAAAAGTTTCTGTGTAAATTATTGAGAGGAGTTTTGTATTTTTAATTTTACATAACTTGTTTTTAAATAAATTTGCATTTTTATATATTTCTAAGATTTGCTTTCTATATATTTCAGTTCCTGGGTGCCTAGTATATGTTAAAGTTTCTGTGAAATTTATTGAGAGAACTTTTGTTATATTAATTTTGCAGGATGGGTTTTTAAACAAATTTGCATTTTTCTATAATTTTGTAAGATTTGCTTTCTATAAATTTCAGTTCCTGGGTGCCTAGTATATGTTAAAGTTTCTGTGAAATTTATTGAGAGAACTTTTGTTATATTAATTTTGCAGGATGGGTTTTTAAACAAATTTGCATTTTTATATAAATTTTTAAGATTTGCTTTCTATAAATTTCAGTTCCTGGGCGCCTAGTATATTTTAAAGTTTCTGTGTAATTTATTGAGAGAAGATTTTATTTTTGAAAGATGGTTTTATAAACAAATTTGCATTTTTATATAAATTTTTAAGATTTGCTTTCTATAAATTTCAATTCTTGGGTGCCTAATATATTCTAAAATTTCTAGGTAGTTTATTGAGAGAAGTTTTGAATTTTTATTTTTTCAAGATGGTTTTGTAGACAATTTTGCGTTTTTATATAAATTTTTAAGATTTGCTTTCTATAAATTTCAGTTCCTGGGTGCCTAGTATATTTAAAAGTTTCTTTCAAATTTATTGAGAGAACTTTTGTATTATTAACTTTACAGGATGTGTTTATAAACAAATTTGCATTTTTATATAAATTTTTAAGATTTGCTTTCTATAAAATTTCAGTTCCTGGGCGCCTAGTATATTTTGAAGTTTCTGTGAAATTTATTGAGAGAAGTTTTGTATTATTAATTTTACAGGATGGGTTTTTAATCAAATTTGAGTTTTTATATAAATTTTTTAGATTTGCTTTCTATAAATTTCAGTTCCTGGGCGCCTAGTATATTCTAAAGTTTCTGTGTAATTTATTGAGAGAATTTTTGTATGTTTAATTTTAAAAGATGGTTTCTTAACAAATTTGCGTTTTTATATTAATTTTTAAAATTAGCTTTCTATAAATTTCATTTCCTGGGTGCCTAGTATATTTAAAAGTCTCTGTGTAAATTATTGAGAGGAGTTTTGTATTTTTAATTTTACAAAATTAGTTTTTAATCAAATTTGCAATTTTTTATATTTTTAAGATTTGCTTTCTATAAATTTCAGTTCCTGGGTGCCTAGTATATTTAAAAGTTTCTTTGAAATTTATTGAGAGAACTTTCGTATTATTAACTTTACAGGATGGGTTTATAAACAAATTTGCATTTTTATATAAATTTTTAAGATTTGCTTTCTATAAATTTGAGTTCCTGGGTGCCTAGTATATTTTAAAGTTTCTGTGTAAATTATTGAGAGGAGTTTTATATTTTTAATTTTACTGAATGGGTTTTTAGACAAATTTGCATTTTGAAATAAATTTTTAAGATTTGCTTCCTATAAATTTCAGTTCCTGGGCGCCTAGTATATTTTAAAGTTTCTGTGAAATTTATTGAGAGAAGTTTTGTATTATTAATTTTACAGGATGGGTTTTTAATCAAATTTGAGTTTTTATATAAATTTTTTAGATTTGGTTTCTATAAATTTCAGTTCCTGGGCGCCTAGTATATTCTAAAGTTTCTGTGTAATTTATTGAGAGAATTTTTGTATGTTTAATTTTAAAAGATGGTTTCTTAACAAATTTGCGTTTTTATATTAATTTTCAAAATTAGCTTTCTATAAATTTCATTTCTTGTGTGCCTAGTATATTTAAAAGTCTCTGTGTAAATTATTGAGAGGAGTTTTGTATTTTTAATTTTACAAAATTAGTTTTTAATCAAATTTGCAATTTTTTATATTTTTAAGATTTGCTTTCTATAAATTTCAGTTTCTTCTGCATTTTGAAATAAATTTTTAAGATTTGTTTCCTATAAATTTCAGTTCCTGGGCGCCTAGTAAATATTAAAGTTTCAGAGCAATTTATTGAAAGGTGTTTTATATTTTTAATTTTACTAAGTGGGTTTTTAAACAAATTAGCATTTTTATATAAATTTTTAAGATTTGCGTTCTATAAATTTAAGTTCCTGGGTGCCCAGTATATTTAAAAGTTTCAGAGCATTTTATTGAAATGTGTTTTGCATTTTTAATTTTATAAAATGTGTTTTTAAACAAATTTGCATTTTTATATAAATATTTAAGATTTGCTTTCTATAAATTTCAGTTCCCGGGTGCCTAGTATATTTAAAAGTTTCTGTGTAATTTATTGAGAGGAGTTTTGTATTTTAATTTTACAAAAAGATTTTTTAAACAAATGTGCGTTTTTATATAAATTTTTAAGATTTGCTGTCTATAAATTTCAGTTCCTGGGCGCCTAGTATATTTTAAAGTTTCAGTGTAATTTATTGAGAGGAGTTTTGTATTTTTAATTGTACAGTATGTGTTTTTTAAACAAATTTGCGTTTTTATATAAATTTTTAAGATTTTCTTTCTATAAATTTCAGTTCCTGGGCGCCTAGTATATTTAAAAGTTTCTGTGTAATTTATTGAAAGGAGTTTTGTATTTTTAATTTTACAGTATGGGTTTTTAAAAAAATTAGCATTTTTATATAAATTTTTAAGATTAGCTTTCTATAAATTTCATTTCCTGGGCCCCTAGTATATTTTATAGTTTCAGTGTAATTTATTGAGAGGAGTTTTGTGTTTTTAATTTTACAGGATGTGTTTTTTAAACAAATTTGCGTTTTTATATAAATTTTTAAGATTTTCTTTCTATAAATTTCAGTTCCTGGGCGCCTAGTATATTAAAAAGTTTCTGGGTAATTTTTTGAATGGAGTTTTGTATTTTAAATTTTACAAAAAGGTTTTTTAAACAAATTTGCGTTTTTATATAAATTTTTAAAATTTGTTTTCTATAAATTTCAGTTCCTGGGCGCCTAGTATACTTTGAAGATTCTGTGCAATTTATAGAGAGGAGTTTTGCATTTTCAATTTTACAAAATGGGTTTTTAAACAAATTAGTATTTTTATATAAATTTTTAAAATTTGCTTTCTATAAATTTCAGTTCCTGGGCGCCTAGTATATTTTAAAGTTTCAGTGTAATTTATTGAGAAGAGTTTTGTATTTTTAATTTTACAAAATGGGTTTTTAAACAAATTAGTAGTTTTATATAAATTTTTAAGATTAGCTTTCTATAAATTTCATTTCCTGGGCCCCTAGTATATTTTAAAGTTTCAGTGTAATTTATTGAGAGGAGTTTCGTATTTTTAATTTTACAGGATATGTTTATTAAACAAATTTGCGTTTTTTATATAAATTTTTAAGATTTTCTTTCTATAAATTTCAGTTCCTGGGCGCCTAGTATATTTATAAGTTTCTGTGTAATTAATTGAGAGGAGCTTTGTATTTTTAATTTTACCGAATGAGTTTTTTAAACAAATTTGCGTTTTTATATAAATTTTTAAGATTTGCTTTCTATAAATTTCAGTTCCTGGGCGCCTAGATTCCGCGCAATTTATGGAGGGGTATATTTGCAATTTCAATTTTACAAAATGGGTTTTTTAAACAAATTTGCGTTTTTATATAAATTTTTAAGATTTGCTTTCTATAAATTTCAGTTCCTGGGCGCCTAGTATATTTTAAAGTTTCTGTGTAAATTATTGAGAAGAATTTTATATTTTTATTTTACAAAATGGGTTTTTAGACAAATTTGCATTTATATATAAATTTTTAAGATTTGCTTTCTATAAATTTCAGTTCCTGGGTGCCTAGTATATTTATAAGTTTCTGTGTAATTAATTGAGAGGAGTTTTGTATTTTTAATTTTTTAAAATTAATTTTTTAAACAAATTTGCGTTTTTATATTAATTTTTAAGATTTGCTTCCTATAAATTTCAGTTCCTGGGCGCCTAGTATATTTTAAAGTCTCAGTGTAATTTATTGAGAGGAGTTTTGTATTTTCAATTTTCTAAAGTGGGTTTTTAAACAAATTAGCATTTTTATATAAATTTTTAAGATTTGCTTTCTATAAATTTCAGTTCCTGGGTGCCTAGTATATGTTAAAGTTTCTGTGTAAATTATTGAGAGGAGTTTTATATTTTTAATTTTACTGAATGGGTTTTTAGACAAATTTGCATTTTGAAATAAATTTTTAAGATTTGCGTCCTATAAATTTCAGTTCCTGGGCGCCTAGTAAATATTAAAGTTTCAGAGCAATTTATTGAAAGGTGTTTTGTATTTTTAGTTTTGCTAAGTGGGTTTTTAAACAAATTAGCATTTTTATATAAATTTTTAAGATTTGCGTTCTATAAATTTCAGTTCCTGGGTGCCTAGTATATTTAAAAGTTTCTGTGTAAATTATTGAGAGTAGTTTTGTATTTTTAATTTTACATAACTTGTTTTTAATTAAATTTGCATTTTTATATATTTTTAAGATTTGCTTTCTATAAATTTCAGTTCCTGGGCGCCTGGTATATTCTAAAGTTTCTGTGTAATTTATTGAGAGAATTTTTGTATGTTTAATTTTAAAAGATGGTTTCTTAAACAAATTTGCGTTTCTATATTATTTTTTAAAATTAGCTTTCTATAAATTTCATTTCCTGGGTGCCTAGTATATTTAAAAGTCTCTGTGTAAATTATTGAGAGGAGTTTTGTATTTTTAATTTTACAAAATTTGTTTTTAAATAAATTTGCATTTTTATATATTTTTAAGATTTGATTTCTATAAATTTCAGTTCTTGGGTGCCTAGTATATTCTAAAGTTTCTAGGTAGTTTATTGAGAGAAGTTTTGAATTTTTATTTTTTCAAGAGGGTTTTTTAGACAAATTTGCGTTTTTATATAAATTTTTAAGATTTGCTTTCTATAAATTTCAGTTCCTGAAATTATTGAGAGTAGTTTTGTATTTTTAATTTTACATAACTTGTTTTTAATTAAATTTGCATTTTTATATATTTTTAAGATTTGCTTTCTATATATTTCAGTTCCTAGGTGCCTAGTATATTTTAAAGTTTCAGTGTAATTTATTGAGAGAAGTTTTGTATGTTTAATTTTAAACGAAGGTTTTTCAAACAAATTTGTGTCTTTATATAAATTTTTAAGGTTTGCTTTCTATAAATTTCAGTTCTTGGGTGCCTAGTATATTCTAAAGTTTCTAGGTAGTTTATTGAGAGAAGTTTTGAATTTTAATTTTTTAAAGATGGTTTTTTAAACAAATTTGCGTTTTTATATAAATTTTTAAGATTTGCTTTCTATAAATTTCAGTTCCTGGGTGCCTAGTAAATTTAAAAGTTTCTTTGAAATTTATTGAGAGAACTTTTGTACTATTAACTTTACAGGATGGGTTTATAAACAAATTTTCATTATTATATAAATTTTTAAGATTTGCTTTCTATAAAATTTCAGTTCCTGGGCGCCTAGTATATTTTAAAGTTTCAGTGTAATTTATTGAGAGGAGTTCTGTATATTTATTTTTAGAGGATGGGTTTTTTAAACAAATTTGCGTTTTTTATTTAAATTTTTAAGATTTGCTTTCTATAAATCTCAGTTCCTGGGTGCCTAGTATATTTAAAAGTTTCTGTGTAAATTATTGAGAGGAGTTTTGTATTTTTAATTTTACAAAATGGGTTTTTAAACATATTAGCATTTTTATATAAATTTTTAAGATTTGCTTTCTATAAATTTCAGTTCCTGAGCCACTAGTATGTTTTAATGTTTCAGGGCAACTTATTGAGAGGTGTTTTGTGTTTTTAATTTTACAAAATGGGTTTTACACAAATTAGCATTTTTATATAAATTTTTAATATTTGCTTTCTATAAATTTCAGTTCCTGAGCCACTAGTATATTTTAAAGTTTCAGGGCAGTTTATTGAGAGGTGTTTTGTAGTTTTAAATTTGCAAAATGGGTTTTTAGACAAATTTGCATTTTTATATGAATTTTTAAGATTTGCTTTCTATAAATTTCAAGTCCTGGGCCCCTAGTATACTTTGAAGATTTTGTGCAATTTATTGAGAGGAATTTTGTATTTTTAATTTTACAAAATGGGTTTTTAAACAAATTTGCATTTTTGTATAAATTTTTAAGATTTGCTCTCTATAAATTTCAGTTCCTGGGCTCCTAGTATATTTTAAAGTTTCTGTGAAATTTATTGAGAGAAGTTTTGTATTACTAATTTTACCGGGTTTTTAATCAAATTTGCATTTTTATATAAAATTTTAAGATTTGCTTTCTATAAATTTCAGTTCCTGGGTGCCTAGTATATTTCAAAGTTTATGTGCAATTTATTGAGACAAGTTTTGTATTATTAATCTTACAGTATGGGTTTTTAACAAAATTTGCATTTTTATATAAATTTTTAAAATTTGCTTTCTATAAATTTCAGTTCCTGGGCCCCTAGTATATTTAAAGTTTCTGTGTTATTTATTGAGAGAACATTTGTTATATTAATTTTGCAGGATGGGTTTTTAAACAAATTTGCATTTTTATATAAATTTTTAAGATTTGCTTTCTATAAAATTCAGTTCCTGGGCGCCTAGTAAATTTTAAAGTTTCAGTGTAATTTATTGAGAGGAGTTCTGTTATATTTTTTTTGCAGGATGGGTTTTTAAACAAATTTGCATTTTTATATAAATTTTTAAGATTTGCTTTCTATAAATTTCAGTTCCTGGGCGCCTAGTATATGTTACAGTTTCTGTGAAATTTATTGACAGAACTTTTGTATTATTAATTTTGCAGGATGGGTTTTTAAACAAAATTGCATTTTTATATAAATTTTTAAGATTTGCTTTCTATAAAATTCAGTTCCTGGGCGCCTAGTAAATTTTAAAGTTTCTGTGTTATTTATTGAGAGAACTTTTGTTATATTAATTTAGCAGGATGGGTTTTTAAACAAATTTGCATTTTTATATAAATTTTTAAGATTTGCTTTCTATAAAATTCAGTTCCTGGGCGCCTAGTAAATTTTAAAGTTTCTGTTATTGAGAGAACTTTTGTTATATTAATTTAGCAGGATAGGTTTTTAAACAAATTTGCATTTTTATATAAATTTTTAAGATTTGCTTTCTATAAATTTCAGTTCCTGGGCGCCTAGTATATGTTACAGTTTCTGTGAAATTTATTGACAGAACTTTTGTATTATTAATTTTAAAGGATGGTCTTTTAATAAAATGTGCATTTTTATATAAAATTTTAGATTTGCTTTCTATAAATTTCAGTTTCTGGGCGCCTAGTATATGTTACAGTTTCTGTGAAAGTTATTGACTGAACTTTTGTATTATTAATTTTAAAGGATGGTCTTTTAATCAAACTTGCATTTTTATATAAATTTTTAAGATTTGCTTTCTATAAATTTCAGTTCCTGGGTGGCTAGTATATTTAAAAGTTTCTGTGTAAATTATTGAGAGGAGTTTTGCATTTTTAATTTTACATAATTGTTTTTAAACAAATTTGCATTTTTATATAAATTTTTAAGATTTGCCTTCTATAAATTTCAGTTCCTGGGCGCCTAGTATATTTTAAAGTTTATGTGTAATTTATTGAGAGAAGTTTTGTATGTTTAATTTTAAACGAAGGTTTTTTAAACAAATTTGCGTCTTTATATAAATTTTTGAGATTTGCTTTCTATAAATTTCAGTTCTTGGGTGCCTAGTATATTTTAAAGTTTCTAGGTAGTTTATTGAGAGAAGTTTTAAATTTTTATTTTTTCAAGATGGTTTTGTAGACAAATTTGCGTTTTTATAAAAATTTTTAAAATTAGCTTTCTATAAATTTCAGTTCCTGGGTGCCTAGTATATTTAAAAGTCTCTGTGTAAATTATTGAGAGGAGTTTTGTATTTTTAATTTTACAAAATTTGTTTTTAATCAAATTTGCATTTTTATATAAATTTTTAAGATTTGCCTTCTATAAATTTCAGTTCCTGGGCGCCTAGTACATTTTAAAGTTTCAGTGTAATTTATTGAGAGGAATTTTGTATTTTTAATATTATAGGATGGGTTTTTTAAACAAATTTGCGTTTTTTATTTAAATTTTTAAGATTTGGTTTCTATAAATTTCAAATTGTAAAACCATCTTTGTAGACAAATTTGCGTTTTTATATAAATTTTCAAGATTTGCTTTCTATATATTTCAGTTCCTGGGCGCCTAGTATATTTTATAGTTTATGTGTAATTTATTGAGAGAAGTTTTGTATGTTTCATTTTAAAAGAATGTTTTTTTAAACAAATTTGCGTTTTAATATAAATTTTTAAAATTTGCTTTCTATAAATTTCAGTTCCTGGGCGCCTAGTATATTTTAAAGTTGCTAGGTTGTTTATTGAGAGAAGTTTTGAATTTTTATTTTTTCAAGATCGTTTTGTAGACAAATTTGAGTTTTTATATAAATTTTTAAGATTTGCTTTCTATAAATTTCAGTTCCTGGGCGCCTAGTAGATCTTAAAGTTTCTGTGTAATTTATTGAAAGAAGTTTTGTATGTTTAATTTTAAAAGATGGTTTCTTAAACAAATTTGTGTTTTTATATAAATTTTTAAAATTAGCTTTCTATAAATTTCAGTTCCTGGGTGCCTAGTATATTTAAAAGTTTCTTTGAAATTTATTGAGAGAACTTTTGTATTATTAACTTTACAGGATGGGTTTATAAACAAATTTGCATTTTTATATAAATCTTTAAGACTTGCCTTCTATAAATTTCAGTTCCTGGGCGCCTAGTACATTTTAAAGTTTTAGTGTAATTTATTGATAGGAATTTTGTATTTTTAATTTTATAGGATGGTTTTTTTAAACAGATTTGCGTTTTTTATTTAAATTTTTAAGATTTGCTTTCTATAAATTTCAGTTCATGGGCCTTTAGTATACTTTGAAGATTCCGTGCAATTTATTGAGAGGAGTTTTGTATTTTTAATTTTACAAAATGGGTTTTTAAACATATTAGCAATTTTATATAAATTTTTAAGATTTCCTTTCTAGAAAATGTTGTACCTGAGCCCCTAGTATATTTTAAAATTTCAGTGCAATTTATTCAGAGGTGTTTTGTATTTTTCATTTTACAAAACGGGTTTTTAAACAAATTTGCATATTTGTATAAATTTTTAAGATTTGCCTTCTATAAATTTCAGTTCCTGGGCGCCTATTATATTTTAAAGTTTCAGTGTAATTTATTGAGAGGAGTTCTGTATTTTTATTTTTACAGGATGCGTTTTTTAAACAAATTTGCATTTTTATATAAATTTTTAAGATTTGCTTTCTATAAATTTCAATTCCAGGGCGCCTAGTAAATTTTAAAGTTTCTGTGTAATTTATTGAGATACGTTTTGTATGTTTAATTTTAAAAGATGGGGTTTTAATCAAATTTGCACTTTTATATAAATTTTTAAGATTTGCTTTCTGTTAATTTCAATTCCTGGGCGCCCAGTAAATTTTAAAGTTTCTGTGTAATTTATTGAGATACGTTTTGTATGTTTAATTTTAAAAGATGGTTTTTTAAACAAATTTGCGTTTTTATATAAATTTTTAAAATTTGCTTTCTATAAATTTCAGTTACTGGGCGCCCAGTAAATTTTAAAGTTTCTGTGTAATTTATTGAGATACGTTTTGTATGTTTAATTTTAAAAGATGGTTTTTTAAACAAATTTGCGTTTTTATATAAATTTTTAAAATTTGCTTTCTATAAATTTCAGTTACTGGGCGCCTAGTAAATTTTAAAGTTTCTGTGTTATTTATTGAGAGAACTTTTGTTATATTAATTTTGCAGGATGGGTTTTTAAACAAATTTGCATTTTAATATAAATTTTTAAGATTTGCTTTCTATAAATTTCAGTTCCTGGGCGCTTAGTAAATTTTAAAGTTTCTGTGTTATTTATTGAGAGAACTTTTGTTATATTAATTTTGCAGGATGGGTTTTTAAACAAATTTGCATTTTTATTTAAATTATTTAGATTTGTTTTCTATAAATTTCAGTTCCTGAGCCACTAGTATATTTTAAAGTTTCAGGGCAATTTATGGAGAGGTGTTTTGTATTTTTAATTTTACAAAATGGGTTTTAAACAAATTAGCATTTTTATATAAATTTTTAAGATTTGCTTTCTATAAATTTCAGTTCTTGAGCCACTAGTATATTTTAAAGTTTCAGTATAATTTATTGAGAGGATTTCTGTATTTTTATTTTTACAGGATGGGTTTTTTAAACAAATTTGCGTTTTTTATTTAAATTTTTAAGATTTGCTTTCTATAAATTTCAGTTCCTGGGTGCCTAGTATATTTAAAAGTTACTGTGTAAATTATTGAGAGGAGTTTTGTATTTTTCATTTTACAAAATGGGTTTTAAACAAATTAGCATTTTTATATAAATTTTTAAGATTTGCTTTCTATAAATTTCAGTTCCTGAGCCACTAGTATATTTTAAAGTTTCAGGGCAATTTATTGAGAGGTGTTTTGTATTTTTAATTTTGCAAAATGGGTTTTTAGACAAATTTCCAATTTTATATAAATTTTTAAGATTTGCTTCCTATAAATTTCGGTTCCTGGGCGCCTAGTAAATTTTAAAGTTTCTGTGTAATTTATTGAGAGGAGTTTTGTATTTTATATTTTACAAAGTGGGTTTTTAAACAAATTAACATTTTTATATAAATTTTTAAGATATGCTTTCTATAAAGTTCAAGTCCTGGGCTCCTAGTATACTTTGAAGATTTTGTGCAATTTATTGAGAGGACTTTTGTATTTTTAATTTTACAAAATAGGTTTTTAAGCAAATTAGCATTTTTATATAAATTTTTAAGATTTGCTCTCTATAAATCTCAGTTCCTGGGCTCCTAGTATATTTTAAAGTTTCTGTGAAATTTATTGAGAGAAGTTTTGTATTACTAATTTTACCGGATGGGTTTTTAATCAAATTTGCATTTTTATATAAATTTTTAAGATTTGCTTTCTATAAATTTCAGTTCCTGGGTGCCTAGTATATTTCAAAGTTTATGTGCAATTTATTGAGAGAAGTTTTGTATTATTAATTTTACAGTATGGGTTTTTAATCAAATTTGCATTTTTATATAAATTTTTAAAATTTGCTTTCTATAAATTTCAGTTCCTGGGCCCCTAGTATATTTAAAGTTTATATGTAATTTATTGAGAGAAGTTTTGTATGTTTAAGTTTAAACGAAGGTTTTTTAAACAAATTTGCGTTTTTATATAAATTTCTAAAATTTTCTTTCTATAAATTTCAGTTTCTGGGCGCCTAGTACGTTTTAAAGTTTCTGGGTAGTTTATTGAGAGAAGTTTTGAATTTTTATTTTTTCAAGATTCTTTTGTAGACAAATCTGAGTTTTTATATAAATTTTTAAGATTTGCTTTCTAGAAATTTATGTTCCTGGTCGCCTAGTGTATTTTAAAGTTTCTGTATAATTTATTGAGAGACGTTTTGTATGTTTAAATTTAAAAGATGGTTTTTTAACAAATTTGCGTTTTTATATAAATTTTTAAAATTGGCTTTCTATAAATTTCAATTCCTGGGAGCCTAGTAAATTTTAAAGTTTCTGTATAATTTATTGAGAGACGTTTTGTATGTTTAATTTTGCAGGATGGGTTTTTAAACAAATTTGCATTTTTATATAAATTTTTAAGATTTGCTTTCTATAAAATTCAGTTCCTGGGCGCCTAGTAAATTTTAAAGTTTCTGTGTTATTTATTGAGAGAGATTTTTTATAATAATTTTGCAGGATGGGTTTTTAAACAAATTTGCATTTTTATATAAATTTTTAAGATTTGCTTTCTATAAATTTCAGTTCCTGGGCGCCTAGTATATGTTACAGTTTCTGTGAAATTTATTGACAGAACTTTTGTATTATTAATTTTAAAGGATGGTCTTTTAATCAAATTTGCATGTTTATATAAATTTTTAAGATTTGCTTTCTATAAATTTCAGTTCCTGGGCGCTTAGTAAATTTTAAAGTTTCTGTGTTATTTATTGAGAGAACTTTTGTTATATTAATTTTGCAGGATGGGTATTTAAACAAATTTGCATTTTTATATAAATTTTTAAGATTTGCTTTCTATAAATTTCAGTTCCTGGGCGCCTAGTATATGTTACAGTTTCTGTGAAATTTATTGACAGAACTTTTGTATTATTAATTATGCAGGATGGGTTTTTAAACAAATTAGCATTTTTATATAAATTTTTAAGATTTGCTTTCTATAAATTCCAGTTCCTGGGCGCCTAGTATATTTTAAAGTTTCTGTGAAATTTATTGAGAGAAGTTTTGTATTATTTATTTTACAGGATGGGTTTTTCAAAAAATTTGCGTTTCTATATAAATTTTTAAAATTAGCTTTCTATAAATTTCAGTTCCTGGGTGCCTAGTATATAAGTTTCTGTGAAATTTATTGAGAGAAGTTTTGTATGTTTAATTTTAAAAGATGGTTTTTTAAAAAAATTTGCGTTTTTATATAAATTTTTAAGATTTGCTTTCTATAAATTTCAGTTCCTAGGGGCCTAGTAAATTTTAAAGTTTCTGTGTTATTTATTGAGAGAAGCTTTTATTTTTAATTTTGAAAGATGGTTTCATAAACAAATTTGGGTTTTTATATAAAATTTTTAAAATTATTTCAAAGTTTCAGTGCAATTTATTGAGAAGTTTTTATTTTTAAATTTGAAAAATGGTTTTTTAAACAAATTTGGGATTTTATCTAAATTTTTAAGATCTGCTTTCTAAAAAATTTTAATTCCTGGGCGCCTAGTATATTTTAAAGTTTCTGTGAAATTTATTGAGAGAAGTTTTGTATGTATAATTTTAAAAGATGGTTTTTTAAACAAATTTGCGTTTATTATATAAATTTTTAAAATTTGCTTTCTATAAATTTCAGTTCCTGGGTGCCTAGTATATTTTCTAGTTTCTGTGAAATTTATTGAGAGAACTTTTGTATTATTAATTTTGCAGGATGGGTTTTTAAACAAATTTCCGTTTTTATATAAATTCTTAAAATTGCTTTCTATAAAATTGAGTTCCTTGGCGCTAAGTATATTCTTAAGTTTCAATGCATTTTATTGAGAAGTTTTTATTTTTAATTTTAAAAGATGGTTTTTTAAACAAATTTGCGTTTTTATATAAATTTTTAAAATTTGCTTTCTATAAATTTCAGTTCCTGGGTGCCTAGTATATTTTCAAGTTTCTGTGAAATTTATTGAGAGAACTTTTGTATTATTAATTTTGCAGGATGGGTTTTTAAACAAATTTGCATTTTTATATAAATTTTTAAGATTTGCTTTCTATAAATTTCAGTTCCTGGGCGCCTAGTATATTTTAAAGTTTCTGTGTAATTTATTGAGAGAAGATTTTATTTTTGAAAGATGGTTTTATAAACAAATTTGGGTTTTTATATAAAATTTTTAAAATTTGCTTTCTATAAATTTTAGTTCCTGTGCGCCTAATATATTTTTAAGTTTCAGTGCTATTTATTAAAAAGTTTTTATTTTTAATTTTGCAGGATGGGTTCTTAAACAAATTTCCGTTTTTATATAAATTCTTAAAATTGCTTTCTATAAATTTCAGTTCCTTGGCGCTAAGTATATTCTTAAGTTTCAGTGCATTTTATTGAGAAGTTTTGTATGTTTAATTTTAAAAGATAGTTTTTTAAACAAATTTGCGATTTTATATATATTTTTAAAATTAGCTTTCTATAAATTTCAGTTCCTGGGCGCCTAGTATATTTTAAAGTTTCTGTGCAATTTATTGAGAGAAGTTTTGTATGTTTAATTTTAAAAGTTGGTTTTTTAAACAAATTTGCGTTTTTATAAAAATTTTTAAAATTTGCTTTCTATAAATTTCAGTTCCTGGGTGCCTAGTATATTTTCAAGTTTCTGTGAAATTTATTGAGAGAACTTTTGTTATATTAATTTTGCAGGATGGGTTTTTAAACAAATTTGCATTTTTATATAAATTTTTAAGATTTGCTTTCTATAAATTTCAGTTCCTGGGCGCCTAGTATATTTTAAAGTTTCTGTGTAATTTATTGAGAGAAGATTTTATTTTTGAAAGATGGTTTTATAAACAAATTTGGGTTTTTATATAAAATTTTTAAAATTTGCTTTCTATAAATTTTAGTTCCTGGGCGCCTAATATATTTTTAAGTTTCAGTGCTATTTATTGAAAAGTTTTTATTTTTAATTTTGCAGGATGGGTTCTTAAACAAATTTCCGTTTTTATATAAATTCTTAAAATTGCTTTCTATAAATTTCAGTTCCTTGGCGCTAAGTATATTCTTAAGTTTCAGTGCATTTTATTGAGAAGTTTTGTATGTTTAATTTTAAAAGATAGTTTTTTAAACAAATTTGCGTTTTTATATAAATTTTTAAAATTTGCTTTCTATAAATTTCAGTTCCTGGGCGCCTAGTATATTTTAAAGTTTCTGTGAAATTTATTGAGAGAACTTTTGTATTAATTTTACAGGATGGGCTTTTAAACAAATTTGCATTTTTATATAAATTTTTAAGATTTGCTTTCTATAAATCTGTTCTTGGGCGCCTAGTATATGTTACAGTTTCTGTGAAATTTATTGACAGAACTTTTGTATTATTAATTATGTAGAATAGGTTTTTAAACAAATTTGCATTTTTATATACATTTTTAAGATATGCTTTCTATAAATTTCAGTTCCTGGGCGCCTAGTAAATTTTAAAGTTTCTGTGTAATTTATTGTGAAAAGTTTTTTATTTTTAATTTTAAAAGATGGTTTTTTAAATAAATTTGGGTTTTTATCTAAATTTTTAAGATTTGCTTTCTATAAATTTCCGTTCATGGGCGCCTAGTATATGTTACAGTTTCTGTGAAATTTATTGACAGAACTTTTGTATCATTAATTATGCAGGATTGGTTTTTAAACAAATTTGCATTTTTATATAAATTTTTAAGATTTGTTTTCTATAAATTTCAGTTCCTGGGCGCCTAGTATATTTTAAAGTTTCTGTGTGATTTATTGAGACAAGTTTTTATTTTTGAAAGATGGTTTTATAAACAAATTTGGGTTTTTATATAAAATTTTTAAAATTAGCTTTCTATAAATTTCGGTTCCTGGGCGCCTAATATATTTTTAAGTTTCAGTGCAATTTATTGAGAAGTTTTTATTTTTAATTTTGAAAGATGGTTTTTTAAACAAATTTGGGATTTTACCTAAATTTCTAAGATCTGCTTTCTATAAATTTCAGTTCCTGTGCGCCTAGTGTATTTTAAAGTTTCTGTGAAATTTATTGAGAGAACTTTTGTATTAATTTTACAGGATGGGTTTTTAAACAAATTTGCATTTTTCTATAATTTTTTAAGATTTGCTTTCTATAAATTTCAGTTCCTGGGTGCCTAGTATATGTTAAAGTTTCTGTGAAATTTATTGAGAGAACTTTTGTTATATTAATTTTGCGGGATGGGTTTTTAAACAAATTTGCATTTTTATATAAATTTTTAAGATTTGCTTTCTATAAATTTCAGTTCCTGGGCGCCTAGTATATTTTAAAGTTTCTGAGAAATTTATTGAGAGAAGTTTTGTATGTTTAATTTTAAAAGAAGGTTTTTTAAACAAATTTGCGATTTTATATAAATTTTTAAAATTTGCTTTCTATAAATTTCAGTTCCTTGGCGCTAAGTATATTCTTAAGTTTCAGTGCAATTTATTGAGAAGTTTTATTTTTAATTTTAAAAGATGGTTTTATAAACAAATTTGGGATTTTATCTAAATTTTTAAGATCTGCTTTCTAAAAAATTTTAATTCCTGGGCGCCTAGTATATTTAAAAGTTTCTGTGAAATTTATTGAGAGAACTTTTGTATTAATTTTACAGGATGTGTTTTTAAACAAATTTGCATTTTTATATAAATTTTTAAGATTTGCTTTCTTTAAATTTCAGTTGCTGTGCGCCTAGTATATTTTAAAGTTTCTGTGTAATTTATTGAGAGAAGCTTTTATTTTTAATTTTGAAAGATGGTTTCATAAACAAATTTGGGTTTTTATATAAAATTTTTAAAATTATTTCAAAGTTTCAGTGCAATTTATTGAGAAGTTTTTATTTTTAAATTTGAAAAATGGTTTTTTAAACAAATTTGGGATTTTATCTAAATTTTTAAGATCTGCTTTCTAAAAAATTTTAATTCCTGGGCGCCTAGTATATTTTAAAGTTTCTGTGAAATTTATTGAGAGAAGTTTTGTATGTATAATTTTAAAAGATGGTTTTTTAAACAAATTTGCGTTTTTATATAAATTTTTAAAATTTGCTTTCTATAAATTTCAGTTCCTGGGTGCCTAGTATATTTTCTAGTTTCTGTGAAATTTATTGAGAGAACTTTTGTATTATTAATTTTGCAGGATGGGTTTTTAAACAAATTTCCGTTTTTATATAAATTCTTAAAATTGCTTTCTATAAAATTGAGTTCCTTGGCGCTAAGTATATTCTTAAGTTTCAATGCATTTTATTGAGAAGTTTTTATTTTTAATTTTAAAAGATGGTTTTTTAAACAAATTTGCGTTTTTATATAAATTTTTAAAATTTGCTTTCTATAAATTTCAGTTCCTGGGTGCCTAGTATATTTTCAAGTTTCTGTGAAATTTATTGAGAGAACTTTTGTATTATTAATTTTGCAGGATGGGTTTTTAAACAAATTTGCATTTTTATATAAATTTTTAAGATTTGCTTTCTATAAATTTCAGTTCCTGGGCGCCTAGTATATTTTAAAGTTTCTGTGTAATTTATTGAGAGAAGATTTTATTTTTGAAAGATGGTTTTATAAACAAATTTGGGTTTTTATATAAAATTTTTAAAATTTGCTTTCTATAAATTTTAGTTCCTGTGCGCCTAATATATTTTTAAGTTTTAGTGCTATTTATTAAAAAGTTTTTATTTTTAATTTTGCAGGATGGGTTCTTAAACAAATTTCCGTTTTTATATAAATTCTTAAAATTGCTTTCTATAAATTTCAGTTCCTTGGCGCTAAGTATATTCTTAAGTTTCAGTGCATTTTATTGAGAAGTTTTGTATGTTTAATTTTAAAAGATAGTTTTTTAAACAAATTTGCGATTTTATATATATTTTTAAAATTAGCTTTCTATAAATTTCAGTTCCTGGGCGCCTAGTATATTTTAAAGTTTCTGTGCAATTTATTGAGAGAAGTTTTGTATGTTTAATTTTAAAAGTTGGTTTTTTAAACAAATTTGCGTTTTTATAAAAATTTTTAAAATTTGCTTTCTATAAATTTCAGTTCCTGGGTGCCTAGTATATTTTCAAGTTTCTGTGAAATTTATTGAGAGAACTTTTGTTATATTAATTTTGCAGGATGGGTTTTTAAACAAATTTGCATTTTTATATAAATTTTTAAGATTTGCTTTCTATAAATTTCAGTTCCTGGGCGCCTAGTATATTTTAAAGTTTCTGTGTAATTTATTGAGAGAAGATTTTATTTTTGAAAGATGGTTTTATAAACAAATTTGGGTTTTTATATAAAATTTTTAAAATTTGCTTTCTATAAATTTTAGTTCCTGGGCGCCTAATATATTTTTAAGTTTCAGTGCTATTTATTGAAAAGTTTTTATTTTTAATTTTGCAGGATGGGTTCTTAAACAAATTTCCGTTTTTATATAAATTCTTAAAATTGCTTTCTATAAATTTCAGTTCCTTGGCGCTAAGTATATTCTTAAGTTTCAGTGCATTTTATTGAGAAGTTTTGTATGTTTAATTTTAAAAGATAGTTTTTTAAACAAATTTGCGTTTTTATATAAATTTTTAAAATTTGCTTTCTATAAATTTCAGTTCCTGGGTGCCTAGTATATTTTCAAGTTTCTGTGAAATTTATTGAGAGAACTTTTGTTATATTAATTTAGCAGGATGGGTTTTTAAACAAATTTGCATTTTTATATAAATTTTTAAGATTTGCTTTCTATAAATTTCAGTTCCTGGGCGCCTAGTATATTTTAAAGTTTCTGTGAAATTTATTGAGAGAACTTTTGTATTAATTTTACAGGATGGGCTTTTAAACAAATTTGCATTTTTATATAAATTTTTAAGATTTGCTTTCTATAAATCTGTTCTTGGGCGCCTAGTATATGTTACAGTTTCTGTGAAATTTATTGACAGAACTTTTGTATTATTAATTATGTAGAATAGGTTTTTAAACAAATTTGCATTTTTATATACATTTTTAAGATATGCTTTCTATAAATTTCAGTTCCTGGGCGCCTAGTAAATTTTAAAGTTTCTGTGTAATTTATTGTGAAAAGTTTTTTATTTTTAATTTTAAAAGATGGTTTTTTAAATAAATTTGGGTTTTTATCTAAATTTTTAAGATTTGCTTTCTATAAATTTCCGTTCATGGGCGCCTAGTATATGTTACAGTTTCTGTGAAATTTATTGACAGAACTTTTGTATTATTAATTATGCAGGATTGGTTTTTAAACAAATTTGCATTTTTATATAAATTTTTAAGATTTGTTTTCTATAAATTTCAGTTCCTGGGCGCCTAGTATATTTTAAAGTTTCTGTGTGATTTATTGAGACAAGTTTTTATTTTTGAAAGATGGTTTTATAAACAAATTTGGGTTTTTATATAAAATTTTTAAAATTAGCTTTCTATAAATTTCGGTTCCTGGGCGCCTAATATATTTTTAAGTTTCAGTGCAATTTATTGAGAAGTTTTTATTTTTAATTTTGAAAGATGGTTTTTTAAACAAATTTGGGATTTTACCTAAATTTCTAAGATCTGCTTTCTATAAATTTCAGTTCCTGTGCGCCTAGTGTATTTTAAAGTTTCTGTGAAATTTATTGAGAGAACTTTTGTATTAATTTTACAGGATGGGTTTTTAAACAAATTTGCATTTTTCTATAATTTTTTAAGATTTGCTTTCTATAAATTTCAGTTCCTGGGTGCCTAGTATATGTTAAAGTTTCTGTGAAATTTATTGAGAGAACTTTTGTTATATTAATTTTGCGGGATGGGTTTTTAAACAAATTTGCATTTTTATATAAATTTTTAAGATTTGCTTTCTATAAATTTCAGTTCCTGGGCGCCTAGTATATTTTAAAGTTTCTGAGAAATTTATTGAGAGAAGTTTTGTATGTTTAATTTTAAAAGAAGGTTTTTTAAACAAATTTGCGATTTTATATAAATTTTTAAAATTAGCTTTCTATAAATTTCAGTTCCTTGGCGCTAAGTATATTCTTAAGTTTCAGTGCAATTTATTGAGAAGTTTTATTTTTAATTTTAAAAGATGGTTTTATAAACAAATTTGGGATTTTGTCTAAATTTTTAAGATCTGCTTTCTATAAATTTCAGTTCCTGGTCGCCTAGTATATTTTAAAGTTTCTGTGAAATTTATTGAGAGAACTTTTGTATTATTAATTTTACTGAATGGGTTTTTAAACAAATTTGCATTTTTATATAAGTTTTTAAGATTTGCTTTTTATAAATTTCAGTTCCTGGGCGCCTAGTATATTTTAAAGTTTTTGTGCAATTTTTTGAGAGAAGTTTTGTATGTTTAATTTTAAAAGATTGTTTTTTAAAAAAATTTGCATTTTTATATAAATCTTTAAAATTTGCTTTCTATAAATTTCAGTTCCTGGGCGCCTAGTATATTTTAAAGTTTCTGTGAAATTTATTGAGAGAACTTTTGTATTATTAATTTTACAGGATGTGTTTTTAAACAAATTTGCATTTTTATATAAATTTTTAAGATTTGCTTTCTTTAAATTTCAGTTGCTGTGCGCCTAGTATATTTTAAAGTTTCTGTGTAATTTATTGAGAGAAGCTTTTATTTTTAATTTTGAAAGATGGTTTCATAAACAAATTTGGGTTTTTATATAAAATTTTTTAAAATTATTTCAAAGTTTCAGTGCAATTTATTGAGAAGTTTTTTATTTTTTGTTTTAAAAGATTGTTTTTTAAAAAAATTTGCATTTTTATATAAATTTTTAAGATTTGCTTTCTATAAATTTCAGTTCCTGGGTGCCTAGTATATGTTAAAGTTTCTGTGAAATTTATTGAGAGAACTTTTGTTATATTAATTTTGCAGGATGGGTTCTTAAACAAATTTGCATTTTTATATAAATTTTTAAGATTTGCTTTCTATAAATTTCAGTTCCTGGGCGCCTAGTATATTTTGAAGTTTCTGTGCAATTTATTGAGAGAAGTTTTGTATTTTTAATTTTAATAGATTGTTTTTCAAAAATATTTGCGTTTTTATATAAATTTTTAAAATTTGTTTTCTATAAATTTCAGTTCCTGGGCGCCTAGTATATTTTAAAGTTTCAGTGAAATTTAGTGAGAGAACTTTTGTATTATTAATTTTACAGGAAGGGGTTTTAAACAAATTTGCATTTTTATATAAATTTTTAAGATTTGCTTTCTATAAATTTCAGTTCCTGGGCGCCTAGTATATTTTAAAGTTTCTGTGCAATTTATTGAGAGAAGTTTTGTATGTTTAATTTTAAAAGATAGTTTTTTAAACAAATTTGCGATTGTATATAAATTTTTAAAATTAGCTTTCTATAAATTTCAGTTCCTTGGCGCTAAGTATATTTTTAAGATTCAGTGCAATTTATTGAGAAGTTTTTTATTTTTAATTTCAAAAGATGATTTTTTAAACAAATTTGGGATTTTATTTAAATTTTTAAGATCTGCTTTCTATAAATTTCAGTTCCTGGGCGCCTAGTATATTTTAAAGTTTCTGTGAAATTTATTGAGAGAACTTTTGTATTATTAATTTTACAAGATGGGTTTTTAAACAAATTTGCATTTTTATATAAATTTTTAAGATTTGCTTTTTATAAATTTCAGTTCCTGGGCGCCTAGTATATTTTAAAGTTTCTGTGCAATTTATTGAGAGAAGTTTTGTATGTTTAATTTTAAAAGATTGTTTTTTAAAAAAATTTGCGTTTTTATATAAATTTTTAAAATTTGCTTTCTAAAAATTTCAGTTCCTGGGCGCCTAGTATATTTTAAAGTTTCTGTGAAATTTATTGAGAGAACTTTTGTATTATTAATTTTACAGGATGGGTTTTTAAACAAATTTGCATTTTTATATAAATTTTTAAGATTTGCTTTCTATAAATTTCAGTTCCTGTGTGCCTAGTATATGTTAAAGTTTCTGTGAAATTTATTGAGAGAACTTTTGTATTATTAATTTTACAGGATGGGTTTTTAAACAAATTTGCATTTTTATATAAATTTTTAAGATCTGCATTCTATAAATTTCAGTTCCTGGGCGCCTAGTGTATTTTAAAGTTTCTGTGAAATTTATTGAGAGAACTTTTGTATTAATTTTACAGGATGGGTTTTTAAACAAATTTGCATTTTTCTATAATTTTTTAAGATTTGCTTTCTATAAATTTCAGTTCCTGGGTGCCTAGTATATGTTAAAGTTTCTGTGAAATTTATTGAGAGAACTTTTGTTATATTAATTTTGCGGAATGGGTTTTTAAACAAATTTGCATTTTTATATAAATTTTTAAGATTTGCTTTCTATAAATTTCAGTTCCTGGGCGCATAGTATATTTTAAAGTTTCTGAGAAATTTATTGAGAGAAGTTTTGTATGTTTAATTTTAAAAGAAGGTTTTTTAAACAAATTTGCGATTTTATATAAATTTTTAAAATTTGCTTTCTATAAATTTCAGTTCCTTGGCGCTAAGTATATTCTTAAGTTTCAGTGCAATTTATTGAGAAGTTTTTTATTTTTAATTTTAAAAGATGGTTTTATAAACAAATTTGGGATTTTGTCTAAATTTTTAAGATCTGCTATCTATAAATTTCAGTTCCTGGGCGCCTAGTATATTTTAAAGTTTCTGTGAAATTTATTGAGAGAACTTTTGTTATATTAATTTTGCGGAATGGGTTTTTAAACAAATTTGCATTTTTATATAAGTTTTTAAAATTTGCTTTTTATAAATTTCAGTTCCTGGGCGCCTAGTATATTTTAAAGTTTCTGTGCAATTTTTTGAGAGAAGTTTTGTATGTTTAATTTTAAAAGATTGTTTTTTAAAAAAATTTGCATTTTTATATAAATCTTTAAAATTTGCTTTCTATAAATTTCAGTTCCTGGGCGCCTAGTATATTTTAAAGTTTCTGTGAAATTTATTGAGAGAACTTGTATTATTAATTTTACAGGATGTGTTTTTAAACAAATTTGCATTTTTATATAAATTTTTAAGATTTGCTTTCTTTAAATTTCAGTTCCTGTGCGCCTAGTATATTTTAAAGTTTCTTTGTAATTTATTGAGAGAAGCTTTTATTTTTAATTTTGAAAGATGGTTTCATAAACAAATTTGGGTTTTTATATAAAATTTTTAAAATTATTTCAAAGTTTCAGTGCAATTTATTGAGAAGTTTTTTATTTGTAATTTTAAAAGATTGTTTTTTAAAAAAATTTGCATTTTTATATAAATCTTTAAAATTTGCTTTCTATAAATTTCAGTTCCTGGGCGCCTAGTATATTTTAAAGATTCTGTGAAATTTAATGAGAGAACTTTTGTATTATTAATTTTACAGGATGGGTTTTTAAACAAATTTGCATTTTTATATAAATCTTTAAAATTTGCTTTCTATAAATTTCAGTTCCTGGGCGCCTAGTATATTTTAAAGTTTCTGTGAAATTGATTGAGAGAACTTTTGTATTATTAATTTTACAGGATGGGTTTTTAAACAAATTTGCATTTTTATATAAATTTTTAAGATTTGCTTTCTATAAATTTCAGTTCCTGGGTGCCTAGTGTATGTTAAAGTTTCTGTGAAATTGATTGAGAGAACTCTTGTTATATTAATTTTGCAGGATGGGTTTTTAAACAAATTTGCATTTTTATATAAATTTTTAAGATTTGCTTTCTATAAATTTCAGTTCCTGGGCGCCTAGTATATTTTGAAGTTTCTGTGCAATTTATTGAGAGAAGTTTTGTATGTTTAATTTTAATAGATTGTTTTTTAAAAATATTTGCGTTTTTATATAAATTTTTAAAATTTGCTTTCTATAAATTTCAGTTCCTGGGTGCCTAGTATATTTTAAAGTTTCAGTGAAATTTATTGAGAGAACTTTTGTATTATTAATTTTACAGGATGGGTTTTTAAACAAATTTGCATTTTTATATAAATTTTTAAGATTTGCTTTCTATAAATTTCAGTTCCTGGGCGCCTAGTATATTTTAAAGATTCTGTGAAATTTAATGAGAGAACTTTTGTATTATTAATTTTACAGGATGGGTTTTTAAACAAATTTGCATTTTTATATAAATTTTTAAGATTTGCTTTCTATAAATTTCAGTTCCTGGGTGCCTAGTGTATGTTAAAGTTTCTGTGAAATTGATTGAGAGAACTCTTGTTATATTAATTTTGCAGGATGGGTTTTTAAACAAATTTGCATTTTTATATAAATTTTTAAGATTTGCTTTCTATAAATTTCAGTTCCTGGGTGCCTAGTGTATGTTAAAGTTTCTGTGAAATTGATTGAGAGAACTCTTGTTATATTAATTTTGCAGGATGGGTTTTTAAACAAATTTGCATTTTTATATAAATTTTTAAGATTTGCTTTCTATAAATTTAAGTTCCTGGGCGCCTAGTATATTTTAAAGTTTCTGTGCAATTTTTTGAGAGAAGTTTTGTATGTTTAATTTTAAAAGATTGTTTTTTAAAAAAATTTGCATTTTTATATAAATCTTTAAAATTTGCTTTCTATAAATTTCAGTTCCTGGGCGCCTAGTAGATTTTAAAGTTTCTGTGAAATTTATTGAGAGAACTTTTGTATTATTAATTTTACAGGATGTGTTTTTAAACAAATTTGCATTTTTATATAAATTTTTAAGATTTGCTTTCTTTAAATTTCAGTTCCTGTGCGCCTAGTATATTTTAAAGTTTCTTTGTAATTTATTGAGAGAAGCTTTTATTTTTAATTTTGAAAGATGGTTTCATAAACAAATTTGGGTTTTTATATAAAATTTTTAAAATTATTTCAAAATTTCAGTGCAATTTATTGAGAAGTTTTTTATTTTTAATTTTAAAAGATTGTTTTTTAAAAAAATTTGCATTTTTATATAAATATTTAAAATTTGCTTTCTATAAATTTCAGTTCCTGGGCGCCTAGTATATTTTAAAGATTCTGTGAAATTTATTGAGAGAACTTTTGTATTATTAATTTTACAGGATGGGTTTTTAAACAAATTTGAATTTTTATATAAATCTTTAAAATTTGCTTTCTATAAATTTCAGTTCCTGGGCGCCTAGTATATTTTAAAGTTTCTGTGAAATTTATTGAGAGAACTTTTGTATTATTAATTTTACAGGATGGGTTTTTAAACAAATTTGCATTTTTATATAAATTTTTAAGATTTGCTTTCTATAAATTTCAGTTCCTGGGTGCCTAGTATATGTTAAAGTTTCTGTGAAATTTATTGAGAGAACTTTTGTTATATTAATTTTGCAGGATGGGTTTTTAAACAAATTTGCATTTTTATATAAATTTTTAAGATTTGCTTTCTATAAATTTCAGTTCCTGGGCGCCTAGTATATTTTGAAGTTTCTATGCAATTTATTGAGAGAAGTTTTGTATGTTTAATTTTAATAGATTGTTTTTTTAAAATATTTGCGTTTTTATATAAATTTTTAAAATTTGCTTTCTATAAATTTCAGTTCCTGGGCGCCTAGTATATTTTAAAGTTTCAGTGAAATTTATTGAGAGAACTTTTGTATTATTAATTTTACAGGATGGGTTTTTAAACAAATTTGCATTTTTATATAAATTTTTAAGATTTGTTTTCTATAAATTTCAGTTCCTGGGCGCCTAGTATATTTTAAAGTTTCTGTGCAATTTATTGAGAGAAGTTTTGTATGTTTAATTTTAATAGATTGTTTTTTAAAAATATTTGCGTTTTTATATAAATTTTTAAAATTTGCTTTCTATAAATTTCAGTTCCTGGGCGCCTAGTATATTTTAAAGTTTCAGTGAAATTTTGTGAGAGAACTTTTGTATTATTAATTTTACAGTATGGGTTTTTAAACAAATTTGCATTTTTATATAATTTTTTAAGATTTGCTTTCTATAAATTTCAGTTCCTGGGCGCCTAGTATATTTTAAAGTTTCTGTGCAATTTATTGAGAGAAGTTTTGTATGTTTAATTTTAAAAGATAGTTCTTTAAACAAATTTGCGTTTTTATATAAATTTTTAAGATTTGCTTTCTATAAATTTCAGTTCCTGGGTGCCTAGTATATTTTAAAGTTTCTGTGCAATTTATTGAGAGAAGTTTTGTATGTTTAATTTTAAAAGATGGTTTTTTAAACAAATTTGCGTTTTTATATGAATTTTTAAGATTTGCTTTCTATAAATTTCAGTTCCTGGGTGCCTAGTATATTTTAAAATTTTTGTGAAATTTTTTGAGAGAAGTTTTGTATGTTTAATTTTAAAAGATAGTTCTTTAAACAAATTTGCGTTTTTATATAAATTCTTAAAATTAGCTTTCTATAAATTTCAGTTCCTGGGCGCCTAGTATATTTTAAAGTTTCTGTGCAATTTATTGAGAGAAGTTTTGTATGTTTAATTTTAATAGATTGTTTTTTAAAAATATTTGCGTTTTTATATAAATTTTTAAAATTTGCTTTCTATAAATTTCAGTTCCTGGGCGCCTAGTATATTTTAAAGTTTCAGTGAAATTTTGTGAGAGAACTTTTGTATTATTAATTTTACAGGATGGGTTTTTAAACAAATTTGAATTTTTATATAAATCTTTAAAATTTGCTTTCTATAAATTTCAGTTCCTGGGCGCCTAGTATATTTTAAAGTTTCTGTGAAATTTATTGAGAGAACTTTTGTATTATTAATTTTACAGGATGGGTTTTTAAACAAATTTGCGTTTTTATATAAATTTTTAAAATTTGCTTTCTGTAAATTTCAGTTCCTGGGTGCCTAGTATATTTTAAAATTTTTGTGAAATTTTGTGAGAGAACTTTTGTATTATTAATTTTACAGGATGGGTTTTTAAACAAATTTGCATTTTTATATAAATTCTTAAAATTAGCTTTCTATAAATTTCAGTTCCTGGGCGCCTAGTATATTTTAAAGTTTCTGTGCAATTTATTGAGAGAAGTTTTGTATGTTTAATTTTAATAGATTGTTTTTAAAAATATTTGCGTTTTTATATAAATTTTTAAAATTTGCTTTCTATAAATTTCAGTTCCTGGGCGCCTAGTATATTTTAAAGTTTCAGTGAAATTTTGTGAGAGAACTTTTGTATTATTAATTTTACAGGATGGGTTTTTAAACAAATTTGAATTTTTATATAAATCTTTAAAATTTGCTTTCTATAAATTTCAGTTCCTGGGCGCCTAGTATATTTTAAAGTTTCTGTGAAATTTATTGAGAGAACTTTTGTATTATTAATTTTACAGGATGGGTTTTTAAACAAATTTGCATTTTTATATAAATTTTTAAGATTTGCTTTCTATAAATTTCAGTTCCTGGGTGCCTAGTATATGTTAAAGTTTCTGTGAAATTTATTGAGAGAACTTTTGTTATATTAATTTTGCAGGATGGGTTTTTAAACAAATTTGCATTTTTATATAAATTTTTAAGATTTGCTTTCTATAAATTTCAGTTCCTGGGCGCCTAGTATATTTTGAAGTTTCTATGCAATTTATTGAGAGAAGTTTTGTATGTTTAATTTTAATAGATTGTTTTTTTAAAATATTTGCGTTTTTATATAAATTTTTAAAATTTGCTTTCTATAAATTTCAGTTCCTGGGCGCCTAGTATATTTTAAAGTTTCAGTGAAATTTATTGAGAGAACTTTTGTATTATTAATTTTACAGGATGGGTTTTTAAACAAATTTGCATTTTTATATAAATTTTTAAGATTTGTTTTCTATAAATTTCAGTTCCTGGGCGCCTAGTATATTTTAAAGTTTCTGTGCAATTTATTGAGAGAAGTTTTGTATGTTTAATTTTAATAGATTGTTTTTTAAAAATATTTGCGTTTTTATATAAATTTTTAAAATTTGCTTTCTATAAATTTCAGTTCCTGGGCGCCTAGTATATTTTAAAGTTTCAGTGAAATTTTGTGAGAGAACTTTTGTATTATTAATTTTACAGTATGGGTTTTTAAACAAATTTGCATTTTTATATAATTTTTTAAGATTTGCTTTCTATAAATTTCAGTTCCTGGGCGCCTAGTATATTTTAAAGTTTCTGTGCAATTTATTGAGAGAAGTTTTGTATGTTTAATTTTAAAAGATAGTTCTTTAAACAAATTTGCGTTTTTATATAAATTTTTAAGATTTGCTTTCTATAAATTTCAGTTCCTGGGTGCCTAGTATATTTTAAAGTTTCTGTGCAATTTATTGAGAGAAGTTTTGTATGTTTAATTTTAAAAGATGGTTTTTTAAACAAATTTGCGTTTTTATATGAATTTTTAAGATTTGCTTTCTATAAATTTCAGTTCCTGGGTGCCTAGTATATTTTAAAATTTTTGTGAAATTTTTTGAGAGAAGTTTTGTATGTTTAATTTTAAAAGATAGTTCTTTAAACAAATTTGCGTTTTTATATAAATTCTTAAAATTAGCTTTCTATAAATTTCAGTTCCTGGGCGCCTAGTATATTTTAAAGTTTCTGTGCAATTTATTGAGAGAAGTTTTGTATGTTTAATTTTAATAGATTGTTTTTTAAAAATATTTGCGTTTTTATATAAATTTTTAAAATTTGCTTTCTATAAATTTCAGTTCCTGGGCGCCTAGTATATTTTAAAGTTTCAGTGAAATTTTGTGAGAGAACTTTTGTATTATTAATTTTACAGGATGGGTTTTTAAACAAATTTGAATTTTTATATAAATCTTTAAAATTTGCTTTCTATAAATTTCAGTTCCTGGGCGCCTAGTATATTTTAAAGTTTCTGTGAAATTTATTGAGAGAACTTTTGTATTATTAATTTTACAGGATGGGTTTTTAAACAAATTTGCGTTTTTATATAAATTTTTAAAATTTGCTTTCTGTAAATTTCAGTTCCTGGGTGCCTAGTATATTTTAAAATTTTTGTGAAATTTTTTGAGAGAAGTTTTGTATGTTTAATTTTAAAAGATAGTTCTTTAAACAAATTTGCGTTTTTATATAAATTCTTAAAATTTGCTTTCTATAAATTTCAGTTCCTGGGTGCCTATTATATTTTAAAGTTTCTATGAAATTTATTGAGACAACTTTTGCTATATTAATTTTTCAGGATGGGTTTTTAAACAAATTTGCATTTTTATATAAATTTTTAAGATTTGCTTTCTATAAATTTCAGTTCCTGGGCGCCTAGTATATTTTAAAGTTTCTGTGCAATTTATTGAGAGAAGTTTTGTATGTTTAATTTTAAAAGATGGTTTTTTAAACAAATTTGCGTTTTTATATGAATTTTTAAGATTTGCTTTCTATAAATTTCAGTTCCTGGGTGCCTAGTATATTTTAAAGTTTCTGTGCAATTTATTGAGAGAAGTTTTGTATGTTTAATTTTAATAGATTGTTTTTTAAAAATATTTGCGTTTTTATATAAATTTTTAAGATTTGCTTTCTATAAATTTCAGTTCCTGGGCGCCTAATATATTTTAAAGTTTCTGTGCAATTTATTGAGAGAGGTTTTGTATGTTTAATTTTAAAAGATTGTTTTTTAAAAAAATTTGCGTTGTTATATAAATTTTTAAAATTTGATTTCTATAAATTTCAGTTCCTGGGCGCCCAGTATATTTTAAAGTTTCTGGGAAATTTATTGAGAGAACTTTTGTATTATTAATTTTACAGGATGGGTTTTTAAACAAATTTGCATTTTTATATAAATTTTTAAGGTTTGCTTTCTATAAATTTCAGTTCCCGGGCGCCTAGTATATTTAAAAGTTTCTGTGTAATTTATTGAGAGAAGTTTTGTATTTTTGATTTTAAAAGATGGTTTTTTAAACAAATTAGCTTTTTTATATAAATTTTTAAGATTTGCTTTCTATAAATTTCCGTTTCTGTGCACCTAGTATATTTTAAAGTTTCTGTGTAATTTATTGAGCAAGTTTTGTATTTTTAAATTTAAAAGATGGTTTCTTAAACAATTTTGCATTTTTATATAAATTTTTAAAATTTGATTTCTATAAATTTCAGTTCCTGGGCACCTAGTATATTTTAAAGTTTCTGTGTAATTTATTGAGCAAGTTTTGTATTTTTAAATTTAAAAGATGGTTTCTTAAACAATTTTGCATTTTTATATAAATTTTTAAAATTTGATTTCTATAAATTTCAGTTCCTGGGCGCCTAGTATATTGTAAAGTTTCAGTGCAATTTATTGAGAGGTTTTTTATTTCAAATTTTGCAAAATGGTTATTCAAACAAATTTGCGCTTTTGTATAAATTTTTAAGTATTGCTTTCCATAAATTTCAGTTCCTGGGCGCCTAGTATATTTAAAAGATTCTGTGTAATTTATTGAGAGCAGTTTTGTGTTTTTAATTTTACAAAATGGGTTTTTAAACAAATTAGCATTTTTATATAAATTTTTAAAATTTGATTTCTATAAATTTCAGTTCGGGGGCGCCTAGTATATAGTAAAGTTTCAGTGCAATTTATTGAGAGGTTTTTTATTTCAAATTTTTCAAAATGATTTTTTAAACGAATTTGCGTTTTTATATAAATTTTTAAGTATTGCTTTCCATAAATTTCAGTTCCTGGGCGCCTAGTTTATTTAAAAGATTCTGTGTAATTTTTTGAGAACAGTTTTGTGTTTTTAATTTTACAAAATGGGTTTTTAAACAAATTAGCATTTTTATATAAATTTTTAAAATTTGATTTCTATAAATTTCAGTTCCTGGGCGCCTAGTATATTTTAAAGTTTCTAAAATTGAGAAAACTTTTGTATTTTTAATTTTACAGGATGAAGTTTTAAACCAAATGACGTTTTCGTATTATGTTTTTGGAATTACTTTTTACGAATTTTAGTTTCCTATTATATTTTATTATTTTGTGTAATTTGTTAAAAGAATTTATGTTTATATAATTTAAATTAATGGTTTTTTAAACTATATAACTTTTTTGTGTTAAATTAAAATGAGATTTAAATAAGATTTTCTTTCAATGAAGTTTATTTCCTTTTTTTATGACTTTTTATCACTTTTTGACTAATTTTAAGATTTTTAAAGAATTGGTACCGAAATAGTATGTACGTTTTTTTTTAAATTTTAAGAGAAACAGAAATCGATTACAATTTGTATATTATTAGGAAAAAATATAAAATTTTCTATTTATGGTATTGCCATCTGTCAACGAGATTTTATTTAACTATAAAAGGCTTGATTGAGATTTTTGAAGGGTTAAATATTTTTCAAAATTAAATAAAACGCAAATATTGTAATTTAAAATAAAAATTTTTAATTTAATTTGGAATTTTTAGAAACAGTTTTCATCAACATTTTCCTATGTGATAGAAGTGATTGAAAATTAAAGCCTTATTTTGATTTTTTTTTTCATTGATTAATTTTTTAATTCAATTTGAATCCGAGGTTAATGAGCGCCAGATTTTGATAGTCTGTATTCTTGAACACTAATTTTTGCAGTTCTTAAATAACGTGAGCGCCAGATTTTGGTAGTCTATATTCTTGAGCATTAATTTTTGCATTTCTTAAATAACATTGTGGGGATATTACAAGCTTTAATTTGCTCAAAATTGATAATTGGTGTATTTAATTAATCTCTTTGTAAATTTTCCTATCCCGCTTCTTAGTAAATTATGTAATTTCAAAACACGAATCTGGTTTTTGATGTTGGTTTAATTAACTTGAAGCTAAAAAAATAAAATAATATTATATAGATTGTAAATATAAATGTATAATTGTATATAAGATTTTCTTCTATTCGAGGAGTTAGTTTTTCACATAAAAGTGAGGTGCTTAATATTTGATTAAGTTAATATCTGATATTTGAATTTGAGAAATTCAAATAATCGGAATTCAAATAAGATATTTGAGTCCTCATAATTTAAGTCTACTTAAATATACAAAGAGTTTCAATAAACAAAATTATATCTAATTTTTAAGGCCTAATACGGTTCGAAACATAGCAATATACAAGTTTTAATTAATAATACCTTAAAAATATCTAAAACACATCAAATATACATAGTATACATATTAAGAAATATTTTGAAGAATTAAAATAACCAAAGAAAAATTTTTTTTCGTAAAAATTGTCATTTATTTTGCGTTATATTTACGACCAACATTGGGTAATAAATCCTTTATATTCTGTAACTCCCTAACATCTCATAGAAACAAATCACATCAAAATATTTTTAGCAAATTTTTTTTTCAGATTTTTTTTTTCTTTACTCCTATCTGATCTTAAAATGTCTCTAATTTAGAATACAGAAAAATTAGACTATATATTAACTATACATTTAAGAATATAAAAAGGAAGAGGTCACACAAATTACATGCACATAATATAAACGTAGGATTTAAATAAGGATTCAATTTAGTTGATTGAAATTTACACAGGTAAAATGAAGACAATATAAAGATATCATATATTCAAAAATATATGAAAATATACATGCATAGATATATATATTAAATCTCGTAAATTCATTAAAACTATCCTTTTTTTTAGTATCCTGATTCCTGGTTATAATTTTACGATATATTGTTTAGTTGTTGTTGTTATTGTTGATTCTTCTATTATTTTATATGTAATACTTATTTTGGTATATTTTTAGATAATATTCAATATCCTTCTTTGTATATATGTAAATTGATTGTTTCAATATATCGCCTTCAGACACAAGTTTATTGTATGTATGCATAAGATGGGGTATACATGTTTATACGAACAAAATTATAAATCTGAACATTTTGTACTAGTAGATGGTTTTATTCATGTTTAGTTATAATCTATGAAGGGATGTAGAATAAAAAGTTTTTCACTTTTAAATCTAAACTTATGCACACGTTTTTATATTAATTTTTTTTTTTGTTTTTTTTTTTGCAATAATTTATAACCATGTAATAAATATATTAAGCATAGAACCGTATCTTAATGATTTAAAAGACCAAAATATAAAATAAATTCTAATGGAAAATCTTTAAAAATACGCAGTCTTTTGTTATTGAATAAAGGGAAAAAATTTTACTTGACACAGAAAGTTTTTAAGCGAATTTTTAATAATATGTTAAAATATGGGTCAAAATTTTTGAATATTGTTGTCAAAAATTATTTATGAACCATAAGAGCAACTAACCTCAAGAGTTTTGTGTATTTTGCGACTTTTTACATGAGCTAAAAGTTAAATATTTTATTAATTACTACATTAGAAGTAAGGGTTTACTACTTACATAAACTTTAAAATGTGTAATTTTAAATGAAGTACTGATATTTTAGATTAATATACATCTGTAGTTTGAATCAGTATTAAATGGACGATATTTTGATCTGAAAGTTTTGAAAATGTGTTCGAAATTCAAAGGCATAGGTTTTTTAATAAAACGTATTTCTTTTATTGCTTCGGCTTTATATATTTTATGAATATGGCTATAAGTATTTAGAGATCCTTCACTTGTTTAAAGTATGATGAAAAATGAAACATATGCAATAACTGATAATATATATTACACATATGCACATCTCTTTTAACTTCTAAGATTAAATTTGTTTAAATAAGGCTTGTCCTAAAGCATCCAGTTCCATTCTTACTGTAAAATCATTAAAGTCGTTGAGAATTATATGCTTGCGGTGCCCTGCTTATGACTGTCAGAAATGTTGCAAAAAAATACTAAGAAGAAAACGGTGATCCTCCCATGTATGGTCATATAGAAGAATTGGTCGTTGGACTTATTATTATTATTATTTTAAAGATATTTTGTTTGAAATAGATAAATATATATTTCAAAAACCTTATATATAATCTTACTTTTTTGTCCTCTCTCTGTGCCGTAAATATATTATAATAGTTTTTAACCTTAAATCCCGATTGCTTACGAGACTTGGAATTTTAAATATGGCCAAAAATTAATGACAATGCAGTATTTACTCACTTTCTTATCTTTTAAAACTTTATTTTAAATTTCTTGCATACTTTTAGGATGAAGTTATTTTTTTTAAATTTAAAATTCTTTGCAGACTAGTACGATTTACCATATAACTTCCATAATTTACGCACAATGAACAAGTTTTCCCATCAAACATTCCCTCTAAATTTTTATTTTTGACTCTTAAAATTTTCTTCAAAATTATGAACTGTGGATTAACATCCAAACAATTGCGATCTGCAATTTTTTACCTAAAACTAAATATAAAATGTTAACTAAATTTTACAAGTGACTTTCCAAATTTCATTCAAAAATTTTTTCATTCATAATATAAATTTAAGAGAAATATAATTGTTTCTCTAAAAATAGGCTTTTAACACATTATTTTTTGTGTTATATATATAATTATATATACATATAATTTAAATTTTAAATTTCCAGCAATTTATTAAAAGCTCTTTATATTTTTAAATATATACAAAGTTTTTAAAAAGTGACCTTTAAAAATTTATTAATTGGAAAATATAATAGAAATTCATCCTTCAAAAAAATTTTCATGAGAAGTCATACAAATTACAAGTATTGTTAAATTGTATTAAAATATTAAAAAATAAAAAACAACTCAATTTTTTTTTCATTGTAAATTAGTTAAAAAAAAAAAATTTATTATAATTGCATTTTTTACTTAAAAATAAAATAAAAAACTAAAAAGCTAAATACCAAACATACCATTTAATTTAACGTGTCATAGTTTAAACAAAACATAACTTTGAATTAAACGAAGCAGAAAAAATTGGATTAAATTCGCGGTTTATATATAGGTTATTTAAATTCTATTAAATAGTTTATTTTATTTTTGGTTTTAGTTTTTTTTTTTTTTTTTTGTTATTTTAAATTCACAAATTATTACATTTTATTAAATCTATTTAATTATTTTAATAATATTTTTGAATATATGAATTTGTTTGAAAAAACAAGTAAGGAAAAATATAACGGTTTTTAAAAAAGTACATTTTCAATATAAAAACATAATTATGTCTTTTGTATATTAAAAATTTGGACAGTTATTCAAGTTAAAGATATTTATATCTCGTATGCAAAAAGTGCCCAAAATACAGATATTATAAAATTTTCCAAAAGAAATAAAAAAAGTCATTAAATTAAATGCTTTGTTGCTGACAAGTTTGATACTTAATCAGAGTTCCAATATTTTGGTTAGCAGGAGGATCAGGGCGGCAGTCCTCATTACTGATAACTAATCAGCAATCCAACAAATTGTTAAGCGGGAGTTTGGTCCTGGTAGCCCTCATTATACTGAATGGTACAAAAGAGATAGAAAAGCTAATAATTGTGTTATATTTAAATATAGAATAATTCAAAGTTCCCGCATAACCCACTGATTCTAACTGTCATATATTCTATGAAAATACTTTGGAGACTTTTTTCAAATGCAAAACTACAATTTTTTAATAGTCCCCAAAATGAAAGAAAAAGTACCGAAATTTTCCCAAATATGCATTTGTGTTACATATACTTATAAAGCTTATAATATACTTATCATTTCGCGTTTCCTTATTATACATATCTTTTACATCCTTTATTGTAACAATTTAAATACAGAATTTCTTTGGACTTTGTGGAGCTGGAGCTCCGTACAAAAATAAACTCATGCAAAAAAGTTAAGATTATTGCAATATCTAACTGTATTTTAAGTTTCATGTCTTTACTTTATACGTGGTAAAATTAATGTAAACACATCAACGCAGGGACGAATGCACAGAGTTGTCTATATAGACACAATTTTTTTTCAAAACTTTTTGAAAATGTGCTAAAAAACTTTAATCAGAAAAAAAAATTGTAACCAATTGGAATTAAATAATTTTGTTTTTAAAAATTAGTTTGCGACCTAATTTAACAAAATTTTAATCCTGCTCAAAGATTTAATCCCATAAAAAAATTAACTGCTTAATTAAATTCCAAGTGATTACGAACATAGGCAATTTACAAATATAAGTATACAATATACATATATTAAACTCTTTTAGTATTAAATTAAAATTGTTTTGTTAAAAAAAAACAGTAAGTAACATTGATTAAACTTTTTAATATAAAATAATGGACTAAGTTTTTATTGAAATTAATAGCTTTTGCGCTTTCTAAGTCATAAAAAGTTTTTTTCAATGCAAAATTTGAAAAAGAAAAATTGTTTAAAATTTGTAAATTTTATTAAACTTTAAAACATTTTTATGCCGGTATTAACTTTAGCTACAGGAAATTAATCAGATTAAAATCAAAAAGTATTTCAATTTAGCTATGCCAGTAAATTACTCAATATAATACAATATTTTAACACAATTTTTAGATTCCCTAATATTCTGGAAATAAGAGTGCATATTCGTTGCCATGATAAGATGTCTTAAAAATATTTAAATAATTTTATAATTTACATATATTTAAAACTAGCTATAATTTAAGTAGATAAGCTATGTAACAAGCTAAGATAAGAACTCTTCTAAAGTTCGGAACTTTAAAATCCCCTTATAACGTAAGCTTCCTTAAAAAATTATTTTACGAATTTATATATTTTCGAAGAAATAAGCTGAAAAATATGAAGTGGAAAAATATAATTATAGTAACAGAAGAAGTAAGATTGTTTGAATTATAGTACTCATGGAGGCAATTCTCCTACCATATTCTTGCTAATATCTTAAAAATCAACCTTATATCTATACCACAATTAAAAAAATTAAAAATTAAAAAGTTAAATACAACAACGGGTTCATACGAATATTTTAAAAGGCGCAAGGATAATTATATTCTCCCTCGTTTTAAATTTTTAACCTTCATCCAGCAGAATCAAAACTTAAAAATGGTCAAAACTTATAAAATGAATTTCAGAAGAAGCGCTAATAAATAATTTGGAATATTAAATTTATAAAATATTTTATCTATTTTTAATTATTAAGAAAATTTATTTCCAGTTTATTACATATTTTATATACACGTTTTATATACATATTTTATATAGTAGCAAAGTTAATATTAATAATTTAAATTAAATCAAAATAATTAACTATTGATTATTAATATATACTGAACTTTTTATTTTAATAATATATTTTAATATTTTACTAAAAATTATATAAGCTCGGTTTCACTTTAAAAAAAAATTATTTAAAATAAGGTTGTGTCAATTTTGAATTCTAAATAAACAAATAAAAAAATTAAGGTACATTATAAAGTTTGTAATTTAATTAGATTTGTTTTTATTTTTTATATTGAATGTCTAAATTAAAAAAATATTTTGTTTATTTTACAAGTACATAAACAGGGTGTCCGGAAGGTAAACTGTCACAGTATAAAAAATATAGAGAAGCTGAACATAATTCTGCAGAGTTGAACTATTCTTAACTATTTCTAATATAATAGCCTACAATGTATTTTAGTTCCTGTTTTTTGGAGCTTTCATTTTGTTTAAAAGTTAGAGAACCCTCCTATAAAGAACCCTCAAAAATTGTCGTCCCACTCTTTGGAAATTTTTCACTATTTTTAGTTTTCTTTACATCGCAGAATCATAGACTAGGTTTTTTTAATCACGTCGGTTTGACTTCTACCTTCTAAAATACTAGAACTGAAGCTTAGTTTCCACCACATCACAGAATCAGGGACTATTTTTTTTTAACCATTTCGGTCTAGTTTCTGGCTTCCAAAATACTGAGACAGGGACTTTTATTAATTTCGAATCGGAATTTTTCTGAAAAGGACAAAGTCCTTTGTTCAATTTTAATTCGTTGCTTGCAGCAAAGACCCAGACCTTTGCTTTAAACTTTAACATTTAGTTTCGACCACATCACAGAACCAGGACTATGTGTTTTTAATCATTTCGGTCTAGTTTGTGGCTTCCAAAATACTAGGGCTGAAACTTTATTTTAATTTCGAGTCGGAATTATTCCGAAAAGGACTTTAATTTTTATTCATTTCAATTTGTTGTAAGTAGTAAAAAATCCTCAGACCCATGCTTTAAATTTTAACACTACTATCTAAAGCAAGCTTTTCCAAAGCTTTCACATAGTTATAAGCTTTTAAAATCGAAAAATTTATTTTTCAATTTATTAAAATGTTATTTTTTTAACAGCTTTAACTGTTGCATAAAAACCCGTTACTATTATATGATTTTTAACACATTCTTTTAACACCCTGTATATAAATAAACATATTTAATTTTTTTTTTATTAACTTAAAAAGTTTTTTTTGACAGTTTCACTATTTATTTTTTTTTTCTTCTTCATCAAAAAATTCACTTTTAATTATCGTTATAAAAAACCTAAAAAAAAATTATTTAATATTTATCTGCCCTAGATACTTTCTTTAACCAATTATATTTAGTAATGTAAAAGGACATTTTTAGAATGACAAGCCATTTTATTACAACTACATATACAGAAAAAAAAAGATTTTGTTGACTTTTAGGTTATTTAATTGGGTTCGAGGGAAAAATTTTAATGGAAAAACGCAAAGGGGGTTAATTTTTTTTTTTTTCAAAAAATAGTTTCTATTAATTTGTAATTAGCTGTGATAGTTCTTGTGTTTTTAAAGATTTTTTTAAAAGAAGAAAAGCAACAACCAAATACACTTTATAGAAATATATACGAGTATATATAGGCCAATGAATTGAATATGTTAAATATTAGTTGAAATAGTTAAAGTGAAGTACTTTAATATTAGTATCAAGTACTTTGTTGACTTTTTTTGATTTCAGTGTAAAAAGAAATCAGGTGAACATCATTGTAAATGAAAGGAGATAAAATATATGCTAATTTTTTACCTATGCTGTCATGTTAAATTGCTTTTTCTTTGTGTTCATTGAAAACTGTTATATTAAACAGAGGTTTTCAAACTTAAAGTTTAGAATCTTTTGAGTAGAAAATATTAAATGAAGAGATATTAATTTTTTATAGAAAAGTTTGTATTACTGGCAATGAAAAAGTATATATTAGAGTTAATAATTCTTAAATTTAATAAGAATTATTTATTAAAGAATAAAGATGATATTGGAAATCGTTTAAAATATTAAAATATAGCTTTTATTTTATTAAGTTATTTTGTAAGAACTTGGTATGAAATACTGTCCCTGTTTCTTAATTTTGGATTCCAATGCTTAAGGTACATGTCAAAGTAGCTACATTCAGACTTTGACTTAGCTTATATCCAGATAGTTCAACCTTAGAACCTTTTTAAATTCAAATTTAATTTTCAGAGGTTCATAGGTTCTAAGCTGTTAATAGATTTCAGAAAAAAATATGTTATTTTTATTATTAAACAATGGGGGTAGAAACACCCGAAGAACCTCAATTGAAAATTATCAAACAACACCTAAAAACTTGAAATTTTAAGACATATTATAAATACTATTTTCCAAAAAATCCTTTTTTACACTTCACCCCATTTAAGAGTTATATATGATATTTAATAATAAAAATTTAATAATTTAGGGCATCTGAATCCCAGAAACCAATTTAAGGTCCTATATTATAGTATTACATGTAATAAGATATTTTTCAATCAAATATAGGATACAAAATTAAAGTTGATATCGAGATTTATACAATTTAAGGATGCTATTTATTAACTGTGGATTTTAAAATCAGCTTTATGTAGTAATGCCACAGATTACAGATCACAGACACCCTGCCTATAAATTAGACGATATACCTAAATATTTTATACACATTGTAAAACAACTTGGGAACGTCTGAATTAATTGTATTAGAACTATAATTAAAATAAGGCACAAGAATATTTTGGAAGTGAAGCTATTGAAAATTATAAAAATCACTACCTATGTTTGAATTTCTATATTTTACATTCTTACAGTCACACACGCAGTTTAAGAAATCCTGTTTCATAAAATGCATAAATCTTTATCACATCATCCTTTTATTTTCTCTGAATTTTATTAGATATTGTATTCAATGTATTTTGGATATTTTCAATTTAAATATTTCACAGAAAAAAAAATGAAAAAATTTATTAAGAACTTTATATTATAGAAAATAAATTCACAAATTTCGTAGTAAAAAAAAAAAAAAAATCCAAGGAATTAATTTTTCTTCGCATATGTGTTATAAATTTTAGAATTTTTGTCGCATCCATTGTTATAGTAGACAACAACAACAACAAAAAAACAATTCCAACAATATCTAAAAAACAAAAAAAAGTATACAAAAGAATTGTTTCAATAATAATAGAAGGGATACATTGGAGAATAAATTTTTAGGAAAAGTTTTCTTCAATATTTCCATTTTTTTTTTTTTTGATTTTCTTGTTTTTGTTTTTCTATTTTTCTTATGTTCTTAAATTTTTTTTTCATTGCCATATAAAAGATTTTTAAGTCTCTATCCGAAAAATATAATAAAATTTTTTTTATTCTTATTGTTATTCGAAAATTTTTTTTATATTCGCTTAATTTCGAAAAGAAAATATGACCCATTTGGGCATTTTATAGTCAACAAAAAAGTTTCTAGACATTTAAGACAAGTTTTTTTTTATACAAATTGACTTTTATTACTACCACAATAACATCTTTTGATGGTACTTGGAGGATGACGGAAAAAATACCGTGAACAATAATCCCAAAAATAAACAAAAAATGAAATAGTACCCCAAAAAATTGGCGATTATTTTATTAGGAAATATAATTCTAAACACAGATTCTTAATGAAAATTTTTCTCAATAAAGTGAAATAACCCTTAAAATTAAAATAAAATAATTCCCTCCTCCCTTATTTTACGAAGTATCTACACAAAAATATAAATAACATAAATATTAATTAAGGGATCATTTGCACGAACAAAGAAATTTCGAAAAATAAAAAGAGATTTGGATTTAAGATAAGTTCAAATGGTATGTTAGAGTTTTATTCAGAAATAGGGTATTACCTTTTTCCAAAATATTTATATATATGTATATGCGAGATTCTGAATTAGTTGGGATTATTTTTTGTATGAAATAGGTATGCCGAATTTACATACCATTTTTTTAATTTAAGTGTTGTTGCAATTCAAATCCAGCTTCAATAATTTAATTAGTGAAAGTTCGTGGGCGGCAGTCCCAAAACCAAAATAGATTACAGTCTAACCAATCTTATTACATTTATAGTTATAAAGGGTTGTATCACTTTATAAATTATTTTTTTCGGGGAATTGTACTATAAAACCCCAAAATAATGAAATTATCCTTCAATTATTTCATACTTGGTTTTATGAAAATTTGAATATTTTATTTATTTGGGGGCTATTGTTTGCGGGTTTATTTCACAGAGTCGTACTAGGCATACATGTTTAAATTTTATTCTAAATAAACAATAATAAAATTCTAAAAAGAAAAAAATTTAATTTTTAATTTTAATTTTCATATAATCGTTAAAATGTTAAGTTTATTTTCAAATTTTATAAGTTCTAAATATATTTTAGTATATAAGTTTGTTTTTGATAGAAGTTAAAAATTTTCGTAACCTTATTTTAGGATCAGATGCTTCCTATAAGATTTTATCAATGTAATTCAGGATGAACGGATAACTCTGTAGTAAATTTTTCCTTAAACGAATACTTGTAGAAGGGGAAAAAATTTATTAGAAAAAATTTACTACTTTGAAAATAAAAAAAAATGTTATTGTTACGAATAGAAGTTTTACTTGTAAGATTGTCTTACATAGTCTTATAAAAGACTTTTAATAATTGTTATAATAAAAATTTTTTCTTGTTTTTGATGCCAAATTCAAGATAACCGATAAATTATTAAAGATTTTAATATAAGACAAAACAAATAAGGGAATGTTGATGGATCAATTAAGTGGGAAGTTATTGTTTTCTTAGGTTTTTTTATCGGATTCAAATTAAAGTCAATCAGGTTACTTCAAAAATATCGTAATGGTAAAATATAGATAAATTTTTTTTAGGAAAAAGTTAAAAATTCTGCACAAAAAAAAGTTGAATGAAATTAATATTAGAAAATGGATAATATATTGTTGAATTAAAAAGGGTGGTTTATAAAGGGGATTCTATATACCTCTTCAGCTCCTAACTCACAAAACTTTTTATTACCTACCTATATTAGACTAATCCTTAAGTAATCAAACTAGACTTTGGTATCGTCATAAATTAATATCCTTATTGAATATATCGAAAAAAATTTTAAGAGTTCGTCTCGTCTTATGGAATTTAGCATGGATTGGGAAAAAATTAATGCGGGGCTATATAATCTGCCGCAAAATTCGTAAAAAAGTGAATTTCAGGTAAAATGCGAAATTAAAGAGCGATATAAACTTTTGATTATATATCAGTCCATTCGACAGATTTTGAAAATTCGGACAATTTCAGTTGCTCAGAGGTATAGGAGCCCAATGTTATGTTTAATTATTTGGACTTCTTTTCAGCCCCACAAATTAGTAAACTATATTTATATTTGTTCAGCAAACAATTCGCGGCTATATAAATTAGTCTTACATTCATAAAGAAATAAGTTTAAGGTAAATTACTAAACTTAATTGCGTTAGAACCTTTTGAATATATATCATTCTATTCGATTGATTCGGAGGTTTGGATAGATGTGCCCAATGTCTGCCATTTTCGACATTAATGGCAGCTGATAATAATTAATATATAGAAGTATATCACTTTTCTAAATAACTACTTTTAAATATTTTACTATTCTAGAAACACCTAATTTAATGCTGACAACAAAAATTAGTTTCAGTTTTCTTAAAAATATATTCAACTCAGGCTTGTATTAAAGTTTTTCTTAAATTTTGAATGCATTTAAAGCATTACTGGAATTTTTAAATTTTAAATATATTAATCAAAATTTATTTACCTTGGTATTTTTTTGAACAACAGAATTTCAGAAAAGAATAAGATCATTTTAAAAATTTTTAAATTAAACTATAAACCAGGATAAATTTATTTTACTTATTTTTTAAAATCAAACTAGAATTTTTTAGTTTAATTGAAAGAGTTATCAAAGAGATTCCAAATTTTTAGTATAAAAAAAAAGTATAAATTTTTAATTGAAAATAAATATGAAATAGAAATAGAAAATAGTTATTAAATAAAAGAAAAATCTTATAAAAAAATTAAATCAGAAATTTATACTTTCCCTCAAATATTAACATTTAATTAAAACGCTTAAAAACAAAATTATTCGAAAATAAAATATTTATAAATCTGTTATAATATTCTATCTTGCAAATTTTATTTTTTTAATTTATTTTTTAAAATTATTATTAATCTAACTACATATATATTTCAAAAATATTTCTAAAAATTTTTCAATTTAATGAAAAAGCACATAAAGAATGAAAATTATATTTTTTGGAAAATTCTTTAGAAAATTAGATATAAAAAATAAATAAATTGAAAAATCCTAAGAGTTTATTGAGAAGTTCTTGAAGAACTTAAAAATTAATTCTTATATTTTTTTTTAAATAATATGTGAATTATTCTGGGTTCATCATTTCTTTTCAGACTACTCTTTCAATCATTCATGAATATATTTAGGGTATTAAGTGTATCAGTTAACAATATATTATTTATTTACATGTGAAGTCTTTATTTACATATGTGAGATTTTTTTTGGGGGATACACGAATCCTCATAATTTAAAATCATGCTTAAATGTGGTTTATTTAGAAATCCTCCTAAGTTATAATATAATATTGTTAATTAAACCGTTTGAGGAGTATTGGGCATTGACTAAGTCATGTCTAATAAGCTTCGTCAGCTTAGTTAACCATTATTTTCTCTCGGTATTAGTTATTGTATAAAGTTACTCGACAGGAACTAATGTACACCCATATATAGATTTTCCTCGTATTATGATAAAAATTTTTAAGATATATACTACATACGATACACATATTTTTAGAGTCCAAGGCTTTTCAAAAGTTTTCAATTGAAAGGACATCCACTTAACAAATACGCCTTCGGACAATCAGTATTCAACTAAAGTTGACTAAACTTATCTTAAAATTTAAAAAAAAAAATCGAGATAAAATTTAAATGAAATTTTAAAAATCGACATTTTGAAACCCGAGCAATCGTACCTAACTTGTGTTTTTTAAAACATTATTTATTGTTACCAATTCTTCATTCTTCTTATTATGTTTTTTTTATTATTAAATTTTTTTCTTTATTGTTATTAAAATTTTTTATTTAGATTTTAAATAAAAAAAAAACAAAAATTTTTGAATCCTGTTTTTAGTCCTTTTTGGTTTTTTTTTAATATTTTCTGATATTGAAAATTGATCTTATTGTAAAAGTTTCTGGAAAATTTGATTTCGTACTTAGAAATGCATATTATTTAAAAGCATGGAAAATATACATTAAATTCATGTATATTTTTTTTATAAATAATTTTCTAAATTAAATTATTAAAAATTTTTTTATTATTTTCTAAAAAAAATTCAAAATATAAATAATAAATTAATTATTGTATTGCAAAAATTTTTTTAAATTATTTTATATTTGAATAAAATATGAATTGTAAAAAATTTGGAAATACTGATTAACATTTATTATATTCAATAACCTACATTCAATTCATTTGAGATGAACAGATTGAAAAGCTCAATTTTACGTTAGTCATGAAGGGATTCAACCAGAATATAAAACAGATCTATTTTTAAGATCTGATATCACGTGGCTATAAAGATATTATTTTGATATTTAATTGCTGAAGGTATTTTAAATCAAAATTGGACAACATTACCTTAAAATATTGTTTTTCCTTAAAAAATCTTAAAATAACATTCGAAATTTCCAAATCAAAATTTTCAAAAAATTAAATTGTATTTAATTCCTTATATTTATTTAATTAAATTATATATACTCTTACAAAAAATTACAAATATTGCTATTATTCTTATAAATATAAATAAAATAATATTTTTGTTTAAAATAATTTTTGTTGAATATAAATTTCGAAATACGAATTTCGAAAATTAAATTGTTGAAATATTTTTTTTAAATAAAGTTTTCCTTTTACCAATTAAATACAAAAATATTTTCATTTCTTCCTTTATAAATAAAATTAATTGTAAATATTTTTGAAATGATAAATTAAAATAAATTTAAATAAAAAAAAAATTTAAATATTACACATGATTTGTAAAGTTATATAAATATGTTTTTTATATGTTTTTATTTTTGTTATGGATATTAAAATAAATTAAAAATTTAATTTAAACTTTATTTTTTAACTTAATATCTGTTTTAAAACAAAACAATTTAGTAAACTATTTTTAAACCCCTAAAGGTATGCAAAATTAGTAATTACAAAAAAAAACATTTTATAAAAAGGATTGCGTGCGTGTATAATTGTATATATCCTTTTTTTTTTTGTTTATTTTCTGTTATATTATAATAAAGTAATTAAAATACAATTCATTTATACACAATATGTAATATATTTGAAGGTTGTTTTGTGGGTTATTTGGTCTTTTTTTGTTCAGAATGAAAGTATCTTGTATTTTAAAGGAAAATTGTAATGTATTATATAATTGAGTTTTCAAAAGTACATACGATACAAGTTAAAAATGAAATCATTGAATAAATTTATTTAATATTATGTCAGAATAAATTTTTATAATTAATTACATATCGTATACATATGTAATTGTATTTTAGTCTTTAAAGTGAAATAGAAAATTTAAAACAAATTCTTTAATATAAATATATTAAAAACCCAAACTAAAGTGCGAGTCCAGCTTAATGTCTCGAATCTCGATTATGACAAATGATTGCATAAAGAAGGATATATCAATAATAACTTCTTAACTATGTAAGTGCATTCTGTAATACGTAACCTACATGTTAAGCTTTAGATTAAAGTGAAAGCAATATCAAAAGACCAATTTTAAATTGGTAGCTGGTGGAAAACACATATAATCAGGCTAAAGTATTATTTTAATTCTATGTTACATAAAACACACTACCTTATAGTAAAGTTTAATAACTTTGAATTCTCAATTTTTAAATTTTTTTGATTGTAAACTTTTGTATTTTAATTTTTGTATATAATTTTGAAGTCCTTTAGGGAACATTTTAAATATAAAAGGGCACAAAATCTCAGCTAAAAAAAAAAAATATTTAACTTCTAAATTACACTATAAAAAATATGAAATAAAATAAATTGACTGTTATTGAAATCCTTAAAAATTAAAAAAGTTTTAATTGAGTATGTAATATTATAATTTAAAAACATTATGTGAGAAATTAATATAAATTAAAATATTAAAGAGTATAAATTTCAATTGTAAAACGAGTCATCCATATTATTTTCAGATGTATATTGTTAATATTAAAAAAATGTATCTCTCATTAAAGAATAAAAAGTTTTGATTTCTTATTGTTTGCTTTCAAATCTAATGTACAAACAATTGAATGTTTTATGTAAATGCTAAAAGTCAACAATGCAAAAGAAAAATATAGAAAGAGGCTAACAAACTATACGTATAAAGTAATCGAAAAATGTCCTGAAACTGTCCAAAAAAAAAACAACAAGAAAATTATTTTCTTTAAAAATTTGAACATCCTTTAAACCATTCAGTATCATCATACAAATGATTTGTAAATATATATATATACATAGATATAATTATATAAATATATAAATGTTTGTTTAATATATATGTATATATATTTAAATAATATTCAATAATAAACAAAAAGTTACAAAACATATTAATATATTAAGTTTATAGATACTGTATCTATAAAATACGTCCAGTTACAGGGTGTACGATCCTTCAAAGAGAATAGAATTTGTTTTTTTTTAAGGACGACAAAAGGACAATAGAAATTTAAAGCGGACTTGAAATATAGATATAGAGTTTGATTTTGAGGATAAGGATACGAGATGGTACGAGGAGTTTGTTTTAAGAAAGTCAGGATAACTTGATTGGGGATCAAGTCAATGGGGATTGAGAAAATAATATAAAATTAAGCTATAGATTATATACATGTGTATTGAGCTGCTTTAAAAACCACAAAAGATTGTAATAGTAACGTTTTTAAAGAGTGGAGAATTTTCGAACACTATCTTATAGATAATATCCAACAATTGATTTTAATCTATCCAATAATTTTAGTGTTTACATAGGCATAATTTCTGGAAAATTATTAATTATCAATTTTAATCTAAAAAATACAGTCCTTGTTTCATAATATTTAAAATCAAAATTAAATATTATTTTATAAATCTAATGGTATTCAAAATTATATTTTATATTTTGGTAATCACCCTGTCATATACAAAAAATACCAAATATCATTAACAAGCGGGAGAATATTAAATTATTTCTGTAGTATTTAACCTTATTAACCATTTTAAATTATATTTAACTATATTTATATATACATATATATAGACATTAATACATTTACACATTTATAAAATCACTTGGAAAACTATTTTTGAGGACAATTTTATCCGGATATGTGAAATATTTTGTAATTGCTTTAAGTAAAATTAATTCTATTTACACATACATATATATATGTATATATGTGTACATATTATATCTACAAATATATTTTATTTATATAATATAAAATATAATATAAAATAAAATTATTCGAATTTCTCGTATAAATTTAACACATTCTTAAATGATAACTTTCGGTGTTTTTTGTAGAAATTCTATTATGATAAGAATTCTACAATATTTTTATAATACTTATATATATATGCAACAATATATATGTACTTTTATATATATATTTTGATATTTCGTTTTTCATATCAAAAAAAAATATATTTTGTTTTCCAAAGAGGCAAAACAATGGTTATTGTTTATTTATTTGGATTTTTGGGTTTTTTGTTTTCTTTATTATCCTTTCTATTAAAGGATATTTTCACAAAATTCTATAGTGTACAAATATACAATAATATTATATCCAAAGGGGGTTTTTCACATTTAACTTATTCTTATACAGATATGAATGTTAATTTGTGTCATAGTTTTTAAATAATGAAAATATGAGATTTTGACAACTTGTAGAAAATTACAAAAAAAAAAAAAACAAAAAAAAATAATATACAATATATAGGTGAATAGGTTAAATAGAAAATTAAAGGATTTTCAGGATACTTTAATATTATCTTTAAAATACAAAATCTTATTTATAATATACATATATATATATATATTTAAAATATAATCTAATAGTCCCTTATTTACTTTTAAAAATAAAATTAAAAGTTTCTGTCTTTCATTTCTAAAAGCAAAAACTAAAATTAAAAAAAAAAAACCAATTTATGATGGTTATATTTAAAAATTAAAGAGAGACAAAACATATACATAAAAAAAAAAAACACAAAAAATGTGTGCTAATGAATAAATGGAGGTTAAATTATTTGGAAATAAATTTTTAGTTTTCGGTTTTTTTTTTTTTTACCCCCAAGTCTTTTTATCGTTTTCTTGTTCTTAATTTTTTTTTTTTTTGTGGTTAATTTATTGATGGGACATAGGATTGAGACATTATAAGATCCATTGATAGAATAAAAACAAGTTAAAAAAATAAAACAAAATTTGTAGTAAAGGATGCCAAAAAGAATGTTAAGAATTGTTGGATAGTTCAAAAATTATTAGTGTAGCATGATTCGTTAAAGTTCAGATATTTTATCCTTTAAAAACAAAAAAGTTTTTTTTAGGTAATTTTTAATATATATATACATATGTAATTTTCCAAAAAAATGTATATATATAAATTGGAAAAAATTATTAAAAGGAAAGAAATCAAGTTATTATATCCTTATTAACGTAGTTCAAAGGGTTTACTAAATTTGACATAACGTTTGTAATGCATTTAAGAAGGGAGGATAGTTGTAGACTCGAGGAACAAAGGACTCAAATAGATAGACTAATCCGATCCCTAAATTAGAAGCGAAAAGTAAATCAATTTAGCTAAATATGTCCGTCTGCCTGCACGATAGCTCAAATACTAAAATGCCTAGGATTCTGACAATTTCACAAATTTGTTTTCATAAGGACTAACTCTTTAAGGTGTGTTCCACAACTCTATTTAGATCAGACTTCAGTTTCTTTTTAACGCTATATTCACTAAGACGTTAATTACTTGGCTGTAGTAATTTTAGAAGATTATAAATTATCTTACACAAGAGTTAAAAATATAAAATAATTTTAAGTAAAATTTCGACATGATTAAACAATTTAACGATATTCTTTTGACTTGGGTTTGAACCTGAACCTTTCCACATGAAAGATCTACTTTTTAACCACTACTCTATTGATCCAATACCTAATAAAGCTAGGTTTTTGAAAATTTGTCAAAAGAATTTTACTTTAATAACATCTGAACAAGATATAGTTGGTGCAGTGCAAAAAGTTCGAATAGCTATCATACAACTTAAATTTTCTAGTATAAATACTTCTGAGTCTAATAAGTTTTGTATTTAAAATTAATACCTAAAACAATTAATCTGATGATCTCTCTCGATTTTTTTTTCTTTTGCAAATTGGATATAAAAATATTTACTTTGAAATATCTATAAAATATGTTATGTTGAAAAAACAATCTGATGTTGATTTTATGCTTTAAAGTCACGAGTAAAACATAATTTTTCAATATTATTATATCTTTTGTGTATTTGTTGTTTTTTGTTCTGTAAAATAAATTTTGGATTTTGTGGTTTTATTAAATTTGTATGCATATTAATGTAAAAATTTTGAATTATTATCAAGGAACAAAAAAAGAAACGTTTAAATTGAAAGTTACAATCATAAAAAATAATAATTTATATATTGAAGAACAAAAAATGTTTGGAAATTAGTTCCTTTTCAATTTGCTATAAACTTCAGATGATCCTTGTAGTACATTTGTTAAAAATGCCTTTCATTTTATTGGACTAGAATTAGGCAACAATATTGTAAAAATTTTATTATATTTTCAACCAGAGGCCTATTACACCAATCACTTATTACTAATCATTGTTTTGATAAGTTTTTGTTAAATTGAAACTATATTTTATAATAGTTAAATAAAATTTTGATTAGTAAAAATCATTCACTTATGAAAATATTTGATTTTTTAATTATTTGATATCTGTGAATTAATGGGTGCAATAGGACCCTGATAAGTTTTCTTTTAGGGACGAAACAATAATTAAAATTTTTTATTTTAAAAATTAAGTATATCACTAACATGTATAAATATATACATACATATACACTTAACAAAAAACATACAACAAAATATTAACAAATAGGTTCAAATTGAATATGACAATACTTTAGCCTGAAAATATGCAATTTTTTTTTAAATATTTTTAAAATTTACATCCTGGGAATTTCAGTACAAGAGCGCCTAGTACATTTCGTGATTTTAAAATTCAGTGAAGGCTTTAGGCGCGCAGAAGTAAGAGAGTGATTTTTCAGCAAAAATTTTAAATATATTGGTTTTTTATTCGCCTAGTACATTTCGGCCATATAGATGAACGACAAGTAAACAACGAACTATATGCCAATTTACTCGCAAAAAATCGCTCGCAGAAAAATCACTGACTTACTGTCTATGTATTCGAGGCCTAACATATATATTGGGTATTTTAATATCCATTAAATCTTTTTGGAGGATGGTATTTCATAGAAGAAACCAACCAGAAATCGAAAAACTTAATGGAAACCTTTTCCCAAAAAGATATATTTGTAAGTTTTTTTATAAAATTAGATACTTTAAATATATCTAGAATACATTAAGATCAATTGTAATGAAAAGAATATTACATTTCACACCCACACTTTGTTAAAAAATGTATTAGTTATACAGACAAACTTATCTATTCCTAGTAGATAAATAATTAGAAATACTACAATTTTATTAATTATTTTTAATTAGAATATTTTGCAATGCTCATAATGATCTGTGTGTGCTGGGACTTAATTCCCATTTATTTTCATTTCAAATGCAATTACAATTAATTAATACTTGTCACTTAATTACTCAGTTCTTAAGAGACCTTATTAATTTTTTGTCAAGTTTACAACTTATGTTTTAATTTTAGGATCTCTGATTATAATTGTATATCGAAGCAATAACTAAAATTCTTATCTTAAACCATGAAAATGTGAAATTATATATTAATCTAAATTTTCTTAATATAAAAATTAAAATTAAGTAAAAAAAAATGACAAATGATCTAATTAGAGATCAAACTTGACTTATTGTCACAAAATATTCATTTTTATTAATTTGTTTTTATTTTGTTTTTGTTATTTTTCTATTAAAGAACAATCCATGTTTCCTTTGAAATATTCTGTAACCAAATTTATAAACTTAATTTCTTTCCTAATTCAAATTTATTCAATCAACCTTCAAAAAAACAAACCGATTTCACCCTCTTCTTGCATATCTTATTAATTTTTTTTTTTATTTTCCTTTCATGTTTAAATTTTCTTTTATATATGTACGTATATGTACATTAGCATGTATGCAAATGTTTATAAACACAAATTCAAATTAGTTTTCATTCATTTGTCTTCTTTAATAACAATTTCAAGAGAGAACAAAAAAAAAACCCCCAACAATGAAACTAAATCAAATCAAATTTTATTGACACAATATTCAAAATAATAAAAAAAAAATCATTTATCAAATTTGACAATTTTTTACACTTAATTTTATTTTTTTCCAATATTATAAATTTAATGGTCAATTTTTGTAAAAGATATTGGTCAATTAATGAAAAAATCTCTTCATATTCATATATACTCTATTTTTTTTCAATGTACAGTTACTTTTTTCCATACAATATGATTTTAATATGAACATACAACTCAAGTTTTAATAAAAAATCAGGGAGAGTGTATATAGTAGACTGTGACAACTTTAGGATACCCGTATAAACGTAGTTTAGACATTATATCATCCGGTTAATTATTTTTAGCAAAGTTTTAAGAACGCTATTTGTATTTTGTCTAGATGTCGTCCATTTAAAGGAAACTACTTTTGACAAATTTTCAGACACCCAGTTTTTAGTTATATAGTGTAAAAAAGATGTGTATGGCAACTACTCCGACCCAATACACTAGTTTAACCAAATTGTGGGTGCTATAAATTTCAAATCTTTTTGACAGATTTTCAGACACCCAGCAGCTTTTTAGGTGTAGAGTAATGCTCAGTTATTTTATTTGAGTAAGTTGTATTGCAAAAACTTGTAACTTGTATAGTTGTATGGTAACTTCTCGAATCCATTGCACTTGATTAATCAAAATTTTGCGTAAACTTTGGCTATTAAACTAAACTACTTTTGACAAAATTTCAGATATCCTTATTAAATGTATATTATAAATTTCTTATTAAATGTAGAGTAATTCTTACATAAAAAATAAGTTGCATTGCAGCTCTTCGAACGCATTAAGCAAATTGGGTTGTTTACATTAGCGAAAACGACTCTTGTATAAAAACAAGTTCACCTACCTCCTTTAGTTATCGAATTACCGTGCACATACGGATACACAGCTAGATCGATTAACTTTTCGATTCTTATCCGATGCATACCTTTGAACATATGCCTACCCTCTACCTTCACTGGATCACAAACCAAATGGCTAATTTATTATACCCCTTCAACTATATTCATACGGGTATAAAAATCCAATAACTTATGTAGCCATTTTCTAATAAATAATGTGTATATGTAAGAATATTAAATTTTAACATACACATAAACATAAATGCAATAAAGTTAAACATGAAAGATATTTGGAATGGTATTCATGTATATATATTATGGTATCAGACCAGTATGTAACTTGAAAAATATAACCTCAAAATAAAATCATGATCAATAAATTATCCAATTTACCGTAAAGATTTTCATCTTTATTCAATTTTTATTTTTTATTTTTTTTTTTCGTTTTTTTTTTTGTTTTTTCTTCCTACATTTACTTGAAATGCGTTTCAATCACATTCAACTCTGTCGTGAAAGGATTTTTATTTTTTTTTTTTTTATTATGATGATTCTTTGTGGGTGTATTTGTGTACTGTGTGCGTATATTAAGTTAAATAAAAATGAAATAAAGAAAATAAAGAGAAAGATACAACTAGAAAGAAAAACAAAAAAAAATAAAGGACTAGATTTTTTTTTTGGTAAAAATGATTTTTCAAAAAAAAAATTCTAATTTGAAGGTTATTGTAAGGTAATTCATTGTCCTTCAAACCGTTTAATATTCGGTTTAATGAAAAAATATAGGAGGAAAAAAGAAAACAAAAATTCAAAAGAAAAAAAAAATTAACAAAAATAGAATTGTTATTTTGTTAGTAAATGGTGGTATGAAAAGAGTTCTAATTTTGTTATGGTAGATAGAAAATTTTTAAAGCGTTTTTTTAAGATGATATCCTGAAAGTCAACCCTTTATTAGGGACTTCATACGCAAAATAGCTTCAAGATGAAAATATAATTTGAAAAGCTTTTATTTTAAAATTAAATTTTCGATATTAAAATTTGATCTCTATAACTGTATATTCTAATCTACTTCTATCCGCCGATTGTGTAGGAGTTATGACGTCGGTCTTTTAAACGAAGGACTTCGGGTTTAAACTCTGGTCAGACCATATCTAATAAAATTTTTTATTTATAATTTATATCATAATGGGAACAACATTTTAAATTGGAAACAAGAGTTAGAGCTATTTGGTCCCTTAGTTTTCCATTTTTATTTCTTTTTTTTTACTTTTCCACTCCATTAAGAAGTATAGGATTCTTTCACCAAGCTTAATTTCTTTTATTGATTATATTCACTACGCTATTGATTTATCGGTTGTAGCTATTGTATAAGATTATGAATACACAAATGTTAATTTTGTGCGCCATCTATTATCATACACAAGAGTTATTTATATATATTTTTTTTATAAATATTATCCAAGTTATTCAAATTGAACATCACAAAACTTTAACCTGAAAATATGCAATTTTTTTTTAATATTTAAAAATTTTTTTATTACAATATAAACCATTACGATACTAATTATACAATTTTAAGATATTTTTTTATTAGATATAATCTGACCGGGAATTGAACCTTTCGCATGAAAGGCGGCGTCTTTACCACTACGCCTACGGAAATTCATTTACCATGGAAACCATGTTAGACATTAAGCCTTAATACATTAGACTTCTTTATTTATTTATTGTTTTAAAAGCTTTAATATACTATTTGATAGATTTGATTTAAATTTCATTTAAAAGGCTGTAAGTTTCAAAATTCATTCAATTATATATTTAAGTTAGAAAAGATTGTAATTTAAATCTAAGACAATACTCAACTGAAAGACTTTGACTTAAAATCGCAATTGGGACATATCAAAAAATATAAAATTTCATATTTTTTACCTTAGAATAGAAAACTGAAAACACGTAAGTTACCTTAGTTATGCCCTGTTTCTTTTAAAAACTATTATTAATAAAAAATTTTTTTAATCTCACTCAGAAAAACGCACCGGTTTTTATCAAAAGAATCTAATCCTGTAATTTATTTTTAATCTTAACATATTCTTCTGTGGAATCCTTGAATCTGTTTAGTCCTTGAAAAAAAAAACAGTTATTTTTAACTATTAAAAAATGTTAGTTAAATTAAGTTAATAAGACGTGATGTAGTTCATATCTTTAGTATTAGATGTTAATAACAAAATAAAAAAATAGGAATGATATTAGACAAGACAATATACAGCAATTTAAGATTTAATTTTAAACAGTAGATAAAGAAGAAAATTGTGAAACTTATTATTCTTTTACATGAAAATTTAATCGTAGTTTTTCTAATTTTTCCAGTAAGAAAACCAGATTTAAAAAAGGCCCAGTATTTCTTGAACTCAAAAATATACATATCTATCAATAATTATTTCCAGTTTTAGTGTTAAAACTACAGGAACGACTTTAAATAAATGACCATTACCTTTGATCTGAACCATCATGTTTAATAACTTGATCCTCTATATAAATAGTACTTTAAAATACTCTTCTCCAATAGGTTATTTGTTTATTTATTCGCAACCATTTTTATTACGAAAAAATAGAAAACTGTTTAACCGTACTCAAAAATCAAGATCAAGGATATTTAAAAATGGTGTGAAAATCAGAAATAACAAAAATAAATAAAATTTTAATTTTATGTTATATTCAAAAATTTATTTATACCTGAGAAAAAAATATAAAAAAAAATTGAAATAAGAAAATTAATTACCTAGTTGAATGAAAATACAATCTTTAAAGGAAAAAAAAAAAAATTTTAAGTATTTCCTTTCATGCAAAATTTTTTTTTAAGTTTGACGTCACAATACCTTATAAATTCCCAATATTTATAAAAAAAAAAAGAAAAAACAAACATGTATTCCTTGGTGGTGAATTTTCATTTTTCCTTTTTTGGTATAAGAACATATCTCTAATAAAATTGTTGCTTCCGTTTTACTTTTACATATCAATATAATTTTTTTTTGTTTTGTTATTGTTTTTTTTTTTTTTTTTTTTGGTTTTATCAAGGACAAAAATATTGTTTTAAAACATGCTGAGCAATTTTCAATATTAGCATGCCTATTTGTTTTTTGTTTTTTTTAAATGAATAAATGAATGAATGTAAAAATATTTTATTGTACAAAGTATTTATTGCCTATTCGTTTTTGGCAGGGGTGGGCAACCCATTTTTAAAAAATCAAATGATAAAAATCAATTTTCTATTAATGTATTATTTCAAAAATATATGTAGGCTTCTCGGAAGTCTCAAAATATATGAAAAATATTTAAAAAAAAATCGAAATTAGAAACTAGAAATTGGAATTCGATTTATACCAATACCTTTACTAACACATTGGAGGAAGTTACAGTAAAAATCAGCGTCTGAATAAAATGTTTTGTAGGGGTTTCGAAGCTCATTCCATACTCGTACATGAAATTTGATACACAGATATGCAAAGTGAGAATATTTTATATTAAAATCCTTGGTTTTGGAAATAAGTTTTTCTGTCAAATGACATTCGATAAAATAGACTTGAGCAAAATTAATTTAGAACAAGTGTTCTATACCCAATATAATTTAACTTATATTAAAGGTTTTTTTTGATTATTTTAAAAATCGACTGGAATAAAAATTTAAAATAAAATATTTTGCATTTATCAAATTAATTGAAAATATAAGTAAAATTTCAAAGCTTTGCTACTTCTTGGGTCTGATAATTAAGAAATATGTACATATATAAAAAAAAAAACTACTTAGTATTTATAAACCAAGTGGCAAATTCAATATGGGTTTTGTACTAATGCATAATTTTACTTTTGTGATTTAACACTGATTAGCGATTATTGATTGACTATTTTATAAGTTAAAAATTTACTCTTAAAACAAAAGCTTTAATAATTTTATCAATTTAATTCAAATTCGTTCTATTTTGTATGTTCGTACTTGTAAAAGGTTATGAAATTGATATTTGAATAAAACTTCAATAAAAAATTGAAAATTTTCATTCCTTTCATAATTTGATTTCTATTTAATATTAAAACGCATATAAATGCATTCAAAAATTGCGTTTTAATTGTTTGAAAACATGTTTTTTATGTTTTTAGATCAAAAGCAATGTATAAAAGTTAGAATTGTTTGGAAACTTTTTTAAAATAAGTGTTAAATTATTTGTTAAATTATTTTTTAAAAACAAACAATAGGCTTAATTTAAAAGTTTGTTAAAGTTCAATTGGATAATTTCCTTTATAGAAAAGAAAAAAAATTGTTAGAAATCAAAGGAATTTCCATATGGAAGTTTAGTAATAAAAATATCCACATGATTTTAATTTTTTATTGGATTAAAAATGAGTATTTATTAAAGCGGTTTGTCATATATAGTCGTACTTCAAAAATATCAGGTCAGATACTCAAAGTGAGTCACTCAGGCCTTTATTTGTTTATTAATTTATTTTTAATCTAATATTAATACAATAAATTGTAATAACATCAGTTAGACTCTCGGCTACAAAGAATATTTTGACCCTGGCTACTCAGGCCTTTAAAACAAAATATAAATAAAAATTTTAAAAATTGCATAGTTTAAGGCGTATTATTTATTTATGCATTTATTTGTTAATATTACTTATCATAAATGTAATGTATAATCTATAATCGGTTACTAGGACTATTATAAATTAGGATTTCATTATTAAATTATACCAATACTAGTTATTATATTTATTTAATTATATTATACTACTATTATATATCGCATGGGAGAGTTGTAATTAAAATTACTATTTTCAGTAATTTTCCTTGAAAAAACCTTAAACTCTATTTAAAAAATTATTTTAAATATACAATTAATCATAATCAATCATTTATTTTATATAGTTAATCTGATCTACTTTGTTATTATTTTAATACTAGCTGTTGGCCCGTCACAGAATGACGGAAGGTCAGTTGAAAGAAGAACTTTTTCTAATTAAGAACTATTTCTAATTTAATTACATATATTACATAAACATATATTATATATCAATACCATTTTCTTAAATTAAATGGTAACCGTTGCATTCTACGTAATACAGACTATGCTTCAATTCTAGTTATGTACAAAAAAAACAAAAACTTATATGTTGTTGTATCTAAAAATTTGAAGATGAATAATTTATTTAGTCTACCTTTTTTATGTTTTGAATTTGATAAAATTTTGGGGCTGTTAGTTCAAATCCCTTCTTGGTGAAATGTTTTTTTAATTTCAATTAATATTTTTTTTTTTATTCAATTACGTACTTTTTAAAATTAAGTACGATAAATTTGTGTTAATAAGAGATGTGAAATAGATTTATTTTGTTTCAATAATGATTTATTTCTCCAACTATTAATGTTTTGTATATACATTTTTAAAAAATGTTGTTATACATTCTATATTGTTTCATTTGTTTAGATTCAAATCAAAATACTTGTTTGAAGGCTAACAGTTCTATAATGTACTTATTCAACATGCTAAATAATGTATCTATTTATATGTACGTGAAATTGTATTAAATAAATGTTGATTTTTGAATTGAGTTTTGCATTATCAAATGCAAATTATAAATTTTATTTGAAATTTTTTTAATATACCTAACCCTAACTAAGTTTAAAATCTATTTTGTCTGGTTTTTATGGTGCATTGAACTCAGAGGTATTGTATACCTGAACCCACTTTCCCAACCGTCAGTTGTTACATAATTTTTTTTCATTTTAACTTTTAAATAGATAAATAATTAAAAAGTTATGAAGGAAGGGATGAGAGATAGATGAGGTAGAGTTGAGAGCGAGATGAGGGGAGGAAACTTTGAAATTACTTTAATACATTTCTTGGTTTATTTGCTTAAGCAAACCAAGCAATGCATCAAAGCATACATTGGGCTTTCGCCCTTATTTCAGATATTTACTGAAAATTATTAAGACCAACTACACAAATGTTCCTGTGAAGCATTGTCTTCTTAATTTTTATTGACAAAATGTCTTACTATATATTTAAAATTTCCAGAAAATCTTCTGTGATTTTTAAAACTGAAATGAAATTTTTCATAAACTAATAAGTAAATTTTATTTCAAAAAAAAATTTTTTTTTTTTTATTAAAAATAAATAAAATATTTTTTGGCCTGCTTATGATAATTTATGATATTTTATTTTCTAAAATAAAACACATCCAACAAAACGTCAATATTTTATTTTTTTATAATTGAACACATCCAACAAAACACATTTAATTGAAAGCGTTTGTTACACCTCATTCTAGACAAATATATTAATAATAATAATAATAATAATAATAATAATAATAATAATAATAATAATAATAATAATAATAATAATAATAATAATAATAATAATAATAATAATAAATAATAATAATAATAATACTCATATCTAATGTCGAAGTTGTTTAATTAAGAAGTTTAATGTTTTAAATAAAATAACTTTAGCTTTAAGGGGTGGGAAGCGCCCTACTTTATGGTGTGGTCGAATTGTATAAAACCCAAATTCCACTTGTACTAAATAGACACAATTAAAGGAAATGTTGAATTTTCTAAAAATAACTAAATAATAAATGAAAGTTCAAATTTATAATATCCAATAATCAAAAGAAATATACGTTTTATTGGAAAAATGGTGGTGGAAAATTTAGATGCTTAAAAAATTATCTGAATGAATAAATGAATGAAAATATAAATAAAGTTTAGATCATAACTTTCAAAATATTTACAATAAAGCCCCCAAGTAACATTTGCCAAGAGTAATACTCTAGAAAATTTGAAAAAGATCTCATAAGGCTCTCATAACACACTTGGAAGCTCTCATAACATATTCTTATAACAAGAGTTAAATTAACTCTTAAAGTGTTCTTGTTATGAGATATCAACACTTCTAGTGTTAAAAATTCTTTTACTCTCATAGTAAAACTATTTTCATATATCTCCATTAAAAGTAAGAAAATTTCTATTCTCATAAAGTCTTTTTTATGAGATTTTAACTCTTATAGAATTGTGCTCTTATAAGAATTCCTTTGTGAGAGTCTAACTTAAATAACACATTATAATAACATTGTTGTTAGAGTGTAGGAATAAAAATAATTTAATTGGAGAAAGTTTTCGTAAAAAAATGCAGAAAATATATAAAGAATTGAAAGCGCCCATACATGTGAACCAAAGAGAACTAGCTATTAAAAGATGTACTATACATATGGTCAATCAGAGGTAGTTTCATTTGAGGAGTCTACTTTAGAACCTAATAGTAGTAATATTACAAAGAACCACTCAGATGAAAATATCGAAGAATAATTTCCTTTTCATAATTCAACAGAGCCCGACAATGTTAGCATAAATTTTAAAAATTAATTAAAAGTTAAAATAAAAATTAAAATATGTTAAAAGTCAAAATAAAAGTGTGAATTATTTTTCAAAGTGTCTATTTATTATTTTATTTTTCTTTTACATTTATTTTTTTTTACAGAGAGCTTAAATGTTATAAGTAACTAAATAAAAAAAAATCAGAGAACAATACTCTTGTAACAAGATCAATATTCTCATAACAAGAGTAAAAAGACTGATTTATACTTGTAGGAAGAGCAATATTCTCTTAAAAGTAAAAAGACTGATTTATACTTGTAACAAGATCAATGTTCTCATAATAAGAGTAAAAACATTAATTTAGTTCATGAAATATGAATTAAATTTCAAATTAATCTCATAAGAAGATCAATACTCTTGTAACAAGATCAATATTCTCACGAAGAGAAAAAAGGCTGATTTACAAGATATTCTCATTTGAGTAAAAAGACTGATTTCATAAAACATGCATTTTTTTTGTTTATATGTAAAACTAGAAAGAAAGAGTTGTCTTCGCCAACTCTAAACATCAACTTTACTGCAAAACATGAAATTATATGAATTTTTTTTTTTTTTTGTTTTTTTGATTTCGAGTTACGATTTCATATGATTTAAATGATGCGTAGTTTATTTAAGATAAGCACTAAAGAACACAAAGATTTTTAAGTAAATAAATAAGTAAAAAATTTAAGTAAAAAAACAATAAGTTAATCAAAAATTATGGGATAATAAGTTAAATTTTTTTTTAACTATTTTACTTTCTTATATTTTTTTTGTAATATTTATAATAGCATAAGGGAAAAAAATAAAATATTGAACAGCTATATGTTATACTAATTTAATAAGTCTCATGTGGTACAAACGTAGTATAAATTTTGGCATACCTGAAACTTGTTTGTTTAGATATAAAAAACAAAATTAGAATTTTCTGAGAAAAAAAAAATATATTTTGACACTGAAAAAAATTATCAAACAATACGTTTTGTCGAAATACTTGGAAATTAGAACAAATAAAAATTCAACAATATTATTTTTTTTAATATATTTCATTGATGATACTTCATACATTTATAAAATAAGTATTTTTAATAAAAATTATTTAAAGAGTTGAAATTAAGAGAAGAAATTTCATATTAGTTTATTTAATTTCTTGCAAATATAAAGAAGTATAATATGTAGGCTATAAGACACTGTTAGGTAATGTCAGTAAAAAATATTTTTAATGATATTTTTATTTCAATTAACTTTTTAATAGATAATTAATTATATTATATAGATATGGTGTTATCTAAATTCTAAAGTGACATACAGACTTTTAAATACATATAGCCGGTTAGAAGATGCGAAAACTCTGCGTGTTTTTAAATTTATTAGGATTTTTACAAAAATCATAATAGCCTTCTACCTATACTATTTCTAAATTATACTTCTAAAGTTATTTAATGCTTAAAAACACGAAATATGTATGTATATTACATTAGTTTACTGCTTTTTTTTAATTTCGTTTAAAAATAGGATTATCTTTTAATTTTTATAGCATAGCATGAATTAAAAATAATTTTTAGATTTTTGAATTTTATTCAAAACTTAAAAACTTATTCATATTTTTGATGAAGACGGTAATAATAATTATCCAAAATACAAAATTATAAATTTTGTGAACCTGGTTAAATATATTTTATAAACTAATAAGTTTTTAAAATTATAATAATATTTATATTAAATATTAATAACCTTGCCAGCTAATGCTATTAATAATAATAACAATAATAATGTTACATATTTATAATATTATTAAATTATGTTCAAAATTTTAATAAACGGACAAATCATAAATGTGAAAAATTTTGCACTTTATTTGATTTGTTAATATTTTTTTTCAGTGAATTATTCTCATATGAAGAGTTTTACTCTTATAAGAAGATCAATAACTAATCTTATCAAATAGCGGCCATATTATTCAGACTTTCTTTATTGTTCTCAATCTTAACCCTTATATCACTAAGTAATTTTTTTGAATTAAAAAATATGAAATTTTATTTCTTGTAAAAATTATTAAATTTAAATAATTTACAACATAAAATGATAGCTTCAATTCAATTTAAGAAATAATTTATTGTATTTTATATTCAGTTTTACAGAAATTTACTCGAATTTTCACTTAAACATAGCTAGAAATAGAATAATAAGCCTTAAAAGGGTTAAAAAATTATTATTAAAATTTTTTAAATTTTAATTATTTTTGGCGCGCGTTGTTTTTTTTCGAGGTAAAATGCGTACTTTTATTAATAAAATTTCAATGCCCGTAGTATTTTGGCTTATATTATTGACGAAAAAGTTATTTTAGTTTCCTATAAATTATATGTTCATATTAAATCTAATATACTTCTTTATGATATTATACACATACATATAATTAAAAAGTTACTTTATTTAATCGCCACCAAAAATAATCCTAAAAAGCAATACGGATACATTTATATTATAATATGTTGGTTTCTCTTTCTACCAATAATGAGTATTGTATAAATGTATTTTAATACTCTCATAGCAGTGTTCTTATGAGCGTTTTATACTTATAGAACTCTTACAATGAAAGCTAAACTCTTGTTATGAGTGTTAATTAACTCTTATAACTGCGCCCTTTAACTCTTATAATGATCTCATAAGACTCTAGAAGAATTCTTCAAGAGTAAACTATGAGAGCAATACTCTCAGAATTAACTCTTAAAGAATTCTTCTAGAGTCTTATGAGATATATTTTGTTACTTGGGCCAGGTGGTACCAATACAGTTTTTCTAGGAAAGTTGGAAAAAAAAAAAAATTAAAAATTTCCAAAAGGATTTTCAAAAAGAAACTTTAAATCAATAAAATTTTATAAATTTTTTAGAAAAAAAAATGGTTATTTAAGAAAATTTAAAATAAAAATAAAATTAATAGAAAGGTCAATAAAATAATTAAAATTTATTACCTACAGATTTTGATTTAATTTTTTATATTGATTATGAGAAAATAAAACACATCCTAAAAGTATGCAATGTGGGTAGGATTATGCAATCTACATAAATTTCTTTCATTCGTGTTCCACAGAATTTTTATTTTTTTTTTGTTCAAAAAATTTTTCCATCAAAATTATTTTGATAATTTTTTTGCATATTTTTAGGAGACTTTATAATTGAACACATCCAACAAAACACATTTAATTGAATGCGTTTGTTACACCTCATTCTAGACAAATTTTTTTGCATATTTTTAGGAGAATTTATAATTGAACACATCCAACAAAACACATTTAATTGAATGCGTTTGTTACACCTTATCCTAGACAAATATATTAATAATAATACATGGGTTTATATTCGAGGATCGAACATGGGGGGTTCGATCCTCGTACAGTTCGTAAGATTTTTCAAAGAAGTTTAATAGAAGTAATTTTAATTGCAATACCTTTTTACGATCAATTATTATTATAATAAATAAATAATAATAATATTGTATAATTGAATTAATATAATAAATAGTATGGGTATAATATAATAATTTAGTATCCAAACCGATTATAGTTAAGTAATATTAATTAATAATTAATAAATAAATAGAAAAATACCATATAATAACAATTTTTATGGGGTTATTACTTTCCTTATCATAATTATATGTAAAGTTTAGATTTATTATGATAATACAAAAATTATTAATAATTCAAATGCATCTTAATAATTAAGTATTATGGATTTAATAACATTTTTTAATCCATAACAGAAAATAAATTATTTAAAAAAAAAAAATTGGCTTTTAATAATTCAAACCTCAATTTATTTTTTAAAATAACCATATTTTATACTAAATATTAATTCTAATGATTTATTAATTTTATTTAAATTTTTTAAAACAAAAACAAAGAAGCTTATTAAATGGATTTTATGATAGATTTATTATCAATAAATTACGAATGATAAACTAATAAATTTTTAATGAAAGACTATATAAATAAATATATTATATTAAGTTTTTGGTACTTCAAAAATAAAGCTAATTTATGAATCAGTTTATACTTTTGAGCCTTTAAATGACTGAAATGCCATCCATAATTTATAGTACATATCATTATACTTAACATTTTTAAAAATAGAATTTTATTTTCTAAAATTTAAATTATATCAAATCCTATTTAACTAAACACTCAAATAATCATTTGTTGGTAAGTGAGTGGTTTTTACTAATCAAATTTCATTCATTGGACATAAGGGCCCAAGTATTATTGAGCTAACCACTTATCACTACTCAATTAATAAAAAAAAAAATATAATTAGTTTTTATTCCACCATATCAAAATTATATTTGAAATTTCTATATAAAAAAATTTTTTAGAAAAATACTCACTTCTATGAAATAATTATTATTAGATTAGTGATAAATGGTTTATGCAATAGAAAAATAGTCCTGACTTTCCAGCTGATGATCCGCTGTATAATTAAGATTATGGATTTCAGATATCATAAAGTAATACCGCTAATAAATTTTATTTTAATAAAAATGGTCAGTATTATTTTTAGAAATTTGAGGTTTTTAATTTAAAAATATATATTTTATAAATATATTAAATTTATGAGGGTTCTTATATCAATGTAATAAATTCTCAACAGTTTTATTTCTGGTTTAAAATTCGCTATAATATACAATTTGACCACAATGTTTTTGAATCATTTTTTAAAAACATTTTTTTTATAATTTTTTATATACATCATTTAATTCGAACCCATGTTAATTAATTATGTGTATCATTTAATTCGAACCAATGTTAATTCAGTACGTGTTAATTAACAGAACCACTAATGAAAAACTTAATTCATTAATTATTATAACTTAATAGTTAATTTTCATGAAAACTAATTTTAATATTATTAAAAAAAAAATTTTTTTAAAGGTTATAATTAATTGGAAAATTAAATATTTAAATATAACATATATATAGGGTATCTACCAAATTAACCTAATTAATTTTTTAATCCAATTATATGCAAATAAATATAATGAAAGATTTTCTTTTTCATACAATTGAATAAATTGATAAATTTATAAATTTTAAAATAGAATGGCAATGGTCTCTTTTGGAATTCAATTTAAAATTTGTGTTCTATATTTTTTTTTTTTTTGCTTCAAAAGTATTTGAAAAATAAATTTTTAATAGATTAATACTAGAATGAAACAGAGTTCATGTACCATTTTTTTTTTTGAAGCAAAAAAGTATTTTAAAAAAAAGGTAATGAAAAAACCAAGAGATTTTAAAAAAGTCAAATTTCCAAAACCACATTGAAATCGCATTGGATAAAAAGGGAAAATAATAAATTGATAATATAATTATTAATTATAAATAATAATGAAATCTTTATTTAAAATATTAGCTCAATAGGTATAATCAAGAAAATCTGTTAATACGTGTCGAAATATAATGTTGAACCGTCAATATAAGCGTTTAACCTTGGAAATATTTAGACTGTTGTCTGTCAATGATTTTTAAAAATAATAAATTTTTAATTAGCACTCGAACACGGTGGGTTCCTAAATATTTTCTAAGTAAACTCATACTGAATCTCAAGGATCAATCCTCTTTCAAAATTTCAATTTTCTAGCTAGCTAGTCGTTTAGAAAATTTGAGAAGTTTGCAAAAATTAAATTTTCCATAAAGGTAAATTAAAGTACCGTATGGCAACCTCATATATTTATTATATAGCTTATAAAAGCAGTTGTCTCATACCTTTTCAATATTGAAAATATGCATAAAGAACTCTTGTTATATCAATTTAAATACAGAGCTTTCCGGACTTTGGAGGGTTTGAGCTTCGTAACGTGAGGGGCTAGAGAAAAAAGTTCCTCCATAAAATTATATTTTTTTCCAATATCTGTCAGTATTTCAAATGTCATTCCTCTACTTGAAATAAAGTAAAAGTATTGTTAACATACAGATGGACGGAAAGACGTACAACAAA
>OY720445.1:40937022-41026219 GCA_963082915.1 Dolichopus griseipennis
AGTACAAAGTATCTCTTAAATCTTTAAAAATATATTTAAGAGAGACTTTATACTTTGAATACAAAAATTATAAATAATTGTTAAAGAAAAAATTGTAATTTTTCAACAATATTGATATTACATCAAAATTACCATCATTTTAACAATATTTTCATTTTTATTTCTCCTCAATTGAATAAACATTTCTATAAATATATTCTGATATTTCGTACAATTTTATTTTATTTTATTTTTGTTTTTTTAACTTTTTCAATTCAATGCAAAATTTAAGAAGGGATAATTGACAATGGACTATTGAAGATCAATTTCGTTCAATTCCATTACAATTGTTATTTTTTAATCTTCTGTTACTTTACACAAACCAGTGTATCTATAAAATAAAATTTTTTATTTTTATATTATTGTTTTTTGCTTTTAATTCGAAAAAAAGAAAATTTATTAAATTTTTATTTTATTTTCAAAAGTCCATTAAAATTGTATCAACTATGAAACAGGTTAAATTACAATTTCACATTATGTAATATGTAGGTCTACACATACATATGTCAATTAAAATAACATGATATTCAATTTGAAAAAAATAAAATTACTTAAAAAAATTTAAAAGGGAACATAAAAAACATCAAAAATAAAATAAAATATATTTAAAAAATAAAAAGATTGACAACTACAAATTAAATTTAATATAAAATCAAAGAAATTGCATACTTTTAGGATCAGGATTATTATTTTAAATTATTAACAATTTGAATATGTATTACAGAATTCTTTTCAAGGACAATTGTTAAAAAATTTAGCCTTGTTTTAGTACAATTCAATTGAAATAAATAAATATATCAATTTTATTTTTAATTTATATTTTAATATTGGATAGCTTCAAAAAGATTACTACAAGTTTATAGATTTCTCTGAAAAATTTCTACTTACATAAATTTTAAACCTGAATCGTTATTCAAATTTTACAGTGAAATTCAAATACCTGTTTTTTAAAAATATGTAAATAAAACCTAATCCAGCAAAAAAAAAAAGGGTTATTGTTCCAATAAAAAAATATTATAAAATAAAATTCATTTAAAAAACTATTCAACTAATATTTCCAACCAATATATAACTAAAGTGAAATAATGAAAAAACGAAAAGAAAATAATAACAATTTTATTTCAAAGTTAAATACTTTGAAATAAAAGGGTTCACAATTAAACTTTTAACTAAGATTTCGCAAAAGTTTAATTAAAGTTTCATTTTCCAAAAAAATTAAAAACTTTTGTAAGTGAAAAATATTTAAATCGATTTTCCTTTTTATTTTCAATTTTTAAATTTAGAAAATAAAAAAAAAATTTTTTACCCCATTTTCTATTAAAAAAAAAATTGTTTTCAGAAATAGAAAAAATTTTTGAAAAAAAAAATTAGAATTTCAAATGTAAAAGAATTAATTGAATTTATCATTTCATGCGTACCAAAATACAGGTTACTTACATTTAATTAAATATGCCGGTCATTCATTCGAGGAGAGGTCAGTAAAGATTTAAAAAAATAAAAAAACAGAAGGTTTGTTTTAGTGTGTTTTTAAGAATTTTTTCAAGAAAATATTATAATCCCTACACAAATTTATTCTTAAAGTATATTGTAGATTAATTTTCTATATTTTCTATAAAAAGTACTTTAATAATTTTTAGGCAATTACTTTAATTCATTAATAATAAAACTGATATTCAATTTTAATTTTAATAAGGAGAAAATTTAAATTCTGTACAAGGGGTGAAAGTTGTCACTGAAAAAGATGTTGTTTGCGAAGCAATAAAAGAAGGGATAGTGTCCCTCATTCCTAAACCTACTTCTGTTATAAATCAACTTTCTATACAGAACCATATTTATTAAAATTTAATACCATTTATCCCTCCAAATTTCCCCTATCTCCCATCTCCCATAATCCTAAATTCCTAAATAACCTCCCAACAATCCTAAAATCTTTTCATATTCCCATTCCTGTAACCAAACTGTACATTTGGATCACAGGATCCTTCATAAAGTTTGGTTCAAAAAGGGTGTGGTTTTGAACAGTTTCAATAGGTGACTTTCGAGCGTTCCATTCCCTCGCAAAAAAAAAAAAAAATTTCATTTGATAATAATATTCAATTTCCACTTAACATTGAAAGGCTTAATTTGCATTTCCAAGTGACTTTAAGAAAGTGTTTCACTCTACTTGATAAGACTCTGTACCTTCTACATAAGAAAAGTGATATGCAAGTGATCAAATATTAAGAAACTTTATTAAGGAACCCATATAAAGATATTTCATATTACATAATATCCAACTTTTTGTGTAATAATTGTTAAATAAAATAAAATTAAAAACCTCTAATACCTTGTAATAATATTCCGATTCCACATGGCATTGTTGATCATATAATTATGCATATTCTTTATTTGTTTTTCTTTTATTATTTTATTATTATTATTACATTACATAACCTTTAGTTACTTACTAATTATATTTAATTATTAATATATTCATCTGAAGAGTAAAAATTTAGTTATTTAAATATTAATTAATAGCATAAAACAAAAGAAATTATTTATGTAGTAATCTAATATGTCAACAACATTATCTTACAAGCAAATTTTCTTACTTTAATTTTAAATACAAATATTAAAAGTTAATCGACTGTAATATTAAATTTATATTATGTATAAATCTTTATATATGGATGATTGATTTAAGACGACAATTATGAATCATTGAACTGAAATGTTATTATCATTTAAATAAGACAAAATAAATAGAAAATTAGTAGTAGTAGCAGTATGAGGTTTTAAGGAAATTAAATTTTATTTTATTTTTATATTTTTATATATATATTGTTTAATTTAGTTATTATTTAATTATTGATATATAAATATAATTTTGACCCATAACAAATTTTGGGTTTTTTTTATATTGATGACCTAAATAATTTTTTTTTTATTTGCAGATGGTATTAAATTGATTTCAAAATAATTGAATTTCTTATTAAAGATAGATAGTTTTTACTATTTATTTGTATTCTAGTTAAAATCAATTCAATTAAATCAATTGGATAAAAAAATTAATAATATAATGTATTTTATAGTTAATAGTATTCATATATTTTTATTTTAGATTGTATCATAAATTTGTGATAATTCTTTTCAATTTTAATTTTTAAAATGACATCAAGATTAAAGATTACTTCATTGAATATACTAAATTTTCATATAATTAAATTCAAAAATATTAATTCATATTATTTTATGTCTATTAATATTACAAATCAAATTTGATTTATCAATATTACTGCTATTGGTTACCACAGTCCCATTTCATTTTAAATCATTAATTACCTTGATTAAATTGTAGAATTTAGAACTTCTCGCCTGTAAATTTTCGAATTTTCAATTTTTATAAAATGGGGCACTGGACCCTTAGAAACTCACTATACATTAGTAAACTATAAGTAATTTTTTATATATTTTCCATATTCTCTGTATATATTTGGTCATTAATGTCAATACTTTTTCAGAAATTTTTTTGTCAATAAAAAAAATCATAACCTGCACGTGAATTGAAACCCGCGGTCCCTCAGTTAATAAAACCCTGTTCTAAACTTATACTATTCCATCAAGACTCTCATTTCAATATTGTTAAATGAAATTAAATAATAATAATTAATTTTATTTATAATTAAAATATATAGAATATTGCATTATAAAAATATTTTTAATTTGTGCCCCTTGAAATATGCAATATTTGATATGATAATTTAAATTGCAATAACTAATCTAAAAATTCAATATGGGGTATTTTTGAAATTTTCTATTTAAGGCAATCGTTAAAAATTACCAAAAAAAGTTAAAAATTATAATATGTGAATATAAAATGTGATTATAAATAAATTCTGCACAATATTGCATAAAACGCCTTAAAACTATTCAGATTTATATTAAAGAAAACCATTTAAAAGATATTGAATGGACTTAGCTTGTAAGTGTTTTATTTTCTGTTTTTTTTATGGATATTTAGTAAAGAAATTTAAAATATTTAATATAAATAAAAATTTAAATATAAAAACAAAAACAACATTAAGGAAAAGCAAAAATTATAATGTAAAAATTTTTTATTATCGTAGTAAATTTTAATACAAACCATCTAATATTACCACAAATATATATAAAAGAAATATATTTTTAAATATATATACATATATATTATATATATATTAAAATATATATATATATTTTGCAATATATGTTTATTATCCTGTAAAATATCCTTAAGGAATTATACAATATATAAAAAAAAAACATAAAATTTTCTTTTTTTATTTTTCTTTTCTTCTATTTTGTTTTTATTTTTTTGTTTTTGTTTTTTTTTTAAGGAAGTTTCCGACACTAAAAATTTACTTGAGAATTTTGTTGTTTTTTATTATTATGTTTTTAAAAAATTTTCTTTAACACTAAATACAAGCATCAACAGATATTTTCATTAAATTCATAATAATTATTTCTCTTATCCGCTACTATTCTTTTCAATTTTGTTTTATATTTTCATTTTTCCTACTCGTAATTTTCCTACTTTGTATCTGTTTCCTTAATTTTTAATTTGTTGTAAATTATATAATGAATAAATTATTATAATTAGCATATTATTATCAAATTAATAATTTCTATAGATTAAATTATATTAAATTTATTAATTAATATACATATATATATATATATATATATACATTGAAAGTATTTTTAAAGTATTACAGAATTATCCACCATTCAATGAAGGTTATAACTGAATATTTAAATAAAGTTGAAGAATAAATTAAATAAATTTTTCAAACATGTGCGTTGTTAATTGATTAATAATTGTAAGAATATTTTTAATTAAAAATTAAGTTTTGTTTATATTGAATATATTAAATTTATTTAAAACAAAACTTTAGTCTGGGTTTAAATATAAAAATATAATAGAATTTTATATTTATACTCCAAAAATAAATTTAGAATCCTTTGTGACGTCATTATAACTTTAGCAAAAGATATAATTTTTCAGATGCATTCAAGTTTACTTTTAATTTTAATGAATTTTGAAATATATAATAACTATTAATTCACATAAAAGACGGCCTAAATCTTATAAAAAGGTAATTGATGAAATTCGTTTAAACTTCAAAATACTCTTCTTGCAGCATATTTAAACATTAGAAATTGTGTTAACTAATCATAAATGAATTTAAATAAAAACTTAACATAAAAATGCTCTAACTTAATCTTATTTATTCTCTCTCAACCCAAGACCATTTTTTTATACATCTAAACCCTATTGGTGATTCAAAGAAAAAAAACCTATATTAATTTCCAAATCTATTCAACAATATGTAACTGCAACATTACTCAAAAGTTAAAAAATATTTTTTTAATAAAATGTAAATTTAAAACAGGGGAAATTTTAAAATAACAAACCAAAGAAAATAGTTAATATTATTCTTTTAATATTTCAATAGACACAGTAATTTTAAAATAATTCTATTAACATACGAAAACACATATATGAATTATATACACAACCATATTCTATTAACATACACAAGATCGTTTAAGGATATTAATATTTCAAATCAGTAATGATTTTGCATCCTTATTCAATTTTATTTCTCCAGCATCCCCACATAAACATACACAAGTTATAAATTAATAACTCCTATACAATGCATGAAATTTAAATTAAATCATTTCTAGAAGAAAATAATTCAGAAAAATTTATCAATATAACCCAAATATATTTTTTACCAATATTGAATCCATATATAATCATTATATTCCATTTGAAATAATAAAAAAACGAAAAAATTAATAAATACCAAAATTTTAAATTTTATATCTAATTTGAAATACTAATTAAACAATTTTTTTTTAATTTTTCAAATAACAAACCAAATATTATTTTGTCTATATAATTATAAATTTTAAAGGGTTTGTTTTTCTTTTATTTTTTTATTTATTTTATTTTTCATTTAATTTTTTAATTTATTTTTTTTTTTATATATAAATTTTAAATAATTACTAATTACTAAATATAATTTAACTTTTATTTTTTTATTTATTTTACACAATTAATAATTAACAATTAAATTTATTTATTTTTATTTCATTAAAACAATACCGGAAATTTAAAAAAAAAAAAACAAATAAAATAAACAAAATTAATTCACAATTTTTAAATTAATTAAAACAAAAAATTTATTTATTAAAAAATTTAAATTAATTTTTTTTTTCTGTCCTTTTCTAATTAACAATTAACACAAAAATTGTTTATAAATTCCTATTTTATATTATTATTATTACAATAATAAATTTATTTTTCCTTATATTTTTTTTGTTTTTCAAAATTACATTATAACTGTATTATAACGCAATCTAAAAAAAAAAACCGTATAAATAACGGTATTTTTTTAAAAATTATTTTTTATATATTTAGTCGATAGAACAGCGCGACATCATCAGCACGTGGCTAGATAACAACTGAAGAAGATTTCGAAATACAATTATTTCATATCCGAATATTCTTTTAATATACTGTATACAAAATAATATATATATATATATGTATGTAGAAATGTGTATCTATATTGTATGTATAATTTGTATTGTATCTACCGTTATATATACAAATATTAACGGTATATACAAAATTGTATATTACTATATATTGTATTCTATATATTAATAGGTATATAATATATTACTTGATTTTAAATGCATGTTAATATCAATTTAAGTTTATGTGTATGTATATATTTGTATGTGTGTGTGCGCGTATATTTTGTCAGATATTGGATCCATGTGATATTGAAAATGAAAAGTAAAAGAAACACAAAAAAAAAAAATATGTATGGTAAGAAAATTTTAAAAGGTAAAAAGAAACAAAATATGAAGGTAAGTAAAAAAAAAATACAGGTGAAATAATGTTTTTTTTATTTTTTTAGTTGTCCATTAAAAGTGTTATAAAAAAAAAAAAAATTCAATTTTAATTTCTTTTAATCTTTTTTGTTTTAAATATTTTTTTTATTATGGAATAAAAATGAACTCTACTTGCAGTTTAATAATGACTAAATATATAATGGGATGGTTAAATACTTAATTGTATACAAAATAAATTTAATCTAATATAAATATTTTAAATATTATTGAAAGATATTTAGTAAAATCAAAATTAGTATATCGATGATATCATACTTTGAAATGTGTTAGGTGTTCATATTTATTTGAATGTTTAGGTGAAATTTATACGGCTTTCGGTGGAATTTGGTATATACATTTCATGGGACATGTTATTGAATATATATATATATATACATATTTTGTTTCCTTGAATTGAATCCCTTCCAATTGGAAGGTACATTAGAATGGAATTCAAAATTTGAAAATTCACTTTTTTTTTTTAAATATTTAATGAATTAAAGGCCGGTTATACGAACTTGGTTGTTGGATTATTTGATCATAATTTGTTAAATCAGAAATATTTATTTTAGCTAAGCTAAGCTAAGTCGATCTATCGAGAAAAATTTAAACGTAAAAATATATTTAGCAAGAAAATGTCAATTGGAAAATATATAAATATTTGTCAAAAACTTAAAACAAATATCTCAGCCCCTAACAAGTTCGAAAAGAAACTACTTGAAATGATTTAAGAAGAATAATAAATCATTAGAATGGTTTCTAAAGCATGGATTCTATTTATAGTAAAGTGTAAAGTTTGCAGGAGCAGTCCAAATTATTTTAATTATTATTAGGTCTTGAAATATGTATGTAATTTAGAATATAATTTAGAAGGACCTGTTTCTAAATTATGTATATATTATATTCGAATTTAAAATTCACTATACAAATCTTTTAGTATATGTTAAATATTGATAGTTGTATTTGAATTTTCGCAATAGTAATTTTTTTTATGGAATATGTAATTCGAACCAATGCTATTTACCTATTTCAATGATATCTTTTTTAAAAGTTTTATTCAAACTTTTATTGAACTTGAAAAAAATATTTCGGAAAAAAATTCAATTCCAAAAAAATTTGTGTAACACAAAAACCCTCAGTGTAATATGTAAATTAATTAAGTAGAAAAAAAGTTTTATTTTGCCTTCTACAATAAAAAAGAGTTTCCTTATAATGCTTTTAAAAAAAACATGAACAACGCATTATACTATGGTCAAAATCTATAACATTAATATCTTCAATTCGCAATTGAAAAAATAAAAATTATTACTTTGATATTTAATTTTTAAATACATATGTACATATAAGATACAATATGTATATGTATATATTTACATATTATATTTCTTTTTGGCGAGTTTTTTTTTTATCACTATAGATACTCTGTACTTATTTTGCACTTTATCATATTGCAAAATAACAACATTTCGCTAGTGCTTCTGTTTTATTTTTTAATTCTTCTTTTATTATTTTTTTTTTTCTTTTCAATTTCATTTGACCATTTAACCTGCTGCCTATATATATATATATATATATATATATATATATATATATATATAATATGTAGCCCTATATATAATATGTATATGAATGAAGTAGTATATATATATAGAAAATGATATACATGTAGAAAGAATTGAAAAATCATATATCAAGGAATATATACAGAAAACTATTAAAATTGCACGTTAACTTTACAAATCAAAATCAAAATGGAAAAATAATAACTTATTTATTATTACAAACTTCCAAGTACAACATGAGTACATGTACATCTACAGTTAATTGAAAAAGTTTACGTACACATTTGAAGATATTATAACATAAAATATTACGAGGATGACTTCAAACTTAACATAAGTAAGATTTTATTAATTACAAAAGTTTGATTAAATGGTGCAGATAAGACCAATTTTTATTTAATAAAAAAAATTATGAAAATTAAAGACACAAAAATGAAATTGGAACTAATTAAAGTCAAATAATTTTATAAACTACGCTTAAGCTATTGGGTTATTATATGCCAAATGGAATCGAATTTGAAGCATGGATGAAATTTTATTTTTGAAAACAAAAAAGAAACCATTCACGACATCAAATAATTGAAGCTGTTAAATATTTTAAAAATAAATCGAAATGAATACATAATAAAATATTGTTGGGTACTAAATTTCTTCAAAGCTTTGGTATTCCAATATTTAACATTAGGCATATATATGAGTTGCCAATAATGTGAAATAAAACCTATACATGAAATTTAATTGAAATAATTATTAATTAATTAAAATAAATATTACAATCAATTCATAATTAAATATAAATAAAAAAATTACTAAATTAAATTTTAAATATAAATAAATTAAAAAGAGCGGATAGGGGAACACTCCAACTAAAAGAAGATAAAAAAAAAATAAAAAATTATTACATATTTCAATTAAAATTTTATTTTAAATTATTTTCATAAATTTATGTTAAATTCAAATTTGTTGGATAATACACTCTTCTAATGTTTCAAAAAAAATTATACCTACATTAAAAATAGAAAAAAATATTGTATAAATATATTTAAATTAATAATTACCTTGAAATTTATAAATAATTAAAATCATCCGAACTTAAATTGAGCGACCGTCACATTCAAGTATTAAAACTATAATAACTTTAATATACGTGCTCGATAATATTGACAATTCAAAAAATGATCAAAGAGAATATTTAAAACGTTCTCTCTCGAAATTTACTAGTGTGTGTCAGTCATAAGTCATAACATGTCATTTCGATTTGAAGTTTACAGTTTACACTCAATTTTCTTTTTACATTTACATTTCTCTAAAATGAGTTACATCAAAAAGAGTAATTTAGAGTGTATCATGTAGGTAAACTATCTCACTCATCTGTAATCATATAATCATAAATAACATATGAGCAAAAGACTTTTCTTATATTTTTGTTTTTATATATATAAGTATATATGAGTAGTAAGTACCTTTTATCCTTTAATGAACTCATCTTCTTTTTTCGTAGAATTAATATCACTTTTTATTTTTTTCTTTTTTATTTTAAAGTTTTCATTTTTATGTCCTTTCTACACATTACATAGATACTTGGTTTATTATGTATTAGTAATCATTTTACAGACCAAAGATTTCTGTTATTATTGCATTCATATTGATTATTAGGCAAATGTTTGTAAAAAATATTTTAAACACAAAAAAAAAAAAACATTTACAATCAGATAAAATTACTTTATATGTGAATATATGAATATATATATAAAGGATATCCTATTTAAAAAAAAAAAACTCATTACCTGTTACAGTGACTGTAAAAAAAAACTGTTTTTGGTTTTTTTTTTTTGTATTACAAACTTATCAATATAAGTTGTGTGTTTTGAATATGATATGATGTATATGCTAATTGGATTAATTTGAAATAAAAAAAAAAAAAAATACAAACAAAACATTTTGTAATTAAAACTCTATAATCAGGTTCATGATAAAACACTTTTAAAAAAGGAAGTTTTTGTTATTTGTTTTTTTTTGTTTTTTTTTTTTTGTTATTAACATTGGCGTATGGTTATAAAGTCAAAAAAATTTTTTTTATGTTATGTAATGATTATTTTTGGAAAGTTTTGGAAATATTCCATGACATATATATAAAACGCTATGTTGTAATATACATGCATTGGTTTATTTGTTTTGTTAATGAATATTTAGATGTATACAACATGTATTGAAGGATTTTCAGCGGTTTCATTGTACATATAACACTAGTTTAAGGTTTTTAAAGATTTTATAAAATGTTATTTTAGTGCCACTACACTTACCTTTGAATTGATATTAATAGAAATTTAACAAAATCCTTCAAAGGATACAGTTCTAAATTACTGTAATTAATAAGATAGCCAGGAATAAACTCATAGAATAAATATTGAAAAAATACAATAAGACCGAAAGCATAGGTTATGAAAGGACACTATTTTGAGCCGTCAATACTTTAATGTAAGAGTTCCAGAAATAATAATTAAAAAATGATTTTTAGATGAACATCACTTTGAACTATAGCAGAACTGTGAATTAAAATATCTAAAATTCAAATTGAGAGAATAAATTGTGAAAGGACATCATTTTGAGCTCTCAGTACTCTGATGTAAGATGTCCAGACATAAGTTTAAAAGAAAGAGTTTCAAATGGACATCAATCTGCGGTAGAAGAGCTTTAAGTTAAGGTTCCCAGTGATAATACGGAAAAATGGATTTTAAAATAGATATTCGATACTACTCTGCACTCCCAGAACTCTAAGTTAAAATATCTAGGAATAAAACTGAAAAAAAATGTTTTGGAAGGACACTATTCTGAGCAATCAGAACTCTTACGTAAAATCTCTGTAAATAAAAATAAAAAAAAGCGTATTTTAAATTTGTTTCCTCTAAAACGAGCTTTTCTGGTTTAAAAGTCATGGTCTTCATTTACCAGATAGCCTATTTTTAAATCTCAGTCAATGAGCAGTTCCTTTATTCCTTTCTCTTATTCAAAGCTTTAAATTCTTACTAATTTTCAAATGTTTTGACAGTAGTACGAATCAAATCAATGAAACCGAATTTAATTTTTATTTCCTTTAAAATATATTATTATAAAAATTATATATATATATATTTAACTCAACATATTTTTATTAATTTCTATTTAGATGCAAAAGTTTTTTTTTTTTTTATCTTTAACACCAATTGCTCATTTTCTATAAATTTTTATTTTACTATTAGTTAACCTGGCACTCTGTCATGGGAATTCTGAGCCAGAAAGAGATAGCAATAGTTTGGCATATTGACCTACATTTTGATTAATTACCCCGGAAGTAGGTCAAGTTATGTTAAAAGTAGGTGATCTTGACGTCGGCGGTGCCGGTAATTAGGTCAGACAGGTTTAGAAGTAAGTTAAACAACTCTTGTTGTTTATATTGTAATAGGGAATCATGTAAAAGTAGTAAGTAAAAATATTTCAATACAATGTGCGTATGCAAATTAGCATGCAAAGAGAATATAAAGTCAAAAGAAAAGAAAAAAAAATTTTAAGTCACAATCACAAATAGCAAGTTCATTAAAATGTAAAACATGTTTTCTGTCCAACATGTATATATATTATATGTATGTAATAAGTAGAAGAAAAAAGTCATTGTTTTCTGTAAGGAATGAAAAAAAAAAAATCAAAACTATGGTTAATTGCTTTTGGTACCTATTCATAATCAACAAATAAAATAAAAATTTGTTTAGATTATTTGTACATCTCTTATGTAAGATTTTGCAGGTGCATTGCACCTTTAATATGAAAAGTATAAACCTGAAATCAAAGAAGTGCTTTTAAATTAAAAAGAAACAGAAGATATAAGTTAATAAAATGTATCTTTCATATCTATTTTATGTTGTTTCACCTGTAGATTGTAACTTTAAAGAAAAATTTATTTATTTTTCCTGGGTATCTGAAACTTAAAAATAAAAACAGTATTGTTTTGTTTTATCAATTTTTATTTAATTTTTAACTAGAATTAAAAATTTTATTTATTTACTTTTTCCGTTTACTGATTATCAGCAAGCGGAAAAGTTAAATTTGAATCTTCGAGGAGTAAATCCCCCTTTTCATTTTTATATAAATAAATTATGGAGGTATTAATACCCTCCTCTAATTCTTTATTACAAATTTCCTCATATTTACGAGGAATAAAAATGATAAAATTTTGAGTTTCGAAAACCCATTTTTCACCGTATCTTGTATTTATTTGTTTTAATTTTTTTAATATATATAGTCTATTTGGTTCCATTCCTTCAATTTTTAAAAAGGTTTTTTTATAGCATGTATTTGTTTCAGCCTTTTCATTAAAGGCCAATAAAAAATTTCGTTTACTTGGCTGTTGTTGTTGTTGTTGTTGATGCTGTTTTGGATGTTGCTGTTGTTGTAGTAGTAGTAGTTGATGTTGTTGTTGTTGTTGCTGTTGCTGTTGGAGACGTTGCCGTTGTTGATCTTGTTGCTCATCTTGGGTTTCTTCAACTTCGCTATTTTTCGTCTTTCTCCTTTTAGCGGGGAGACGGACAGATGCAGCGACATCATCGCTGTTGCTCATATATAGGTTTAGGAATTCCTGAGCCATGTTGTATGATTAAAATTTTTAATTTAAGTGTAACTGTTGTACAAAATTTCAATATATTTATACTAATTTACAGCGTACAGAAGAATAGAAGTTAAGAAACAGGATTTCACGTTTTTACTACTATAATTTATTGAAATGACATAGACAATCAAACGCAGTATTGCAAAATACTAATTTAAATTCCTGTCATAATTCCTGTCATAGACTATAATTTTTTATTATGCTCAATTTAAAATTTAATTTTACTTAGAGGAAATATATAATTGACTAAAGTGCATTGCGATTACATTGTTGTAGAATTTTTTTATTTCTTTCGATTAATTCTCTATTTCTATTTTAAGAATAAAGTGAGTCGTGACATACTTTGTTGAAATATCTTTTGCATACAGCTATGCTTTTACAAATTTTTATCATTAATTTAAGACAAGATTATAGAAATAAAAAGGAAATAATAATTGATTAAATTCTGATTACATTGTTGTAGAGTATTTTCCGATTAATTTTTTATTTTAAGTGAAAGTTTATATAAAGAAAATTATTATTTTAATGTAACAGTGTCTGATTCATTTTAAAGCAGAAACAATGTCTAAAAAAGTTATTCTACGAAAATTTTTGAACTCATCAGAAAATGTAACGCACTATAGAATTGAAAGCGACCGTGCAGAAATCGTTAAGAGATTTAACTTACGTGGACGTAAAATTAAATTTACTATAAGACCGGTACCAGATAATGTTGAACCCACCAGCTGGATCAAAGATGCAGTATATCACATTATAAAACATATAACTAGTGATATAAATTCTACAGACAAAATAGGATTAACTTTCTGCGGAGAAAGTTTTGAGGAACGTGGCCCTGCATTCATAAATTTCAAAACAGCCAGTGAACTAAAATTTCTGGATGTTTGGGATATTATATCTAAAGTATTTCAAAGCAATTCCGAAGGTAAATTATAAACATGTTTTTCCTTTTTTATTATTATTAATAATATTTTCATTTTCCATTTATAGGATTAAGTACAGATACCTTCTGCATTATAGCTACACAGGTTAAATTACCAGCTGGATTAGGTAGATCCACATCGAAATATATAAACTATACCGATGAATGCCTACGAAAATCATCAATCATCCGCATAAAAAATAAAGACAACCTATGTCTTCCGCGAGCACTAGTTGTTGCTATAGCTAGAGTTGAAAACTTTGCCGAATATAGAAAAATATTAAATGATACGGAAAAGCTTCAAACTTTAACGGCATTATACTTAGTAAATAATTCTGGAGTTTCAATTCCATCTGAAGGTTGTGGAATACGAGAGTTGCAGCAATTTCAAAGTTTTTTAAATAAACATAAAATTGTTGTGTACAAATATGGAGAAGCAAGGAGAAGAGAAGTAATTTTTAAAGGAAATAATGACGGGAAAAGCATCAACTTACTTTATCACGATCATCATTACAATGTTATTACTTCTCTTACAGCTTTCTTTTGTTGTAGCTATTATTGTGAAGATTGTCATATTCCGTATTATGTCAAAAATGAACATAGATGTTCAAATAACTGTCCTTGCTGCCAAAAAACACCTCAGTGCCCTAAAAATATAAAAAATATTTTATGCAAAGAATGCAATCGCACATTTCGAGGTCAAACCTGTTTAGACAATCACAAGGCGTCAACATCAACAAAATTAAGTATGTGTGAGGAAATACAAAAATGCAAAAGCTGTTTCAAAGTTCATAAATCAAAAAGAAGTCATAAATGTGGGGAATTTTATTGTAGCATTTGTAACGAACATGTCATGCAAGATCATCAATGCTTTATTCAAAAAGTCAAAAACCTTTCAGAAAATTATAAAAAGGATTTTATTTACATATTTTATGATTTAGAAACTAGACAAGAGGATAATACATTGTCAAAAACAAAACAACATACCCCTAATTTATGTATTTTACAACAAAGATGTGATAATTGTATAGATGAAGTAACATTATATTATTGTAGAAAATGTGGATTAAGAGAAAGATGCTTTGAAAAAGAAAATATAATATCAAAATTCATGGATCATATAATAAAATTAAGAACCCAATATAAAAAGGTTATTGTGATTGCTCATAATGGACAAGCGTTTGATCATCAGTTTGTTTTAAATTATATTCTTACTAAAACTGTTCTTCAACCAAAATTAATTATGAGAGGAACAAAAATTATTCTTATGTTACTGGATAATATAAAATTCATAGACTCGCTTAATTATTTTCCAATGGCACTTAGTAAGTTACCGAAAGCTTTTAATTTACCCACCAAATTAAAAAAAGGATACTTTCCTCATCTATTTAATAAAGTGGAAAATCAAAACTATATTGGAACTTTACCTTCAATGAAATATTATGCACCGGACACAAAAAAGGAGGATGAAAGGAGTGAATTTTTACAGTGGTATGAAAAAAACAAAAACTCTAATTTCAACATGCAGAAAGAATTGATAGAATATTGCATTAACGATGTAAAAATTTTGACAGAAGCCTGTCTGACTTTTAGAAAAATGTTCTTACAAGAGTGCAATGTTGAACCATTTTTAGAAGCTACAACAATAGCTTCAGCATGTAACTTAGCATATAGAAGAAATTTTCTTATTCCAAACACAATAGGCATCATTCCGAAAAAAGGTTATAGATTAATTGATAATCAATCAAAAATTGCTATGCAATGGCTTATTTGGGAAGAAGATTCTCGTAAAATTAAATTACAATGTGGAATTAACGGAAGAGAAAAAATAATTGCTGGTGTTAAAGTTGACGGGTATTGCGAGGATACTAAAGAGGTATATGAATTTTATGGGTGCTATTACCACGGACATCCTAAATGTCTGACTACTAAAAGGGATACACCTTTGCATAAAGATTCTAGTGACACATTAAATCGGAGGTATGAAAAAACACTATCAAAATCTGAACACTTAAAATTTCTTGGATACAATGTTGTTGAGATGTGGGAATGTGAATTCCGCGAGGAACTAAACAAAAACATAAACATGAAATACTTGAAAAATCATCAACTATTGAACACAGCTCCATTAAATCCTAGAGATGCATTTTACGGAGGTAGGACTGGAAATGTTTACACATACTACAAATGTAAACCAGGAGAAAAAATTAAATATATAGATATATGCTCTCTATATCCATATGTCTGCAAACGAGGAAAATTTCCTATTAAGCATCCAACAGTTTACATAGGAGAAAATACTTCTAAATTAAATATATCAACCATTGATGGAATAATTAAGTGTAAAATGTTACCCCCACCACTTCTTTTACACCCTGTTCTTCCACTAAAGCAAAATAATAAATTAATGTTTTCACTTTGTAGAAGTTGTAGTGAAGAAAAATACCAAGGAGAATATTGTTATCATACTGACACAGAAAGATCATTAATAGGAACTTGGGTCATTGATGAAGTCGTAAAAGCTATTGAAAAGGGTTACGAACTTATAAACACTTACGAAGTTTGGGAATACAAAACAGTAAAATATGATAAAATTAATTCAATTGACGGTCTATTTACATCAATGATGAATAAATTTATAAAAATTAAACAAGAAGCTTCTGGTTGGCCTAATATCTGCCAAACTGAAAAAGAAAAAGAAAATTATATAGAAAACTTTTTAAACCTAGAGGAAATTAAGTTAGATTATGAAAAAATTCTTAATAACCCTGGATTAAGATCATTTGCTAAATTAATTTTGAACTCATTTTGGGGTAAATTTGGGCAGCGAGAAAACCAACAACAAACAATGATTGTAAATCAACCTTTCCAATTGTATGAGCTGTTAACAAATCCTTCTGTAGAAGTGTGTTCAATATTACCAATAAACGAAGAAAACATAATAGTTAGCTGGCAATATAAAGATGAAGCAGCAAATTCTTTACCTACCATAAATGTGTGCATAGCAGCATACACGACAACACAAGCACGACTTAAGCTATATAGTTATTTAGAAGAGCTTAATGATAGAGTATTGTATTATGACACGGATTCTGTCATTTACATAAGCAAAGCAGGAGAAAAAGATCCAGCATTAGGAGAATACATTGGTGATATGACTGATGAATTAGAATGTTATGGCGTTGGTAGTTATATTACAGAATTTGTTAGTGGTGGACCGAAAAATTATGCATATAAAGTATATTGTACAAAAGATAATACTGAAAAAGTAGTATGTAAAGTTAAAGGTATTTCACTAAACTATAATACTGCAAAACAAGTAAATTTTGAGAGTATTAAAGATGCTGTGTTAAATTTTCAAGACACAACAGATATATTCGTAATTTCCGATAATATTAAAAGGACCCAAAATCATGAGGTGTTTACAACAACTGAAACTAAGCGATATCAACCAAGATCAGAAAAGCGCCGAATATTAGAAGATCACAGTTCTGTACCATATGGGTATAAGAGACAAAAGTTACAATAAAATATGAGTTTGTATTTGTTTGTACATATATATTTATTTAAAACAAAAATAATAAAATATTCAATAGTTAAACAATATCTTTTTTATTTATCCATGTATTATGATTGTTATCAAATCCAAGCCATTTTACGTATACTTTATTTCCTTGTTTTTAATAATCTTCTCAACAAGATAAGTATCTGGGTATTTTACAGGTGTAAGCTCAGCTTGATAAAAGCCTCCAGAAATTGGTGTGTCAGTGTAGTCTGATAACTGATATGTAACAGGGTAAGTATTATTGATCTTTGCAATTTTGAATATTTCAGATGACCAATTTGGCTGATAACCTTTTTCGAAATGACCTTTATATTTACTTATTCTTACAAAATTTCCAACCTTATATTTATTTTTCTGGATAATTTTAGGTTCAGTATACACATTTTTAAGTATATTTTTTTCGTTTTTCTTTGTGATTTTTTCAGGAGGAAGTTTTGTTGTACTATGTTTTGTAGAATTATATTCTTTTATTATTGTTTGCATAATAGGTAACCAATTATAATTCCCGTTTAAACTAAATTTTTTCCACATCGAATTTTTTAATGTGCGGTTGAATCGTTCAACAATTGATGCTTTTAATTCACTAAATGTATGATAATGATTGATTAATTTTTCTTTCATATAATTTTGAAATTGTGAATTAAAAAATTCCTTACCCTGATCAGAGTGAATGTTTTTTGGTATAACTTTAGCTCTACTAATAATCGATTTTAAGGCATTTAAAACATTTTCAGCATTTTTTGTTTTCACAGGTTCAGCATAGGCATATTTGGAAAAAGTGTCAATGACTGTCAACATATATTTATAACCTTCATTAAACTTTGCATATGGTAACATTTCTACTAAATCAATTTGCCATGTGTCATTTAAACCCTTTTGTTTGAATTTTCTTCTAAGAAATTTACGTCTTGCCTGTCTATGAATTTCAGCCACTATTTGAGCTCTTGACATTTTGTTATAAAAATGTTAAAGGTAATGATATAATAATTATTATACATAAAATGATAGACCAAAGCATGGTTTAAACTAATCATCTGATTGAGTTTAATTTGCTTTTATACTTTTCTACATGAGTATATAACTGGGCTTTTATTTTCAATTTTGTTTCATTTCCATTTTGAATATTAGTAGCAACTCAATAAAATGCAGCCTGATTCTACAACATATCCGTTTCATGAAACGGACTATGTAAATACAGAAAGCCAAATACAAGAGAATGAAATCACGTCCACCATAGACGATGAAGAATTTCATGAAACGGACTATGTAAATACAGAAAGCCAAATACAAGAGAATGAAATTACGTCCACCATAGACGATGAAGAATTAACAGAAACGGAGGAATTTATACCTCCCTTTCACATAGTTGAATCGGAAAATGAGGAAGAAGAAGTGGAAGAAGAAATTGCTGAAGATGAGGAAGGACTTCCATTTAACGAAATCTGGGGAATAAATAATCAGCAGGGAGATCCTGACTACTTTGCAGATATTTTTAGAAATAATTTTTAGTCTATTTAAATAACTATATAAATAAAAATAAAAAATTGTTATATTATTCATTGTGATTTATTTTATTTATTTAAGGAGATTGTTACAAATTTTTTGTTTTAACATTACAGGGATTTCAAAAAATAATCTTGAATAATTACATTGTACATTAAAACGCTGCATTGGTATATAAATTTCTTTCTGTAACCTTAATACTTTTTGTTCATCACATAATTTCAGATATTCTGCAACATATTCTTTTACATTTAACTCAGCAGATTTATACTGTGTCATCACTGCTTGAATAAAATCGGTTAAATTGTAAAACAGTTCTGCTTCTTCTCTGTTAATACTTATGCTTTGCCCATTCACAGATCTTAACCCATGATGTAAGCTCTCTTTTATGTCTTTTATCATCTGCATATCGAGTTTTGCGTTAAATTGATAATAAAATTTAATCCATTCGTGATATTTTAAGACAATCTCCCTTTTACCAATACGATGAAATATGCATGAAGCTTCAAACGTCTTACAGTCAAATCCAACAGAAATTTTTAATGTGTGACTTTTATTGTGGAAATATGTATAACTTAGCAATAAATTATAACTCTGACCTAATGCCTCCATTTCTTTAATTTTACTAACATTTATTTATAGTGTTTTAATACTTATACGTTTTAGGAACACAAACTTGTAACGACTTGTATTTTCCAAAAAGCTTTTGAAAGGTATTTATAATTAATTTGTCGTTTTCTACATGATTACCTTTATTAAATTTTTTTAAAAAGGTATTCATACTATAACCGCAACATCTATACCATGAATAAATACAACAATACTGTCCACAGACATCTGAATAATTGCTTTGTAATTGTTTTTCATTAAAAACTACACATTGATTTTTTAAGTAACTTAAAATTTCTAATTTATCAGGTTTTCTGCCAAAAGAATCAAAATATTCGATACAACCACGTTCAGGAATATAAATAACCAACCAATGTGTTCCTGGATCTTTTGCTTTATCTGTGTTTACAATTAAAAAAGTTTGTTTTTTAATTGTTTTGGGGAGTTGATCTAAAGCAAAAACTCCTTTAAAAATTTTACTCGTTTGTTTGTTACATCTCAACACGTTATTTATCTCCAGTGTGTTCATTAATCAAATTGACTCAAGTCATATACCTTGGTTGCTTCTTTTATGTAGTTCGATAAAAACTCTTTTTTAAATTTTTTATTTGTTATAATAATATCAAATTTTTCTAGTATTTGACAGAGCTCTTTATTTATTTTATCGTTATACACAGTCCCAAAAGAATGATTTTCAAAATTATCATTTATAAATTCTCTAGTTGGAAATTTATACTTGAGCTCTTTCACAAACTTTTTGCAAGGTTCTTTGATACCAACTATACAAATATCTTTTGCAAATAAGGTATTATTATCATCACAACAAAACGTTACATCCAGTAGTGCACAAGATAGCGACATTTTGTCAATTATTTAAATTCATTTTTATGTGTGGTATTTATAGGTTTGTAAATATATTTCGGTTTTTATCAATTTGTAAGCTTGCATCAAATTCTCCATAAACAATACCAGTTAGTGTAGATGTAAGCGGTTTTGATAGCCTTGCCTCAATTCTAACTGTACCCTGATTTAATAAACCTTGACACACTTCATTTCCTGATGCATCTGGAGTTAAATCAAAAGCTAACATGAAAAATCCATTACTAAACATAGCCTTTGTTATCTGATGACCTTTATCATTATGGTTAATTCCAGTACCTGAAAATAGTGTACTGTATGCTCTTGTGTAGCAATTATTTTCATCCGAAAAACTGGTTTCAATTGCTGAATTAGGTATTTGAACTCCATTTACGTTTAAAACAAATTGTGAAATATCAAAATGTTTAAAATTGTATGGGTTTTTTGATCTTTTTCCAGAGTAACCTGCATTTTCTGTCATACAAAATATTATTGTGTTTGGTAGTTGACCAATGAAAACATTATCTAGTAATACTGATGAACTATTCTGCGGAATGGTAAAACTTTTTACCTCTACACGTTTATAATTATATTTGGCATTAGTTTTTTCCAATACAGCATTATGTGCTAATAGTACACTAGGATTAATAGTTACATGTCTCATAAATAAAGTCGCTTCTAAAATTTTTAGTTGAGATTCGTCAGAATCATCTGCAAAAAAGTAAAAGTCTGGTTTTTCAAGTGTTAAAAGAATTCGAATATCAACATTGTTTATGAGAAGTGTAGGTTGATTAAACATGTCTAAATGTAGTTTTCCCATAAGTTCTACTACACTGCTATTTTGGTATAATTTTTGACGTTCTTTTGAACCATTATTATCATGTTTTCCTATATTTGGTTTATCGAGATTCCATCCTGCACATTCCAAATGAGTAGTAGCGGCATCTGTACCATAATTTAATAATGATTCAATATAAGCTCTATAATGATAATTTCCATCGGATGGAGATATATTCTTTCCATTTAGCTGAACGTTACATTGTTTTAATAATGAATGTAAAAGATTATTGACTACACTTGGTTGTTGAATTAATTTTCCTTCAGTGTTTTTATCATTATTCCATTGAGTTCCATCTTTTTTTAAAATTTGTACTTTCAATTTAAGATATGCAGAAGAAAGATCCCTATATGTATCCCCATGACCTAATGAAACAAATTCTATGACTGATGGATTATCTAAAGAAGCAATAGGGTTGTAGGAAACTTCTTCAGATCGTAATATACTTGACTGAATAGGTTGTGTTCTAAAAATATCCAACTCAGACTTCATACATTCAATCATAATTAACCAAAAATATCGTTTTGCTTCTTTTTGTTACTCACTTTGCGTCGCTTTGACGTAAAATAATTTAAATTATTAATGAGTGGTCTTTTTATAGGTTTTCTTCTTTTCCCTTGTCCATACATTTCATTGAGTTTTTGAACTGCACCTCGTCTTACATTTTTAATTATCTCTTTACTTCGATCTTGTACAACTTCTTTTAAATTTGCACCTGTTGCAATATCCGACAATGCATTAATACCAGAGTTAATAACCTCCTTTTTTAATATATTGGCTCCAGACGTAAATATTGGTTTTAAATATCTGAAAAGTCCACCGAAAAAGCTTCCTAACCCTCGCCCCCTTTGGTAAGGTACAACTGAATGTAACAAGGGACCAATATCGTCAAGTCCTTTTCCTGATTGAACTAAATAATATTTATAGTATGCTCTCTCCATAATGTTTAAATAAAATAATATATAATGTTTTTAAATTCCTTTTATTTATACTTTTTTGAAATGCAATACAACTTTTGTAGGAATACTGCTGGTGCAAAAATTTATTTTATAACCATATTTATCACATAATAATACCGAAATACTATCAAATGATTTTTCCACATTGCAATATTGAATATTGTTATATTCCTTCACTATGTCTGTAAAAGTGTTCTCTATGTTGATAGTTCTTAAACATCTTACATCTTTTCCACCTACATTCTGTGGTTTAATAATATCAGTATATATAAAAAACATATCAGGTTTTCCTACAGGAAATAAACCTAAACTATTAATTAAAAGTATGTAAGCTTCAAGTACTCGAGGTTTATGTTGTTTAAGCTCCTTTACCTTAAGTAATACTTGCTGAAAACATGTTTTTAAAAGTTCCTCTAAAGTATATGCGAATTCTGTTCTGATCTTAATATCTACCTTTGGTTTACTTAAACAGATAGTAGTATAGGTCAAATTTGTAGGAAATTCATCCTTTTTATCTGATGCAGTGTAGTTTTTATCATCATTCAAAAAGTTAAAAATTCCCCAAATCAACTGCCGCACAACTTCTTTCCTAGAATAACCAGGAAATGGTCGTACATTTTGAATTAATGTTGGTATTAAAAATATCTTCCAGTCGCATAACATTTGTTTTGAATTGTATGGTATGTATGTAGTTCCTACACCAAGCATATCGTTTTTCATACCTGAGATAAAAATTTGTGTACCTTTATCCCACTCTTCACCGTAAACATTTGGTATAAAATTATTAACATATATTTCAGAAATACCGACTTTCCAATTTGAATCAATCATGTATTTATCCATTTTATTTGTAAAAGACGACAATGTATTTTCAGGGTAATAATTCATGGATGAATCGCTTAGTAAAGTGACGTAAAATTCATCATTTACTTGTATGCTGTCCATGAGCTTGTTGATTTATTTTTACGAATTGGAAAATTAAGCTCTGTTTGAGTATTACCTGCTGCTGACCGTAAAACACGCCTTGCTGAACTATTTAACTCTTTGCTATTTATAGTTTTTTCTTTCTTCGTTGGTGGGCTTGGGCTGTCTAAAGGAACTGATATTATGTCTCCTGTATCAGTTTCAAAAATTTGTACATTTTGATTTCTAATTGATTTTCTTTTTCTTAGACGTTCTCCAGCTGAAGCAGCAGACAATGCTTTTTTAAAAACTTCTTCTTCCATTTCGTCATCTAATACTTCCTCAACTTCTTTTGCATATATATCTTCTTGAGAAAAAGCTTGTGTTGCAGCATTCTTATATACAGGAATATTTGATTGAGTTTCTACATCTACATACATAGGTTTTGCACGAGTTTGAGTACCTTTTGTTTCTGTAATTTTTACCTGCTCCCTTTTATTTGTTGGAAGAACTCTATTTTTGTTTCTTACTTTAAATAGATTTTGACGGTATAAATACCATTTTTGTGTATCTGTCAGATGTTTATTTAACAGAATTTTTTTCATAGCTTTATCCAACTCATTCACTTCTACGTCTGCATTTTGTTTCATTTTCTCATAAACCTCTGGTTTTAGTATAATCATTTTGTTAAATGTTGTATTATTCATTTTATAAAATTTCCTATTATTCCTGAAAGTAGTGCACCAAGAAGTGTAGGTAAAAATCCACCTCGTTGAATAATGATTTTTCTTTTGCTATTTATAGATTTTTTACGGCATATGAGTGATCTCAATTCCTTTTTATACTTTCGTAATTGAGTTGTTGCTTTTCTACTCAGATTACAATTACCTTTTAAAATATTTAAAGCAATTTCACTAAAAGTTTTTATTACTTCGGCGTCACAATGCTTTATTATTACTTTTTGAAATTTTGGTTTAGAACTTTTTAATAGATGCAATATGTGTCGATTGGTTTTCAAACGTTTCATATTCTCCCCCAAATTTTTCTAATTGATCTCTTGTACAAAAGCAGAAATTTTTTCCAAATATATCACTTCTTATTCGAAATATATCATTAATGTCTTGAGTAAGATCTATTAATATATAGCCGTATGGGTCTGACGTCACTTCATTATATACTTTTTCAAATGCTTTGATTTGATTTGGATAAATCTGACGAGCTAAAGGTAATATCTGTGATTTATCTCTTGGATTTTTAAAAAGTACTAGATATTTACAGTTAAGTGAAATATCTCTTGAAAATTTACCTTGATGAAATATATTTTGAGTTACAAATATTACAGACAAATTCCTATGATGTGAACCTCTAATAAATAAATCACACACATACTTATCATGAGAATTTAACATCATATCATCGATTACAATCAACAAGGGTTCTTGATTATCATTAAAATCTGGTATAGTTTTACTATATTCAACATCTTTCATGTATTGTGGAACAGCATTTTTGTCTGGATTACACCAAACAATTCTATTAATTTCTGGTTGTATATTTTCTTTTTTATATTTAATTAAATTATGAATAAAAGTGGTTTTACCACAGCAGGATGGTCCTGCCACCATCATAGTAAATGGGTGAAACAACATAGTTGTATTAGCGGAAACTAATATTACTAACCTATATTTATATAAAAACTATTTTTAAAAATTAATATAAACCGAAATTCGAATAATGAAAAGGTTATTCCACCGATAACATTCAAGATGGTTAAACAAATTTTAGTAGTCGATCTTCAATTTTTATTAGGAAATGATAAACAAAATTTCATAAAAGAACTAGCCATACTTGAAAAAGGAAGTTTAATTCCGACTGTGTATCATTTTAAACCACCATACCCTGCAGAAGAACTTAGTCGAGAAGTCAGATATACCAATCAGTATTGCGAAAATAAAATAAATGGACTTAAATGGGGTAGCGGTTTAGTTGAATATTTGGATGTAAAATGTATATTAAAACACTATTTAGAACCAGCTGAAAAAATCTATGTCAAAGGAGAGCAAAAGAAACTTTTCCTTCAAAAGTACATTGACAGTGCCAAAATAGAAGATTTAAGCAGAGTTTTGCCGCCATTAGAAAAGATTGATAACTTTAAAACATCATGTCCTATACATTTATCAAACCACAATTTCAGATGTGCAGTTAAAAATTGCTTTAATGTATATATGTATCTCTTAAAAGAAAAAATTCTAAATTAAGACCTTCATACATATACAATATGAATTTAAATAATAAAACTACAAAAGTTCACTTCAGCACAGATATCAAAATTCAAGTCATGTATGTATGGGACTATGCTTACAGAGCTGCTCGTAAAGGTCATTGGCATCAATACGCATGTGATAGAAGTAGATTTCAAAGACGCATTGAAAATGTTGGTGTCACTATTTCTAGAATTTTAACATCTGATCATCGTAAAATTGTTAAAGCTTTTTCAGTTAAATAAAAATTATTTAAACACAGTAACTTCTTTGTTTTATTTTTATTTGTATGTTGATTATGAATAGGTACCAAAAGCAATTAACCATAGTTTTAATTTTTTTTTTTTCATTCCTTACAGAAAACGATGACTTTTTTCTTCTACTTATTACATACATATAATATATATACATGTTGGGCAGAAAACATGTTTTACATTTTAATGAACTTGCTATTTGTGATTGTGACTTAAAATTTTTTTTTCTTTTCTTTTGACTTTATATTCTCTTTGCATGCTAATTTGCATACGCACATTGTATTGAAATATTTTTACTTACTACTTTTACATGATTCCCTATTACAATATAAACAACAAGAGTTGTTTAACTTACTTCTAAACCTGTCTGACCTAATTACCGGCACCGCCGACGTCAAGATCACCTACTTTTAACATAACTTGACCTACTTCCGGGGTAATTAATCAAAATGTAGGTCAATATGCCAAACTATTGCTATCTCTTTCTGGCTCAGAATTCGCATGACAGAGTGCCAGGTTAACTACTACTATTATTTTATTTTTCCCATCATCTTAGCATCATCATCATCATAATTAACATCATTATCATTGCCATTATATACAAACATGTGGTCTTCTAAAACAACTCTTACACTCTAAAACAAACATATATATAGCGTCTATTCACAAACAAAGTCATTTTCTGTTGACTCAAATGTGAAACTGAATTGGAAGGCGGGAGTTTAAAACAAAGACCAACAGTTGAAAAGAGAAACTGTACCAACACAATATTCAAAAGAATATAAAAAAGATGTGAAAAATCAAAAAGAAAAAGGGAACATTAAAGAATGAATTTATTATGTTTTGTTTTGGTTTTTTTTTTCTCCAATTTTTTGTTTCTATTTTACTTTCATTCAAAATTCCAAGTACTAAAACAATCAACAAACAAAAAAATAGAAAAAAAACAACAAGAAACAAAAAAAAAATGATTCTTAGGCATAATGAAAAACCACCACTACCACCACCACCACCACCTACCACCTACCACCTACCCAACTATATATTGAATGCATATAATAAAAAACAGAAACTATTAAAAAGTTTGCATTTTATCAAAATATGCAATAAGGTGAATAAAAACAAAGAATTCAAAATATAATACAAATATACATATATATATATATAGAACTTGATCTTTACCAACTGTAAGGTTAGGTTTGTTTTTTTTTTTTAGTATTATTGAAAATTTTATTTCATATATTTTTTTATTAAGTCTTGTTTTTTTATTAAGTTAAATTGTTTGGTGTACCTATGATTTTTGCATGACTTGTTTTATGTTGTTTCAATATTAAAAAAAAATGGAAAAGTTTTTTTACAACTATTCCTATAACATGTGTATATTCGAGTGAATTTTTTGAAAAAGTTTATTAATTTGAATATACTTTATAAATTTAAACTAAAATTTATAATACCATTCCAATGAGTACAGACACAAGTATAAAAGCTCGTACAGATCATATATATAAATATAAATATGTATTATTAATTTTTATCGTTTTTTTCTTTATTTAAAAATAGGTCCTGTTTTGAATTGGTAATATATATATATATTTTAATATATATACATATATATTTAAATTTTTTCTTACTCTATATGATCTAAGTAATGAATTGAAAGCCAAATGAAAAATAATGATAACTTTCACTTATTTCAATGTTATACTTGTTAAGCATATTGAACTTTTTAGTTTTCAGTTAAAATAAATATATTTTAGGGCTTTCTTTTATTACTAAATAGTCATATAAACATTTTAAGAGCCCTAAAAAATGGACTTGGAATTATTATTGATCAACCATCAGTAATTTTGTCACAATGAGCACAATGTAAAATTGAGAAGTTTTAAATTCTTAAAATGCAATGTTGAGTTCTTAATTTTTTACGCTAATCCACGTCTATTTTCCTCTAACTTCAGTAAAAGTCAACTCTTTGTTGGTTAGGTCACTTTGGTTGTGAGCTGTTTGTTAGGAAAGTCAAAACTGAGTATTCAAAGCTGTAAGTTGAACATTCATCAATTGTGACATGGTATAATAGGAGTAAGAAAGTTTAACTTATATATAGTACAGTAATAAAAATTTGTTTACAACAAATCAAAGTTAAACTCTAGGAACGAATGAAGGGTTGGCTATAAGATTAAAAAATTGGACGGAAAATAGAATAGAAGAGAAGAGCATGTCAGTTCAGAAAGAAACTTATATATACTCTTTTTGAAATGTTGTAAATTGTATATATATGTAATATATACAACTATGTAGGTATATTTATATCAGAGGGGAACTCAATCGATAAAAGCATGTTCATTTCTAAGTTCTCACATTAAATGAATTTCCATAACAAATATTAAATCACCTAGCAATTCCCACTGTTTAGAAATTAACATTTGAGACCTCCCTTCTTTACGCTGCAATTGTTAAAAGGGAGGAATTATTGATTTTAATCCAATGGAGAAAAATTTTAATACCTACAAGATATCTATAAAAAAGAGTTAAAGCTCCAATATTACGAAGAGTGAAAGTAGTCTGGACGGAGGGTGGCCAGTTAGTACAAAACTTAGTAAAATTTGGAGAGCGCCAGCTCAGGAAGTTATAATATGACCAACATAAGCTAAACGAAGCTAATAATCTTAAGTTATACCTTTTTTTAATAATATCTTTCTTTAAAGATCTTAGTAAAAAAGCTTTGATCCTTAAATTAAATATCAAAGCATACGAAGAAGACCTTATTAAAAATATATTGAATAATCATTTAATTCTTATATTTCAAAATACTAAATTACACTCAAGATTTTAATAATTAAATAAATTTTATAAAAGTTTATTTACACTTTTGTAATACATTACTACCTCTTTTTAATTATTATAATTTAAAATACATTTACTTAATAAAATTTAATTGACATACTGTTTTATTTTATTATTAAATAATTTATTAATTATTTATTTTTAATATTTATTCAAAAAAAAAATTTTCTTTTCTACAAATATAATTTTCCTTTATAAAAGTATTTTTAAAACAATTTTCATTTTAACAAAAATTTATCATATAGCTCTTATACTATATAACTTATGTAAATATTTTTATATAAAAAAAAAAATTTTTATGTAAATTAGCCACAGTTTGCTATTAAGAAGCTTTTAACGTTTTAATTTTATGCAATAAGAACAACATCTTCAACAAAAAGAAAAAAAAAAAAAACAACAAAATAAAAATTAGTGATGAGAGCTTTTTAGAGCATTCAAATGAGATGATGAGGAAGTGCACGGTTCAACAGGATAAGAAACAAAAAAAAAAACATAAAATAACAAAATATGTTCTTAAAGAATTTATTTACTTTGACGAGTCCTTAATCAAAATGGTTTGGTAAAATAAATTTTTTTATAATACACTAAGATAGTTTGTGTAAATAAATTGTATAAGAGATGAATGGAAGAATTGTTTAATGATTTTGAGTAGTAATAAGTTTTTAAGTGTAAGCTTAATGATTCAGAATTTGTGGTGAAATTATTATTTTGAAAAAATATTTAAATATCGAACTTATTTTAGATTAATTATATTATTTAAAAAATAATAAGCATTTATATCTATCAACCTTAATTATATACTCTTAACTATTTTATTACTTGATAGATCACCTTTACTTTTTCAACTTTAATTAAAGACTTTTTAAACTTAAGGTGAAAATTTGTTTAATTGAAGACTCTTTAGAATTAAAATTTTTAAATATTTAAAATGACGATTAAATAATTTAAGTTTTAAACCCAGTTTAAGCCATCAACAACAGACAACAAGAAAAATTCGAAAATTAATCTGAAGAAAATTTTGATTACGATTTTTTTCTAGAATTTCCATTTTGTTGTTTATAAAGCATGGTATGCGATTCTACCTGACCTCCAAGGTAATTAGGTATTGATAATATAATATATCCCTTTACCTAATCTTGATTTTATACTGGCTAGCCTATTTGAATTCCTTGTGTTCTGAAAAGCCACTTAATTTTAAATTTCGACAATTGTGATTAGAAAGTTAAGAAGATTAAAATAAATTTGTTTCATTTAAAGTAAAAATATCTTCACTTAAAATAAAATTATCGTTTAGTTAGTAAACAAATTATATTTAATAGCTTATAAATCCAAATTATGATTCATAGTTTTGTTATTAAACTCGTAAACTATATATTGTATTATATCTTATTCAATATATATCTTATATAGTTTTTGATATTTAAAAGATGGTGTAGGAAAGATGATTGAAATACTAAATATGTAGGTACTTTATTTTATTTTTTTTTTGTTTCTTTTATGTAGTTATTTTTTGGTCAAAAAGTAACCTATAAAAGATGATGAGGTAGTTTTTGTCTTTCTCTTTCTTTATTTTTTGTATCATTATTGTTAAAACCTTATTTTTTTTTTAATTTTATTTGATAGTTTTTCTCTTATAGGATATTTTTGGTTTTTTTATTTTTAAGTTTACACATTATATATGTATACATTATATACATATATATATTTATTTTATTTATATTGGTTTATATAGATGTGCATACCCGTTTTAGTCAAAAACAAAAAGTATTTTTAAAATATATATAAAACTTTCATGACTATGATTAAAAATTATAAATGCTAATGATAGTTTAAAACCACAACTACTATACACTTTACTAAAAATTAAGAAAATATTTTTGATTTTTATTTTTTTATTATTATAAAATTTAAATAATATTTAATATGATGGTTGCACTCATGTAACGTGATTTCTTTTATTAGAAAATAATTCAAATGACTATAGTCTTGTCCTTAAATTTCATGGTTTAAATTGAAAAGGGAATTCGAAATTCTTATGAATAAATTTTAAGTAAAGAATTTTGAAATTAAAATAATTTGAAACATGAAAACTAATGTAAATACATTTTATATATATGTAGTAAAATGGAAATCATCCAAGAAACTTATACTTTGAATCAATTTTTAACATTTAATTATACACCAAGTAGTTTTAAAACTGATCATCATACATCAAACCGTAGCTGACATCATATTTAGCTTGTGTAACTCCACAACAATTCAAAATAGAACAAATCAAAATTTGAAAGAAAGTTTATATTCATTTAAATTTTTTTAAGATACATTCTATAATAGATACTTTATTATTTTAAATTTAGATGATATAAAATATTTTCTTGATAGTATCATTAGCTATTTTTAAATACAAATTCTTTAAGTTTTTCTCTCAAATAGAAAAACTTTTTAAATTTTAAATAAAAAATTTGAACAAAAGAAATATAAAAAATAATTGATATTAATATAAATGATAATTACCTTATTTAAAAATTTAAAAAGGCTCTTTAATGTTTTATATTATAAACTTTACTATTCAAATCATTCACATTCTATATAATTTACTAATGTGTTGAAATTTAATTCAATCATTTTACAAAATATATATTTTAGAAACTTTTACTTTTAAATTAACTTAATTATTCTTATAGGTAGATTGCTTATAATTAAATAAAATAATTATTAAAATTTTAGTATGTAAATTTTTAATGAAAATAGACAAAATTAAAATATTTAAAATATAATCTGAAATTTAAAAATTACATATTATAAGAATATTTTTAAAAGTAATTAAAATTATGTACTTAAAAAAATATTAAAATTAAATTCATATAATCTATACAATTTAGAAAACTATAATGTCGAAATATCTTTTAAATAATATTATAAAATGTCAAAAAATGTACGAGGAGCTCTAATATTAATATTATTATAAGCTAAATTTTTAAAAACTAATTAAGAAATAATTACTTAGCCCGAATATAAATGATGTACTTTCTTTAAAATTAATTGCATACTTTCAGGCTAAATGAAAATTTTATTAAAATGTTTGAAAACATTTGTTCAAGAAGCATTTTCATTTTATATAATGATTAAGTTAATGATTTATATATTATTTTTATTATATGAAATATATTATTCTTGAAACACATCTATCTTCTATATTTAATTTATTAAAAATTTTGTTGTATATACTTTTGTATAAATTATAATACAATTTATTTGAAAAATTATACCTTGGCGGATTCAATATTGAATTTAAAATTATATTTTCATATAAAAATATATTTTACATATTTTTTTTTTAATTTTTATAAAAAAATTCACGATACTTGTAATCCGCAGTATAGTGTAGTTTTTAAAATGTAATATATCTTTTTAAATTTACTGTCATGGACCAAAATTTAAAAACTAAATTTTATTTTAGGATTAACTATAGTATATACTATTGCATACACTTAAAAATAAAAGATACTTAAAGAAAAACTTAAAGTTTCTATAAGAAGATAAGATAAATAGAATTTTATAAGTTTAGGACACCATTATTATCATAAATAATATCAGTAAATTGTATTAAATACAGTTATATAGTAAGGTGGAAATATAATGCAAAATGAAATATGTTGAATGATTTTTTCTATTTTTTTAAATATTTTTCTAGTTTTAATTTTAAAAAATTTTCTGTACTTTTTAAATTTATTACAATATTTTCTCTACATATATATTGTATTGTTATCTAGTATTTAAAAAAAAAACTAAGGTATTGGATACTAAATAATTGGTTTGTATATGTAACATTTAACAAGCTCTTTTATTCAATTTCTTGAGGGATTTTTTATTTTGTTTTTTTTTTGTACAAAAGTCACGATGTGCATTTTTATATTCTTTAATATTGCACCCATATTCGAGTTATACTATAACTTATTTCTTTTTTTTATCAAATTTAATTTATCTTTAAGTTTTTGTTTAAAATTTTTGCAAATAGAAATACATTTTACAGAATACCAAAATATTATTCGAATAAAATTTCGAAAAAATTTAAATTTTTTTTTTTAATGTTTTAAGTTATCTTTTGTGTTGATTATTCAAAAGAATTTCTTAAACAGCATGATAACATTGTACAAAAATTTTTAATTTAATTCGAAATTCGTGGAAATTGTAATTAAATAAAATATTAATTGGTAATAAAATTTTCCAACTAATTGTTAATAAATTGTATTTAAAAATAAAATAATATTGATTAAGAAATAATCAATGCTGAAATCTTTCATAGTAGAGAATAATTAACCATAATTCGCTTTTAAAACAATGGTGTGAAGTTATTTTCTTAATTTATTTATTAAATTTTTTTTAAAATATTTATAAATACAATATAAAATTTTATTTCAATAAAATTCCTAATAATTTTTTAAAAAATTTATAGAAAATTTTAAAATTTGAACCTTTTATTAAAAAATTTTTAATGGAATTTAATTTACAAATATCTTTTAAATACTTCTTTTAACTGAAAAAACATTAATTAAAAAATAAAACAATAATGCATTTAATGAATCATTCAAAATTAAGTATAATTTATACACATATATAAAAAATTAAATTTAATTATAGATTAAATTAAAACTATTTTTAATTTCAAAAATATTTTAAGTCTGTATATATAAATAACTAAGAATAAGATTATTTTGAGAATATACTTATGTACATGTATATAAAAAGTACTCTAATTTTAATTGCATAAAAATATATATGAATTTAAATATATTACAAACAAAATCAGTCTTTTTTAAGACTTGAAAATTTATACAGAAAGTGTAAATAAATAAATTCTATAATAATAATAAATTTTTAGCAAAAAGTACAACGCAGGATAAAGAAGTGTGAGAAACGTTCACCAAAAATATCTTACATGATTTGCTACATCTGAGTTACGAATACATAAATCTAGGAACCGGAAGTTTTATTACAGCTGAATTTGCATTTAATACAGAATTTAAGAAATAGGGACTCAAATTCATTTAAAAAATTATAAAATTCAATTGTCTTAAGTATAACAAAAAAAAAACTAAATGGATGCCAGCCCACAACAAAATTATTAAAAATATTGCATACTTTCAGGCAAAATAAATGAGATATTGATATTATCAATCATTATATTATATAATATTATGTATATTTATTATAATAATACTGTCATTTTATTAAGTAAAAATATATGACAAATTTATTATATAATAGAGTAAAATGAAGAAAGTTTAACACTTTCTTAAATAACCTCAAACACTATGTGGACAGTTCTAAACTTTGTATTCTTCTAAAATTTTTCTACCATAAATTTTTTAAAATTAAAAATATTATATATATATATATATATATATTTCTTTTAAATAAAAAACAACAACACTATCTCAAATTCACCTTATCCTACTATACTGTCATCTAGCGGCGAAATTTTATTTATAGTAAAAACTTTTAAAACAAAATTTTAAGAGCGAAAAAAACATTTTATTTTTTGACAAATTTGCTTGCTGCGAACTTTAAGTGCCCTGATAAATTGCCCTGGTGCCCTGATAAATTTTATGAAATTTAAAATAAATTTAGTCGACTAAGTCGTTGTTTAGAAGCAAGAGAAAACTAGGCTATCAAAATAAAATATTTTTTTGTCGACTAAGTCGTTGTTTAGGTTTATTTTTGATTTAATTAATATTTATATATTATTTGTTAAATGGTTTCTAAATTTTCTTCTAGGCTCTAAGTAAATTTAATGATTATTAAAACTTCGAAGGAAATTAGCTATATCAAACCAATATATAAATATATTTAAAACTATAAACTTACAGTTACAGGTAGACTAAGTATTCTAAACGCGTACTAATAAATGCACACGCACAATACGTACTCTAATTAAAAAAAAATTTAAAAAGGTTTCCAGAAAATTTGAATTTAAATATTCATTAATTTTATATAAAAATACAGCTTAAAGATATTAAAATTACACAAAAAAGAAAATTTCATTGACAAATACCGTCTAGTATATTTCACTTCAACAACTATTGCAAAGTTTAAAAAATCCAAAAATTAAACAACAAGAGTAAAATTAAATCTACTCTACCTCCCCCAATTGGTATTATTTTTACAATGAAGTAACTTCTTGCCATTATTAAAATATCACTTCTACAACTTAAAGATATTATTAATAAAAGCTTGCTAAAATTTTATGTTATTATTAATTCCATAGATTCCATTTTTATATTCCATCACATCACTTAAATTTTTCATGGAAATTATCGGATATTATTGAAAAAATTTATATTGTAATTTTTTAAGTAAATTGTAAATAGAATGAAAAATTTTAAAAGTATTTTTCTCATTTAATTTTTGTTTTTTTTTTTTTGTAATTAAATTATATTATTTGGCGTTAAAAGTATTTGCTTTATTTTCTCACACTCTGTAGATTTGTTCACAAAAAAATAAAAATTCGTGGTGAGTAAAATAAATTTTTCTTAAAATTTTTTATTTTTGTTTTACACCATTACAGGTGTATAAAATTTGGTTAAATTTTTTCACCTTTTATATTTAAAAAGGAAAAATGAAATAAAGACCTTTTAAACGAAAAAAAAAAAAACTCTTAACATTTCTTTCTCTTTCTTTTCAAATAATTCTTTATTTTTTTTTTTGGTTTTGGATGAAAACAGGTTAAAAAGGGTAATATGAAAATCATTGCTATTGGTCGTATTACTTTCGTTCTATCAAATTTTTTTTTTTCATTTATTTTTCTAGCTACTTATTAACATCAGGAAATATTAATTTTTTTCAGTAATGAGCTTTAAGTTATGGTTAAAGAAAATACTCTTATAAAATATTCAATTTTTGTATCTAAAGTGCTTTAAGAACCATTTCAAATTTCACCTTCCAAAAATGTTTTAATATTACACAAAAAAAAAAAAGAGCAAGATACATAAATTAAAAATGAAATAAAAGAAAATAGAACTAGTAAAAGAATTAGTAAATATTATAATCGGTCTGAAATATTAATTTTGAATATGAGTAAACTCTGTTAAGTAATGAGTTTACTTTAAACAAATATGTAATTAAAATTATTTTTTAATAAAAAGTATCTGCAAAGTATCTATGTTCATAAAAATAGGAGACTTATATTTTAGATCTGAAAAATTGTAATATTTGACGATTTGTCGTGGTTACCTATAATAATAATGGCTTGATTTTAATTTATTTAAAGGAAACCGATGACTGTGTCCAATATATAATAGCCAAGTAGAGCCTGATAATATATTTTAAAGATCTTAATTTTAAATCCTTAGCATGGAAATAAATCATGCCACGAAATATCAGAGATTCTTCAGAAGTAGTAGAAAATACTTTACAGTATAAAATACAAGATAGCTGGGTGGCACATTGATTAGTGTGTCGACCTTTCTGCTGATAGGATCCGATTCAATTCACAGTAATAATAAAAAAAAATAGTTTTATCTAATTTTCGAAATCAAATCAGTTATCATTCGCCATTAGGTTGAAATTAATGACATAACAAATAATTAATAATTATATATCTTTATATAAATAATACATTAATATAAAAATATAAACAAACAATTTAATTTAATAATATAACTCACAGATATTTAAATATATGATAATCCAATAAAAAATGTGGAACTCATTATGATCTATTTTAAGAATATAATATGAGCCCCCTGTTCCAACATGTACCTAGTATAGGTATAGCTTAAAAGTAGAGGCTAGATTTACGCCTAAGTATATGTAAAATATAAATTCGGCCAAAACTTGAAAATAATTTTCAAGTATTTACTCTGGCACCAATATTCTCAGATAGGATTTAAAAAAGAGCTGTTCCTATCTTTAAATATTCAAAAATGTCAGAGAAAATTTACATTTTTAATTCATATAATTCATTAAGTCTGTTTTTATAAATATTTTTTGGACAATCCTTCAGATGAAATGTAATACCCATTTACCATATGTGTTTCAAAGCCCTTTTGAAATACAAAAATTCAAAAAGGAAGTCTGCTAAAGGTGTTTGTCAAATAAGTCAACTTAATTCCCCCTTCAATTCTCACTAAATAGTTTATCACCTTTACCCTTTTCCGTACCTTATTCCCCAGTCATTCTCCTCCAAAGTATTTTAGAGATTATCCTACCACCGGTTCTTTAATAACTCAAATTAAATATCTGAAATGCTGTTCAAAATTAGAAAGCTACGATAAACAGACGATAATGGATCAAGAATTCTGGCGGAGTATTGTAAAGAAAGTCCCAACCCGTCTAATTGTAGAATAACTTGGATTGATGAAATAGGATATATCACCTTAATCTGTCTGATATTTTGCATTAATAAGATAATTTATTCCATGTGAAACAAACATTTGTCAAAAAATAAAAATTTTTAAATATTTTTCTATGTAAATATCTTTATTACATTGAAAATTTCAAATTTTGTTCTTTTGCAAAGTATCTAATTGGATTTTAATTTTAATTTTTTTTTTTTGTGTCTGTGTACCTTAACTATTATTATAATTTTTGCACCACTTGTTGCAAAAAAATTGAATATTATACGGGGGTTTTTTTTTAAATATTTTTAAATAAATTAGGTATTACATGGAATTTCATTTTAATGTGGTCAAAAAAAAGAAAATTTACAAGTAATTTTTTACTTATTAGTTTTTTTTTTTTTTAAGTAATATTAATATTTCATTCTATTTCATTCTATTTTTAAGTTAAGGTTCAAAAATCACTTTAAAGTTCAAAACTATATTTTTTTTTTAAAAAGGTTATCTTCATTACAATTTTTCTTTTAATTTTTCAGAAAATAATGCTTTATAAATTTGTTAAAAGTATTTAGAATAATAACTCACTATTATTATTATATAACCCGTATAAATAAAAAACGTCTGGGTCTGATCTTATATTTACAAATGAATTAAATTTAAAAGGTGATATTCGATCAACAATTTAGGTTAATTATAAACCATATTTTAAAATTTTATATTTTGAAAGAAACCATATTTGGAAAATATTCAATTTTAATGAATTTAAAAATGTTTTTAAAAAAAGAGTTTATTAATTTTAATAGTCTTAAAAAATTGACTATGAAATGAATTACTTCGATGTTGCTTCGAATTGAACCATACTATAGAACTTGGCCTAATTAACCTAGTTTTATTAAATACTGAATCCAAACTAAGCTAATTTACATTGTATGTTAACCTGTTTAAACATTGTTTATTATAATCATGATAATATTAGTTGTGTTAGGGAATAAACCTTGAAATTGGGTTTTATGGAACTATTGGGTTTAGGTTTTGTGAAAATATTATTAAAAAATCTTTGACATTTTGTGTAGATTTAATCATTTATTTATATTTTAAATTGAACCTTAATTGATGATGCTTAAGAATTTTAAACAATTTTGAAATGCATTCAGTTAAATGAAAGAGCTTTAACTAACTTTAAAAAAAAATTCCATACAATTAGAGACTCACCTGTCAATATAAAAAATCAAAAAATCTGTGAGACAACTTCAGAAATCATGAAATATACCAGGCACCCAAATATTGAAATTAAACGAAGGCAAATTTTTAAAATAATTGAAAGCGAATTGACTATTTTTTTTTTTTTTTTTTAAATAAACTTTTATTTTGTAATAATTTTTACATATGAATATCTTAACCTACAAAACAAAGTTAACAAACAAGGTATAACTCTTTTATTTTTAACATTTAAAAATATTTGGATTTTTTTATGTTAAATTTAATATATAATAAGTAAAATTATTTCTGTTTTAAAGTACAAAACTATTGTAGTATAATCTTATTCATACATCATTGAAAAATTTTAAAAAACCAATGTTTAATAATTTTTTTTTTTATAAAACTTAACTAACCTAACCTAACTTAACCTAAACTTAAATTTAAATAAACTAACTTATTGACTAAAAATAGCACAAATGCTTTTAAAAAATATATTAAGATGTATTTAACCACCAATAATCTTTATTTATAACTTTATCTTTTTCTGGTATGGACATTTCGTATCTTAAATTATCTCCGTTAATATTGCCTGGGATATACTCGATTTTTTTGCATGTAGCCCGTCTACTATAATGAAATAGTATAGGGACATGATCTTGGTTTTGAGTGTATCTATATTTGTCTAAGAAGATGAAGTGCTCAGGAGCTATAAAACCCGTGAGCAAGGTCTTCTTAATGTACTCCTCATTGTGGTAAAATATATGTGATATTAAACCATTTTCTGGAGTTTTTAATGCTCTATCAAAATGACTTCTGATTAATTTTATCATAAAATTATCTATTCTCATGATTTTGGCTTCCTTGTACAAATATTTATTAGAATAAAAATGCTTGTATTCGGACTCAGGCTTTCTATGTTTATTAATACAAACTCTTATGCACTTTCTTTCGAATTTACGTATTTTTTCCATTAAGCTTGCACTAATGTTGTACCATATTGGTACCCCATAGACAAGATTTGGCCTAATTAATGTCTGGTAGCATATTATTTTAACTCTATTGCTAATATTTTTGTTGTAAAAGAGTTTTTTAGCTGCCATAAAGGATTTATTGCCTTTATCTATTGAGTATTTTACATGATCTATGAAGTTTAAGTTTCGATGTAACTGAACTCCAAGATATTTAACGAATTTTTTGTTTGCGAGAGTTGACATAGGCGATTTAATTTTAAATTGTTTCCAATTTTTTCTAATGTCTGAACTAGTTTTGTCAACCGTATTACGGAATAATATGGTTTCACATTTGTTGTAGTTCATTTTTAATATCCATATCTTGCAATAATCCTGCACAATATTAAACATTTTTTGTACATTATATTGAATGCTATTTACAGTGTCATTCGCAGAGTATATTATAATATCATCTGCGAATGCCAGGGCGTAGTTATTTCCTTTTACTCGTTCTAGCAAGAATAAAAGATCTGCTGTATATATAGTAAAAAGGATAGGTGCATTAACAATACCTTGCTGAAGACCGTTTTCAATTAGGAATAATTTGTCAGACTCGTTATTTTTGCTATATACTAAAAATTTGTTGTTATATAACATATTTTTAATCAGTATAATTAAGCGTGGCGGGAACTTATATTTTATTAGTTTATAGATTAATCCATCCAACCAAACTGAATTAAAAGCCTTTTCAAAGTCAATCAGACAGGCACCAATGCCGTATTTCTTGTTTATGAACCAGCAGATATCTGAGGTTAATTTGGTTATAGTATTAACAGTACCATGTTTGTGCCTAAACCCAAACTGATTTTCTGGAATGAGATTGATTGACTTTGCATAATTTGAAATTTTATCGTTTATTAAGGTTTCAAATACTTTACTAATGTTTGGCAGTAAGCTTATCGGTCGATAATTGCTGGGGTTGGTTGGATCTTTGCCAGGTTTTTTTAGCAATATCGTTTTCGATGTTTTCCAAATATGCGGAAAATACGAATTATTTATTGCATTATTGAATAGGATAACATATTTCGAAATAATTACACCACTTAAATTTTTTAAAACTATGTTTGGGATTTTATCGATACCAGAAGAAACTTTATTTTTTAAAGCTTTAAACTTTAAAGAAAGCTCTGACTGGTTCGTGAATTCGCTATTTTCACCACTTTGCTCAGATGATTTGTTTGTGTTGGAGAAATTACTCAGAGTTGAGTTGAAATTTAATGTTTGAGAGTTATTGAATTGTGTTATTTTATTTATGATTTGGTTATGTATTCTATTATTTGTAGGTATATTGATTTTGTGAGTGTTTTCAATGTATGTGCCAAGCACATTGTAAATTTGTGATTGATCTTCTACTATAAATTTATTTGTGGTGGTTTTATTTAATTTGTTGAAGTCTATGTTATTTTGAGAGAGTAAAGTTATATCATTTTGGTCTATGTGTAATTTTGAAATCTGATTGTATTTGTTTTTGCGGAATATTTTATTTATTTCGGGGAACATGTTTGAACTATTTGTTGGAGTTATTTTTTGGAGACGAAGTTGCCAGTATTTATTAATTTCTATTTTAATTTGTTGTTTAATTAATGTATTGATGTTATTTAGTAGGCTTTTGAGCAGTTGAATTTGTTGATTAGAAAAGTTTAACCTTTGTTTTTTGATCTTATGTATATCGTTCATGAGGCGAATTGACTACTTCTAGTTTGAACAAAGTGTTAAAAAAATTGCATACATATAGGCGATAATCTTTGATATTTTGAAGGATAAAATTTTAAAGCGAAAATAAATACGACTAAGATAAATAAAATTAAATTCAAAATTTAGTAAATAGTATTTATAAGTATATTTAATATTTATTTTTAAATACCAGGTAAAAAGTGATTTTCAGGTAATTATTTTTTTATTTCATTATTCAATTTGAATCCTGGGCCAGCTAATTAATAAATTCTAACAAATACTTTAGAATAATTCAAGACTGCATTTTAGTTCTTAAAATCGTGTATATAAAATATAAAAAATACGGTATTCTTTTAAATTAGTTTCTGGACACTCATAAATTCTAAGGAACAATGTTAAGTTTGTAAAATTATATTTTAGTTATATAATAAATGATTTAATTAAAATTAAATTGTAAATTGTAAATTCCTTAATATTATTTTAAAGCCCATGAACTTCTAAATTAAGTTTCAAATTTTCTAATATTTTTTTTTAAATGCAATTAAATTCAATTTTCATACCCAAATATCATGAAATCATATATGAAATCATGAAATCTATTTCATGAAAGTACTAAAATTCAATATAACAATTTTACACTTGGACCTGCCGTACGACGGACTCTTCCTCTAGTAATATCTAATTTGAATAAAAATTCCCATTTATTATCATTAAAACATTAATCTAAAACTCATACTTTAAATTTATATCCAAAAAACTGATATTTTTTTTTAATTAGAAGATCGGATCAAGCAATAAAATTATAACTATCTTTAATAAATTAAAATACAAAAATTATGAACAATAGTACTGTGATTTTTCAATTTTATTCTGAAACTATTGCAAATATTAAAAAATAAAATAATTAAAAAGTTTTAAATTTTAAGTTATCACAGTAAAAAAAGTTTAATCAATAAACTGATTTTTATTGAATTTCTATTTAGTACAAAACAAAGTTAAAATAAAAACCAGTTTTCACCATAATAAACTTTTCGAAATAAGGTCCTTTGAATTAATTACAACATATGTTTGAATTATAAACTTAGTAACAAATAAGGTTCCCATTATATTAACTTAGAAAATGTTACAACTTTAACATTTATATGAACTTTTACATTTTCAATACAATTTAATAATTTAATTTTACAATTTTATTATATGAAAGTTTAGTTTCTACTTTTGATATTTAAAATTAAAATTATAATTGTAAACATTTTTAATAAAATTTCAATAAACGAATTTAGTTTAAAAGTAACTTTTAATGAACATTTATAAAATTCAATTAATCTTATCATGTAGAAATTAACGCAATGCAAATTTAGAAATGAGTCTTAATACTGTATTAGCTAATTCAGCATTATGTAAATTTATACGTCCTTCAAGTATAATAAATGTTGGTATTAAAACCAATTTTAAAACCAAAAAATTTTGAGCCCTAAGTCTTAAGAGATTTGAAATAAGGTACATTTATTCAATAGAATTAGTATATAAATCTTAAAAAATACGTAAATTTAAAATAATCTTCCAAAATTTGGTAAAACCTAAATAAAACGGAAATTTCTAAAAATCGGAATTATATTTTCAAATAATAAATGAATATTACATTCTTACCTATCAATTTAATTCTAAAATCTTAAGAAATATACTATTGAAAAATCAAATTTAAAAAACTTCAACATTTCAAATATTATACTAATTGTTTCCAATTTTAATCTACTTTATCTTAAATCCCTTCAGTTTTTATACTGTTCTCTTTCAGCAGATGCATCTATAAACCAAATTTACAATTAATACTTTGTAAAAACCAAACTAAACTGATACAATAGAATCCAAAGAAAATCTTATTATTTTACTTTACTTAAAATAAATGTATATAATTTTACTAATACTTTAATAATCCACTAAAATATAATCTAGCAATAGGCAGTTTTATACAAAATATACGTAAAATACAAAATATTAATCTCAATACAGTTTTTATTAGCCTTTAAAATGCCATTTTTTGTAAATGTATCTATTGGAATTATAAAATACCAATCAGATCTTATACAATTAAAGTGAACATAATTTTCAAACTAATTTAGAGTATATATATATATATATTTGTAATTTTAAAAATATTTTTTTAAATTACACTCTGTCTGACGTTCAATCTGTCTGTAAACGTGTCCAATTTTTACATAATTCAAAAAAATTTTAAATGAAGTGTAGATTTCATCAATCTAATTTAATTTATATTTTTGTACTCTTAAGGCTTTTTAAGGGCTAATGTCATACAAATTAGGACCTTTATTGAAATATTTGTAAACGCATTGTAAAATATTTTTAAATTATTGTGAGTTTAACAGCTATAGACTGGTAGTATTAGAGCTTCACATTTGGAATGCTGGAATTTTCAAAAGTTTAATATACTATCTTCAAATTGGGAGCGTTCTATAATCTCGGTTTACTAAACCTTTCTTTTGAAATTTCATTTTTAGAAAATCTAGCTTTTATTAAAAATCTCGTATTAGAATGGAAATCAATTTTTTTCATTGAAAAAATTTCGCTTTTTAAGAAATCCTTTTTTAAGGATTTTAGGATTGTATACAAAATCAGAATTTTTAGCCTTCTCCAGAATATAAAAAAAAAATTTTCCCAAAACACGATTTTCTGAAAACGCGATTTACTAAACCGATATTTCAGACCCAACCTCTTTTGTTAAATGCTTTAACCTAAAATGTAAAAAATTATCAGTTAAAGGAAAGGAACTATATCCAATTTTCAAATACCTAATACAAAATTTTAAAAATATCCTTCATAGAAACCCTTGCAAACATACATACTCTGTTCTTTATGTATAAAACTCTAAAAAACAAACAAAATATTTCAAATCATATATAAAATCACTTGGGTAATATCATTTAAAATTTTTTTTAACAATTTTTCGAATTAACTTTATGATCGTTTATTGCCAACCATTGAATTTCTCCGTATATATATTGTAATTTTTAAATGTAAAAAAGATATTTATATTTGTACATATGTCTGTATATATGAAAAGTTTTCCTATAAAAAGATTTTCCTATTATTTCTAAAATTTTGTACATACTTTTCTAGATCAGTTAAAACTTAATAATAGTGAAGTATTTTATAATGGAATTAAAAATTGAATATACACTAACATAATTCTATTTTAAAGTTTTTATATATTACATTTCATATTTCAAAAATCATACAATCCATTCAATCGAATAATAAAATATACTTTTTGTATATATCGAAGTATCTATATAATATGATATGAAAAATATATAGTAAATAGACCAGACTAGAAATCCTCTACACATATACACAAATATTGTAATTAAAAGAAAAACACAAAATTCAAATGAAAACTTTGAACGTTATCACAGTAACGGAAATGAACTTTGATAGAACAGTATGCATGATTTATACAATTACTCTGTTAAGATTAGATAAGAATTCCTCCTGGTGATATGCAATTATTATATATATGTATATATACTATAGGTTTTTTTTAATTCCTATCAATACTTATAAAAATTTAACTTATTTTGCTGCTATAACTTTTAAATTTTTTGTTGTTAAAATCGTTTTTAATAAAAAAAACTCAATTTACTCCTGTAGATATGCAATTATATTTTTAATTGAATTTTTATATATAATTTAGTATAATTTAAAATGTTATTTACTTTAATTATATTGAGCATTTCAAAATTGAAAAACAAATCTAGAAATCGAATTTTTATTCACTAATTTCATTAATTTTAAGCTATTGAGTCACTAAGTCACTAAGATACTATTTAACTTCGAAAGTAGGCAGACAAAATAAAAATTTTTGCAAGGTTTCAGTATCAAGTCGTTGAAAAACAATTTTGTCATAAAAAAATAGGTCAACGAATCAAAGTAATAAATACATATTCACATAAGTAAAAAAAAGGATATTGTTTATTTTTTGTTTTATTTGTTTTGTTTTTTTAGGGATAAAATTTAATTAATTTCTTTTTGTATTAGATGTTACAAAAACGTACATATGAACGTCAAATACATTTTTGATAAGTTAAAATATGAAAAGAATAAAAATTAAAAATTATATAACAAATAAAAATAAATATCATGAAAGACGGTGTCAGATCACATATTGCAAATTGTTTATATATAGTCTTTAATAAAAATAATTTAGACGTGGCTAATAAAATTATGGTATGGTATATAAATCTTAATAAAATTTCTTAAGCATTCATTCAATAATGTCAAAAAATTAAAATTATATAGACCCTTAGAAAAATTTAAAAGTCTATACCATTTTTTTTAACTTTATTCCCTTCATTTATTGAGTGTAGGTTATTGAAATTAAAAAATTTTGGATTATAAATTAAAATTTATTGTAAGGACATTTGATTTAAATTGATTTCGTTAAGTACTTGATAATAATAAATTATTTAAGTTCGAAAAATTAATTTTACTGAATATTTGAATATTAAATTAATTTTTGGAATTTATTAGAGGTTAAAATTTGTATAACAGATGGCTACTTTAAATATTAACATATTTAAGTTCTGTGACTTAAAATAACATTATCCATATTCTAGCCCTATTAATAATAATAATAATAAAATTAATTCATCAATTTAAATACTTAGATAATATACAAAATACAATTTTCCTATTCATAATTTTATTTATACAAAATATTTAATAAAAAATATCTTAAAATGTCTCACCAATGGAGTATCTGATCTTTCCATCCAAAAGTCTGCCGATTCACATCCTCGGCAGATCATATTCATAAAATCAACAGCAGTCATTTAATTCGTTGTAGCAAATATCACATTAATTAATTTTGTAAGATTAATAGCTAACATCATATTCTACAAGTGATTCAATCCAGTAAAATAACAATAGCCGATTAATTAATGCATTAGTGAGAATAATGATTGAAAAAATTGAAACACAATCTAATCCTGAGTAGATTCCCTGTACACTCTCTATATAAGAGAAATGGACAAAAAAATGGCTTAATATAACTAACAGTACTTAAAAACCTATTAACTCCAGAAAATTAATCTAGGATTAAGTAAATAATGATATTCAACTTTAAATACCCCATTTTATACTTTTTTAAAACTCTTAATAGAACTCTGAAAAACTTAATTTTTCAAATCATCCTGAAAGTATGCAATTTTTAATATTTTTTTTTTTTATCTATTATGATTTTCATTTCTGGGGGTAATAAAAGTCTCTAGTTTATAAGTATCTATTATTTTAAAGTTTTTTTTGCATCATTGTCTCTTCATAAATATTTTAACCTTTAAAATAGCTTAATTTACTTAAAAATATATTCCAATATTCATTCATTTTTGTTTTATGCCAATATTTTCATTTTCAAAATTTTGTTGTAAATCCCAAAATAGCAATGAATTTTATTTTTATAGCATTTTTATTTTTATTACGGATGTACTATTAAATGTTTCATAATTTAATATTTTCATATATATTTTAAAAATACATACATATATATTTTTCTTATTCCAATTTAATAAATATGAGTGAATATTGAGTTATAAAACCTTCATTTTTTTTTTAAAACACTGTCAACCTGAATTCAGAAATCGTTGAAATTGTTTATTTTGTGTGTTGTGGGTTTTTCTATTTTTTTAAGCATTCAACCAAAAAATATCAACGTTAAGGTTAGGTTTATCTTTTAGATTGCATAAATTAAAATTTTTTATTTTTTTTTTCAATATTGTATGTAATAATATTTTGAAGTGCTACCAAATGTCTCACATATATATATATTTGTGAATGTGTGTATATGGATAAAAATGCGAGAGTCTGCTTATAGTGAATATAGGATTTCTGTTTCTGTCATTAATTGTAATGTTTTTTTTACAGACAATGTATATATATATAAATGTTTTGTTAAATTTATAAACAAGTTAAAAAAAAATTGTTTAACCGAATTTAATTTTTTTTTTTTGGTTTTTTAATTCTGATTGTTTAATTCCTGCAAAATGTTATGATATAGTTTCATTTTTTAAAATAAATTTGCAAAATTTATATTGTATTTAAAGACTTTGTATATTATGTGACATACTCTTCAATCATTTGTATATATGCGTAAAGAGTTTTATATAACTTTAATAGATTATTTTAATTTTTTATTTATTAAAAATGACATATGTTTAAACATACTATTTAACTGACAACTACTATTGGTATATTATTTTCTTAAGTTCTAACTATTCAACTATTAGGCTAATAAGCTAATAAGTCTGTATATACTATACTCTATAGGTACATGTTGGAACAAGGGGACACATTACTCCTATTATTAAAATTGTTCTTATTGAATTCTAAATATAATTTAAAATATAGATACGTTTGAGATTTTTTAAATAGATTCAATTCTATTTCTTATGTATTGTAATAATTTTATATATGGATTGTAAGGTATTCCTGTGTCTGCGAGGTATATTTTTCAATTAAATTATTTGTTTGCATCTTCAATTTAATTTTATTGTTATATTCTACAATAAGCGATGTTTCTTAATGATGTATTCTACCAGAGCGATGTTTCATGATTGTGGAAATGCTATACTTTTAATTTTTATAATCAGTAATATTCAAATGAGCTGAGACGGTATCAATGTCTATTAATCGTATCTATGAAAGAATTGTAGAATATTGAGACTATTATAATAATTACAAAGAACATTGATAAATATCTACTATATTAACATAACCTCTTAAGAATTTGAATTAGATTATTAATTATAATAGCGCCATAATCGCCAGATTTACAGGCTACAAAGCTACAAATTTAATTGATAATTAGACTAAAATTTGGCTTAGGCTTCTTTAAACTTATCAATACAGAAATTTGAGAGAATATCAAAAATATCAAATTTTCAAATAGGTAACACCGGCACTGAGCCACTCATCTTTATACTACTTCTTTCTAAAACGATATAGATATTGGAGTCAAACCGAATCATTTTTTAATATTGACATTTTATTTGTGACCAAAAATATGGCATCGACTTTGAAATATTTTAGTAAATTCATCCCGCAAGGCTCTTATAAATACTTAAGCATATCCAAACCCATACTTTTAAAATTCGTTATTTATCGAATTGATCGTCTAAAAATTCTAATTAATTTACTTCCTCAAGATCCTTCTATTACATTTGGTTTTTCCATCATATTTATACAATAAGTATTCTTTTAATTTCATTTTAATTCCGAAAATTGTTTTCACATAAATTTATTAGAATTTTAAACACACATAATTTAAAATACATCCGTTCTTACCTTGTCTTTTTTTACCAAAAAAAAAAAAAAACAAAACGAAAACCAAATAAAAAAAACTAAAGATTAGCTATAAATAGAGTCAATAAACTGCATTTATTGCATATTCACTTTATTGCATATTTTGTGTACCAATATACTTATGTGTCTTTCGAATAATTTTTCAAAAACAAAAACGGAAAAATGTCAGGAAGAGTTCATAAGTTCATTCAGTTCAAAAGCTTAGAAATTTTCTTTTTTTAATATTTGTTTTAAAATTCCCAAAATAACAGGTTAGTTCTATTAAAATTTTATATTATATATGTTTTACTCAATTATATTGCTTTATTCTTTATAATTTTTAAAAATAACGTGACAGATTGCGTCAAATTTATAACTCATGGGAATTTTCTCTTTAAAACGTATTTTTTGATTTATTATCATACGATTTATTTTTACCTATGACCTAGTCGTATTAGAGTAGATTGTTATAAAAATGTGTTAAACAATAATTGAATAGATTTCTATAGGTGTTTTAATTAAATGATTTAACATGCAAAGTCGCAATATTTAGAGTTAAAAAAAAATTATAATCAAGAATTATGTAATGGAATCTGAAGAGAATGCATTGAAATAATTAAACTGAGTAGATAAAATAAGTTATTGGACAATATAGTAGAATAACTACCGCCTTCCCTCACAAAATTTGAAATTTAAAAATATTGGAACGTTGAAAAATTATTTTGATTATAAATTGATAAGAAGAGGTTTCCTGAGTTCTATTGTACCAATCACTTATATCATTAATCAAATAAACGTAAATGTACTATAGTCAAAACTTGATCAGGGGCCTATTGCACCATCTCTAATCAGTAATCACTAATGAAATAATCATATTTTTTTGATAAGTGATTGTTTTTTGCAAATAAACTTCATGTATTTATTGTCAAACATGGTGTTGGTGCAACTAAAATTTTGATAATTTTATTATTTCATTAGTGATAAGTGTTTGGTGCAATAGATGTCCAGAGACTAAACACTTATCATAAATAAAATAACTAAATAATGAACTTTATGATAAGAAAACATGTTTTCCTAATCAAAATAAGGCTTATATTAAATAAAATTTTAGTGGAAAAAATTTTATAAGGTTAATATCAAAAAAAAATATTATTATTTGATTATTCTTTTAGTGATTAATGGTTGGTGAAATATTGCCCTAAGTCTTTATAGTTATTATTAATTAATAATTACTAATCTTATATTCAAAGAAGTAAAAACCTACGACATTTTTCAACAAGAATTAAATTATCAAACTTAGGTTAAATGATGCCAATGCCAAGCTCAAGCCTTCAAAGTTTATTTTTTGTTACTACATGATATGGTAATTGAAGGAAAGAATGTACACCCCATTGCATTAACAGTTTATCACTATTCAAATAATTAAATTCACGATAAATTTTTGTTGCACTAAAACCATATTTGACAATAAACCAATTAAATTCGATTATTCTAACTCTATCATTATTTAACCAATTAACCAATCATAAGTGGTTAATGCAATAAGGAACCCTTAGGGATTAATGGAATCATAAGGGATTAATGCAATTTTAAGGTAATTCTTTTTTAAGGAAACATCATATTTAACTAAGCGTCAGCAAATAATACAAACTTGTTCAAGATCTAATTCACAAATAATTAGTGAGTCGAAAGTTCCAAATTCAAAGGACACATTTCGTAGGATGCCATTAAAGGAGTACAAAATACAAAGTCTGCATTTTTGTACCCGAATGACATTTTAAATATCGTATATATGACAGACATGTACTTTTTATACTGTACTATGATTCCATCGCATCTTTAACTCTAAATACTACATACATGTGATCTTTGTTCATTGACCTAATTTTTGACTATATATATATACATAACTATAGGTATATATATATACACACATTTCTTTTAATGTTTTACAATAAAAAACAAATAAAAAAATTTTAACATGTCCACAAAAAAAAAATGGATTCTTCTATTGCTGTCGCTTTCATTTTATTCTACTGTTTAATTTTTTTTTCATTCTAACCGGATCAGGTTTTTTATGTTTTGGACACATTGTTGCGTGACATTTTAAAAAAAAAGAGTTTTCTTCAATGAATTTTCTTACATTTAAAACGGATTTTTAAGAAGTTTTTTTTTTTTTTGTTTTCGAAGAAAATTTGAAGAAAATTAAAAAAAAAAAAAGTTAAGAAAAAATAATTTTTAAAAAATGAAAAATATAGTTTTAAAAAATCCCAGTTGGAGGACGTGATAATTTTTTTTTTTTTTTTTTCGAAACTCTTCATAGAATATAAAAAATTATTAAAAAAAGTTTTATATTTTTTTTATGAGTTGTTAAAAAATTTGTTCAATGCAACCGCCCCAATATATTGTAAGACTTATAGATTTTTTATTAAAAAAAAAAAACAAAAAAAAATAAAATAAAAAAAAAAAACTCCAATATTTCCGTTAAAGGAAATGAAAAAATAAATTAACAATATAATATAATAAAAAAAATATCAACAAAATATGAAGTCTAAATACTCTACTCGTATATAATACTTTAAACATATTTGTATTCATCCCATATTTTGAAAATATCAGATGTTTTATGGGGCGGTTTTATTAAAAAATTGGGAAAATTTCGAACTTTCAAAATATAGAAAATTTTAATTTTTCAAAATGATTATATCAAATACATTCTTTGAATATTAAATTTTCAATCTGATAAATTAATATTGTATCTGTTCTTGTGAACCAAAGTTTGAATTCTCAAGCTTTTTTTATTATTTTTTTTAATTTAATACTTAAATTTTTTTTTTTAATCAAAATTAAATTTATAATTGTTTGATGTGAAGTTGATTCCATATAAAACTTGATTAAAATTTAGTTTTATATTTAATATTAATGTCATTCACACTAGGAAGTAAAACATGGCTCTTCCTCTTGAAGTGGGACAGAAATATTAGATATTGTTTAATATTAGAATAAAAAATATTATTCATTGTCCCAAGTAACTATTTAAGTTTTAATCTGGTTTTCAGAACCACTAATAAAACCAATATCTTGGAGGCAATGTATAATTCATGGCAGTCGTTATAGTAGGTCATAAAACTATAATAAAATCCTATTTAGATGAAAAGGGACCATTTATTTTATGCCAATTAAAACGCGTCTTAATAGCGTCTTTACAAACTTTCATGAAACTATCTAAATTTTTTATAATATTTTTTAAACTCTTTAAAACTCTTTGGTTTCTAACAACTAAATTAATAGAGTCATTAAAAAGAGAGGATCACATAATGACTTATTTCAAATCTTGTTAATATTTTTTTTCTCATTTTTATACCGGATCACGGGTAGGTTCCAAAATCATGACATCATCTCTGAATAATAGGAACAAAGTTATTATATGATCAGACGCACAAGATAAGACTCGACTTGACAATTTTCCCGACAATTTTCGTAACATTTTCAACTCATCATATATGTTCAAATTTTTTTGGAGTATTACACAGAAACCATAGCTCCAATATTAAATTTTAACATATGCTCTAAAAGTTTTCCTTAAAATTGAAGAAATTATCTCTTAATTTTCAACAATTTTTTTCTTATGCAACAAAATTCTAAGAAAATATCTAAAATTGGGTGCAAGTCATAATTTAATTCCTAGAATGTAAATATTTTGATTAGGGATGTATCCTTGAGAATCATCATTAATTTCTTTAGAAAATATTTTGGAATTTTCCCTTTTTAAAAGATATTAGGATTAAAAAATTTCCTATTTTGAAAAACTAGGAATTCGACACCTATGTATATAATTTCAAAGTTAAACTTTAACATTGAACTTCTAACATTATATTCTTCGGCATACGTTAACAGCTTTTCCTAATTGCATTGAGTTTTTATATTTAAATCATAGATTTTATTATTGTTCATAATTTATATTGAATTAATGAAATACATAGATTTTAATATTGAAAATTAACTGCTTTGGAATCCACACATATCACATATAAATAAATATTCTGTAAAAGGCTACTATATACCTACTTTTGAATCCAACTCTAAAATGCCTGCCAATTCAGAATCTAACGTGGAATTTAACTTTTTTAAAATTATTAAACCATCCCATGTCAACAGTGACAAGACCTTTGAAGGCCTTTGGCTTTTAATTTGTAATTTATATATTCAAATTTATTACATATAATATGTTTAATTTTATAACCTTTTAACATTTAACATGGATGACTCTAAAAAAATTGATGGAGCTAAATAAGAATAAATTAAATAGGTGGCTTTATGTCACTGAAATTTCAAAAATCAGCTGGTTAAAACTTAATATAAAAAACAAAGTAAAAAAACTTCCTCAAAACAAAAAAAAATAGTTTCATGCCAAACTTAATAATTAAAATTAATTAAAAAATATTAATATAATTTTTTCCTAATTAAAAGTTAATATTAAATTTAAAATGTAAGCAAAAAAATGTATAACATACTTTTTTTTTTAAAATCATATACGTGCCTTGCAATATCTAAAAGAATCTCTAACTATATATACAGTTAAATATATATATATATATATATATATATTTTTATCTTTACTCTTTTCTATCTTTTTTTTATTTAATAATTCCGTGTGAAAAATATAACACTGAGATATTCCTAGAAACAATACAGATACTCAAAAATTGTATACAAATTTTTTTTATTTATTCTGCATTTAATAAAATTTAGTAAAACCGCGAAACTTATCTATGATTATCTAGAGAATATACTTTTCCAGTAGATTTCCAGTAAATAATTTTTTTTTTTTTATTTTTTTTTTATATTTTGTTTGTTAGAAGGATTAATTTAACAAGAATCAACAAATGTAAATTTATAGCTCTGGAAATAAAGAACCTACATGTATATAGAAATCATATTGTTGATGTTAAAGAATCGGAATATTTTTCTTAATTTCTAAGTAAAAAATTATGTAGGCAGATTTCTTAACACGCTTCTTGCACATTTGATTTACAGTTATAATTCATATGGGGATCTAAAACCATTTTCCATGTAAAAGCAAAAAAAAAAAAATATTTAAAATAAAGATTAAGATGTAGACTTATTATGAAATTGATTGCATATTTTTAGGGGCGTAATATTAATTCTAATAATTTTAATACGACTGGTATTTCAAATGTTTTTAAAACGGAATTTACCATCCGCCACATGACAGTTATAATTCCTATGAGGGTGTAAAATGAGTTTCCATGTAAAAATAAAGATTAAGATGTAAAGTTATTATGAAAATGATTGCATATTTTTAGGGGCGTAATATTATTTTTAATCATTTTAATACGACTCTTATTTCAAATGTTCTTAAAACGGAATTTACCATCCGCCACATGACAGTTATAATTCCTATGAGGGTGTAAAATGAGTTTCCATGTAAAAAAAAGATTAAGATGTAAAGTTATTATGAAAATGGTTGCATATTTCTAGGGGCGTAATATTTAATTCTAATATATCGAATATCTGGTATATCGAATGTTTTTAAAATGGAATTTACCATACGCCACATGACAGTTATAATTCCTGTGAGGGTGTAAAATCAATTTCCATGTAAAATAAAGATTAAAATATAAAATTATTATGAAATTCATTGCATATTTTTAGGGGATCAATATTTTTACCTTGATAAATTTAATACAGTTTGCAATACCAGATGTTCTATAAAGGAATTTACCATCCACCACATGACGGTTGTAACAATGAGGGTGTTAATGATTTTCCATGTAAAACAAAAAAAATTTAAAAAAGATTTAGATCTAGATTTATTATGAAATGAGTTACATATTTTTAGGCGCATTTTTAAGTTAAAATATTATCTTGGCATCTTTTACTACAACTTAATAGAGTATATTTTGCAATTATTAAAAATCATGGACATTACAAATAAAATATATATTTTAAACATAATGTTCAAAAAATTTTTAAATAAACGAAAATATCCTTATCGCATAAATACATACACACACATTACAAATAAACGCGATTTTCTTTAAAACTGAAAAAGAATTATATGGTAATAAATCCATTTCATTTTGACCATTTGGGATTAAAGAATTTAATTCTCAAGTGAATTAAGAAACAAAATAATATGTAAATACATTAATTGTTCTATATACATACAAATTTATAATACAATTGTTATATATAAAACAATTTCAAATTTTTTTTCTGCTAAATCTTCTTTTTTATATCCTTGAAAAAGTACATAAATCCTTCAAAAGCTATCAAAATCTTTAAATACTCAGAACCACTATAATATACATATTTATATGTGTATTATACTTTATATATTTATATTATCTTAATATATGTATATAAATATCCTTATTTCTTTAATATACATGACTGGATTGTAATTTACATATAACAGATAATTCATTAACGGGATTCAAGTGTAATTTTAACAAGTTCAGTCCAGACCATATGACACTTATATATTTATGTATATAATGTAATCTGAATGAGTATATGTATGAAAAAATTCGATTTGTGAATAACTGTGTCATTGAATATTATAAATATTTGTTGGCAAAACAAAAGTTGAAGTAGATGTTGATATTATCTTGTTTGTATCTAAAGTTGGTCATTTTCTGAACTCTTCAATAATAAAAAAAAAAAATTAAAATTTAGTATCGTATTTATGTACATTTGTATTATTTCAATTTGAATTTTGTAAATATTACAATAGAAGATACATAAATTGTAATTCCTTTTAATAACATCATGGTCATGTGTCATATATGTACCAATTTTACTGTGGTAAACCAATCGAGTAGTACAGTACATTCTATGTTACATAGAAAGTTCAGTACCTTCTATAAGTAAACTGAGAGATTTAATAGATAAGTAATTCAATTAACTTTTGAAATTTCTTATTCAATTGAAGAAATTTAACCATTAGATAACTCTGATGAATTAATCAATATATTATGAAGTAAAATTTTTTGATTGAATCAACAGAATTGATCAAATATGTCTTTTGTCCTATATTTTTAATTTGAAATTTTTGAAATTTATAAGATTGTCAATTTACTTTGAACAATCAAAAAATAAAAACAAATATTTCTTTTTTTAAAAGATAAAAAATATTTATTTTCACCTATACTTTCAAATCGATCATTTTTCGAAATTTTTCAATTAAGTCAATATAGAAAAATTTTTAAAAAAAATCTTAAAGAATCTAAAACAAATATATTTCAAAATATGAAAAAACAAACTAGGGTGGACATCATTTATATTGGGTTGATCTTTATGTGGTTCGATATTCAATCATACCATAGTTAGAAGATTATACTAGAAGATTCGTCATCTACAACAAAGCCCGGACTGTAAAGTCGGTGTCTGCTGACATTTTTAATGAAATCGGAGACGGTAGTTGACAACACAGTAAATTTGAACTTTGAAGCAAAGCTTATTTAACTCAGGTAAGTGGCAGTTCATGATATGCGTCGCAGTCAGAGTCGGATCACCAACCATAAATTTTGGGAATTGAAGTCACGAGTCAGAACAATTGTTTGCCGACTACAGAGCCGAGATCAAAACTATAGTTTAATCATTTAACTATTCAGAAACTATACTGAAAGTTGTAATATTTAACAGAAAATAGAAAATTTAGGGAAGATGCTAGTATGTAAACGAATACTATGTATATAAATCTTAAACTTTAACAATAAAACCTATGTAATTAATATTTAATTCTGTTTTACTTTAAATAAAAGCAATTTACATAAAACTAATGCATAGCTTATTTACTATTGTGAACTATAATTTATATGATATAGCCAAAACAAGAATTTAGATTCTCTTAGATTGGATTAACTTTCAACTTTAGCTTACTTTGAACTAAAGTTTGATTTAAAAAAGGCATGTTTTGGTGTGTTAAAATCGTACACTATGCAAAGGACCACTAACACAGTTGATATGGGTTGCTTTGGGAGAAGTTTTCCACTAATCCTTTTATAAAAAACTAAAATTATTTTGCCCGTAAAATTTTTTAATGCACTTTTAAATTGTAAGCGTAGTCTATAAGTCATGTAGATTTTTAAATCTTCTTATAAATTCTATCTTTTCATAGAATTTTTTACAGTTAGTAACAATGGATTTATAATATTTGTTAGAATTTAAAAAGTTTACCAAGTTTATTTTAGATTAAAACAATTAAACTCAATATTCAATATGTTCCCGCCGTATCTTGTCCTATGCACTGATTTTAAAAGTATCTTAGGATTTTTTTTTATCCTTTTTCCCTACTGTGAGGAGTACAAAGGGTCCATCAAGTTTTTCAGACTAGGCTTGAGTTTATCTAATCTTTATATTCAGTAAATCCTTAATTACTCGGCTGTAGCTTGCGTATAAGATTATGAATACAGAAATGCTTAATTTGTGCGCCATCTATTATTTTACACAAGAGTTTTTTTTATATTAGTTGTATAATCTTGTTTTACGATATAATTTTTAAAATTTTCACGATATGTTGTTTTTTTTTTATTAGACAATGATCTGACCAAGGTTTTAACCAAAGACCTTTCATTTTAAATTCAAATATATTAGGATTTACAACTCTCCAAAAGACTAACAACTCAATATAAAATCTTAATTATTTCAATTTATATGTCCTCCAATGGAACCCCTCATTAGATATTTTTTAGCAAAACCTTTGGGTCTTTGTTTTTTAATTCAAAAAAAATTTCTAACTTAAGTACTTTAGTAAATAAAAAAACAAACTTTATTGTGCATCCAAATATTGGACAATATCTTTTTTTTTTTTTGTATCTTGTGAATCACGTATTATGGATTGCATTAGCTTTTTTTTAATATTTTAACTAGATATTTTTGTGCAATCAATATTTGAGATCTTTGAATTTTTATCATTTTAAGGTAAAAAAATATAAAAATACAAAAAAAAATTAAAATGAATTAAGATTGAACTTATTCTTATCAACATTTGTAAACAATACGATGCTTTTTTCATTTAAGTAATCACAAAAAAAAAAACTGAAACCTCCTATACCTTGAATAGAGAAGATAAACAAATCAAAACCAAAAAAAATTATATATGACCAATTTCCAAGAGAATCATTTTTACTTTTGTTTTCTTTATACAATAAGAGACCCAGTACTCCTCGTACACTATTAACACAATTTAAATACATATAAAAAAAAAACAAAATCCCTTAGTTGGTTGGTTGAATTTACTGATCTAGATGTAAATGTCCATTAAATCCATATTGACTTTATTTACATAACCAAATATATATATATATATTATATATATATAATATGCATAAGAATATATATTTGTTTATATTTTATATATAGTATGTATATAGTGTAATTTACCCTTTTAAGTTTTCTATTCTATATTATATAGAAAACGAGGAAGAGTGTAGTAGGGTAGACTGTGTCAACTCTGGGATACCCGTATGACCGTAACATATACATTAAATCATCCGGTTAATTACTTTTGGCAAAATTTCAAACATACAGCTTTATTAGGTGTAGTGGAATACTCATATAAAAGAAGGAGTTGTATGGCAGCTACGCGAATCCTCTGCAGTAGACCAACCAAATTTTGCAGTAACTTTGGCCATTACACTAAACTATTTTTAGCAAAATTTCAGACACGCATCTGTAATAGATACAGAGTAATGCTCATATAAAAAAAGAAGTTTTCAAGATCCTAGCTCCTTTAGTTTTTGAGTTAACGTGCGGACGGGCGGACATACATAGCTAAATCGATTTATTTTTCTATTCTGATCCGATCCATAAACTTAAATTTATATCTAACCCCCCCCCCTCCCCCTCCTCCTTCTCTGCGTCACAAACGTAATGACAAATTTATTATACCTCTTGACTATATAGTCATACGGGTATAAAAAACAATATATATTGTAACCAGAACACTATGTACGTTATTATTTTTGTGTTATTTTACTTGTTGTTGTTTTTTTTCTATTCTTTGTTGTTACCCTTTTAAGTTACGAATACCTAAAAGGTGTAAAAAAAAACCTAAATAAATTTTCTATTTTATTTTGTGTATATATGTATATCTACATAACCTAACAAGTGATATCACTATCATATAACGTGAAGTAGGTAATGGAATGATACATATGTGAACAGTTTATACTTTATACTTATAGTATAAAAAAATTTTTTTTAAAGATAGACTCTTATTTCAGTTCACTAAAGTTAAAAAAAAAAAAAAAAAAAATATCAAATACAAATTGCTTTAAATTTCACCAACAAGTAATATCAGATAAACAAGTTTAATATAAGGGTTTTAGAAGGTAAAAAAAAATATTGAAAGAATTACAGAATGAGGGTGATTTTAAAAAATATGTTATTGAAAAATCAAAAAGTATTTAGTAGTTTAAATTACAGTATAATCTCCAAAGTTATTTCTTATAGCATTTAGAGTTTGGAGACAATATTACTATTCATTTAAGGAGACTGTGAAATGTATTTTATAAAAATTAAAATGTTAAGCCTTGAATCTTAAGGATTTAAATATTCAAAACTAAGAATGTCAAAAGAGTTTTCCAATTCGGTTGTATAGCAATACCCCTTAAGAAATATATAAATGAAAATCTCTTTATTTTAGTTACCTGCAGAGTCATTTAGCTACCAAAGAGTCATAACTACATTTTATGCGAGTCACCTGTATTATCTTTTGCCTATATATTATCATTTGGGTGTGTGATTCGAATTTCAGATTTACCCTTAGTCAGAAATTTTATGCAGGGTATCTCGTAATTAGCTGACTCGCCTGTATGTACCCCTACGAGATTTTAATTTATATTAGAATCTAAGCGGAGGCTTCTCTGTTTTCCAAATTAAGAATTAAATTAAAATTGCACATGTTTAGGTTTTAATGAATTGTTGAATTTTGTTTCTAGATTTCGTCTGACAATATACAATCAAATTATAGAAAGTTCTGTCAAATGTCAAATTATAATACAAGCAAATGAAATTCAACTAAATGAAGCGCAGTCAAATGAAATGCCTGTCGGGTGACAATAGCCTTGTATGCGTTCTTATCATTTATAAATGTAGTTCAAATTATAACAAAAAAAAAGTTTCAGAAAACATCAAAATTACCAAATTTCTCAAGTTTCTATCTTTTCTAATATTTTTTTTTAAGTTCTGGTTACTCAACTTTTAGGCTAATAAGCCTGTCTATATACCATAGGTATATGTTGGAGCACGGGAGTCATATTGTATTCTTGTTATTAGAATTGGTCTTAATGAATTTCACATACAATTTAAACATAAGATAGTATTAGTCTTTTGCATTTTAGTTATATGGTATTCTGTATCTGTGAGTTATATTATTCAATTAAATTATTTATTTTATATTTTGTATTTATTTTTTTTTTTAATTTTTTATATTGTTACATTAATGTACTTTTTATTAAAGATATAAAATTTCTAATTATTGATCTAGCCATTAACTTAATCCTATTGGTGATTGACAGCTGAATAGAGTCGAAAATGTTGATTGGGATTTGAATCCGGGCCTTTTGCATGAAATTTCGGCACTCTAACCATTGTGCCACCCAGCCGTTTAAATTTAAGTTAACTTTCTAAAGTTACGATTCTTTAGTTCTTTAATTTCTTATCACAATTTGGAGTCATTAATTGTTATGCAAAATTTTTTTTAGAAATAAAAATTGATTTAAATGATTTGATTAATTTTAGAGCATATAGTAGAGTCGTATCTCTAAAACTTCAAATCGAATGAAAAAAAAATTTATTTAATAGGGCATATAAATGCTACTAGCAATTTTTGTTAAATAGAGTATACACAGTTTTACAAAAAAAAAAATTAAAAACAAACCATAACAGATCATCAAAAAATCCAGGAAAAAAATATGCAAAAAATTAAATTTGAATCTTTAAAAGAGTTTAATTTCTTTTTTAATCCATTATGGAAATCCAGAAAAAAAGTGGGTCATATGAGATCAAACAAATAAAAATTTTTAGAAAGTAAATTCGAACAACCGTATATATAGATTATTAGCATCAATTTTACTTTTACTCCAGGTCATTTTGAAATAAAGTTATTGAATATTGAATAATATTTCTCTCTTAATATCTCATATTATCAATTTTGATTCCTCTTTATTTAATAAAAGTATAAAATTTATAATCGGCTTAAATTGACTAACTCATAAAAAAAAAAAAAAATTATAAAAAATGAAACTGAGTTAAAAAAAAAAAAAATGGAAAAGTAAATTGATAATACATCACTGAATTACTGAGATGAAATTATTATAGGTGATATGGATAAGTGAAGGATAAGTGAATATTATTTTTTTTTTTCGAATTAATGAAAAAGAATGGTAACTTATTAGAAATTTAATATTTATCTTAGAAAATTTTAATTTAAAAAAAAAAATACCTACATAAATATTTGCAGATAAAAATTAAATTTGTTATCAGGGACATCTAAAGTTAAATAAGATTTAGAGTTACTAAAAAAAAATTTTAAAAATTTAATTGAAAATATTTTAGAGTTTAAGAATACGAATAGAAAATTAACTAGATGTTACACTGTATTGGAACTATATTTAAAATTATTTCTAATAGATTGTTTAAAGAAATTAACTTTTTAAAATAATTAGTTGTTATCGTTTTTGATAAGATATTTGAAAGTTAGTTTCACTACTGTTGACGAACTTCCTAAAATTTTTTAATAACTTTTAACTGGTTTTTGGCTAGATATAGTTACCCTACCATGCGTTATTGAGTTTAAAGTAATGACATAATTTTCTTATATTATTATTAATGAAAGTATACAGGTGGTCCGGAACTTAAAGGTTACAAAGAACACAGGTGATGCCCAAGCTTGTGACTTTTCAAATATAATAGATAATGTAAATTTCCGATATTATAAAGAAAGTCCATAACACTTAAACGACACTTAAACGAATCTTCAAGTTGTACAGGGATTAATTACTTTGAAGACATTTATCTCGGAAACCGTTGGAAATAGCCCCCCCCCCTCTCAATGCAAGTTCGAAATAAAGAAATATAAAATATAAACAGAAAATTTAATTTAAAAATATAACTCACAGATGGAGAAAAACCTTGTAACTCATAGCAAAATATAAATCTATATAAATCTAAAAATGTTTACAAAACAATCAAATAGTTTTACAAAAATTAATTGTTACCTCAATTTTTAATATATAAATCTTCGAAGTCTTTCATCAATTTAAACGAATTTTCTTCAATAAATTAACAAATAATCCAAAAAAATTTTTTTTTATCAAATCTAAATGCTAAAAAAAGCCAATTTTAAAAAATACATATATCGAAATTAAAAAAATAAAAATACTAAAATTTTATTTGTTATCAAATTTTATCAAATTGTCCACCATTGATCTTTGATTGTTTGTCTTTTTTTTTTTTATCAAAACCTGATTAATAACAATAAAAACATTTTCCCATTACATGCAATAATAAAAAAAACATCCAAACAAACAAAAAATACACCTTAAAAGTTTCTCATCCCTAACTCATAAATTTTTTAAGTACCTTTTACTTTTTTTTTTTAAAAAAAAAAAAGAAAACGAACCCGGAATGAATTACAAAACTTAACCCCTTTTTTTTTTATTTGGATAAAAATATATTATTAAACTGTAAGCAAACGCACACACAAACCTACACAAGAAGCAATCCAATATATAAAAACAGGAAAGAAAAAATCCTCCTACCAGTATGCAATTTAAAAGCTCATAAATCATTCTACCATACCATACCATATAACATTAGAATTATATATGGTATGTAAGGACTTTTAAAATCCCAGGGTTTGTTTTTTTATTTTTATTTTTATTTTGTCTTTTTTACCGCTGAATTAAGAATAAAAAGCCCGTATACAAAACCACAATTCATTGGTCACTAACTAAAAAAGTTTTATTTTTTTTTTTTATGTTATCAAAATAAAAAGGATACAAAAAAAAAATTTTGTTATTATCCAATATTCCATTCCTTGTGTGTTCATATATTCAGGTATTCAGGTTAAACTTTTTATAAAAAGGATATTTGTCAACGCTTTATACAATGAATTTATTGTTTTTATTCTTTTATTTTTGACTCCCCTTAGAATTTACTGTCTTAATTTTTTATATACTTACGTTTTGTTTGACAGCGATTTTCCACTTTTCATAAAATTATGAGGACGGGGAGGAAATAAAAAGAAAAAATCAAAAATATAAAAACATCCAAATATTGAGTGGAAAATTTGTTTTTGCTTTGTATTTGATTTGAAAATGACATTCTATATACAATAAAAAAAATTTGTAACAATTTGATTGTCATAAGATATAATTGTAATAAAACAGTGGTTCACAAAATGTTAATTTGAAAATAGAAATATATGTAAAATTGTACATATTGAATTTTATTTCGCACACTATTTTGTCATTTGAAAAGATTTAAATTCAGCTTTTAACATGATTTTATAAAAAGTTCATGTAGTTTTTTTTAGCATATATGTATAATTTTTGATTCAGTAGTTTGATTGTAAATTTATAGTTTTATTACTAACAATTAGACCTTCAGTTATGGGCTTTTATACTCAGCGTTATATAATTCAAAGTAAAGTTTAATTTAGAAGATTCCCAACATAATTTCAGGGTTGCAAACCCGTGGAAAATCATGTTCAGATTTGACATGTAACATTTTAAAGGTTCGGTTCGGGTTCATAAAATAAATTTAGTTTCGGACAGCTCATAAAAAAGTGTGTTCATCCCTTATTTTTATTATTAGCCTAAGCTTCAGTTCCTTGACAACTTGTTTTCAATAAGCCGACGATTACCCGTCACAAGCGGGTATTGTACAAGATTATGAAGCACTAATATTTTAATACTGTATCTTTAAATTTTATACTGTATTACAATAAAAATTACTACTACTATGAACATATGGTTTGACCGGCGTCTTTACACTATGTCATCTGTCAAATACTCAAGTTAAAGGGCTTAAAATAAAATTATTCAATCGGTTTACGATTTATTTATTTTTGAAAAGTACAATCAAATCAAGATCATATATGTAAAGCTTTAAGTCATATATTTCTCAACTTTCCTTTGGAATTTTATTGGGAAGTCTCTTTTGGTAATCATTTGTATAGTAAATAAATAATAATAAGAATTCAATAAAATATTATATAAAATCTTATTTAATGGAAGTACAACAATCAAATACTAATTATTTAGATAATAGTTAAATAATAAATATGATTATATTCTTAAAACATTTAATTTTCAAGAGATCAATTATAACTTTTACCATAGTACAAGTATAATATTATTTCTTAAATTAAAATCAAAATCTAAGATTGAGAATCATTTTTTTAATACTATATAGTATATTTAATTGCATATTCAAATAAATCTTTGCAAAAATAACAACAACAATAATATAATAAAATATAAATCTATAGAAAAGAATTGTCACTTACCATTTTGTGGTCAATAAAATCCAAATAATAGTTTCCTTTACACACGCCTTAATCCAATTAAATATAAAAAGTCAAGTATAGGTATAAATTTTTTTGATTTAATATCTTAAAAATACTGCCAGGGTGTAAAAAATAAATCCAAAACACAAAACCCCCAAGAAAATAAATAAAAAATATTTTCCAATTCGTATGTTGTATATGGGGGGCTTGTATATATTTATTTCACTGATTTTCAAATCTTTTATTTATTTTTTCTACTAAATTTGAAGTTTTTAATCCTGTAAATAAAAAAAAAAAAAAAACAAAAACAAAAATAAATAGTATTATTTTTATTTCATTATATTCTCTAGATACTCACAATAACACAATAAACATATTAAATACCAACTATATAATAAAATCGGAAAAATAAAATCAATTTTAAAATAATAAATGATTTTAAAAAACACTTGGGTTTCATTCAATCAATTCCACCACACTATATACCACCAAAATAACATTTAAGGGATACATGGTGAGCGGAATAGAATTAATTAATTTGTGACACGCAATTAACAATTTAAATAAAAAAAAAAAACAATAAACCGCTATTTAAAGCTATTTTAAATACACTTAATTGTATATTATGTGTCTCTTATGTTTTAGTGTTGTTGTTTTGATTTAGTGTTGTTGTTCTGGTTTTTTTTTTTTAATTGAATGAACAAATGAATTAACATTATGAGTAGTGAACTTGATGATTCATTTGATTTAATAAATTAAAAAAAAAAAAAAATCTTAATAGAAGCTGTTTAAAAAAAAATATTATTTTTGAATGATTTTAATAAGTTAGGGATTTATGGAAAATTTGTCATATGGTTGAAATTTTTAGTCTAGACATATTATAGACAACGAATCTATATAATATTAAAACAAGGAAATATGAAATTTAATAATATGTTTTGAGTAATTCAATAATTATTTTATTAGGGTGATATCATTAATATGAATCATAATTTTTGAAATTCGAAAATTAAAGGGTAAATGGTTAATTAGAAATAGATTCAAGAGTTTTTTGGAGTAATTTGGACAATATTACAATTTTAGTGCATTTTTAATTTTATTTACATGGAAACAGTGAACAGCTGTTTTTTTAATTCACTAGGGTTTTAGTGATAGTTTGTATTTTTTAAATATTTTTATTAATTTAAGGCCCTTACCTAAATCACGACGTACGGCGTACATTTTCTGTCAAAATAATTTTAAATGCATATAATTAAATGAGAGCTCCCGAAATACGCGGCGTACTATTCGTCGGGTTCTTAAAATTTAAAAAATTGAGAAAGCGTATTAAATTTTGTTATTGTTTTTTGTTATGTTGTTATGGTGACTATTTGTTGACATTGAATAATTAAAACGTTTTTATATTATGTACGCGCGTATCGATTTCGGGATACGTCGACGTATCGACGTACGGCGTATTATACGTCATACGTCGTACGCTTTTGATTAGGTAAGGCCCTGATAATTAACAAACGTACAAAATTTTGATTTATTAGATTATACCTTTGATCATTTATATGAAAAGATTGATTGTAATATTTATTTTGTGTTACAGATTGGCCAGGTTAATATTCCACCTCTTTATTTTACCAGAAACTACAAGTCATTTGAAATAAATAGAGCCTACAGTTAGAAACAAAAATTTAATTAAGTTTTAAAAAATATAAAACTGATCTAAAAAACTTAAGTATTGGAAATTGCCTATCCTGTTTCTGAATGTGCTAACTGTTCAATAATAATGCTGATAAGCCTGTCAATGTCATAGGTATATCTCGGAATCCGAGGAATTGAAATTAATTGTTTTTGAATTCCGTATGCATATTATCACATGAGATAGTATTAGACCTTATAATGTGTAAAATGTGTTAGATTTCAACTGAAAAACTATGAATACTTAAAAGATGAGGAAAAGTAATAGAAATACATGTATAACTGACCACAATGTAATGGAATTAAGATTGATATAGTTCAAAATTAATAACGAAGAAGTTGTCTTAGAGGGACTCGGACAAATAAAATATCTATTTCATATCATATTTCAAGTGAAGTTAATATCAATAAAGAAAGAAGTTAGTAAGCAAGCTTAAAGGGAAATAAGGGTTGGGCGCGTATAAATCTTGCTTAAAATACTAATGTAAAATAACATTTTTGAAAATAATGTGAAACGAGATATCTTACGATTCTAAATGAAGTTTTTTTATCATTTTCGCTGATATTCAAACCCAATGGATCGGGTCGAATAATCCATCGTACCGTTACTGTTTAAATAATTTACTTGAAAAGATTCAATGCTGTATTTGGGAATCAAATTAAATTTTGAAATTAAATTTACTGAATATAATATGTCTCCCATGTTCCAACAATATAGACAGGTTTATTAACCTAACAGTTATATCATCACTACACAATAAAGATAGTAATAAAAAATCAATCAAGACAAGACAATAACCCATATTATATTGTTGAAATTTTAAAATTTTTTTAAATATTCTTAATTAAATAATAATTACGTGTAAAAAAAAATTCAACTCACCTTTTCAAAAATATTCCTTATAATTTTAAACTCTAATAAGTAATTACTATCATATACATGTACCATATATTTCGATTTTCTAATTAAAAAATAATTTTTCATATAAAATTATTCTTTTGTATCCGGTTTTCCTTTATTTTCTTAATATTTTTATTTTTATTACTTTTGTTTTCGTATTGATTTATTATTTAAAGATTCATTCTTCCATTTAATATTAAATTCAATATGTATATCTATATTTATTCTTCCATGTTTCAAAAAGATATGTACCAATTTATTCAATTTCAATTTTCAAATAATTCTTCCATATAATAATATATAAATAGAAAGCTTTAAAAATTCAATTTATTTTTCAATTTATTTTGAATGTTGTGACCAATAACAGGATGTCCCAATAAAGTATCAATGCAATTATACATTTATAATATAACCAATTTTAAATATTTATTTATAAATTTCTTCAATATCTTCTACAATCTATATTTATGTATAAAATTTTTTTTTTAATTCCAATATAAACTATCCATCTTACTTTTTCTTGTTTTCATTCTCACTCTGTCATTTATTTATTAATATTCGGTTCCTTCCTTTTCTATTAAGAAGTAATTATACAAGTTTATTTTTTTGTATTACAGGAAATTGAAATACAAAATCATCTTTCGTCAAAATGTTTTTATATCATACATGTAGTAATCTGTAGAATAAAATATTGAGCATTTGAATATTGTCAGCATCATCCAGTTACAATCAGATTAATCTTTATAACATTGTGATTGCAAATATATAAAGTGTATATATTTGCTGTATATGTATATATATATATACTGTATATTTATGTGTATACAAGAATATCTGTACACCTACATGATAACATAAATATAATAACTGTTCTTTTTATAGAAAGTATTAAAAAAAGAACGATATGTTAAAATTGTAAATGTCCTGTGTTCTTTTTTTCACAAAAGAAAAGTAAATTTAATACATATTCAATTTTTTCAATAGATTTTACACAATATTTTTTAAAATACAAATAAAATGTTTTAAAAATAAACAATTTTTATTATTTTTTAATTTATTTCTATTTTTTAAAATCCTTTACAGTTATAAAATTACACATATATATGTATAAAATATAAATGGATATATAAAAATTTTACATAATTATAGGCGATCTTTACTTTTTAATTTCCGATGCAATTAATATTGCTTGTTTTTTGTTTCCAATTTTTGTTTTGTTTTTTTTTTTTTGTTGTGTCTGCAATTTTCTTTTTTTTTTTTTTTGCAAAAATAGATAATTGAAATTTAAATTAAATTATCTTAATTCGGAAAAGGAACCTTCTCTTGCATATCCTTTAAATATCCTTAAAAATTATTCTTTTAGAAAAAATTTTGTATTTTTCAATATGAAATATATTTTTGGATTTCAATTCAATTCAAAATATACAAATTTAATTAAATTAGTCCACCCCCCGACTCAAATGTTTAATTTTATTTTATGAAACACCTTTTAAACACACAATTTCAATGATTTTATTTTAGCACCATTTTTTTGTTTTTTGAAATAAATTTAAATTTAATTTTACAAAATAATTTTAATTTAAAATAATGACCGAACAATTTTACACACTTGTATTTTAATTTTACAATTTGTTCTAAGTAAAAATATTTAAAAGAATTTTCTCTAGTAATATTTAATTTAATAATATTTATTTAATATGAAATAATATAAATTTTATTTAATTTAAACTTTTCCTATTTAATGAAACAAAGAATGGAAACTTTTTTCCCTAAATAGAATTAAAAAAAAATTTTTCTCTCAGAAAACAAAAAAAAAATTCCTTTCTTTTTTCAATTAAAATAATTTTTTTGAGGTTAAAAAAGACCGTATGTAAAAATTGAATATAATTTAATATATACATACAACAAATACATATACATAAATTAAATAATAAAAAATACGAATACAAAATATAAAACATAAAAAACGTTTGGATATCCGAATAGAAAAAAAAAGCTTTTTGTTGTATGAATGTATGCGTTCACGACTGTATTTTTTGATAAGACCATGTGATGGTGGTAATGTCGTAAGCAAATAGTAGGAGTTTTTATTACAGTTTTTTCTCTATTTCCTCTTGAAAGCATTGGAGTTCACTGGAAATCTCAATCTTACACGGTTCCACAGTCATTTCAGGTGATTTTACAATTTGCCAGCAGTTGGTGCATTGTTCTGCTGCATGTGGTGCTTAAGCAGTCTTGTATTTTGTTGTTTTGATAGATCCACTCTTAGAGGCGCTATGTTTGTGGTCATTTTTTAATTCATATTACCAAACGTTCTTCATGGGATGTTTGAGGATTTTCCCTATAGATCCTTAAATAATAAAATTTAAAATAATTAGCATATTTAGAGTATTTTTAGTAGTTTTATTTTAACAAGGACCAAATGACTAAGGGCAAAGTCATACATATTTAATATAACACTAAATTTGATACTAAGACAATATTTGATTATTACACCTATTTGCTAAAAATGTCAGTATGTCTACCAATATAATTACCGTATAATTCTTAAGAGGATACTTTGTATATATATTTTTAATAAGGATAATAAAAAAAATATAATTGTATATGTATTGTTGTATTTATAAAATTCTATGCTTGTTCAAAAACGCATTGAATAAAGGATAAAATTATGATTTGTTTATTCTTTTTATTGCAAACATTCTCAATGTTACCCATGCAACAATTTTGAACCACATTTTAAGTGAATAATTTTGATGAAATGTTTATATATATCTAATATAATAGTATTCTACTATTTTAATAGTAATAACGGTTTTTTAAAAAAAATAATTAATCAGATGAAATTAATTAAAATTTATTAAACTCTGGAGGCATTAAAAATTTACAAATCTAAAAAAAATTTGATAAGTGGTTTCTTTATAAAATTAATTTTATTAATATTTATTTTATTTTTCAAATCTATTTATTTTATAATTTTTGCTATTTATCATTTATAAAAATGCTATTCTTTCGAGTTTACAAGTTAAGATTATTCAAATACAATTTTCTTTATCTTTACATTTTACTTTTAAGTAAAATAAAATAAATCCATTTGTTGCATTGTACAATTGTTTATAGGGAGTTCCTAAGAAACAAGAAAACAAAACAAAATAAAAGTCCTTAAATACCAAAATACAAATAAGAATCGAGGTAAGTACACAGACATGATTTACCGTTAAAATATTAAATGTACTGTACTAATAATATGGTAGAAGGCCAAGGAAATTTTTAAAGGACTCTTATATTATTTCTCTCTATATTCAATTTTTCTATTTATTCACCCTCTTTTTTTAACACACACGCGTACAAATTCTTATCAAAAGTAATTTGTATGTGTGTAATTGAATAAAACAAAACTTGTTGTTTATTTTCTTTTTGAATTTTGTTTTTAAATATGTATTTGTGATTGAAAAAAGCTTTTAGGCTGTCAATCATTTGAAAGGATACTATAACCAAAACTTTTGTATCAATTAATACAAACAAGTGTTTTTAGAAACAATATACCAATGTAGAAATTTACACTAACACAAACAAATATTTTAACTCAAAAAAAATTTTTTTTGGCGATTTACCCTTTTTTTACTCAACTTAAAAATCAATGCAATAGTAGACATCAAATGGGGTAGACGAGAAAAACTGTCGACGCTTGAGGCAGTCATGCATGCTCCATATGATTTTTGATTCAATCCCTTTTTTTTAAATCCCTTCTATTCACCATATTTCTTTTCTTTATTTTTTTTTTTTTATTTTGGTTGTCAATGAGAGTATCCATATATTTAGACTATTAAGTACGAATGAGTAACTGTTGTATATGTATTTTGTATCTCCATGTCTAGTCTAGTATATGGTGATGCATATATACAGACATAATTATTTGTTATGACTGCCAAAAAGGTATTTAAGAATATTTTATATTGTTTTTTGTTTTTTTTTTTTTAGATTTAATAATTGGTTTATTCTTTTCATAGTTTGAGTATTTCATTGATAATGGTGAATTATTTTTTTTGTTTTTATTTTTAATGTATAGAAAAAGAACGACATCTGTTGGACTGCATAGGAAAATAAAATTTTATTTTAAAAAGGAAAATTTTGAAAGGAAATTGTTTTACAATAAAAGCTTTTCAATAATTTTTGGTTAGTTGATTCTTAATTACATAAATAGCTTAAAATGTTTAAAATTAAAATAAAATTAATTCTAATTTGGGTTCTTAATTTAATTAAAAATATATAAATTCAATTAACTGAAATTAATTTTACAACAAAAATATATTTAATAAATAAACTGACTTTACCACACTAGTTAATTTAAAATACTAGTCTTAAATATACTGGTCTTAAAATTTCTTGCGATTACGCTTGTACACATTACTGTTAGAGATTTAATTTTATTTAACAGTCTTATATTACACTATTAGTGATGAAACAGTCTTTTTGTTGGTTGAAACCACAGACAAAATAACATGTTACTTTATCTATGATAAACCAAGAAACATCAAATTAATTGAATTTTAAATTTTCAAATATTAGCCAATTTTTCAAAGCAAATTCAACTTTCCTCAATGTATTTTAAGCTTTTCTAAATTCTGATAAATTTCAAGATACCTGTAATTTGATTTCTTAATTTTTACTGATATTATTCACTGTTCAAAATATTATCAAAAAATTTAAAAACTTAAAACTCACCTTTTACCATATTTATGCCTTATATTGAATTCACCTCTAATATTCCATAAGCTTTGAAAAATATTCAATTTAAAAAAAAGTTAAAAACAGAGCCTGAAAATTTTTTTCTTTCAAATATCTGTTAAAAAAATCAAATAAATATTAAAAACCAACTAAATGTTTTTATTAAATAATATAAAATAAAATAAAATATATTTAAAATTTATTTTAAATAACTTTAAAAAAATAAGAGGGTTATTGATGTTGTAATGTAAAGATTTAAAAATAAATTTGTTTGCAAGAATATTTTAAAATCTACTTTAAATTTATCTTTATCTATGCTATTATTAATTTCTCTTTCAAAAATAACACAAGAATTGTGTTGTTTTGGTAAGGTATAAATGATAATTAATATTTAGAAACTCTGAGAAATAATCTTTAATGGCATTAGACTCAAAAAAATTATAAAGTAGCAATTGAAAAACAAAAAATAATTAAATTAATTTCAAAAAACAGAAAAAAATTTAATTAATATAGATACTTATAGTTTTTTATTACTTTTTATTTGTCCTTTTTTTAATTTTTAACATTAATAAGTGTTATACTGATTACATAATTTTGGTTTATTTCTTTTTTTTTATTTTCTGTAAAGGAATATAATTATTCAATAATACACATATACAATAATTATTATAATATCTAAACATATTTAAATTAAATTTTGTAACTTTAAAGACAATAAAATTAAATCTTATTGTATTTCTTATTGTAAACTATTACATTTTACTTTTTTGTATTTTTCCTTAATTAAATATATTCTGTTAAATATTTGGTAATAGATACTAAATAAATTATAGAATATTAACACTATTGTTTTATTGAAAAAAAGAAATAACTGTTTGTAATAACTACAGGGTGCTGTTATATCTATATACTATTTCAATTTTTGCAATATTTTTTTAATACGTGAAATTTAATAAACATTGATATAAAAATATTTATAATTTAAATTTTTACAAATATTTTTTTTTTAGTTTTAACACAGATAAACAGTTTATTATTTTGTAGATATTAACTTTGTTTTAATCCTTTATAAGGATATTAATGTAATATTTATATAAAAGTTTTACTTTCTTGTTCCGAAAAAAAATAAACTTAAGATATTTATTTTTAGTAAAACTGTCTATAGTATAAAAAGTTTAAATTTAATAATTTTATATTTTTATGAAATTAAAATACACACATATTATTTTTCTTCTGTTTCTTAAACCTGAAGAAATTAAATATAAAATTAAAATTTAAAATAAGATTTTATAACAAAGATATTCATCTGAATATATGTAAATTAATGGTTTTAAATTAAACATATAAAATTATTATATTAGGCTCTAATGCAAACGTTTATAAATTTCATTCCATTAAAACAAAGGCTAACTAAACACTGAAGAAGTATTATTTTATTAATTAGATTATACTTAGGTTCTGGTATAATAATAAATTGAATAACTGACGAGACATGTGATGAAATCTTGTGGAATTATTAGTAAATGTATTATCATTAGTTACACGTAAATGAATATCTTTGTTAGATGCCTTTAAGAAATACTTTTCTTCCTAATATATATTAATTCAAAAAGCCTATAAGAGTCACATATAAAATTTACCCTGTAAAATTTTTTTTTTATTACTAGGAAGTACATAACATACAAAAGATTAAAAATCTTTAATTTTTAAGCAAAACCATGTTTGTTTATGAGCACTTATTATGAAAAATATTAATTCACAAATTATTAGCACATTTTTAATCTTAAACCTCTTTTTTAAAGAGTTTTTAAACCAGAAATTTTCATGTCAGACTTCTTTGGACGGTCTTTAATCAAAACTGACTTTCATTCATTATAAGTTTATATTTATTTTTAAAAAATTTATATAATCATCTTATAATGTATTTATTTATATATTAAAGATTGTGTTAAAAGAAATATTAAATTTATATCGAAAAATAAAAAATAAGATCCAAAAAAGAAATAAAAACAATAAAATAAAAAATATAAATTTAAGTCTCAATATAAAGATTAGCAAACAAAATTTAAATTAATATCTATCATAAATAGATATCGTAATATGTAATACCTAAAGTCTTTATTTTTTAGCTAGTTAATTTAAATTTTAAATACTAACTTATGATTAACATTTATTAAAAAAAAAAACAAAAAATGTTTTCGGAAGTCTTAACTACATATTTAAGAATTAATAAATATTAAATATTATTTTTAACTTACGACCAAGTAAAATGAGCCTGCAATTAACTTTATTTAAAATCTACGAACTTAATTAGCTTACTATTAATGGTTAAATTATTTTTAAGTTAAACTTTAGTACGGTTGTTTTTAGCGTAATCTTAAATTATTCTTATTATGTTTTTATATTTAAATAACTTATTTTAGCTTATTACTAATATTAAAAAAATAGTTTAAAAATAATTTTGTTACCTGATTGAGAAAATTTTGTCGGCCCAGGCTGCTATTTGTTATTTAAAAATTTTATTGTGAATTTAAGATCGTTCACTTGCGATATAATTCGTAATAATACAAAAAATCATTATGATATTATTACTTTTATATATTCCTTAAGATAAAACTAAAAACTGTGTTTTATTCATTAACAGAAAATCCAATTAAAGCCAAAAATAGGGTTGAAACTTCTTTTATAAATGAAGCTTAAAAATTTTTAGAGATTTTTAGCATTAAATAGCACACCTTCTCATATAATCAAGTTAAATAATTCCAAACTGGGTCAATTCTCACACTAAAAAAAATATCCCAAATTAAATTAAAAATACAATAAAAATATATTAGAAGAAAACCATTTTAATAAAAGGAAGAATTAAATTTATCATTTATTTGAATAATACAAATTAATAAAAACAATAATAAATCATAAAATTATACATAAATCAAAAAAAAATAATAAAAAAAACATATTAAAATTAAATATTGTAATTAATATTTATTAATTTATTTTAATTTGAAATTAAATTTAAAATTTTTAATCTTAACATATAAAATAAAATAAAAAACTTATTATTTATGTATATATATTGTATAAATAGTACAGTATTTAATTTTACATTTTAAATATGTATTTACTATTCTTATATTTTGGAAATAACTATCATAACTACTTTTATAAAAATTATAATTATGCTATATATTTTGTATGTTGGATGTATATTATTAAGTTTAAGAAAATTTATTTGTTTAAAAATAATTAATGGAAATAAAAAAAAAATAAACAATTTAGTTTAACAAAATATGTAATGAATACATTAAAATTTTATTTTAATTTGAGTCTTTTCAGTCCCAGTTTAATATAATAACAATATATATGAAATTTATTAAAAAAATATTATTATTCAGGATATATATTTTATATTTCAACTCAATTTAAAAATTTTTATTTTTTTAAAGAGCTTTAAACTATATTAAGATCTAAATCTTTGTTTTTGTTGTAATTTGTAATTTATAATTAACAATAATATATAATATATTTTTAATTTTTAACTATTTATTATAATGTGTTTTATAATATTTATTTTAATTGCATATATATTTATAAATTATATTACATACTTACTTAAAAACTATTTTTTTATTCCTTAAGATATATATTTTGTATATTTGTATAATTTTCTTTTATTACAATTAATTATTGGTTTGCTCCTGTTTAAACTTAAAAAAAAACAATCTGAAAGTAAAACAATGCTTTGTTAAATAATTTTACGATCTCTTCTTAAAAGAAAAATGCTTTAATAAATAAAAGTTTAATTATTCTTAATTAAATTAAATTACAATTTAAAATTTTAACTTTTATTTGATTTCTTTCTTTTCGATGGAAATTGTTTAGTTTATGAAGTTAAAAAAATTTTAAACATTGTTTGTAAATAAATTAATTGTAATCAAATGTTAACCAGAATTCTAAAAAAAAAATTTTAAAGAAATTCTTTTAATAGATTTTTAAACCATTTATTGGAAATTATTTAAAATATATGATTAAAGCAATTGTTTCAAAATATTTTAAAGTAAATTTGAAAAAAATTGCAAATAAAAAAGGAAATTACAGATTGTTTTTTTTTTGTTTGTTATGTGATAATCATTTTCTATTTTATTTTAATTAATATATTTTTTAATTTAAACCTTATAGACTTAAAGTTAATATTTAACAAATATACTTTATATTTTATTTTTTAGTAATAATAAATTGTATTTTAATATAGAAATGTTGTATTGTATACTTTGCAGTTATTTTTTATTTATTTATTTATTATTTTTTTCGTTTATCACTAAATTTTTTTTTTAAATATAATTTTTTTTGTATTATATATATTTATATGTGAATTCTTAAGAAATAAAATTTTGATTAATGCAAATTTATAGAAAAAAAAAAAATAATAAAAAATATTTATTATTAACTAACATTTTAAAAAAATAAATAAAAAAGGAAATAAAATATGTTGTAAAATTTTGATTTTAATGCAAAGTTTGTATTTTTTTTAAATCCACAATTAAGTAGATAACTTATAAAGCTTGCACCATGGTTGTTTCGAAATAATTTTCAAATATGTTATAATTATTTAAAATATTATAACTTTATTTATAATATAAATGTCTTCAAAAAAAATTTAAAGGCCGAATCAAAAAACAATATAAATCGTAAGGATTACGACATATATAATAAATTGCAATTATTAAATTGAATAAACTTTCTGCTTTTATGAAGATGTGATTTTGTACAAAAATATTGAAATGAAAATTTTTTAAATGTGAATTTTTAGCTTAGAATATTAACTTCTTATAATTAATTGAATTCTTGAAAATTTAAACGTTTCTTCCTCTATTCGTTTTCGTTTTCTTGTTTTCAAAACTACAATGAATTAAAAATATGTTATTTTAAGTACGAATATATAATATTAATTTTAATTTATATTATTAACACATTGTTTGTTGATTCTGTTTGAAATCTTTTTCAAGTAATTCAACTATTGATTGTTCTAATGGTTTATCACCCATTAAACGAAAGAAGAACAAATGATCCAAACATTTCAAACTAATCGAACGTAATGCTGGTAATCTTAATAATAATTGAGCAAATCGACTATCATCACCAGGATGTTCATTACGGCAATGTTCATCGAGACAAGCGTATATCTAAAATAAAACAAAATTTAATTATATAAATATGATTAGCAAAACAATGCAATTAATTAAAAAATGTTTAAATATCTGTTTTAAAATGTATACCTTTTCTCTGCAAACTTCAACATCATGTCGACATTTAAGCCCTCGTATATCTAAAATATAAATATTTAAATATTTTAAAATATTTATTTTTTTTAAATAACAAACCTGGATTAAATAATATAATTGCCATCAAACATGACAATTCTGAGCGATCAATATTTAAACGTTTCATTTTAACACTTAATTCACCTAAAATTCTATCAAATATTGGTGCAACACCAGCTTGTAAAGCACTGTTACGATGGTATGTAAAATTTTGTGCCAAACACATTTGCTGTGGTTGACGTACTGGTAATCTACGATCCAATGAACCATCTGGTAAACATTCTGCATCTAAATACTGAAACAAAAAAAAAGTTTTTTTAAATTTTGTTTTTACTTTTAAACATTAAACTAAATATTTAATCTAAATTTAAGCATTTGAGTGAAATGTATAAGAAATAAATAAAAAACGAGTGATTTTCTTTTGATTTCACTACAATTATTTAATTTTACAAATACAAGTATTTCGTCTACGACTAGAAGTAACACTTAAGAAGTCTGCATGTCGTAGGCGAAATACTGAAATTTGTGAAAATAAATAATTTTAGTGGAATTAATTGGAACTACTCGTTTTATATTTATTTAATAAACTAAAATTAATTACCTCTATACTACGCCATGCAACATTAGCAATTAATAATTCATTCCATCCAGCCTTAAGTAATAATACTTGATCATCCAATTGTAATTTTGAAAAATATGGCATTCTTCTAGCATATTCAACCATTTGATACAATTGTTTATTAACCATTTGGCATAAATGTGAAACTGCACCCTAAAAATTTATATAGAAAAAAAAATTATGTCAAGTGCAATCTTTATCAAATTTTTTGATTATTTGTTCTTACCCGAAACTCATTTTGTACCATAGAATTTGGACCAACTCTTAAAAATGGTATAGCATTATCACCGCTTATTATTTCAGCTTGTTGTTCAGCTTCCATAATACGTTCAATAGTTAAATCACGTACAGAACTTGTTATATTATTAATATCTTCGGTTTTTATTTGTGGTACTTTAGCTGCGCGTTGTCTTTCTTCTTGAACTGCTTCACGTTTCATTCCCATCGCCAAACATTTTTGATAACGACAATATTGACAACGATTACGTTGTCGTTTATCAATTATACAATTTTTATCTTCACGGCATGCATATGTTAAGTCTTTTCGTACAGTTCTTTTGAAAAAACCTTTGCAACCTTCACAGCTAAAATAAATTAAAAATGATTAAGATTAATTTTAAACGAATTTTTGGTTTTTTAAATGTGAATTTTATAATAAATTTTACAACTATGAATACAACAAAGAACAATTTAGTTTATCCTTAAAAGCCTAAATAATCTTTCAACAGGTATTAATCGAGGGAAAACTTAAGAAAGCAACTACATAAAGATCTTAGTTCATAGGGAGTGTTAATTTCTTTTGAATTTTTTTTGAATTTCCCCAACTTTTAGTAATATTCAAAAAAAAGGTTTGTAAGAAGACGTATTAACATTACTCTTTAAACAAATATTTATACTATTAATCATATTAGCCTGAATATATTAAGCTCAGAAGCAACCAAAATATAAATCAATCATTTAATGATTTATGTGTATTAAAATTTAATTTAAAAAATTGTAATTAAAAATACATAGCTACTGCTGATACAACTGACAAATTTCAGTCAATATTTTAAAACTTTTTTATATTATGGAGTGGTGAAGTACATATATATGTAACTTAAGTTAAACATTAAATGTGAAATAATTTTTTTATGATTAACATCTACATCTGATATGATATAAGTCAAAAGTAATTTAATAATTTAAATTCACCACATTTAGTACACAGTGTAAACATTATTTAATTTATTGAATTATATACAGTTGAGGCATACGCTAATTATTGATGACCTTCATAAGATGCAAAAAAAAATAATAATGTTTATTTCATGTTAAAATAAACAAAGAATGCACATACAAAAAATTATCTGTACTTGAGATTTTTATTGAATTTAAATGAAAATTTTTCATTATATTCAAATTAGTGAAATTTATAACATTTTAATCTGTTGTCAGCCTGTCTAAATTTCAAATGGGGAATATGTTTAAAAGAATATTTTTTTTTAATGTAATATTCATTCAACAATTTTAATATTTTAAAACCAACATAGTTGGATTAAATGCCTTATCACTCAATAATTCTCTTTATTATACGACTTAGGGTGCGAATTTTCTACGCTATGCTCGTATTGACGCTCTTATCACTTATCGCAGCTTCAACATAAATGCACCTTTAAAAAAACTCAAAAAAAAAAAAAATATTTAAAAATCGACTTCATTTTTAAGACATTTTTTTTGGAAATAAGATATAATTGCCAATTCGACACTATGTTTTTTAATAAAGTCGAATCGATTTATTGTGTTGTATATATTCACCCCTCTAATTTATCATGTAAATCTCTCCTAATATCTTATATCTCTCGTCATTAAACTAAACCTATACATATTTCACGCACAAAGATCAATCTACCTTTCAATCTGCCAATTTTCTAGAATGGAACTACTATTTTAGGAATACACGTGTTCCCCCCCATATTTTTATGTCCTTTTACTCACTACTGTAAGCTTTCTGAATTATTCTTTAAAAATTTTTTTCTTATTTACATCAATCTAATTGAAATTCATTTATGCCAAACAATTTTTATTATAAATATTATTTTATTAATATTTTTGTGAATTGGCAGACAGAAAATGAAATAAAAATCAATACTAAAATATTAAAATGTTAAATATTTTATTTAACTTCTTGGTTTTACCCGTTTTACCCCCTGAAAAATTTGTTTATATTTAAAATATAGAAATCACATCAATTTCAAATAAAAAAAAAATTTATTTAAATAAAGAATAACTAAGAAATAATTTATATATTATAAACAATATTACCTATAAACACCATAATGTTTACCGCTAGCACGATCACCACATATTGAACATAAATGCTTTGAACCGCTTAATGGATGATTTGGTGGATATTGTGATTGTATACCACCACCATTATTACCAATTTGATTGCCACCATTACCACCAGTTGGTGATGCTGCACATGATGAATTCAATGATTGTAATGTACTATTTATTGTTGCAAATGAATTTGGACTACCGGGACCAGGTGAAAAACTTTCAATACTATTACCATTTAATAATGATATATCTGGTTTCATTTCTGGTTTCATATCTTGTGGTGATATTGGTGACATATGACCAAAAGCTTGTTCTAAAAATAAAAATTTAGAATAAATAATTTTTAATAGTAAATATATATAATTTTATTAAGAAAAGTATTTATAAGTCAGTTCGATTCGGTTTTTATTTATAACAATTTTAATATAAGGCACAACTTGAGTCTTAAGAAGTTAACCAACCAACCAACACAACCAACGCAAATCAAATCAGATCTTAATAAATATAATAACAAAGGTCAAGATGAAGCCTGGATCATGTCCCATCATAAAAATAAATAATTCGACTCCCACTCTTCAGAATATCAAGTCCATTAATCCTTAAAATACCATTAATTTTTAAAAATACCGTTTAACATATGAACTTTTCAGTAAAACTTTCCAAATGAAAACATAAAAAATTTTAAATTCATTAAAACCACCATATCAAAATTGTCACCTGCTGAACATAAAAGGAAAAGGTTATAATTTTTTCTAAAACATTTTTTAATTTTATTTATTGTGTTGGTGGACAAAAATGTTTTCAACAGAAATATAAACAACAATAGCAACATTTTTATTTTTTTCTATGGAAATATCACATATAATCAATGGTATTAAAAATAAATAAATTCTTTTTTTTTTAGAATCCTAGTAATACAATCAAATGACTCCATAACATTTAAAATATATAGCTAGAAGCCTCTTAAAATGCTCCACATCCCAGAAAAAAAATTTAAATCAAAAACAAAAAATAAATTTTATAGCTCAGGTAAAAGCAGGTAACAGATTTAAAATAAAAAATTAAATATACACAATAACATAAGTGTATCCTACAAATATTTTGTTTTTTAAAATGTTTAGAAAATATAAAAGGTCAAGATAAATATAAAATTTCAGTTTTTTTTATATTTTTTTTTTTTATTTATTTATAAATGAAACAATGAAATTTTATAAGTTTATACCTTTTTTGAAAAAAAAAGTTTCCATTAGAAGAACACGTTTTCTCAATTGATTATACATTTAATTTAAAATTATAGCAAAAAAAAAAATGGAAAAAATAAATACATTAGTTACCATTCAATATAGGTATAAAGAAAATGAAAAATGTCAAATTATTTGCTAAATACCTTTGTTCAAATTAATGGAAACAGGGAAAATAAGCATCAATGAAAATTGTTAAATGATATATAAAATAAATCAAGTATATGTGCTTGAATTGGTTTTTTGAAAAAAAATTTAAACCTATTGTGCCAATATTTTCTTAAAAATTTTTATAATCCAGTCAATGATGTAGTGGTTAAGACGTCGGCCTTTCAAACGAAGGGTCTCAGGTTCATAGATCATATCATATCTAATATGTCAGATCATATCTAATGATATAAAGCAATTAACACAAATTAGTCATTGGACATCCATATTTAGGTCTTTGCCAAGCAAAAGTATATCAAATACAAAGTTTTCAGAGCAAAATCTTACGGAACGACTAATATTATAAATGCCCTTTGGCTTTTCTTTTATAGGAATATTCATAAAGATTTGGATGTCCACAAATTTAATGATTAAATTAAAATATATTCCATAAAACTTAAATCTAGTTTGACTAGCCTTAATATATTTTAAGAAAATGATTTTTTAGGCGGTTAAATTTCCTCTTTTTAGATAGAGAAGTAATATTGAGTGCCATTCGAAATTTTTTACATCTTTCAAAGTAATTAAAATCATATTCATTAACCACTTATAACCAAAACTGCATGAAAAATCAAAGTTATAAAATAAATGCGATTGTCGTAAAACCCTTCTTTGATTATAAAGAAAATTTAAAAATTTTCATTTCATTTTCGACGTTCACCTGGTCGATTCAATCATATTTATGGATTTAGTTAAAATCTATATCCATATCAGTATAGGGTGTACAGATATTGATATTGTGATTTATATAGAATAGCATTTAAAAGTCTTAATATTTTATTTTGGTTTTTCCCCCTTTATTAAATCAGTTAATACTGTTTTTTATGTACATTATAATTACTCATGTTTTATTGAAATATACAGTATACAAGTTGTTGGTAATAAACTCTGAAATACGAAAACTTTTTTTTTAATGATTAAAAACAGATTTTAAAATAGTTTTTATGATTAATTTTAAATTTATAAACATAAACAAAATCATTTTTTTATATTTGTTTATAAATATTGAAAACAATCGAACAAAATAAAATGTTGATGCGATTACAATTGAAATTAAATTTTAATTACAATAATTAATTTATTTACTAAATCTATTTCAATCGTTATTTTAAGGGGATTCCCAAGAACCACTAATTTATATTAACTATATATATGTTTTATTATTAATGAATTCTGAAATAAATACAACTTTAAATGTAATTAATATTTATTAAACTCTTTGGATTAATTTCATATTCATCTTTAGAATTATATTGCATTCAGCTTTATCTAAATCAACTATTTGTATTTAGCTTTTGATTCGATGCTGTATTCTATTCTATATTTATCTCTCTTTCATGATATTTTAACTTTAAAAAAAATTTGTTAATTTTATAAATTCAAATTTATATATGTTCAAATATTATTTGAAATGATTTCCAATTTTAAAGTTGATAAATAATTCTAGTAGTTTTTTTCATACAATATAATCTTTTCATCTTTTACAATCCCACCTTCCAGTCTGATAAACTTTTTGAGTACAATTAAAGGGCAATGTAACTGTTAAATATTCATTTAATTCTTTGTAGATTTTAAAATATGAACCTTGGTGTTTTTTCCAAAAAATATTGAAAAACTTAATATGAATTTTGTCTGCGCGCCTTTTGTTAACAAATATTTTAATTAAATTATATTTTAATTATAAATGAAAGAGATATATATACATTTGAGTAATCAAAAGAGTTTTAATTATCTCATCCCTTTCTTTTCTAAGAAAAGTAATTACTTATTTCTCAAAAAATATTTAAAATTCAATAAAATGTAAATTTGAATATAAAAAATAATTAAAATTTAAATTTAAAGATATTTTCCTCAAAATAGAAAAAACAAAAAAAATGAATTATCACTCATTTTTTTTATTAAACTTACTTTATTACATATTAATTTTTCAATTACTTTATTTAATATTTAGGTACTTAAGTACATTTACTTATATTATACTTTTCAATTTTAATAAAATTGAATTTTAAATAAATGTACGTAGGTACTATTTAGTATTGAATAAATATAGGTCTTAAATTTTTTATTTTTATTGAAAATAAAGTCCCTTTTAAGAAGATCCTTAATAAATTTGGGTACAAAATATAAAAAATATCAAAAGTTCAGTTTCAATTTTCTTTTTCCTTTAGGATCTAACCTTTAACCATTTAATTTTTTTTTTATTTTAATTTTTTTATTCCTTTGAAAAATACCCACGCCATCTCGTGTCTACTTTCAATAACTGATAGGTATAATCTTTAAAAGAAGAAGAATATAAAAAATAAAATTCAACCTACACTTTTTTTCTTTATAATAAAAAAGAAAAATATAAGTATCTATTAATAATAACAATAATAATTCATTATAATAGAAAATTTACAGTTAATATAATTTTATCTCAAATAAATATAACGGTAACATTTAATAAAGATAAAATAACGAAAATAAATCTACAAAAAAAATAAAAAATAAAAACTAAACGACAACACACGCATCCTTGTAAAAAAAAAAAAAATTAAAATTCTAGTCAATTTGTTTTGTTGCATATCTTTTACATTTGTACTCACATTTCTATGTTAAATAGGTACATACTTACATCTACATGTCATAATAAACATATTATAATAATACATGTTTTATACATGTACTTAATTATATTATATATGCCAATTTCCATGTTATATCTATTTAAATCTATATTACTAGATAATAGATAATATATATATATATATATATATAGATACTATATATATATATAGATACTATATATATATATATAGATATATATATATATATAAAAAGGTGTATATTAAAACGTGTGCGTCCTTGAATGCGATTTTTTTCTGTGATGCACCATCGCATACTAGAACTAACGCATGCGCATTTATTAAATGTCTACGACAATTATTTAATGTTGATTTTGATTATAAATGATGGATTTTCATTAACACCATATTACCTTCATAGTTGTTTAAAAAAAAACAGTATATATATATATATACATATAGTTAATAGATATTTAGGTACATCTTACATAGATTATCAACAAATAAATAACAACAATATATTCAGTACTCACATTTCACACATTTAAATATATTATATAAATTATAAATACATATAATCATCAATATTCAAGAACATTTTTTTTTTTGACAAGATGCCAGCAACATAAAAAATTGTCCCTAAAAACTATTATGTCATTTATGTTTATAAAAAAAAAAATGTACTCCGATATTACTGTACAATATCCACTGTCCAGTGTTTACGTTAACTTTTTACTCTTTTGCTGTTACAAAATGTTTCGAAACAAAACAATAACAAATTGTGTATACAAAAAAAAAAAAAATTAAATAGCAACCTTCATGACAGTAATTCTTCAAATGTTTCTTCAAAGGGAAGATATCTATATTTTTTATTACTCAAATTTATTTTATTTTACCTTTTATTAAAAATTAAAGTATCAAAATGTTGCGAATAAATTTACTTATAAACACATATTTGAAGAAACATTGTTGCTAATAGGAAATATGTTGTATATACGACTTGTATATTATTATTCTTTTTTTTTTTTTTATAAAGATGTATGTTGTAATCGATTTTAGGTATTGTTGCCTTGTGTCTCATATAATCAAATTTGACCTTGATAATTTTTTTTTTTCTAGTTTTTTTTTTTTTTTTTTTTTGTTTATAAACTTATGTATATATAGATAGATATATATTTATTAAACTTTAAAAAAAAAACTGTATACATGTTAAATATATGGAATTGTTTTTATATACAATATAATAATTTATAAATATAGGTATAAAGGCGATTTTATACTTATATAAATAATATTATACCTATTAACTTGATTTTACAAACAACAAAAACATTATGATTTTTTTTGTTTTTGTTTTTTTTTTTTTGAAGGGGAAATTAATGTAATAACTTAAAAATGTTTATATATATTTTTTTTTTATTATTTCTGTTTTGTCTCATTTAAGTCGATGATAAAAGCCAGAAAAGGGACCAGCAGAGGATAGAGATCGGAGGTAAATAAGAAACTTTAGAAAAATTAAAAAAAAAAACAAGATTTGATTGTATATTATTTAGAAAAATATTTATTTCGTCTGAATTCATTTTCAGTATCTTTTTTACAAAAAAAAAAAAAAAAAAACCACCTAATAACATATGTTGGTTTAATTTTTTTTTTTTGAGGATTTTGAAATTCTAACCACAAGATTATATTACCGTAGTCTGTATGTTGGCATATCATATTAAATTTTAAAGATTTAAAAAATTTCATTAGAATTATGTTGGTAATAACTAATTAGTATGTTTAGAATTAACATATAGAGACATGACAGTATCTATCCAAGAAAATTTAACCAAAAATAAACAAAGGACTTTGAGGAATTTGTTGAACATTAAAACCAAATTTTGCTTTTTTAATTAATTGTCTTATATTTGCAATAGGTTGTAATAAGAACTTCCTTGGAATACCTGTTGAAAAATTAAATGAAGCTTATAATTTTAATTGTTGACAAAGCAAATAAGAACAGTAGATTTAATTATGTACCATTTAGATAACATTTTTTAAAAAAAATTAAATCTGTTTTAGAATTTGAGAAATATGCTTTTATTACATTTTATTTGTGAAATCGACTGTATATTAATTGATAATCAATGTTACATTACAAAATCTTATATGATTGTCTGTAATACTATACTGATATACTATCTTACATACATTTTTTTATTGATTTTATACAACGAGAAAACTTATTTACATAAAATTATATAAATATAGGTATACATACGAATATATATAATTGAATAGATATATGGAAATTCGTTCATAATCTATCAAAATATGTAACACAAACTTTTGTATTACAATTATATGTTTATTATATACATATTTTTAATATCGTGCAATAAAAATAATTTTAAATTAAGAATTTTTATACATGTAGTCTTCGGTAACATAATATCTGTAGTAAAAATTAGTTATTAGTGCTATGTTAACCTATAATTATCTTAAGATACCTTATGAAGCTGTAAGATTTTATTCGAATATCTGAATCTGAAATATCATATACTGTATAGTGGTAAATGTATAGCCTAAATTAATTTTTTCGTTATCTTTTCTTCAATCTTTGCCAAATCTTAAGGAGTAAGTTATGAGTCATACTAGAACTTTAACACAGCTCTGTCAGATATGGCAGTGGAGATTTATTATTGTAAAATAAATATAAAAGTTGATATTAAAATATTAATCAATTTTCATTTCAAATGGAATATATATATATTAAATTTATTTGTACTAGAGTCTAGTCGGGTGGGCCAACTTGAATCAAGTTGGATTTGAAATATGTATTGGCTCTGTAATAGGCTTAAAGATTCATTCAATTTTGAGACAAATTAATGTCATATTTGATATCATATAAGATCATCATTGTTCGGAATATTAATAGAATCTATTAAAGCAAACTTGTAATATACTATGTAAGTATAAATGGATGTTTAGAAATTTTATTAATTTAATTTTTATTTTAAGAATATAAATCTTCAAGTCACTTATAAAGACTGATGCAGGTGTGCTATATATAAACTATAATTATTTTATTATGTATACACATACTAATTTTATGTGAAAGTTTTATTTTTTATTTATTATTTATCATAAACTTAATTTAAATAAAAAATTAAAAAAATAAATAACTCTTATATAGTATGTATTACAATTTATAATTAATGAATAATATATTTACTATTGTTTTTAATTGTAAATTTTATTACATTTTGCTTATTTCAATAATTTTATTATTTTTATTTTATTTCTATATTTTATTAACATAATTTTTAGTTTACATTTATTTCTGTAATGAAAGCAAATCAAATAAATTATGTTATGAATGTTTTATTTTTTTTTTAATTAATAAACATTAATTAACTTTATAATATATTAATATGATTTTCATTTAAATTATAAAATTAATTACAACATTAAAATCAGTAAATAACAACAAGTATAGTATATTTAATCATGAAAAAAAACTTGTTGTAAAAGAAATCCAAAGTAAGTATAGTTGTTTGTTTACTACAACTTTTTTTTTAACTAAATTACTAATAGATCGATTACGGATAGAGCTATAGATGATATAAATATACAGACTCCAATATATGAATTGGAAATTGATTTCAACTATGTGTGTCCGTTCGTTCATCTATCAGCAGGATTAAAAATCAAAAACTGAAAGAGTTAGTTTTAAAATTAACACAAACTGTTTTTGGGAAAATTTGTGGGTTTTTTGTTTTTGGTTAAATCGGACAAAGGCTTCGCGGAAATTTCATGGAATTTAATTTGAATGGCTTCAAAACTAATAATACTGGGACAGTAATATAATAAGGCAAACACTCCTGTGAAGTTTCAAAATGTTACTATTTAATTTTTATTTAGCTACCATACCATAGTTTTAGAGCCCCGCTTAGATTTTTTTAGAACCCCATATACAGAATTTACTATACACTATAACGTTGAAATTAAACTTAGGTAAGTAGAGTAATATAGCATGCTCTTTTGTAAATTTTGAGATTTCTTGGGACAAAGTAAATTTTAGCTGCCACAGAGATTGTTTGAATGAATAATTTTAATTATTTATTATAAGTACTATTTAATATTTTCAATTAGATTATAAAGTAAGTGTTTTAAAATTATGTTCTTACAGTCGTATGATACATAAAATTGAATTTAATGTAAAAAAAAAAAACAATTATCTATAAAGCAGAATATACATGTGGCGTCTCTCGTTCATTTCATCTAATCTGATGAAACGAACAATGGATGGTAGAAATGATTAAACACAACGTTTCATGTATTTATACTGAATATTTGAAATAAACGTGAATACAGACAAATTTTAATAAGATTTTCATTCATTTCCACTTCTTTTTTACATGTTTAAATTAAAATTATGTGAGTCAGTATGTTAATCCCACGTTTATGATTTTTATAAATATTATAGTAACAGAGATAAGTAAATTGGGGTTTATGAAATGCAATATAAAAATCAAAAGAAATTAGCTATAAAAAAGAACTTTAAAAAATTTGTTCTCAGGAGTCTGTTTTTTGGAAAAGGACTATGCAAAATTAAAAGTTGCTTGCTTTACTTCAAATTTGTTACTTTAAAGAAATACCAATTAATTTATCAAGATAATTTTTAACATTTACGCATTCATGTTCACTCCCAATCCAGAATATTATTTTTTAATATATAATATTCAAATATTATTGTAATTTTATTATTATGTATCTAATTTAATCTCATATATTATTTTAAAATCTTTTATTAAATATAATTTATATATTATTAATTTATTTCTTGGTCATATTTGTATGTATTCGAATTTATATTCTTTGTAAAATAAAAACAATAAATAAAATTGTTCTAAGTCTCCTTGGCTGCATTTAAAAAACCCATATATTTTCACATTAAATCAAATAAATAAACTAACAAGAGCAAAACAAATAAAAAATATAAAAAATTAAACTAACAACCCAAATTCGCATTTATTTAATTTACCACCCAATTTTCATAAATTTTAACAACTTTCTTCCAATCAAAATAAATAATAAAAATACATAAATGGTGTTAATGATAATAAAAAGCGCATTTTCTAAATAAAAAGATAAAAAAAAAACAAAACAAATACAACATCAAAAAAATAATAAAGTAAATAAATAAATTACAATCAATTTATCAATTTAGCAAAGAATGAAAATTTCACATATATATGTGTACAATGTACATCATATATAAAAAAAAATAAAAATCGGAATGACAAAAAGATTGCAAAAATTTATTAATAAATAAATAAAAATGCGCAAAAAAAACGCAATCAAATTGTTTACATTTTTTTTTTTTTTGGCTATACGAGTATTCGAGTAATAAAACAAATGTGTACCAACATTGAATGACGCAGTAATAAAACAACAAAATGTTTATAATATGGCCCCCCGTTTGATAGGACCTTTTATGCAGTGCAGTTTGTTAACTTAAAAATAATTAAAATAATTCCAAAGAGATCCCAGTAGTTTGTAATCTAATTAAGGAATCCTAATATTAACATAACATACAAGTAACATAGCAACATAACATAAAAGTAACATAGCAACAGAACATACAAGTAACATAACGTATAAGCTTATTTTAAATATAGGTCCTTATTTATGGCAGTTATAGATATTTGGTGATGATTGGTTTTGAAAACTTTTTTAGATAAAGTTGATGACATCCAAGTAAACACCCTTTAGAAACTTGTTGAATTCAGTTAAGAATGAATATTAAATTTAAAAATATAT
>OY720445.1:41026419-41269419 GCA_963082915.1 Dolichopus griseipennis
ACAGTTTTGAATTTTTTTATAGAAATATTAAAAAAAATTAATAATTTTTAATATAAATGAATCTTCTGTCTAATTTTCTATAAAATAAAATTTTTTCAAACATAAAATAAATACATATATTTTATTAAAAAAAAAATAGATAAAAAAAATGAATTTAAAAAAAAAAAAAAATGTTCCTTAGCCTGCATTCGAACCGAAACATTTTTGCTACAAGTAACATGTCCTAACCACTACACCATGAATCGATTAATAATTATACAACAATTTGTTTGTTTTTATATTTGGTTTCTATTTCGTTATTAATTTAGAAAATACTCATAAAATATCGAAAAATTTGTATGGCAGCTATCCGAAGCCTTTCTCCGATTTTAACCAAAAACAATAGGGAACCTACAAATTGTCTAAAAATTACTTTGGGAAAGTTTCAGAACTCTAGCTCTTATAGTTTTTGAGTTATCGTGCTGACGGACGGACGGACGGACACACATAGCTAGATCAATTCACTTTTCGATGCTGATTCGATACGTACCCTTGACACTATATCTAGCTCTTATATTTCGATGCGTTACAAACGGAGGAGTAATTTTAATATACCCGATGTTCATATATGTATGCACGGGTATAAAAATCAGGTAATCGAAAGTACTTAATAGTAATCGAATAATAATCTGAATCTTTTTTAAGTGATCAAAGGTTATACAGCAATATAATAACAAACTAGATTATTTTTCAATTACTAATAATCGTTATTAAAAAGCTTTAGTCGGATTAAAATATCTATAGCAATTGTAGCCAATAAATTTTTATTAGAATTAGTAGTAGAGTAAAGCCGGCTAATGTGGACCAGTCGGTTAATTTGGACCACCACAAAATACGAGAAACTAAATACGTATCAAAAAATCTGTGCATGCTAAAACATGCATTATAACCTTAATAATAAAATAAAAAAACTGTATATCGATAAGCTCAGTATTTATGCAACTTTCAATAAAGTGTTTTTGAAAAAATTTTCGTAAATTTTTAGTGTTTTTTTTTTTGTGTTTTGTGGTTCTGGAAACCGTTACGAAAAAATTTGAATTTGTATATGTCAACTGAGACTAATTAAAAATATTTGTGTTCAATTTGTTTTTTGTAAGTATTTGTTTTGATAATTTTTAGAAAATTTTTGTTAAAAAAAGTACTGTTCTGCTATTGTGGACCACTTTAGTTCGGCTAATTTGGCACAGTGGTCCATATTACCCGGTAGGAAAATTTAGTGAAATTTTTTCAAATTTTCTCCTTTTTAAACTATCTAGAATATGCCGAAAGAAAGAAAAATACGGAAATACCTTGTTGAAAATTTGAAAAAGGCCGCAGAGGAAATCAAAAAAGGTAATATGGGTTTCTTGAAGGCTTCAATAACATTTGAAGTTCCGAAAACAACTTTACGCCGATATTGCAATTTAGATATTGATAAAGATGACTGGAAACCGAAAACTTTAGGAAGAAATCCAGTTTTTTCGGAAAAAATGGAAGAAGAATTAGTAGAATACATTTTAACAATGGAAAAGCTTTATTTTGGTCTATCACGTAGTGACATTGGTATTTTAGCTTACCAGTTAGCCACCAGAAATGGTATAGCAAACACCTTTTCAAAAATAAATCAATCAGCAGGAAAAGATTGGTTGAAAAACTTCCAGAAACGACACAATGATAAAATTAGCTTTAGAAAACCAACAGGAACTTCTTTAGATAGAGTTAATGGTTTTAATCGGGAAAGTACGAATAAATTCTATGATATTTTTGAAAAACCACTATCCGGCAAACAGAATATTAAACGTGGATGAAACTGGCATTTCTTCCGTGCAAAGTAATCAAACACAAATATTGGCAAAACGAGGTTAACGGCAAATTAGGTTAATGACCTCTGCAGAAAGGGGATCTTTAATTACCATTGTACTATGCATGAGCGCTGGTGGTTTCTTTGTGCCACCTTATTTTATTTTTCCTAGGAAAAAACCGAACATGAGACTGCTTCATAATGCTCCTTTGGACTCTGGAGTATCGTTTCATCATTCTGGATGGATTCAAACCCAGATATTTACAAAGTGGTTTGAACACTTCATGAAGTTTGTTAAACCTTCCAAAGATGATCCTGTTGTGCGTATTCTAGATGGCCATTACTCACATACTAAAAACCTGGAAGTAATTGATTTAGCAAGACAAAACGGGGTAACAATCATTTCACTTCCACCTCATTCTTCACACAAAATGCAACCCCTGGATCGCAGTTTAATGCGTCCGTTGAAAAACTATTATAGTGAAGAAGTGAGACAATTTTTGCGTAGAACAGGTCAAAAGGTGACAATATATGAAGTTGCTGAACTTTTTGGTAAAGCTTTTCCTAAGGTTCAAACAGCAGAAATTGCTTTTAAAGGACTTCAGTCTACTGGAATTATCCTTTTAATCGTTTTATTTTTACTGATACAGAATTTATAGAATTAGAAAGTGCACCAGGTAACTTTTTATAGTATCTATCTAAATTTATTAAACAATGTTGATTTAATATTTCAGAAATTTTGAAAGAAAATGAAAATCCTTCATCAATAACTAACTCCGCAAACACAATCATCTCAAGCAGGTAATATAAACAAGTTATAAACAAGTAAGATCGATAATAATTTGTCATTTATATACAGGTCCCAGTCGAGCAAAAGAACTTCCTTCGTCAATACAAGCACAACCACCCCAAACAGGTAAACAAGTCAAATTTCAAATTCAGTGTTTTGTTTTATAATAGATCGATAATAGATATTTTATAATTTATAATCAGGTCCTAGTCGAGCAATAGAACTTGTTTCATCAATACAGGCGCAATCACCACGCTCAGGTAAGGATGCCAGACTTTTTAAGAAAAGTTTGCAAGACTCTAATAACATGTTTTCAATTTATATTTAGATTCTTATCTTGTCGTAAAACCTTGGAATATTTCTCCAGCCCCCCAAGTCAAAAAAGTTTGAAGGCGTAAAACAGAAGCTAAAATTTTAACTGAATCTCCATACAAAGACGATCTTGAAAATCAACAACAAAAGAAAACACTTATTACACAAAAAGAAAAAGTTAAGAATAACATTTTCAACAAAAATAAGAAACAAAAAACAGAAAATATGAAACCTACAATAAAAAAGCAAAGAAGATTACGTAAACAAAAACAAAGAAAAATTGAGACTTCTTCTAGCTCTGAAAATGTAGAAAATATTTCGATTCCAGAATCAACTGGAAGTAACATCGACTTAACCTTTCCACCCTCACCAGAAACAATTTGTGAAATATGTTTAAAAAAATTTAAGGAAGATGCTTTTCCAGTGGATTGGATTTCGTGCCTCCAATGTGAATGCAATTGGATACACCAAGTATGCGTTGGAACATATATATTTATTTGTAAAATGTGCAACGATTTTTATTAGCCTTTATTTTAAATTCTTAAAGTTTTATTGTTGAATTTTTATTTTATTTTTTATATGAATAAAAAAGACTTATTTATGTTTTTGTTAGAATTTAAATTTTTTATTGTCGGTTAAAATGGACCACTAGTCCACTTTACCATAACTGGTAGTCCAAATTACCCTGCCATTTTAAAAAATGAACATTTTTACCTTTTTTACTCTTTTAAACTTAAAAATAAAACGGTTAAACTTAGAAAAAAATTTCATATGCACTTTAAATGACAACGAATTACTGCGTTGCTTTTTTTTTGTGCGATGAAAATTAACGAAAAACAAAAGAGATAGATCCAGAAATAAGATAGGTGGTCCACAATCACCGCACTTACTCTAATAATTTAAAAATGTTTGTATACCTATATTTATTTTTATTAGTTCTGTTTTGTCTCATTTAAGTCGATGATAAAAGCCAGAAAAGGGACCAACAGAGGATAGAGATCGGAGGTAAATAAGAAACTTTAGAAAAATTATTAAAAAAAAAAACAAGATTTGATTGTATATTATTTAGAAAAATATTTATTTCGTCTGAATTCATTTTCAGCATCTTTTTTTTTAAAAAAAAAAAAAAAAAAACCACCTAATAACATATGTTTAAGATAAAATTAATTTTGGTTTAATTTTTTTTTTTTTAAGGATTTTGAAATTCTAACCACAAGATTATATTACCATAGTCTGTATGTGGCATATCATATTAAATTTTAAAGATTTACAAAAATTTCATTAGAATTAAGTTGGTAATAACTAATTAGTATGTTTAGAATAAACATATAGAGATATGACAGTACCTATCCAAGAAAATTTAACCATAAATAAACAAAGGACTTTGAGGAATTTGTTGAACATTAAAACCAAATTTTGCTCTTTTAATTAATTGTCTTTTATGTACAATAGGTTGTAATAAGAACTTCCTTGGAATACCTGTTGAAAAATTAAATGAAGCTTATAATTTTAATTGTTGACAAAGCAAATGAGAAGAGTACGTTTAATAATGTACCATTTAGATAACATTTTTTAAAAAAAATTAAATCTATTTTGGAATTTGAGAAATATGCTTTTATTACATTTTATTTGTGAAATCGACTGTATATTAATTGATAATCAATGTTACATTATAAAATCTTATATGATTGTCTGTAATACTATACTGATATACTATCTTACATACAATTTTTTTATTGATTTTAAATACTGGTAGAATTATGTATTCATATATATATACAAAGAGAAAACTTATTTACATAAAATTATATAAATATAGGTATACATATATATATAATTGAATAGATATATGGAAATTCGTTCATAATCTATCAAAATATATAACACAAACTTTGGAATTACAATTATAAGTTTATTATATGCATATTTTTAATATCGTGCAATAAAAAGTAATTTTAAATTAAGAATTTTTATACGTGGAGTCTTTGGTAACATAATATCTGTAGTAAAAAATTGTTATTAGTGCTATGTTAACCTATAATTATCTTAAGATATCTTAAGACGCTGTAAGATTTTTTTCGAATGTCTTAATCTGAAATATCATATACTGTATAGTGGTAAATGTGAAGCCTAAATGAATTTTTTCGTTATCTTTTCTTCAATCTTTGCCAAATCTTAAGGAGTAAGTTATGAGTCATACTTGAACTTTAACAAAGCTCCAATAGACATGACGCCAGTTAAGATTTATTATTGTAAAATAAATTTAAAAATTTATATTAAAAACATTTAAAATGGAATGTATATATATTAAATTTATTTGGACTAGAGTTCAGACAATTCGGGTGGGCCAACTTAGATTGACTTGCAATTGAAATACTTATTGGGCTTGTAGTCAGCTTAAAGATTCATTCAATTTTGAGACAAATTAAAGTCATATTTGATATCATATAAGATTAGGAATATAAATAGAATTTATTAAAGCAAACTTCTAATATACTATGTATAAATGGATGTTTAGAAATTTTATTAATTTAATTTTTATTTTAAGAATATAAATCTTCAAGTCACATATAAAGACTGATGCAGGTGTGCTATATATAAACTATAATTATTTTATTATGTATACACATACTAATTTGATGTGAAAGTTTTATTTTTTATTTATAATTTATCATAAAATTAATTTAAATAAAAAATTAAAAAAATGAATAACTCTTATATAGTATGTATTACAATTTATAATTAATGAATTATATAATTAAATATATTTACTATTGTTTTTAATTGTAAATTTTATTACATTTTGCTTATTTCAATAATTTTATTATTTTTATTTTATTTCTATATTTTATTAACATAATTATTAGTTTACATTTATTTATGGAATGAAAGTTAATCAAATAAATTATGTTATGAATGTTTTATTTTTTTTTTTTTAATTAATAAACCTTAATTAACTTTATAATATATTAATCTGATTTTCATTTAAATTATAAAATTAATTACAACATTAAAATCAGTAAATAACAATAAGTATAATATACAAAGTCATGAAAAAAACTTGTTGTAAAAAAAAATCAAAAGTAAGTATAGTTGTTTGTTTACTACAACTTTTTCTTTAACTAACTAGTAATTACTAATTTAAAAAACGGATGGATTTATAGATGATATAAATATACAGACTCCAATATATGGATTGGAAATTGATTTCAACTATGTGTGTCCGTTCGTTCATCTGTCAGGACGATTACTTAAAAACTGAAAGAGCTAGTTTTGAAATTAACACAAACTGTTTTTCGGACAATTTGTAAGTTCCCCATTGTTTTTTGGTTAAATCGGGCAAAGGCTTCGCATAGTTAACATAGAATTGGAATAGCTTCAAAACTAATAATACTGAGAAGTTGAAAATTAAAATGGATAAATAATGTAATATAGAGCAAGCACTCTTGTGAAGTTCTAATATAGGGAGAGCACTCCTGTGAAGTTCTAAAATGTTAAAATTTAATTTTCGTGTATCCAGTATTATTAGTTTTGAAGCCATTCGTGCAATACCAGTTTTAAAACCCCGGTTAGATTTTTTAAAATCCCATATACAAAACTTCCTATAAACTATAGCGTTGTAATTAAACTTAGGCAAGTAAAATAACATGGCAAGCTAACTTGCAAATTTCGAGATTTCTTGGGACAAAGTAAAGTTTAGCTGCAACAGAGATTGCTTGAACCGAAGTACACATCTTTGCAGCCAATAATAATGGCAACGTTAAAATTTAAAATTTTTTTGTATGAATTGGTGAACTATAAGTCTTAAATAATTTTAATTATTCATTATACCTACTATTTGATATTTTAAAATAATCATAAAGAAGTAAGTGTGTCAAAATTATGTTCTTACAATCGTATTATACATAAGATAGAATCTAATTAAAAAAAACAAATAGCTAATGCAGAGTATACATGTGGCGTCTATCGTTCATTTCATTTAATCTGATTTGACGAACGATGGATGGTAAAAATGATTAAGCACAACGTTTTATGTATTTAGACTGAATATTTGAAATAAACGTGAATACAGACAAATTTTAATAAGATTTTCATTCATTTTCACTTCTTTTTTACATGTTTAAATTTAAATTATGTGAGTCAGTATGTTATGATTTTTATAAATATTATAGTAACAGAAATAAGTAAATTGAGTCTTATAAAAATGAATGCAATATAAAAATCAAAAGAATTTAGCTATAAAAAAGAACTTTAAAAAATTTGTTCTTTCGAGTCTGTTTTTGGAAAAGAATTATGCAAAATTAAAAGAGCTTGCGAGAAAGAGAAATTTGTTACTTTAAAGAAATACCAATTTATTTATCAAGGTAATTTTATACGTTTAGGCATTCATGTTCACTCCCAATCCAGAATATTATCTTTCAAATATTATTATAATTTTATTATTATGTATCTAATTTAATCTCATATATTATTTTAAAAACTTTTATTAAATATAATTTATATATTATTAATTTATTTCTTGGTCATATTTGTATGTATTTGATTTTATATTCTTTGTAAAATAAAAACAATAACAAATAAAATTGTTCCAAGTCTCCTTGGCTTCATTTAAAAAACAAACCCATATATTTTCACATTAAATCAAATAAATAAACTAATAAGAGCAAAACAAATAAAAAATATAAAAAATTAAACTAACAACCCAAATTCGCATTTATTTAATTTACCACCCAATTTTCATAAATTTTAACAACTTTCTTCCAATCAAAATAAATAATAAAAATACATAAATGGTGTTAATGATAATAAAAAGCGCATTTTTCTAAATAAAAAGATAAAAAAAAAAACAAATCAGAAAAAATAAAATAAATAAATAAATTACAATCAATTTATCAATTTAGCAAAGAATGAAAATTTCACATATATATGTGTACAATGTATATCATATATGAACACATAAAAATTGGAATGACAAAAAGATTGCAAAAATTTATTAATAAATAAATAAAAATGCGCAAAAAAACGCAATCAAATTGTTTACATTTTTTTTTGGCTATACAAGTATACGATTAATAAAACAAATGTGTACCAACATTGAGTGACGCAGTAATAAAACAACAAAATGTTTATAATATGGCCCCCCCGTCTGATAGAACCTTTTATGCAGTGCAGTTTGTTAACTTAAAAATAATTAAAATAATTGGAAAGAGATCCCAGTAGTTTGTAATCTAATTAAGGAATGCTAATATTACCATAACGTATAAGCTTATTTTAAATATAGATACTTACTTATGGTCATTCTAGATATTTGGGGATGATTGGTTTTGAAAACTGTTTTAAAATAACTTGAAGGCATCCAAGTAAACGCTATTTAGAAACTTGCTGAATTCAGTCAAGAGTAAATGTAAAATTTAAAACTATATAAATTATATAAATTACATTTTATAACCGACCTTTAACCTTTATAACTTTAATTTTATAACTCCAAATAACTCCAAGGATAGAATAGGCAAGGATAGAATAGGCTGTGCCACCCAAAGTTCAAGGATTACCTAGGACTTTGACCTTTTGTTTTTTTTTTTTTTTTTGTTTAAGCGGTAACTGTTCAACTGTTAGGCTAATAAGCCTCTCTATACTATAGGTACATGTTGGAACCGGGTGGTCATATTATACTCGTGTTATTAGAATTGGTCTTATTGAATTCCACTTAAACATGAGATAGTACTAGGCCTTATAACATGTAGAAACGTCTTAGATTTTCAATATTTACAATTCTATTTTTTGTTTATATTGTAATATTTTTGTATTTGAGTTACTTATATGGTATTCTATATCTGCGAGTTATATTATTGAATTAAATTATTTGTTTATATTGTTAAATTAATGTAATTTTTTATTAAAGATATATAATTATTAATTATTGATTAAGTCATTAATTTGAACCCAATGGCGAATGGTAGCTGAGTCTAGTCGAAAACCAGAAAAGTTTTTTTTCACTTTCACTAGGATTCGAACCCGGGGTCTTTCGCATGACAGGTCGGCACTCAACCACTGTGCCACCCAGCTGTTCAAGCAAAAGTAGTTGAGCTCACCAAAATTTCTTTAATTTAGTCTTACGGTATCATAATTATACATCGCTTTTAGAGGTCATTACCCATTCCAGCGCCATTAACAATTCCACCGCCCTAGCAGAATGACTGCGTTTTCAAACAAATGTTGGAAGCCTCGGCAGGACCTTTTACATAATTTGTGTATATTTCTGAACGTTTACAAACTAAACTCAATCACATTTTTAAACGCAAGTCTCTAGCAGTATCTAGCAGTGTTTCAGTTTTTTAATACGAAGTAAATAAGTGAGTTAGTTGTTTGAAATATTTGTTAGGATCAGTTTTATAAATTATATAATAATTTATTAATTTTTTGTACGAATTAAAAAATATTGAAACAAATATCAATCTTTCCCTTTTTACTTAAAATGAACTTTTACTTACTAAATCCACAACTCTGGTATTCAATTTCAACTTTTGCACCTAAATCAAATTTTATTTCAAGTCTTCAACTTTTTTAAACGAATCAACAAACAACTGAATTTAATTTCAATTAATTGTTTTACTTTCAAAACTAAGAAAGCGAATAAACATACAATAGAATAAAGTTTTTGAATATGTATATATATACCCAACATGTATATATACACAACTTTGCAATAAATAAATACAAATATTTACTACGAACTTTTTAAAATATTCTAATAAAAAAAAATGTATTTAAATTAAAATTAATATAAAAGAATTTCTTTTAATGACTAAGTTCTTTTAAAATATACAAATATAAATATATTTCTTTATTCTATACATTTTAAACTTTCCTGTCAATTATACTAATGGAAAAAAAATGTTTCGAAGCATTAATTTTCAAAACTTATATAAATTTTACTCTACTTCTTTTTCTATATTTCTAAAAAAAAAAAATTTCTTTTAAAATTATTAATAAAAAAATTCTTTAAATAAAAATTAACAAAGCTTATTAAAAAATATTAATTTTTATTTTGCGCCGTCATAGGTCTACTAAAACCCAATACCATAAAAATTTAAAGAAGGATATTTTAAAGCAGGGGTGTGTTGCCGATGTTTTCTCAATTTTTTTTTTTTTTTTGTTTTTTATTAATAAGAATTAATGGCACCATAAAGACCAGACAACCACACAAGAAAAAAAAAAACAAGAAATAAAAAGAAATAACATAAAAAATAAATATAGAAAAAATAGAAAGAGAAAGAAACAATAACTCAGCTGTCAGTGGAAAATAACTGGATATAAAATAAAAATCTCTTTGAAAGAAAACAAAAGAAACACGATATTGCAAAAATATATATAATAATAATTATAAACATTAGAAACAATCTATAAACAAATATATATATATACATATATTTTTATATACAGATACATTTTTGTATAATACATAGTTTACACACATTACTTATATATATTAATATATACCTATCGATATAAATCATTTGAAAAATATATCTATACTTAACCTAAAATGTCCTATCACATTATATAAATACCTTAACAACATTTTAATTTTTTTTTTTGTTTTTATTATCATTTATTTACAGTTACAGTTACAACTAACTGTTTATATTTACAACAGGATGTAGAACAGTAGAATAAAATAAAAACAAATTAATAAAGTACTGTTATTCTGTTGACAATTTAAGCTGAGTGATAGTGTTAGGATTAAGTAATGTTAGTTCTAAAAAAAAATTTGTTACGAATATTTTACAACACTTATTTCTTTCTTCTATACATTATAAGATTTACCGTTTATTTATTTTAAAATGTAGTTGATATTTAAAATATAAGCATTTAAAAAATAAAATATTAGTGATAGTTATTGATATTAGTTATATATACTATACTTAGAGATTTACAAATTAGTTGTATCTTATTAGTAGTAACTTTTTAAAAGATTTACCGTTTATTAATTTTAAAATGCAGTAGATATTTAATGCAGGCATATTGAAGAATAGAATATTGATAACATTTAGAGTTTGTATATAATATACTTAGAAATTTACTAATCTTATTAGTAGTATCTTTTAAAAGATTTACCGTTTATTAATTTTAAAATGCAGTAGATATTCAATGCAGGCGTATTAATAAATATAATATTGATTACATTTAGCGTTATTATATAATATACTTAGAAATTAACTAATCTTATTAGTAGTATCTTTTAAAAGATTTACCGTTTATTAATTTTAAAATGCAGTAGATATTCAATGCAGGCATATTAATAAATAGAATATTGATTACATTTAGCGTTATTATATAATATACTTAGAAATTAACTAATCTTATTAGTAGTATCTTTTAAAAGATTTACCGTTTATTAATTTTAAAATGCGGTAGATATTTAATGCAGGCATATTCAAGAATAGAATATTGATAACATTTAGGGGTGTTATATAAATATCTACTAATTATATTAATGAAAATATACTCATCTTATTAGTATTCTTATAAAGTATTTACCCATTTTATTAGTTTTAAACCTATGGAGTACAATTTTTGCAATGTAGTAGAATATTGAAAATGTTGAGGTAGTAGATTATATAATTAATAACATTATATTTATAAAGTTTTTCTAAGTTTTTCTTTAATTTTATAGTGGTACCACTCTGGAATTTGTTAATCAAAAATTGTATAAAATAACGTACAACCGTGACATTTACAAAGGAAATAATAGGGGATACGGATGTTGATGATTTATAAGATTCAAAGGAGGTCATTTACAAACTTCAATCGATTTTATTACTTTAGTTTGTTTTGGTTTTATTGTTATTTTATTTGAAAATGATAGATGGCTAGTTTATTAGTCAAAAATATATAAAATTGATATATATAAAAATATATATTTTATATTATACCTATAATATAACTTATAAATGTATGTATATATAGTTATCGATAGAGCACTAAAAAAGTGTGTAAATTTAATTTTATTTTGTGTTCCTAAGCATTATGTAGGATAAAAGAAAAAACAAATTTTTGACACGTGTAAGGGATTTTATATATAAAATTTTTTTTAATTTTTCTTATTTTTTCCCAACATATTTAATATTCAGATTGTAGAAACTGTTCCTGTTGCAGGAGAATATTTACAGAACAATCAGGAGAGAAAATGTAATCCAAATAGATAAATAAAATTTTCTGCTCTATGACATTTATATATTTCTTATATATTTGTACAAAAATTTGTATTAAAATTAATTATATGGTCTTACACGGTTATTTTTTTTTTTTTTTTATTTTATTTGCATAATTTAATCTTAATTTCGTATATAAGAATTAATTAATATTTCAATAAATGGAATTTGTGGACATTATAATAAATAAAATTAATTTCAAATATTAAGGCATTTGTGAAATTATACTGTAAATAAATAAATTTCATTTTATATGTCAAGATACTATTATCAATTTTGGTGAACATTTAATATTAAAATCCTCTTTTGTGGGAGAAATAAAAATTAAAATGTAAATGAGTTGAAAATCATAGATCGTAAAAAACGAAGAAGTTCAACATAAATGTTATTAACAAGAAAAACCACTCATAAATTCGGTTTATTAATGGAAATTTTGGAAAATATTCCACATTAATGTCCTAACCAAATATATAAACATGAATATTAAAATACAGGGTGGTTCCAATAGGTCGATGGTGCTCCTTGAAATTGGTGAGAGACATACAAAGAATTGTATGAAAGGGGATGTCTACAATTTGAATTCTATAATATCTTAAGCGTCACTATGGTGATAATAAATCACCTCCAGCTTTTCTGTAGATACAAATTGTAGATATTTTATAGGTACAAATTTAATAAACCTTATGTCTATTTCTAAAACCCTTGGCCAAAGATGTTGTTATTTCATTAAAAAGTTTACGAAATTACTTTGAACGCAGATATTTCGGAAACCGTTCGAAATACGCCCCCATTCCGTACAATTTCTTGGTCGTCGCTCATTTCAAGGAAGACCATCAAGTCGGAAACACCCTGTATATTTAAATAAATATTTAATATTCCAAATAAAAGCAATAAAATCTTCCCTTTTAAGGAATAAAGTTCATTTCATCCCCACCTACAAAATATTAACAATTTATATCTATAGAATAGCTGAAGGCGATTTATTATCACCATAGTGACGCTTAAGATATTGGAATTAAAAGTATAGCTTAAATTTTTTTTAAGGAAAAATCCTGTGGGATTCATTTTAATTCTACGAACATGAGATGAGATGATTTTAGTGGAAAAATGAAATAAAAAAATTTAATTTAAATATTTCAATTGTATATTAAAAGTTTATTGAGAAAGTTTTAATGTGCTTTCTAAATGTATTTTACAAATACGTTATAATACTCAAAAAGAACCTACCAATCATCATCTTCTTATACAATTATAATAATATTCTATTTCACATTAAATTATATAAAATGAAAATATATTTAAATTTTTTCACAATTTTGTAATTTATCTTTTTAGTTTCATGACAAATACAAAAAAAAACAAAAAAAGACAAACAAAAGATAAAAATGACTACATAAAAATTCTAGTGGTAGTTATAACTACTTACAAGTCATTCAAATTAATTTCTTCCTTTCCCTAATTAATTATGTATTTTATATTTTATATTTTTGTTTTTTTTTTTTTATTCTTTAAATATCTGATCCTTTTCTCTATTCTATACATTTACTAAAGTATTTTTTTCAAAATTTTTCCGAAAGATTTATTATAAAATCCTTTTTTAATGTCGTATAAAGCAATTTTTTAAACGTCAAGACAATCTAAATAGCAAACGCAGCAGCAGGACTAAACAAAATATTAAATATATATATATACATAAATATATACAAAAAAGGGTGTGCTAAATTTATATAGTTTTCATCATAAACAACTTAATACTCTACTTGAATATAGTAAATAAAAGCACTAACTATAGAAAATAATAAAAAAAAAAATATTTTGCAGACAAAGGATATTTTAATTTTTCTTTATTGTTTTTTTTTTCATATCAAGGACGACATTGAAATTTTTCATATCATAGAAAAAAAATGTATATATATATGTATATTCAAGGCAAAAATATTCCCTTGACCAAGACAATAAATGCTGCAGTAAGCTAGAAAAAAAATTATGAACATGACAACACATACATATATGTACTATATATATGTATATAATTTACAAACACTAACATAATACCAAAACTATATTTTCTTACTCATACTAATATAATTTATTAAAGAAATAGATTTTCGTCTATTTTAAAACAAACTAATATATGATTATGTATATATATATGCATATATATATATATATAGATATAAGTAATTTTATACATCTATACATTTATATACATATACATATAGAAATTCAAGTGCATGGATAAAAAAAAACTATTTTATTGCAATGCACCAACCGACTATTTTTAAACATAATATTTATTTACAAAGACAATATTACTTCCATTTTTGTGTTACATTCACTAATACATACAATTTTTTTTTCTTTCAATGTGTAAAAAATTTTTATAGAACTTGGAATTTTAATAAAAAAAAAAATTAATTTTTCTTTTTTTTTTTATTAAATTATGCATTTTCAATATCAAAACAATTTACCTTAACTTTTTTCAGAGTAGAACGAAAGAAAAACTAAAATAAAAAAAAAATATCTGAATATTCAAGGACATTTTCTATAATTTGAAATACAAAGTATTTCAAATCCTTGAGATTTTCTCAATTATTTATTATGGAAGGATTTTTTATTTTATAAATTGTCATTTGCAAAATTTTAATTCCTTCTTTATTTTTTAAAATTTTAAAATAATTTAAATGTTTTAAAATTGAATGCTTAGATGTGTGTTAATTTAATTATAATACTGGATAGCTCTTAATTATTTTTAATTTTACTTAAATCTGAAATAGACCATTAAAATAATTAAAATAAAAATGTTTTTCATTTGAATAAAAAAGGATTTTTAGAATAAGTATAAGTCAAACACTTTAATATTATAATGCATACTTTTAGGGGTTTTATGTAGGAATTAATTATTTCGTAATTAAGAACAAAATTAACTGAAATATCTATTCTTTTCACATGAACTTGGTCCTTTTTCAAATGAATTTGATCTCAAATACAATTAGTGCTAAGATCTCAAATTAAATTGGCCTTTTTGAACCAAATTGACTTTTTAGAATCCGGTAGACTGATCAAGTTTATTTAAATAAGGTTCATTTTATAGTAAAATTTTAATATAGCAAGAAAAATAAAAAAAAGTTTGGGACTTATCTTAATGTTTTTTCTATTTTTAGAGAATTGAGGAAAACCATATCAGTTTTTGTAACTTTTAAATTCCAAAATATGGGAGCTTTTTAAAAACAGAACTAAATAGAATTGAAGAAAGGCTATTTAATTTCATTTGATAATTTGCGATAAATTATCATAAATTTTAAAATTTAAGAAATTTAATAAGCTAGAGTGTTGACTAAATTTACAAAGTACAGCGCGATTTTAAACTGGGCCACTTGAGCGTTTATATTTAAAATCAGAGTGTCAGGTTTCGGATAAATCTGTGCTCCGAGCATAGATCTGATTAAAAAATGAAAAACGCCCAATTTTAAATTATCATTTCATTCAAACTCTGAAATTATTATTTTTATATTTATTTATTTAAATAAAATTTAATTTATAATTGATTAATATGCAGATTCACATTTTTAATTGAAACTTTTAAACACGGCTATTTTCAATTTTGCGACGGCTTCTAAGAAAACATTAACCTCAGATTAACCTGAGAACTCGTACTATTTAATGTATTTAATGTACTATTTTAAAATAAAAAAGGGGCTGTAAAAACTAGATAACTTTTTTACTGACATTTCTTTTAAAGTAAATATTTTATAGAAAACTAAAAAGTTTTAAATTAATTTTGTACTCGTCTTTTGTACACAACAACATCAAGTTTAATACAAAAAAATTAATTTTGAAATAATTTATAAAATATTGATTAAATGTGAAAAGAATTTTATAATTTCATTTTTATTTAAAAAAGAAACTTTTAATTTCATATGGATTCCATTTTTAATATATATATATATTTTATACTCTTTAACTTTCAGTTACTACTAGTGACATTTTCATTCATATACAAAACTCCAACAAATGTTTTTTTTTTTTTGTGGTTTCATCCTTTAAAAAAAAAGAGTCTGTAAAAGAAAACTCAACATGAAGTCGTGTAAAAACTTGACAACTTTTATTTCTATAAAGGTTGATGGTTGATGTTACTCTGGGTTTTTTTTTTTTGTACTTTCAAAATTATTTTTGTTGATGTTTTGTGCTTTTGTTTTGTTTTTTTTATAAATAAAACATAAAAAAGGACATTGAAAGAAAACAAATTGCAAAAAAAAGGATCGGTCTATATTTCCAAGTAAACCAAGCAAAAAAAAAAACTGAATAAATGAATATTTAGCAACAAAACAAAAAAAAAATTTTGACATGCGACCAACGCCTCCCATGATTTATTAAAGAAAAACAAGAAAATAAACATTATAAAAAAAGAAAAATTTTCAAATTTTTCATATTTTGATGAAAATTTGTTATTGTTGTTTTTTTATTTTTTATTTTGTAGGTTTTCTTATATTTGTTTTTGACTTTCATTGAGTTGAACGACGTAAATAATATTTCACCACAGGATACATTTTAATTGAAAAAAAAAAACCAAAACAACAAAAAACATTGAAAAGTGTTATTAAACTTGAAAGATTAGAATATTTATCCACTATTAAAATAATATAATGCATATGAAAATAAAATAAAATTGAAATATTTTATATTTTTGAGAGACGAATAATTGGATTTCAATATTAAAGTTATATAAAAATTGTTTTATCCCTTTTATATGTTATAAATACCTTACAGGACATTTTTATTTTATAAATTCATCAAAAAAAAACTTCTGTTTACCTGTAAATAAAAAATAAAAAAAATTTCAAATTAGTAAAAAGAAATATTTATAATTATAATTAATTAAAAGTTGTAAAATAATTAATATTAATATTTAATAATATTGTACGAATCTTATAATATAAATTAGTCATTATATTAATTGTGATCCTAAAAATATGCAATATTTTAAAATCAAACTTTCCTAAAATCTGGGGTACCTGCGGTCTTGGTAAATTAGGTGGCGTCTTTGTGGAGTGATTAAACAGATGACTTTATAAACAGAATCTCTTATATACACATATATTCTGTAAAAGGGAAATACCCTGATTTTTGAATCCAAGTCTAAAATCTCTCCTAATTCAATTAGTTAATTTTAAAATTATAATAAAACCCAAATAATAGTGCAATAACACTTGAGATACCTTTCATTAATGTCCTTCACGATCTCACCTCACCTAATAATAGTATAATAATATTAAACTATAAATGTCTTAATAGCCGACGCCTTTAGTAATAATCACAAATTAATGTGATTAGCTTTCATTCGGGATACTTGGCAATAAAGTTTTCCTTTACTTGTATATTAACTCATTAAATATTAATATAAAATATTTTTTTAATTCTTAATATCATAAATATATTGCAATATCAAAGTCTAGACCTTTTAATTAACATGATAATCATCTAAAGATATAAAAGAAACATTATTTTAATTAAGAAAAACTTCCGCTGATTGAATTGCATATTAAATAATAGCAGCAATTAATAAAACACGACAATTTTAAGATTTCGAAGACTTACACCTAATATGGATGTATTAAAAATGTCTAGACTGTAGAATAACTAAAAATAAAATACTCTAAAAACGTGTAAAAATAATTTTAATTTATGATGTGTGACATGTGTAGACAGAGAGAACATTAAACTAAATTTATAACCAGATAAACATGGTTTATACCGAACAAAAGAATAGACATTATGAATCTCTGGAACCTAAGAAAAGGAAAAAATGATTAGGCAAGATAAAACAAAATTGGAGAGAGACTATATATATATACTCACTATAAAATCTACAAGGAAGTCCATGACTAAAATATCCCAATAATTCCCAAAACGGTCAAAGGATTTTAAAGTTAGTGATAATTTAAATAATGCAGAACCAAAAAACAAGCGAACATGCCTCCTTCAAATAGATTAAGCTGGTAATGCTTTGCTCTCAAGAGGAGTAAAGAAAAACATAATAAGGTATTTGATAAACATAATAGGAACTCAGAACCAAAGTGGCCTAACCCTCTAAAAAATATAATATATAAGAATTAGATATAATATCGAACTGTGTATTTGAAAATCTCTCTTTCCAATTGTGGCATCTGTGGTACTTTTTTAGCGTAAGCTATTTTTCTTACTTGTTTTAGCACCAAAGTGGCCTAATCCTCTAAAAAATCTTTTTAATATATAAGAATTCGATATAAAATCGAACTGTGTACTTGAAAATCTCTGTTTCTGATTGTAGTACTTGTAGTACTTTTTTGACTTAAACCATTTCTTTCACTTGTTTTAGTACCAGCCCCTCTTGTTAGTTAGACCACTTTAGTTCCGAACCCAGAACATACAAAGAACATGTATACTTTTAACAAAAACTATTCTACAATCTAATAATGGATTGAATTTAGTTCAAAACTCGAAATAGTCAAGAGTTCGAACTTTATACTCTATTCAAATAATTGAATAAACCAACAAATTACAACTATTAAAATATCTAAGTTCAAAAATTCAAATAAAATTTTCATATTATTAAAAATTTAAATAATATTTATTTTTGCAATATTTTTTTTGAGGTCACACGCACATTTTTTTATATATAAAATTTATCGTTTTTAGTATTCCAAAATTCTAGCAAAACAAATTCGACAATACCATCAATCAATCAATATTATGCTCATATTTTATGCGTAATTAAAAAAAATAAATCTATTTCTTACCTACCAGTAGAATAAAAAAAAAAAAACAAAACTAAATTTTAAAATATTGTACATGATATAAATACAAACAAATGTTACCTGTCAATTAAATAATATTTACTAATAAATCATATCTTATGTTTGCATTTTGATATTATTTGCTTTTTTTTTGTTAATAGTGTAATACATACTGAAATACATTCCTTATACTCTAGACACCCACCTAATAAATTACTTTGAAAACTATTCTTATTATATAATTAGTTAAGTTATGAGTATAAGTATTGGTATGTTTATACTTTTTTATATTGTCAAATAAAATCAAGCACAAATACACACATAATAAGTGTCATCATTTTAAAGAAAAAAAAAAAATAACAAAAAAAAAAGCTTTTAGAATAGATTACAATACAAAATTGTAAGTACTAGACATTAATGAATTATCATTATTTTAGCCAACAGCTATATTATCTTTATTGTAATGTTGTTGTTGTTTTTTTTTTAGTAAATGGACTGGGTAGTAATTTACCTGTAATTATTTGTGTAGAAAAAGGTATAATTAGTCATAATTAAATAAATAAAAAAAAAAAATTTTTTTTTTTTTTTTTAATGTTCTCCTTGGTATTGTGTTATTTTAATCTTTTTTTTAAATCACAAGCACAAGTAGTTAAGTACACAATTAAATAGAAAACAATTTTATGTGCATAATATATATACTTATGTTGATATACAATTTGAAAAATTTATTTATAAAGTTATATGGTATTAGTACGTAATCCCGACTAGGTTACTTAAGTACTAAATCAAAGTTTTTTCTAAAAGTACTAAAGTACTAGTACTTGTTACGAGTATAATTTTGATTTTAAACTTTGTAATCATTACACATAAAAATAAACTTTAGCAAAACGAAGCTAAAGCGACTAGAAACTAGTATCCAGACACCACTGACAATTGATATTAACAACAAATCTGTAGTAATCGACGAGGTTGATGAATTTTGCTATTTAGGAAGCATGATAACAAAGAGCGGTGGTGCGGAGGGGAACATATCGTCCCGGAAAAATAAGGCAAGGTATGCTTATCATAAACTCAGTAACGTTTGGCGCTGTAGAAACGTTAGTAGAAAAACCAAACTAAAAATTTTCAACTCGAGCGTTAAACCAGTTCTACTATAAGCTCGCGAAACCTGAAAAGCCACAGAGAACATATCCAGAAAACAACAGACTTTTGTTAATAGATGTCTGAGGAGAATGTGCAGGATATTTTGGCCTAATACAATTTCAAACCAGGATCTTCTAAAACTTACTGCCAGCAAACCAATAGCAACAGAAATCCTATGTAGAAAATGGCGGTGGATAGGCCACACCCCGCGGAAACCGGACGATGATATTGGCAAGCACGCATTTCAATGGAATCCTCAGGGAAAACGAAGACGCGGAAGACCACGCAACAACTGGGTCAGAACGGTCTTAGCAGAGTCCCGGCAGCAGAGTTGGGCAGAAGTCAGGCGGATAGCGCAAGATCGAGATAGATGGAAGGAGTTTGTTGCCGCCCTATGCTATCTCAGCAGTGGCATTTATTGAAAATACGTGTATTGTAGAGGTTATAGTTATATCAGTAATTTTACTTTTACTTATAATTGTAATCTCTAATTATTTTTCGTGTTTTGAAATAAATGTAAAAGAAGAAAAAAAAAAATCATTACAAAAATATTCTTAATTTATAATTAATAATAATTAAATAAAATACCTCAAATTTTTGAAAAAATTACTATTTGTTGATAATTAAAAACTTCAAAGTAATCAAATATTCAAAATGGTTAATATACTACATAATTACAATCTAAGTCTAATTATTTTATTAGAAATATTATTTTTTATTTTACAGATACGTTAATTTTGAAAATAAAATTTATACTTTGCTTTAATTACTAAGTAATAGCAATGTATACTTTGCTTCATTTAATTCAATGTTAACTTTGCTGAAATGAAATTTATTATTTCTTATATATGGCACTTGACTAAATACACAAAGTATTCAAAGTATTCATGGGAAGAAAAGTAACTAAAATAACGAATTCTTATTTCAATACTTAGCTTTGTTGACTTTGACAGTTTTGACGGTTAATTTCATTTTTAAACATCGTTCGAACTTACATTCAAAATTTCTGTAATCCGAGCATAATATTTTTTAAATGTTAACCTGTAACTAAGAGTTTTATAATATTAATGTTAGCCTAATTTCACTAATACTTTAAAACAATATTTCATCTTATTATGCTATAAATATTTTTAAAAAATGAAAGAGTAAGAAATGTGTAAGTTAAAATATTTTTAAAATATTATTCAATACAACTTTATGGAACTTTAAATTCAAAAGATTTAAGTATGAAACCTATAAAAATTTTTCAAAAAAGAAAAAAACTTTATTTAAAACTGCATTACTGTTTTTAACTTTAACTGTAGTTTGTCGTGTTGTTCTTCCCCTCCCATCTTACAACAAAGAATAAAATAATTAATTTTTAAAATATAATTTAATAAATTTCTAAAAACCTATCATTAATTAACCAACACAAACATACATATATATTAAATAAATATCACCTTCTCTTTTTCTTAAAGTAGTTATTAATATTACATTGTTTTGTGTTTTTTTCTTTCACATTAATTAAAATAAAATAATTTAAAATTTTTTTTTTAGTTTTTGTCAGGGGTTATTAATATTCTTATTCTAGTATCATTAAAAAAAATTATTATATTATTTTTTTATTTTTTATTTTATACTTGTTAAGAATGTTAAATTTAGATGTTATTAAAAAATATATAAAATGAGATTACATGATTAGAATTTAAAATAGAATGTTGGTTAATCATAGCTTTTTTTTTTAAATTTTATATTATTTTGCATAATATTTAAATTAAATAAGGACGTGAAAAACTCCAAAGTATTTCAAATAAAAAAGTTATATAATATTCTGAAAAACAATTATTTACTTAGATATTTCTATTTTGTTATTATTTTTATTATTCCAGAAATGTTATAAATTGTAATTAATAGTTATAAATGTTATAATATATAATTTATGAACAATTAAGAATATTACAGGTACACCTGTTATTTTAATTTAATTGTTTTAAATATATCTAGCTTTTAGTTAAGGAAACTAATGTTAAAATTTACTAAAGATCAAGATGAACTGTATAAAATGTATAATTTTTTTTCTAGGATTTTCTAATCAAGCATAGCCTTTTAGAAAAAATAGTAGGTCTTTTAAAAAAATTCTAGAAAATTGTTATTTTTCATACTTTGTAACTTCTACAACGTGGTTCGCAATAACGCGATTTGTTTGATAAAAAACAAAATAAATATTTTTGAATGGCGGTAGCTCTGGCGATCTTTCCGATGTAGAAAATAACAGAATCAGTAAAAATTATCGAAAAAGTTTTAAATATGGCGAACCAGTTGAAAGAGTAAATTTTAGAAAACGATCTTTTAAGAAATAGAGTAGAAGTATTTGGAAGAAATCCTTAAAATAACCAATCTCCCTATCAAAAATTTATAAAGATTCACGATACAAGAGCATATAGACTTTAATAAAGATTTCTTGAGACTAGTAACCATCGAAAGGGTTTCCGAATCTGATAGTGGATCCAGCTCTGAGTTTGAATTAGCACGACCGTGCTGTAGAAGGTTTACCTGTTTAAATATAAAATACAATGATGTTTTTAATATCGGATTTGACTCAAGAACTAAGGCTTTTTTTATTTTGAACTTGATAAATTTCATAAATTAAATTAAAGTATTGTCATTTGATCTAACTAAGACTTCAATTTTTTCAATAATTTACCCAGAGACCTATGTCAACATTTTCATAATGGACCATCATACATATCTGGTATTGGTTTTTTATTATATTAAAAAAGAGCTTGCCCGATGAATAATTGTATTTCCCCCAACGATGGAAAGGGTGAAAATGAAAAGCTTATTATTCTTCGAAAAGTTAAAGCATTCTTCTTAAATATTATGTGATTAGTTAAAAACTATATACAAGATACCGTTACAATGTCGGCGCAATCTAAATTGACCTTTACTTTATGTAGAATATTGAAATGATTTAAATATCGCAATAAAAAACACAATCTTTTAATTATAGAAGTTTCAAAAAACTGTTTGATAAGTTTTAAAACACACTTATTTAATTTTATTAAATAAAAATAATCATCAAATAAGAATTCAAATCTAAAATTAAGCACTTTATTATTAAATAAATAAATAGACATTTTTTTTCTATAGTTTTTAATTATTTTATCTTTTGGATATCTAACGAAAAAAAAAAAAGAAAACATTCATGTGAAATCACAGGTAGTTCCTATTTGTACTATATAGTTATATATACTATATATGTATATATGTAAATATATATATATACTCAAATACCTATGGTTATATACAATTTATATTGGATTGCCATAATTTACAAGTTCGTAATAAATAAATAAAAAGAAAAAATTAAAAAAAAAGATAGCAAAACTGGTTACCGGTTTTTTTTTTTATAGTTTTGATTTCAAGTTTTTTTTTTATTTATCTGCTGTTTTTTGTGCGTTCAGATAATTTTTTTTTTTTAATTATTCGAAATTTTCTATTGTTGTGATCATTTTATTATAAAAATTCTCGTAAAAAAGTAGTTATTTTACTTTAACATTATAACAGACAAAAACGCACAAATGTTATGCGTAAATATATGTGCTATTGTGGAATTTTTTAATATTAAATCAAATAATTAAATGTTTTTTGACTAAAAAGTAAGTCAAGTAACGGTGCTTCAACGCGAACTGCGACCATTTGCGAACTGCGAAATAAGGCAGAAATCGAACACTACTGGAGAAATATCCGATTTAAAGTAATTCACATTTATACAGATTACAAACCAATAATAAAAATATTGAAGAGCAGTCCAAGTTTAAGGACCCTAACTCTCACTTCGTTCGAAAGTATGAACCAGATTTTATTTAATAGATAAATAAATGGAATATTAAATAATATTGTTTTCCCTATAAATAATTCGGCTTATTCAGTGCTTTTTTTTAATTCTTTATATGATAATTAAATATTTAAATAGTCTTTTATCAAAAACAGTAAAGATAACCCAATAACTCATTAAACAATAAATATAATAGTTCCAGATTATAACTAATAAATATGACTTATTTTACACAATTGACTTACAATGATATCGTGAGAAAAACTTATCCAATATAAACGATTTATAGATAATAAAATCCTTTATTTATAAAAAATACCTTTATCTGTAATTAGATGTAAAAGATAAGTACTTAATAAATTAAACATGTAATCGAATGTTCAACAATCTACCATTTGAACATACTAAGGTCAAGATACAATGCAATTTTTTATAATCTTTAAACTTTAATACTATTGACTTTTGCCGAACTATCTGACCACAATATAAACCAAAGAAAATAAAAACTAAATCGAACCTTGAGCTTTTAAAGATCATGTGAATTGAGTTTTTATAGATCATTAAAATTACTTTGTTTAATTTTATTATATCAAATCTTTTTATATTAATTAAAACTTAAACTTAAATTGGGATGTTTAGTTATATAATAAGATTGCTTTGTTACATGTGTCTTAAGTTTTTGTTTTTTTTAAATATTTAATTGAAAATAAAAAATTTTTTAATTATATGATTTGGAAAATCATCTAAAAATTATTATTCGGAAGTTTTTTTTTTGTACTTCTTAGAATTTTTTGAATTTAAAGTTTTTTTTTTTTAATTATTTAAATTAATTTTTTTTTGTTAACAAAGGACAGAGTAAAATAAAGTGGTAATTTAATTACTAATGCAAATTAAAAGATAAATTAAGAAATAATCTAAATTAATTATATTTAAAAATATTTGTAAAAATATATTTAAAAATTCATTACTATTTTCTATAGTTATTTTATAAGTAATTCCATTGGGGAAAGCTTTTTGGTAGGGCTCCAGATATTAGACACTAATTTAAAAAATTGATAAAGCCTTAGACTTATTTTAACAACAATGTGAACAAAAACCGGAGTGTTTTTTATTTTAAAATTTATTTAAATATTTACTTATTATTAATTATATTTCTTACCCATATAAACTCTTTGATTTTGAATCCATGGTGTTTTATTTTGAGCCTGTATTAAGGCATCAACTGATAACATTGGTTTCTCTTTTTTCATCATTTTTGGTAGATTTTTTTTTTTTTTTTTTTGTTTAATATTATTTTTATTAAATAAATTCTTATATTTTATATATAATTAAATAATTTAATTTAAAAATAAATTTTCTATATATATATTTTTCTTCGAACTTCGAATATTTTATATTATTTTAAAATTTTTATTTAAAATTTATCACAATTCAGTTCCTTTTCCAAATTTTTCAATTTAAATCACAATCAATTTTTATGTAAATTTAATTAAATATTTATTTTTTTTTTAAATTGTTTTAAATAATTTGTTTTAAAATTACTCATATATTATATTTATAAATATAAATTACTATTTTCGACAATTTTAATTAAAATGTCACATTTTGATAAAATGATATATTAATTATAATTCTAAAAAATTAAAAATTATAAATATAACAACTTTAAGTATAATTTGAATATATAAGATCACCAAAAAAGTTTTATTAAAAATTATGAATCTTTAACTTTAAGTTTGCAAAAAATTTAATTACTTATATTTGAAATCTTTATAAGTTCTAAATCATAGACTTAGACTAAGCGGTATAAGAAACTAAATACTGAGCTAAATATTAAGGTACTCAGCTTAATAATTCTATAAAAGGTCTAAATATATATTTGAAATCATTTGTTCATTCATACAAAAAATAAGGTAATTTTTAATATTAATGTTAAGTGAAAACAAATATTAATTAAGAAGTTTTCAATATTGTTTTTTTAAATATTTGATTTAACTTCGAATTTAAACGACTCATCAATAACAGGTTATATTGAAAACTATTAATAAAAAAAAAACCACAACTTTTGATTTAAAAAAAAAAAAAAAAGAAAAAACAAATTTAAATTTCAGGATAATGACACTTTTAATAATTAATTGTATAATATTTACATTATTTAATGACATGCCATCAATCACAAATATTAAAAAAAGAATAAAACGAAAATCAACAAATTGTGTAAAAGTAACTATTTATACGTAGGTTGTAATAAAATGTTACGAAAAAATATTAATATTAAATTTTTAATATTAATGTTAATCAATAAATCAATATGTAATAAGATCCAAACAACAAACTTATCGAATATAATTAAAAGAATCTATAAATTTTATTAAAATTCTATTATATAATTCACAAATTAATGAAAAAAAATTCTATTATATAATTCACAAATTAATGAATAAAAATGATAAATTATCAAAAAATAATAATAAATTTTTAATTAATAAATATAATTAAAAAAATTTTAATGAAGTAAATTAATAAAAACAACTTTTTCACAAATTCATCCTAAAATTATGCAAAAAATGTAATTTTAATTATAGATTCAGTTTTGTACCTATACTACCTATTTCCAAGTTGTCTCTAGCTTATTGGAGAAGGTATAGATTAAAGTCGATCGCAACTTTAGATAGGTAAGCAAGCGAATTAATAATAACTACTTACTAACTGATTATCTGATTAATAATTAATAAAATAAAGATACAACTTAAGGCATATTAAAAGTCATATAAACGTAAATCTATTTTAAAAAGGGCTTAAGTTTACTTTTAATTCTTAAATAAGTCCTCGTAACTAAGTAAATACTTAACAAATTTATATTACACAAGGTCTGCACTTCAAATCAGATAAAACTACTTCTTAAATAATCAAAATTACTGGACATTCAAATTTCTGAAACATAAATAGACAGTAGTAGTATACCAACTGTCAAAAATCAATTATAATATTTACGACATAACACTTTTTGATGATATTTACATTGAAATAATTTTACCGACACACAATTTTTTACAAAAACAAAATTTTCTTTTTCAATTTAATATGGAATTAATTTTTTTTTCTTTTTTGTGTTTTTGTCTTTTTTTTTCAATTACGCAGAATACATTTTTTGATTGATATACACTGTCATTTTTTTTTCTTCTCATTTTCTTCGTTTGTTTAACAAAATTAATAAAAATTTATATGTATGTATGTATATTGAATAGTATAGGAATTCTCTATAATAATAATTAAAAAAAAAAAATAAAATGAAAAAATCTAGTGTGGAGGCGCGTACCAAAACAATATTGATTAATTAAGACCATGCAATTTCTTGTCTTTACCAATAAAATAATAAATAAATTATATTTATAATTAAAGTTCATGCACGTGAACTTTCAATTATAAAAATGTATATAACTTTTAATAAATATATATTAAGTTTAAACAAGGTACTATATATTTATTAATCTTTAAATAATTCCAGTTTAGTTCAAATCTATATATAGAAAATATAATAAAATTATTAAGTGCATTTTTTTAATAAAATTTTTTGCAGAAGAATCATCTTATAATAGAAATAAAGATATTTTTCAAAAAATTAATTAATCTGACATATATATTTGATTACAAAAATTAAATCTAATAGTAAATAGATAATATAACAGACATTCTTTGAAAGACAGACATTATAAAACAAGAATTATTAGAGTTTTTCGAATTATTAGAGAATTATTAGTATTTTCTAGTATCAATATACTTCCAAATTCTTTAAAACACATACTAAATAATTAAAAATATACCAACAATCAATAAAAACGTGTACATATATATTAATATTTAAATACTAACCTATAACACAAAAAAAACAACTGTCAATTCTTTTCTCTTCTTTTCTAACCCCTTCAAAATCAGATAATTATACATTCTTTTTCCAAAACTCAAACCCTTTTCAAATAGAACCACATTGTAAACAATAGAAAACCAGAAAGTTTCAAATGTCCTTCACAGAAAATCAAAAGGATATTGACTTATTTTGATTCCGGAATTATTAATGAAAGTAAAAAAACAAAATAAAAAATTAGGTAATTGGAAAAATAAATTTAGGGAGTTCAGTAAACTTTGTAAACAAATAGATACAACAAAAAAAAAAAGATAATAAATTAACCCTAGCGGTCAATATGGACAACATTAAAAATAGATAATTGTGTAATTTATTGAAATGTGCGATTAAAAAATTAAAATTACAAGGAAATAAGGACTAAAGTAATTAATTACTTTTATAATTATTGTTATTTTGAATAGTTAGTTGTACGTTTCAAAAATCATTTAGTGATTGTAAATATTACCTATATTTATAATTACAATTCTATAAATAATTTGACAAATTATTGACATTTTAATGAACTTTAAAACGAGTTCATTTAAAAATAACTACTTGGATACAAGACTAATAAATCGTCTTCTTACCAGTTTTTTTTTTTTTTTAATCTTTCAAAATCAATGAAGCATTGATCGACAAAATATATAAATTGTTCAATTTTAATTATTATTTTTATTTTTAGATAAAAAGACTTTTAGAAAACAGCGAACCAAATTTAATAAAAAAAAAAAAATAGAATGAAAAAGAATAAGGAAATTTTTGTTTACGCTTAATACAATGATTATCATTAAATGTGACAGCAACTGTGACAGTTAAGAAATTAAAAAATTAAACAAGAATAACAACTTTTCAAAAACAGAAATAAAAAAATTGTAATTAAATGCGACACGCACAATTTTTCGCAAAAAAAAAACTATTTTTTTCAATGTCACTTTCGATTTCATGGTTTGTTTTTTTTTTTTTTCTATTGTATAATTTTTATACATCTCTTTTATAAGAAATAATAATTTATTTAAATTTATCAGAAGGGGGTTATCTCACAATTTTACTCACAAAACCCTAAGTTAATAACTTAACAAAATAATTAATTTATAACATATAAGTATCTCTATTTATAATGAAATTATATAAAGTATTCAATGTTGCTATACTTAGGAAGGGTATACATAGATCCAAATGCAAAACTGATCTGAAATTTGCTTATGAATATGACTGACATTTATTATACAGTTCAATACACTAAAATTTTGAAAGGATGAGACAATTATATAATTTTGATTATATATAAAAGATTATATGCCTTTTCTAAATATAACTGAACTCTAATAATTCTATATTCGAACTCAAAGAATTTTTGTATTTAAATGGAATTCCGAAAGAATATTAAGATATTCTTAAACATATTAAATAAGTTTGTTGCATCAACTTGTTTATCAAACAGAATACTTGATAAGCTAAGATCAAATGATCCTTAATCTGTTAAAATATCACAATTTTTATTAATCTTAAATTTTTCATATATTTTAAATATAGATATACAAACAATAGTCCAATACTAATTATTTGGATAGCCCTATTAATATTTTTTTTATAGCTTTTAGTATTTAAAAAAAAAAAATTATTTATTTCAATAAATAAAATAATTCGAATATTTTCCATAAAAAATTATACAGAAAAAAAATTAAAACATTTTAAGAATGTTGCTAGCAGATTTTTTTTTCTTGTTTATTAAAAAAAATTGTAAATATGTAGGTATGTATGTAAAACAAAAACAAATGTGTAAATTTCCAATTCAAAACAAAATATAATATTATGTATTTATAATCAATTTGATTTAATTTAATGGACGAATCAAGTTTCTTTTTTTTATTTTTTAATATTTATTTATTTTTATAAACTTTTCTCTTCATAAATTCATTAATAATACAACAACAATAAATAAATAGTAAAGCAAAATATAAATATAAAAAAAAAATATATACTTAGTATTTCCAAAAAAAAGAATGCCGGGTAATAAAATTCACATAAAAACAATAATCTTTGAACTTTAAAATTGTTTATTTTAAACAAATTATAATAAAATAAAATAATTATGTACACAAAAGCTATGTACAATGTTTCAATATGTATTAGTAAAACTTTGGAAAATACGAGAAACATGTTGCCAGAAAAATTTTATTGACATTAAGCTTTGGCAAGTGATGAAAACTGATAAAAAAATATTTACAAATTACAGCTACGTATTAAAGTTGAAATTTTTGACAACTCAAATCAAAGTTGTCATGATCACTTTATACCTAGGTATAACATGTCACCAGATTATTGTAAACAAAATTAACTGCCACCAATTAATTTATAAAATATTCCATATTAAATAATACTGTCAATAAATTGTCAGTCTAATATAAATAAAACTTATATACTAGAAAAATTCAAACTAAAATAATATAATATGACAACTAATTAATAGATATTTCGAAATAAAATTTTTTTTTACAATAGTATAGTTTTAAGAAACAATTAATTAATAAAATAACTTATTTTGATTTAAAACTGTATATCTATATCTAAAACATCTTAAAAGTTTCTGAAACATTTTCCCACCTATCAACCTTCAGCAACAATTTTCCATTTTAAATGTATGTAAATATTTTTTATTTTATGTTGACATTGATTTAATAATGTGTTAAAAATTTTATTTCCGGAATCCGGAACTCTTCTATACCCTATCTCTCCAATTTAATAATCATAAATTTTATCAATGTTTTAGTTTTTCTATTTTAATGTTAAAGATACAAAATTATGATACATCATGTGTATTTCTGTATTTATTTAGTTTTTTTTTTTTCAGAAAAACGCCGATCAACTCAAAACAACTTTTAGAGCAAAAAAAAAAAACAAAAAACCACTAGATATTTTTTTTTTTTTCATACATAACACAATTAAAGAGGTGAAATCAGCGCCAAATTAATAATAACAAACTAAAAATAAAAACAAAAAATCAAAAAATAAATAAATAATGAAAATAAAAAAATAAAAAAAAATAAATAATAATAATCTAACATCATGCGTCTATTTTAAAGACTTATTAAATGAGAGAAAACTATGTCTATAGGTTATGTTTATAAATTTAGTATATGTGTTATCAATACTATGTGATCGTGCTATGCCGCGAGATAACTTGTGTTTATTATTAAATTTTGCTTTTTTTTTATTTTTTATTTTTTTCAATGTTATGCCACTTCTTTTTTTATCTATCTAGTTAGTTAGTATGGTATTTAGTAACTTGATTGAATGAAATAGAGAAATGTAGAGAGGAATGAAAAGATTTTCAACAATGAAAGCGATAATAAAAAAACAAAATAAAAAATATGCGTACATTAGAAATTTTTGCGTGGATGATTTTTTTTGCTGTTTTTTTTTTTTTTTTATATTGATTATAAGTGTTGTTTTTGTTTAATTCATTTGTTGTTCTTGTTGTTTTTTTTTTCATTATAATTTTATAAAAAAAAAAAATATAGGAAAAAAATTTATGGATATTAGATACATTTTTTTGTGGATTTAGGGGGGGGGGGGGGGAAATAAGATACAAAAGCAACAAACATAGAAATTCTAGTTTTTCCTTAAAGAGTGTGAATTGAACGCTTTAAAAGTATAAAAAAAAAAATTCAACATTATTTCAACCTTTATATAATGTGTACATATTTACATTAATTTTTATACCCGTGCATATATATATGAACATCGGGTATATTAGATTTGCTCCTCCGTTTGTAACGCATCGATCTAGACGAGCTAGATATAGTGTCAAGGGTACGTATCGGCTCAGAATCGAAAAATTAGTCGATCTAGCTATGTGTGTCTGTCCGTCCGTCCGTCCGTCCGTCCGTCCGTCCGTGTGTCATCACGATAACTCAAAAACTAAAAGGGCTAGAGTCTTGAAATTCACACAAAGTCATTTTTAGACAATTTCTAGGTTCCCTATTGTTTTTGGTTAAAATCGGACCAAGGCTTCGGGGAGCTGCCATACAACTTTTTTGCACCAATATGAATTTCTTCAAAACTATTTATACTACGGGGATGAAAATTACACACGGTTAGTTTTATATTGACTCCGGCACTTATATGAAGTTTCAAAATGTTAGGGCCCCATTTTCGGGGGGCTGCCATACAACTTCCTTGCACCAATATGAATTTCTTCAAAACTAATTATACTACGCGGATGAAAATTACACACGGTTAGTTATATAATGAATCGACCACTTATATGAAGTTTCAAAATGTTAGGGCCCCATTTATGGAGGGCTGCCATACAACTTCTTTGCACCAATATGAATTTCTTCAAAACTAATTATACTACGAGGCTGAAAACTACACACGGTTAGTTATATAATGAATCGAGCACTTATATGAAGTTTCAAAATGTTAGGGCCCCATTTTCGGAGGGCTGCCATACAAAGTTTTCGATTCAATAACTGTGAATCTAATAAAGCTACAAGGTTAAAATTAAAATTGGGCAGGTAAATTAATAGGGCAAGTTACTTGGCAAAGTTGGACATCACTCGGACCATCGGACTTTTAGGGTGGGCCAATTTTTTTTTTTTGTTTTTTTTTTCTTTGTTGTTTTTTTTTTTTTTATTTTTTTTTTTTTTTTTTTTAAGCTTAAGTTATGGGACAATGAATGAAAACTTTTTTTTTTTTTTTGTGATTTTTTTTTTTTTTTTTTAAGCTAAAGTTATGGGACAATGAATGAAAATTTTGTTTTTTGTTTTGTGACTTTTTTTTTTTTTTGTTAATTTTTTTTTTTTTTTTTACGTCAAAATTATGGGGTAATGAGTTAAATGTATAAGAGAAGTAAATTACGGTTTATTTTATACACCATAGTGGGTATGCACGGGTATCTAAAAGTTGACAAGGGCAACTATAATCTTCCTCGTTTTTTTGTATATTTACATTAAGTTGGCTGTTGTTGTGTTATTGTGATTTGTTGTTTTTTTTGTAAATGTTCAGTAGTGCGTTGATTTTTTTTTTAGCAAAATTCATCTGAAAAAAATATCTATAGATACCTATATGCGCAGCACTATAACATAATAACTTCCTTTTTTTAGTGTTAAAAATTAAAACAGGTAGTAGTTGAAGTTAGTAATGTTCATTTTCTATATGTTTTTGATTACTTGTATTTCCATTTCAATTAAGTAAGTAGTATAAATTGATATGTATATATTTAAAATATTTATATGGAAATTGATAAAATTCAATTAAGAAAAAATGCACACGCAAGTTTTTTTTTATTTTGTACATATATACATATGTACAATATATACTCGTATGATGATGGCCTAATTATATGTTTTGTCACAAGAAAACTTCATTTTTACTTTTCATTTTTTTTGTAATTCTGAGTAATTTGATGAAGAAATAGCAGAATATTTTAATAAGAGGGGTTTTTAGTACAAGAGATTATTTTATGAGGCTCAAAATAAAAGTTGATTGGTATCCTATGGAACTTATATGGAAAAAAACTGATAGATTCGCAAAATTTATTTAGGTATAATTCATTTTAAAACAAAATTTTTTCGATATCTTAATGGGAGTTAAATAGTTTTTATATAAGTATTATATTTATAAAGCGTTCCCTATCACATGCAATTTAATAAAAAGATGAAGAATGCCTTTTCCTTTTCAGATGTTGCAAAATAGAAATATATAATATGTACATACATTGATTTATAAGTAAAATTATTTATTTTATTTATATTATGTATATGTTTTATATTTACGCTATAGCTAAGGATGTACTGGATCCGGATTTTAGATTCTATCACTGAGACTTTAGGGAAATTATGAGTATACACATTAGGAAAAATATAACTACAAATGTAAAAATGAGCCTGCCTTAAGCAAACTTAAAGAGATCAAAGAACTTTAAACGCTACAGCCACAACTATTCTTACGCGCCTCAGAATTGGTCATTCCAGACTAACTCATAGATATATTTGTAAAAATCAATTTAGTAATACTCCAAGTTGTTCATTCAATCCTGGAATATCACATTTCCATCATTTTGCCACATATTCTTGAAAATTTCCCTCAACACAGCAACGAAAGTCTTGAATTTGGCCTGACGACAAACTCATTGCGCACAACCAACTATATTATTGATTTTTTTAATAGCATTATGTTTAACCAATGAGATATAGTTGATACTGTATTTCCATTGCTTGAATTTATCCAAAAACTTTCTTCTTCTCCGGCTTACTTCATTTCTATTTTAATTATTATTAACATATAGTTAAAAATAGGCTAAGCTCACTAATATAATATTGAAATAACATAATAGATGATTTATCGAAAGAAATAACATGGTAGATGTAGGAAATTAGGAAAATCGTTTAACCTAAATTAGATTTAAGGTTTAAAACCCTGAAGAGCCTATTAAATAAATTATATTCTATTCTGTATTCTTCTATTAAAATAACCCCTCAGTTGCATTCGTTTTAATTTAAAAAATGTGATCCATCCGGTATTTGACTGTTAGAAAAAAATTTGCTTACCCCACTACACCACCAAGACTCCTTAACCTTTTAACTTCCCTAATTCCCTAACATTACTATAAAATATTAATTTTAAAACCCATCACTAACCGTATTTGAATTCAAACTTTATAATCATACTTTATAGTTCCTGTTGTAGCTTTTTCAAAACTAATGTATATTTGTATGTATGTATATAATTTCAAAAAGAATTTTATAAATATATAGAACTTATTATAAAGTTATTTTAAGTTTCATATAAATTTCATTTATTGCGGTTTAATTTGTAATCTAATATACTTAACGACTATAAGTTTCATAAAAAAAAAAAAAATGATTTAATCTAAAAAAAATTCTCTTTGTTAGGGTGTAGCAGTTATTTTAGTAATAAATTAGATAAAAACAATTTGTACTGATGCAAATTTGGGTTTACAAATACGAAAAATTTTTTAACTTTTTATTTCATCATTTAAAAAAATAAATAAAAAAAATATTATAAATACGAAGAGAAAGAGACAAAAATAAAAAAAAAATTCAATTTAATTCTTGTCAGGTTGTCACACTACACTAAAATCGTATAAATAATACTATAATAATAAAAAAAAAACAAATTTAATAATAAAAATTAAATAAAAATACATTTTCTGTGTTTATGCAGATGAGTAAATACCTAATCTAAAAAAAAAAAAAAAAAATTAAAATCATGCAAAAATAAAAAAAAAAAAATACAAAAATGTTGACGCTTACTTTTGTAGTCAAACTACCCTTGGGATACCAAAAAATTAAAGAATTTTATAAAAATTAAAAAATTTCAATAATTGAATCATATAGGTACCTAAAGTTGTATACTCTTTACAATTGATTTAAAATTGTATTAGTTACCAATATAATTCAATTAGTTACTAATCTAGATTTCAAGCAAATTGAAATCTTAAAATTTTAAAGAAACTCTTTAAATTTTAGATTATGCGATTTTCAATAATAAAAAATTAGTTAGCAATCATGCTCATCCATCACACATTAATAATTAACTTAAAATGGACTTAATTAAGCTTACAATAATAGAGTATTTTTTACAAGTGCAGGGAATTTTTAATAGGCACATTGTTTTTTGCCATTGCATAGATCTTCATTTGTTAAAGAAACTCTTATTTTATGTCAATATTTAAATTTTCGATAGGTTTGAGATTTAGAGGCTCTCTAGAGAAAATACACAAATGATAAACGCGTCTCTTAAGTTCTGGAATTGCATATGTTTGCAAAACTAAGGATTTTTTTAAAATCTAAAACGCAAAAACTTAAAACTTTTGTTTTAGAGCTATTCAACTTCGAAACTTGAGAACTCAACTCTCTCTAGAGTCAAAAACTTTTTTAATTTAATTAACTTAGCTTGATAGTAAATACCTTTTTTTTATTGACATACATAATACACTAAATTTGTATTTCATACTTTTTAATTATAAGATCGGATAGCTTAAGCTAAGATCTAAAAATAATAAGTTAGTATTAAGTTAATGAAATGCTATTTAATATTTTATATTACTATTTAAATAAAGAAAAATAAAAAGCTTTGTCTAACTGGCAATGGAGATTTAACTATGTATTGGCGTTTAACATCGCACAAGTAAATGGAACATCCTGGAACATCCAAGTAAATGAAACACTGTTAAGTCAATGACTTAGAAATAAGAAAATAAAATATTTATGTTATAAACGTTTTAATTTAAATTGAATACCACAATGATACCATCATTTTTTTTTTGTGCAATTTAAGTCTCCTCAATACTTTTTCATTTTTTATTTTTTTTATTTTTGTTTTGGAGAATATTCGTCACGAACAAAAAAGATCTGTCAACAGTTAATAATAACCAGCCATATACCATGCATATTATATAAAATTAAAAATAAAAAATTTAAAAAAAAACACATCTTTTTAATCAAATAAAAAAATGTCCCCAAAAAAAAAAAAAATATTTTTTACTTAATTTGCATTATTAAAAAAAAAAAAATAATAATAAAAAAATTTCTATAAGTATTTTTTATTTAATTTTCATTTTTTCTTCTTGCTTTCATTTTGATTGTATATTTTTAATGCGCGTGTTTTTTTTTTTTAACAAAATAATAATGATTCTAAGTTTAAATGAAATTTAAATGAAGTCATTGCAAAGAAAAAAAAAACAAATTTTAAAATTCATTTAATTCTGATTTGATATTTTTATTTTTTTTTATTTTTTAACGTTGCAAAAATTACACTGCGCAATTTACTTAAAATCATTTTAATTTGTTGCTTTTTTGATTTTGGTTTTTTATTATTATCAAATACAAGCAAATCACATCCAAAAAAAACAAATATCTCCATTTCGACAATGTTGACATGTATATATATGTATATATATACTCAAGAAAATATCACTAATAAAAATTCCAAGAAATATTTTTTTCTGGTTTTGATCCTTTCCGACCTTTTTTTATTTTAATTTTTTTTTTTTTTTTTTTAGATATAAATAAAAAAAACAATCGACAAGTAAAAAGCTACAAATCAGGATAATGTGTTTGTAGTAGTGTAATCTTAATTCTAAATGATAAGTTCAATGTTTTATACAAAAACAATAATAATATTAAAAAAAAATCTAAAAAAAAAACCAAATTTTAAAGGTCGAAATAAAAATTAAGCAACAAAATGTTTTTGTATATTAACCTTTTGAAGCCTAGGTAGTCATTGCCTATGCCTAAGTAGTCATCCCCTCTGACGGTGGATTTAAAAAATATGAGTGAGTTTCTTATAAGCTTATGACAGGCAGTTAATATGTTTCTGAAACAAACTTGCTGGTGAAATTTTCATTCAGTTTTCTCTAATACACTTTGCTTTTATCAACTCAATTGCTAAGTGTCAGATACTTTTCTGTCATCAACTCAACCTGTCAGATACATTTCTGTATCAACAATTGGGAATTTTTAAAGAATTTTTAAAGTAGCAACAAATTTGAGCATTAGCAATAAAAGATTAACGACACCAAATATTCAGTAAAAATATTGACAAATATTCAGTAAAAAGAAATAAAGAATATAAGTAGGTACCAATATATTTTAACATTTGTATTGAATATTTTGAGGGTGAATCCCATCTTTTGCATTCAACTTCTTAAAATAAGTAAACTTAATATACATGTATTTAAAAAAGTCTTTTAAATGTCAAGGAGTTAAATGTCAACTGTCAAATAAGATTTAATTTTCAATTTGTGATGAATCATTTATAGATTTAAATTCTTTGTTTTAATTTGAAATGCAATTAATTTAAAATTGTTTTAAATTATTTTTTATTTATAAATATATATAAAATTCAATTTTCTTGGAAAATTTTCTGGGATTATACGTTTATGCAGTGGAATAAAATAATCCCCAATACAAAATATTGCTTAGGTATACCTAATGTTTTAAAATCTTTTTAATTAAAAATGAGTTACATATGTTTGAATTAATTGTTTTTTACTTAAATAATTCCATTTAAAAAACTTTGATTAAAAAAAAACAAATTAGTAATTTCAATTTATTTACTTATAAGGAGATACCTTTATTTTGGAATTTTTTTTTGTAATAAATGAAGGTTTAAAAGTCAGACCTTAACATTGGGGATTAAATGTAAATTATAGTACGTAGGATGGAAATTTTAATTCCATATTCGATTTAACATTTATTGTAGACTGGTATATTTTAGTTTAAAAAATATATATATATTATATATTCAAGTTTAATAACACATTGATCCTGTTCAAGGACTAGGTCAAGGTTTTGAATATATATGTATGAAAAAACAACAAGGAATAACAATTTGGATTTTATATTATTATTCTTTTTACATATACAAACTCTGACCTAGACCTTGACCTAGATAAAAAGAAAAAAGTTAATACAGGTACTTTTTCATATATATATATTAATATGTATATAAGGAATAAAGTATCTTTATAATATTGAATTCAAAGTTCCATAGCTTATGTAATTATAATTAAACCCAATTGAAAATTGTCAAGAACAACTTAAGCTCTCCCTCTCCTTCCTTTCAATATTTTGTTAATTTTAACCTCTCCCACTTTAACGTTTTCATTTCCTTGTCATTTTCCATTATGACACCTTGTATTTTAATACCGAGCAGAAGGTAATAATAAAGTTACGGAAATTGCTTATTACATTTCAATTTAAAAAATAAAAAGTAAATAAAAAAAAAAGTTTGCTGAAAATAACCTATACTTAATTTACATTAGAACTTTTATAAGTACCTATATATATATATATATACAACAAGTTATTTAATTAAATTATCCATTAACCTGGAATATTCGTATATGTATGTATATAATATACCAGTCATTATACATTAAAAATGCATTCATGTTTAAAAATAGCGTTCTGTTATCGTTACAATATTCATAAAATACAAAAAAAATGTCAACAAAAAGAGAAAAAGTGAAAATGTCTACTGCCCTTATGTAATTTTAACATAATTTATGTGAATTTTCATTTTTTTTTTTTAAGTTTCTTTTATTTTGTTTTACTTTTTTTTATAGGTCATGGTCTTTTTGTGTAATTTCTTTGTTATCATCAATTTTATTCTTTTTTTTTTTTTAATTTACATTATTTTCTGCTCTTTTCACCATTTATTGTGTATTCTTTTTTACTCATTGCTGCACATTATACACTTCATAATATTGACAGACTAAATATTTATAGAAAATTAAAAATGAAAAAAAAAAAAAAAATGATAATAAGTATACGAGTATAACAAAAAAAAAAAAATTATAAAACAAGCAGATAAGTCAAAAAAAAAAAAAAACTGAACCAAAAGAAACAAGTAACAAATCAACACAATTTTAACAATTTTTAAATGAATACACAATTACAAATTACAAAATAAAAAAAATGGTTAAAAATTCGAGATACTCTAAAAATAAAACACTAAAGTATAAAATAAACAAGTAATGAAAAAAACCAAGGGTTTTAAAAAAAAAAAACAAATTTAAACCAATGCTCATAATACAAAAGTTTTGGTAAAGTTTGGGTATGAACAAAAGTTCATAATAATTTTTTAGAACTTTTGTTAGAACTTTTGTTATTAAACATTTGTAAAAAGGAAGTATTTTCTACTATTTTAAGTATCATATGCTTTATAATTAAGAAAAACTGTTAACAAATGTTAAAATATAACGTTAAGACTCTATATTTTGCATATTAATTCATAAAAGTTTAGATACTCAGGTATTTAAAGTGGTGAATTTTAAATTTTTGAACGCGCTTACAATTTATAAATGGTCATATTAAAAAAAGTTTTCTATAAATACTCATACTTATTATCTGAAATCAAGAGTACTCTCAAAATTTTAAGTTCTTATATGACACTATTTGGTAGAAATGAGGGATCAAAAATTTTGCAAAAATTGAGTTGGTAAATTAAAGTACCGTATGATACATACGTGCTACATTTATATTTATAAAGCACATAAAAAGAGCTATCGTTTGGCGTTTTCAATTTGAAAATATTTTTAAAGAAATCTTTATTAATAATTTAAATATAGGGCTTTTCCGAGCTTTGGGTGGCTGTAGCCTTGTAACAAGTGGGTCTACAAAAAAATTTTCTTCAATGATGTTCTTAGAAACAAATTTTTTACAATACCTAAGTACCGGTTAGTTAAAATTTCATTTATTTATTTCAAAAGGTAAAAATGTTTATAAACTTATGGACGGACGGAGTGAAACCTATATATGCAAATTTTTTTCAAAAATTTTTTGAAAATATGCTAAAAAACCTGCACTAACTAAAAAATTTAACTTACATATTCCCTAATTGGATTAAAGTAAATGAAATTAAAAAAAAAAAATTAAAATAAGGTGATTTTACAAAATGAAAAACTGCACTTGTAAGTAAATCATTTTATTGTACAAATTACTTATATATATGTGTTATTGTTATTATTATTTTTTAAAAATTGTTGTTTTAGATAAGTTATTTTTAAAAAATGTTTGTTCCAAATTTAATTGACTGCAAATAATCTCAATCATTTTAATTAATTAATATTTCGTTTTTAAATTTTATTTAAAAGTAAAAATTAAATAATTTGTTTTTAAAAATTTTGGTTTTAAATATTTTTAAGTTTTTTTTTTTTTTAATCCAAGCTCTAAGTTTGATTCTTCTATTCAAATTTCAATTTGTTAAATAAGAAGGCTATCGATTTGTTGTTATTAAATTAATTGCAAAACAATATGACTTATTCTGCTATAATAAAATCAATAGTACTTACTATATATAAATCGAATTTGAGGACAAATTTTAGCAGAATACTTATGACAAGTTAAACCACAATAAGATAAGGGTTTAGAATAGGATTGAATATGAGTTATTCGGTTTTTGTTTTGTGAATAACTTCTAATCTAATCAAAAATGTATTAAAATATAAAATTACATCTTTGGAAAAATTAAATCAGATTTTTTCTATTAGTTTAATAATACATTTATTTTATTTAAATATTTGCCAATCACTATTTTCCAAGCTGCTTTTCCTAAAAGAATTATCCTTAAGTTTGGTTTTGAAGAACCATGAATATACATAGTAACTCTGACTGACTTTCGATATTTCATCATTGTATTAAATAAATATACCAATTCTTATTAGGTTAAAAATTTGAGTTTATATTTTTATATACTAAAGGTACTTATATATAGGTACATTTAAAGTATAATTCAACTGAGACAGTATTCACTAATAAAATATTTATTGCGACTGAAATATTTGTTTTTAAATTTTTTAATCTACTTATTATACCAGTCCTGAATTTAGAACAGTTTTTTAAAAATAAAAAAAAAAAAACAAAAAAAAAATGCATTTAAAAAATTTTCCATATACAAAATTTCCAAAAATTCCAAAAATTGTTTTTGTTATCACAACTCACAAGACCTTCAAAAAAAGCACCAAATGGTGTGTTTGACCCCAAATATTATAACGAAAAGGTGTTCCAATATTCAAATTCGTGCACCTTATCTAATCTTAATTCACATTTTTTTTTCTGTCATTTTTCTTTTATTTATTTGTTTTTCACTCAAAAAATTATTTATAAGTATAATTACTATAATTAGTAATAACTTTCACTTGAAATTCATTGTGTGTTGTTAATTTTTTTTTTTTTTGGAATGTAAAGTTCTATGAGACATAAGAGTTCTAAGAGATAAGAGACATAAAAGACATATAATAATCGCATTATAAAAAATTAACATTTTTTATTTTATGTTACCAAATACCATGAATTGAATTATTTTCAAAAGTTAATAATGACATTTTTTAAGCTATTACTCATTTGATTACAATAGTAATTACAAATATGGGAATATTTTTTGTTGACCGATATGATATAAGCTTAAAATATCAATAAAAATTCGATAAGTTCTTGAATAATTAAATTAAAAAAATTTATTATTCTTTACCTAAAAATGTTCAATTTGTTCAAAAATTGATTTGTTTTTTTGATAAGATTATAAAATTGAAAACAACGAAAATTCAAAAAAAAATTTTGTTTGAGTGCAATGCAATATTTACTTACAACGCAAATCATCAAAATAATAAAAATTACCAAAATAATTTGGAGTCATACTTATACTTATCTATAATACCAAAGATAGAGAATGAAATGAAAATGTATAATAAAAATCGAATATTGTATAAGTATATATAGGTATATAACTCAAAACCTGCATGACCTAAACGTTATATGCCTTGGACTTATCAATTTTAATTTTTTTTATTGGTTCACTTTTTTTACCTTGAACTTATATATACATATTGTTTACTAAATTAATAAATTATCATCCGCCAGTTTTTTTTAGAATTTTATGTTTAACAAATAAGTACTTATATAAATCAAGTTTTTTTTTTTTAATATACAAATTACTCTTTATAACATTGCAAGTATTTATTTTAAATTACGAAAATGATTTTTATTATGAATAGCTTTTAATTATTTAGAAAAAAAAATTGTTACAATCCCATTCAAGATCAATAAACTTTCTGATAATACTTTACTTATGAAATATTTGTAATCTAACAATTAATCTCACATATAGTCATAAAATTGTTCATATAAAATTAATATTTAACGTAATATTAAACTTATATAAAAATTAACGTATTATTTTCTTATCAATATAAATTTACATTTTATTAAATTTAACTTCCTTTTAAATAAATAACTAACTAATCAATAATAAGCTTAATATAATTTTATGTTATTCTTACAATGTAAACGTTAAGAGTAAATTGCAAATGATTTTGACTTAATAAGTATTAGATTGTAATAACAATTTTAAGTAACTAATTTCAAATTTGAGAGTACTTGCAGTTCATGAGAGCTAAAAAATTTTATTAATTACTGTAATACTGATTGATCTCTTCTCGATTTTAAAACTTATTATTGAAGTAAATTTGGACTTTGAAACTAATCATTAAAGAGTTTAAGTTTAGAAACCTATCATTATAAACCTGTCATTGCGAAGATAAGTTTAAAAACCTACCTGAATTGCATTTTATTCTTAATAATTTGTATATATAATACAAAATTATAGAAAATTTAATTACATATTCTTTACAATTCTAAAAATCATTAGAATGATCTAAATACATGTCTAATTTTTAATTTAATTAGTCATCATAATTTTAAAGTACAAAAGAATCATCATTACTTTTCAAAATAAATTAAAAAATAAAACAAATTAAGCAAATTCGTGATACTCACTCCTCGAACCAAAATTCTTTTAATAAGCATGGAACAATTTTAAACTTAACAAATTACTTTAACGAATAATAATTATAATGAAAAACACAAAATTCTTCTAACTAATGTGAATTTAGCACAGGTAGAGTTTAAAAAAAAAACCGAATTAGTAACAATAGAAATATCCATAGAAGTGAATAATAAAAAGTATCTAAGCCAACTGTAGGAAGTTTGGCTTCAGATACTTATATTATTATTAAATTTTATTTTACAACTAAACCTTACAAAATAGACAGTTAGAAACCGAGAGCTTGTTTGTAGACAGTTCAATATTTTCAAAAAATAAATAATACGTGAATTTAAATTTAAAGCTTTCAAATAATAAAAACTGAGATGGTGATTAGACCTCGTAAAGCTAAGCTTAGAATAGATGTATCAATTAATTTTTCGTGCAGTTTTTTTTAATATTTTTAATTGATTAACTTGGGTGGACGTTAAGTTATTTTTACACTATAAGCTTTTTAAAGCGTCAAATATTTTCATATAATTCGTATACCTAAATTAGGCAGGGGTAATTCCTAAATTTAAGTTTAAAGAATCTAAAGTTAACTGCTATAAAATAATTCTGAAATGATAAGTTTCAAGTTTTACTAATAAATTTTTATAAGCAGAGAACATCTACAAACTGGACTTGAATTTACAAGATATTCTAAATATTGAAAAAATTTAGTTTTAAAAATATTAAAGATATTAAGAACGTAGTTTAAATATTTGTATTATTGCTTAAAATATATTATAATACAATAATTAATAATTTTTTTAATAAAAAAAAAAAAATAAAACTGGTTTATATTTCACTTTTTATTTTATTTTTTTTTGTTTTCGTTAAATTTTAGTTTCAAAAAATTAAAAATAACTAATAATATAAGTAATAAGTAATAAGTATAAGTTTAAAAAGAAATGAATAGAACGAATTAAAAAAAAAAAATAAATCTTGAAATATGAATAAAGGAAAAGCTTGTAAATCAACTTCCAAATATGTATATGTTATACTTAAATATATATGTAAAATATTTATAATTATATTTATTCTGTATATATATATATATATAATATATATATGTATAGATATTTTAATTACTTAATTATATTCTAATTATATGGAATTATATAAAAAGAAAGAAAAAAATAATGAAATTAATTTGAAATACAAACAAAATGTAAATGCCATTAGAATTAAAATTAAAAAAAAATTACTTTTATTTAGTATGTAATTGGATCGATATATTTATCTTACTTTGTATTTAACTATTATTATTAAATTTCATTTTTGATTTTTGAAATATGTATATATATAAATTGTTGATTTTTAGCACATTTTCAAAAAATTTTGTAAAAATGTGCCTATATAGTTTCACTCTGTCCGTCCGTTTGTTCGTCTGTATGTTTACAAAAACTTTTACATCGTTTGAAATATAGAAAAGAAATTTTAACCACGAGTAGGTATTACAAAAAAAATAATTTCGTAGACGAAGTTTTTTCTGTAGCCCCACCTGTTAGGGAGCTGCAGCCCCCAAAGTTGGGAAAATCCCTATATTCAAATTGTTATAACAAGAGTTCTATTAGGGGTATTTTCAATCTGAAAACGACAAAAGATAGCTGGTTTTATAAACTTTATAAATTTTTAAATAAATGTTTAGGGTTGCCATACGGTACTAAAATTTACCATTATGCTAAACTCAATTTTTGCAAAATTTTTGGCCACACATATCTTCTAAACGGTTCAAGCTAGGGTCTTGAAATTTTGGGAGTAGTTTGATCCTCTGAAATAAGTAGAAGTCGGTTAACAAATTTTTTTGTGACGTCCCCTGTTTTGCAGCTATAAGGGCTCGAAAATTGAAATTTTGCAATTTTTAAACACCTGTAACTTGAATACCTGTCCAAATTTTTTTTCCTTAATATACAAAATTTAAAGGTCTAACATTATATTTTAACATATGTTAAAGGTTTTTCTTAAATTTAAAAGGGGTTCTTTAAATTGAAGAAAGTGTCTCTCAGTTTTAACCCTTTTTGCCTAAATAGTAAAATTCTAAGAAAAATTCCAAATTTTGGTGGAATTCACAATTTAATTCCTAGAACCTAAAAAAGTTTGGGGGAAGGGGAGTAGTGAGCATTATATCCTTGAGAAATTTGGCAACCTTCCCCATACAGGGGCTACTAGGACTTAAAAATTTACTGTTATTATAGGTAAGCAGTAACTTAGTCACCAACGTATATATTTCCTAAATTAAACGTTAATATTGAAGCTTCAACATTATATTCCGATAAAATACTTAGTATGAAACACTATATTATTTTGAAAATGTGCTTTTTTAAAAACCCTTGATTTTTTTTCATCACTTGTTATAATATAAATTTGATATTTTTTTTATTAGAATATGATAGACGATAGTTATATTAGAAGAGAAGCTTTAATACGAACGGGGATTAGCACTAACTAAGAACTGACAGCAAATAACGTGAACCTTACATTTGAGTTTGAACTAAGTTAGTTAACTAAGTAGTTAGTTTAAGAAATCAAATAAAATTAGATTTAATAAATAAAACACTTTGTTTTAAGTGATTTTATATATTGGAAACAGAATCGGCCGAAGTATTTCTAATTAATTTTGTCCCGATTGAATAATTTTATTTAAAATATGCATATCATTTGTACAATAATTTCATTTACTAATACCGAGTGTAACTAATTATTAAATCCAATTGAATATTGTATATACCAATAAGTACTAAATACTAAAATTTAAAATAATATAATTTGATTGAAAATCTGAAAGATAGCAATCAATATACAGTATGGATTTCGAATTATCATCTTATCATAAGAAGTTTATTACCTTTTGTTCTTCATATAATTCAATAATGAAGATATATTCTAGGAAGATTTAAAAAACATAGATGGAAATTAGTTTAACTTGTAAATTAAAAATGTTTGTACAGTAGAACCATTTTAAATTTAACAAAAAAATATTCTCTGCTCTACACAATTTTATTATTTTTAATTTTTATTTATTATTAAATTTATAAAAATCAAATAAATTTAAATTAGTATACGTATATAAAATTTAAAAAAAAAAAAAAAAATATAAATTATTTAAATTTTTTTAATATTTATTAATAATATTGAATTATGAATTTAACCCCCATGACTTATTCTCTTTCTGTGGTAAATAAATATAGACAGGTAAAAACAAAAAATAAAAATTTTTACCAGAAATTTTCTCCATATTTATTTTGTACTTAATTCTTTTATTTTTTTTTATAAGCGCATCATAATAAATATCTTGACGTTCAGATAATAAATTTCAATAAAATTTAAGATTTGTGTTGGTTGTTGTTTTTTTTGACTTTTGGTTTTTTCTTTTTCTGATCTTTTATTTGTAATAAAAAAAAAAACAGCGTAATTTTCAAAGTTATAAGAAAGTCAGGTGATCTACTTGCAATTATTAATTCTCTTGCGAATATAAAATAAACCAAATTTTTCAATTAGAAATTGGAATCACTATTATATAGTCTTTAAATCACACATTAAGTGTATATACTAATATAATAATAGATAAACATATTTAAATTCTAATCTATGCTTTTAAGGTGCAGAGTATCTACGCTAAGGTTTCAATCAAAAGGTGTTGAGCTCGAATTTCGATTCCTTAAGTCTCATAATTTATATGGTTAAACTTTATGTCATAAAATAAAATAATATTAATAAGAATTGACTGTAGTAAATATATTTAAAAATATTTAAAACGAGAAAGAGTGTGGTAGAGTAGACTGTGTCAACTCTGGGATACCCGTATGACCGTTATATTAACATTATATCATTATTATTATAAAAATTGATTTCTTTTGACAAAATTTCAAACATACCAGCTTTATTAGGTGTAGAGTAATGCTCATATAAAATAAGAAGTTGTATGGCAGCTACTCGAACCCACTGCAGTAGACCAATCAAATTTTGCAGAAACTTTGGCCATGAAACTAAACTGCTGTTGGCAAAATTTCAGACACGTAGCTGTTATAGGTACAGAGTAATACTCATATAAAAAAGGACCAAAACGGCTGGATTTAAATAGCGATGTTGGCTATTGCAAAAAAACGAATTTGCGAAAATTTCAAGACGGATTTCGATTCTGATCCGATCCATACACTTGAGTCTATATCTACCCCCCCCCCCTCCTCCTCCTTCTCTGCGTCACAAACGTAATGGCAAATTTATTATACGCTTTGACTATATAGTCATACGGGTTTAACTATACATATATATATGTTTCCTTCAAAAATATTTATTGAATTTGTATTTTGTAGTCTTGTATACAATATAGCTAAATCAAGTTATACAAACATACAGTGCATAGTTACAGAAAAGTAATCAATTACTGCAATACTGAAGAAGTGAAATACGGAATGATGGGTGGGGATGGGGATTAGTGATATAGTGAATTATGGGTTAGAGAAATACGGAATATTGGGTCAGTGAAATACAACAATAGGGCTATTCGGTAAGTAGTTCACTGTTAAATTAAAAAAATGATGATTCATGAAATTGAAAGTTTAATCTTTTTTGACAGCCTATGAAGTGAAAATAGGTGGAAATTAACAAAAACGAAAGATTAAAGAGAACTCAAGCAAGTATAAATAGTCTCATTATCACCAACTGTTCACAATCTGGAATTGTTTTAAAAAATTGTTAACAATTTAAGCCTTGTTACTAATCTGCATATAACAGTATATATGTCTATACTTCCACTTATTAGAAAGTGAAGTTATTAGTTTTTAATACATAAGTAATTGTAAAATAGATTTCTACATTTTTTTTTTTTTTTTTTTGCCGGTATAGATAGGCTAAACAGCCTGACTATATATGTGCATGTCGAACAGGGGAGATATATTCATATATTAGAACTGATCGAATGAATTCCACATACAATTTAAACATGAGATAATACTACGCCTTATAACATGTATAAATGTCTTAGATTTTTAATAAATACAGTTCTATTTTTGTTTATATTGTAATAATTTTGTACTTGAGTTATATGGTATTCTATATCAGTGAGTTATATTATTTAATTGAAATATTTGTTTACATTTTGTATTTGTTTATATTGTTATATTTATGTATTATTAAAGATATATAATTATTAATTACTAATTAAGCCATTAATTTGAACCCAAAGGCGAATGGTAGCTGAGTCGAGTTGAAAACCAGGTAAAAGTTTTTTCACTTTCACTGGGATTCGAACCTGGGGCCTCTCGCATGAAAGTCGGCACTCTAACCACTGTGCCACCCAGCCTTTAAGGATCATTGTACAAAGATCAATATTTCACAGATTTTTCCTCCACGTAGTAACTCTGAAGTTTTGAATAGATAGAATCAATCCATTGAGTCGACTGTTGGTTTTCAATTAAAATTTATCATTTAATAATTTTTTCAAAAAAAAAAAAAGAAATAGTTTTAAAATTAAATCATTTCTCGTTTACATATTTATAACAAATACCAATGGATTATAATTAATTAAATATAAATAATGTGTTTACTTTCTATATGAGAACAAATGACAGTTCTGACTTATGAGTATGACAATTATAAGTAAATATCACCTAAATATTACTATATCATTATTTATATATATAAGTAGTTATACATATACATATATATCCATTATTATTTAGAAAACATCATTATCAAAAACATGTTCTTATGTATTTTTATTAATCAATGAAAACTAAATTTAAAAAAAAAAAGATTATTTTAAAAATTTTAATTACAAAAATTATAAGTTTATTATATTATTGTATCTGTATCTAATTATATAAAATTTTAATTATGCAAAAAAAACAAAAAAAAAAAAAGTTCCGGAAAACTGAATATAAATTATAATTATACGCTTCGTTTTCATTTTTTCGTATTATTATTCTATATAATAATATATTAATTGTATAAGTTATGTGAATTCAATAGAAAATGATTATTGTAAATCACCGGTTTTTGTTTGCTTGCAAATATTTCACATCACACAATTTCACCACATTATAATTTTATATTTTTAAACTAAACGCGAAAATCATGCATGTTTTATAAGAAGTATCTAATTGAAATACAACAACAACAAAACTATTTAATCAATTTTCAATGCTAATGTTAATTTTCATTAAAAAGTAATTTTTTTCAATTCTTTCATATTTCAAATTTTTGGTATTTAATTTTATTTTGCAAATCTTATCATAATTTATAATAAGTAATATTAGAGCAAATAAGATTCATAATTTTTTTATTTTGTTGTTAAAAGCTATTGTATTTTATATTTTGATTATTTTTTTTTTTTTAATAATAATTATTATTTATTTTTTTAATATTTTTAACAATAAGTTATCATATATATATTTTTTTTATGGTGGGATGACAAAAGTCCCGGAAAATAAAAGGTCAAAAGATCTAGGGGTGTTAGGATTTAGGATTAATGGGGTAAAAGTTCTCATGGGACTACTACTGACTTCATAAACTGATATTTTTAAAATATCTGACGAATTAATCAGTATTAGAACAATTAATTATATTCCTAAACCTCACATTTTGTAACCTTCTTAAAACAAGCTTCTAATTAAAAAATTTCGGGCATAAACGCATTAATAAATACTTTTGAAAAAGGAACAACTTTGATTGGGTATCGAACTTGATTCGAAATATAAAGTCTTTCATAGATAAACATACTTAATACTTTTTTTTGTAAGTCCTAATTATATTGGACGACTAATAGACCTGTCTATATAATAAGAACATATTGGAACAAGGGGATATTTTATATTATTAACATGAGATAGTCTAACTAGGTCATATAACATGTAAAAACGTCTTAGAATTTACATAGATGTAATATTATTTTAAATATATATTGTAATATATTTATATATAAATTATAAGATATTATCAACTGTATTTGCGAGTTATATTATTCAATTTAAATTATTCGTTTATATTTTATATTTGTTTAAATAATTATATTAAAGTATTTTTTTATTATAGATATATAATAACTATTAATTATTGATTACGTTTTTTGTGATTGATTTCCTTTTACTGTGATTCGAATCCGGGTCTCTCAAATAAAAGATCGACACTATTTTAATATATTTTGGTATTATCAGACATTCAACAAATTTTTCCAAAATAAAAATAAATTCAACTTGGATTGCATTTCAATTTCAGGTTTATTTCTTTTCAAATTGTATGTTTTTTGAAAATATATAGCAGAGAGTTATGTCCCATTCTTTAGATGACTTTTGGTTACTTTCCTTAAGTTATAATTCCCCCCGAGAACTTTATGCTTTTTTTTGAATAAAATAAATAATTTTCGAATCATTAGTTCCCCGAGGGACTTGTGACTCCGGGACTTTTGTCACCTTGGCATTTTTCATAAACAATTTTAAAGAATAGATATTCTTTATTATTAAATTTCTTTTATTTTCAATCACGCTATTTATTGTTTAATTTTTTTTTTATTTTATTTATTGTATTTTTTACCGAATAAAATTTTTATTTATTTTACGAACATTTTTTTTTTTAAAAAATAAAAGTTTTTTTTTTTTTTTAAAAAAGATGAAAACAAAACAAAAACAAAATTTTATAATAGCATCGAAATAACTGGCAACAAAAATGAAATGAAAATAATAAAAAAGTATCTTAAGTATAGGTATCTTTCTTAAAAAAAAAAATTTATTCTCTTCTGCAACATATAAGTTTCTTGTTTTTTTTTTTTTTTTGTAGTTAGTGTTGTGTTGCATACATCACCATCTGTTTTTTAAAATAATTATGATCGCCTGATCAATTGAAACAAAGAAAAAGAATAAAAATAACAAAATTTGATTGAGATGCTGCTATTTTTTTTTTAAAATGTCGATTAGTTTATAAATAAAAAATTGACATAGTAAGTAAAGTAGTAGTAGAAAAGCAAAACATAACTAAATAATAAATAAAGAAATTAAAGAAAATAATAAGAGTAGCAATAAGAGTAGCATAGAGAAAGAAAAGAAAAACTTTCAATTCGTTATAATTATTGTGGTTTTTTTTTTAACACTTTTATTGCAACTTGTTTTTTTTTCTTTTATTTTCTGTGTTACATTTAATTAACGTTTAACAAAAGATTATTTTATGATAAGTCTTCATTAAGTAGATATGTGATGTATATAACATAGTTTTGGATAAGTGATTCACTACTATCAAATAAAAATACTTTTTCTTTCAATTTTTTAATCCATATTTTTTTAATGAATCGTATTTCGTTTTGGATTCAAGTCTTTTTAATATGAGGCACAAGATTTAACATATTTTTTTGATCTAACATTTAGCAAAGCTGGTATTTTTACCCACACTACCCACAGTTTAATTAAGTTTTCGAGTAAATTATTATGATTTATCACCCAATACTTCTTAGTTGCATTATACGAAAAAAAAATTGCCTCATCAATGACTTTATATACTCTTAGAAATTTAATTCTATCAAATTGCAATAAGCATCAATTCTACCAATTTATTCTTTGTGGCCTCTAATCCTCTTTCCCAGGCCTCATTCTAGTATATGGATTTGGTTCTATACAATTCTCACGAATTTTAATTATTTTTTTAGTATGTTATGACTTATATAAGAATAGATAGATTAGTACATGTACTAACATAATTAAGTATAAATTAACAAATATCCTCAGACATTAATTACAATATTAAATAAGTTAAAAAACCTTTAAAACGTTGAAAAGTTGAACCTAAAACAAACAAGAAACTCCAATGATGAGCTACCTCTTAAATTAAACCACTTAAAATAAAATAGTTAATTAAAATTGGCTTCAAAATGGGACGGAAAGAATTCATCTCAATCCATTGGATACTAGAAAAGCAAGGGTAGTTTAATTTTTTGTCAAACCCCACCCCTATATATGATAATGCTTTTTTTAGTATTGCTATATTTACTTACTATATGTATAAATACATTAGTGTTTTTTTTTACATATATAATTAAGTATTTTAATTTTTTCTCTCCTGACAGATGCAAATTGCTATTAACTATTTACAGACTCATTTTAAAAAGAAAAATAAAAAACAAAATGGAAAAACAACTTTCTTACTTGAAAGAAAAAAAGAAAATTTAATTAAAAAAAAAAAAACAACTGATCAAATTAACGATAAGTATCTATACTATATTAAAATTTTATTAATAATTAAATAATAAAAAAAAATGATATTTTAATATCAATTAATGTGGTTAACTTTTTTTAATTTATGATAACTTTTTTTTTTATTTTAATATCCCTTAATAAATTTAAATCGGTTCTATACACTGAAACTAAATTGAATGCAAAACAAAAACTTAAGATACCTAATAATATTTACAAGTATCTACCTAGGTCTTTAAATATTTTATTTTAAATTTAATTTACAATTAAATACTTGATTATTGCGAAAATTTTAGTTCTATTTTTATAAAAAAAAAAAAAGTTATTTTAAACGTTTAAACATATATAATAGGATATGTATGAACATATGTAGTATTTATTACTTTAATTTAATTGTCAAAATTCGTTTTATTTTTAATTTTACATTAAAAACAATTTAAAAAACATTTTTTTTTTTATTTTTATTTTAAAACTTTCAAGTAAATGGGAAAATTTCAACCCTGAAATGTCAAAATTATATGTGTACAAAAAATTATAAAAAAAAAAATACTAAACAATTGCGAATATATCCAGACAATAATAATTTATACCTATCTTTTTTTTTAATATTTTATTTTAATTATTTTATGTTGACAATCTCATATATATATATATCTCATATACAAATACATATACACAAGAAAAAATAACTATACATGACTTTACATCCTGTTTTTATTTAAAAAATTTTAAAAATTTTTTTCAATTTCTCATCAACTTATTTAACAACATTTTTTTCTTTACATGTTTATTTTCAATATATTTTATACATTTTTATATTTTACAATTTTGTTTTCATTTTTTTTTCTATGTTAATAAATTTCTGAACATTAATTTTATTTTAATTAAAAAAAATAATAGTAAATACCAAAGCACAAAAAAAAAAATTAGTAAATATATCAAAAGTCAAAACTGTGTGCCAATTCAATTTTTTTTTTTTGACAGCCAAATTTATGTGGGAACTTTTTAGTTTTTTTATTCTTTTATTTTTATTTTACCTAAAATATGTTCTCTACGTTTATATACGTTTTTGGGGTATTTTTTAACATTATTTAATTGTAAATCTTATTTCAATTAATTCTACTAAGTATATTCTTCTATTTTTTTCTATTCTAAGTATTTACAAAATAAATCAATGAATTATTAACAATTTATAATAAAATTGCTAGTTATAGATACTTATTCCAAAAATAAAACTTACAATTTCAAGATTCAAAATCAATATTTACTATTAAATTTCAAAGATACCTACTTTTAATCCAAAAATACAAGATATATCTTCCTTTAATTTTTATGCGTATTTATGAAATTTAATACAATAAAACATTATGAAATTACAAAGCAACGTTTTAAGTAAAGTAAGTTAGGTTTTAATATAGAATAATAAATATTAAACAGATTTCCTTTTAGTTCTCTGAATTGCAATTTTCATTCTGACATTAATTAATTGGACTATATTATAATTATAAAAACTGAGATTTATTGAAAATTTAATAATTCCAAATTTAATATAAAAAAAAAATTAAAAAATATTAATTTATAAAATACAGAAACACTTTATATTTAATTTCCGCTTTAATAATTAAATATCTATCTATTAAATTTTTATTTCAGAATGGTTACGAGTTACGATACTTGGTTTCATTTATCATTCACTAAATTAAAATCTTTTAAATTTATTTATAGATACACAAATTAAAATTACAAAATGAAAAATAATAAATAAAAAAAATAGCCGGTATAAATAATAAAGTGGATGTAAATATTATATATGTTAAAAAAAAAAAACTAATTTTAATATATGTATATATATTCTTATATACTTATTATAATTATAATAATTTACAATACAAATTAACCTTTAATGATGAAATTTAAAAATCAATTTCAATTTCTATTTTTAAAACCACGACTCAGACCTTTTTTATAATTTATGATATAAAAAAAAAACAAATACACCAGCTTAATAATACCAATTTACAATATAATTTTGAATTATTTCACTTAAAAAAAAAAACAAATTAAATTGATTTTCATATTAAATTAGATATATAGGTAATCAAAATAATTGTAAACTGAAATAAATATTAAAAAAACAAAATTTCACACATTAAATAAATTATAAATTTATAAAATAAATAGAAAATTTTAATTTAAATAATATTTGTAAAGATTCTTTTAATTTGATTTGATTTGGTGATGTTAAAAAACAAAATATTTTCAAATTATACATCAAAAAATTCAAAAATTTTATTTTTTTTTTAAAGAAATGTTAAAAAGAATCTCTTATGCTATTAATCGACATATATATGTATATATATATATTTTTCTTTCACTATTTCATTTTATAAATTTTATTAAAACTTTTTTATTAATTTAACATTTTATTATTAAAATTATTATTTTTAATATAACACTTTAATATTTATATGTTAGATAATTTAAACATTTGAAACATTTTTCTTTTTAAGTTTTACCATCAAAAATGTCAAACCATTTTTTTTTTATACTAACTTTTATTTTTAACAATTTCTAAGCTGACACACTCTTTTTTTTTAAAAATCGGTATTCGACTATAATTAGATCTTGCAGTTTTCAGATTGAAAATATTCCGAAAGAAATCTAAAAAAATTTAAATTTAGTTACTAACGAGACGACAAAAGTATTAAAATCCCAAATATTAAAAACCGAATTCAAATTTGATTAATTAAATGTATTTTTTTCAATATTGTATTACTGAAGAAGAAAAAAAAACAAACACAATGACGGCGACCGACATTAATGACAATAAAATAACGACGAATAAAAATCAACCGACACTGCAAGCATCTCAAGTTCAACTAAAGCTTCTGATTCTAAAAAAAAAAAACATAACTAAAATAAAATGAAATAAAATTTTTTAAAACTGAATAAAAAAAAAATATAAAGAAATACTGGCAACATATAAACATATGTATATACGTATGTTATTATTAAAATTGTACATTATATATGTAAAAAAAAAGTAAAAAAGAATATAAAAATAAAAATATATTGTACCTAAGTAAAATTATATATATATTATTTATTTATTGTATTTTCTGAATTTTTTTTTTTTTTTTGTGTTTCACTTTTTATAGAAAACACATAAAAAAAAGCATCTGAAATCATCATCATCGTCGTCGTCGTCGTCGCAGACAGCAAAACAACCCAACAAGCAGTTAATGAAAAAAAATTTCGAATATCAGTGAATAAAATGAGACATAAAAGCCCAGAGAAATTTTTATTGAAATCAATTAAAGGAACAATGTTTATAAGCATTTTTTTTTTAGTTTCAAAATGTTGTTGAAACATATTTTATAAAATTTTTAAAAAATCATTAATTTAACTGCCATGACAATATTTGGTTTATGACGTATGATTTGGTTATGACTTATGAATTTCACTGGATTACTATGAAATATTGGCTTAAAATTTCGCAAAATTTTTATGGAAATTTTAATGGACTGTCAGATTCATATACGGATATAGGTATGTAACACTTATTTATTGTTTAGTAACTCAGTCTAGTATACCTACTTTATCTGAATATATAATATAAACTTTATTTTATAAATCGCAACTCCAAATTTTGAAACACTTTGGCACCATAAATGAGTTCCCTAATACTTATGATTTGAAAAAATTCATGAAAGAAGACAACTTAGTCCTTGTCAAATCTCGATTTAATTATTAACAAACACTACTTATCTCTTTCTACACTTTGCTTTAAATCTTACACCTCATTGGATGCTTATTCCGCTGTACCTAACTGGACAATGTTTTTTTTCTCAGTGTTCTGACTCTGACTAATTAATGAGTTGCATTTGGTCGAATGCATAAAACTGAGCTAGAGCTTAAATTAAAATTTTTCAAAGATTATTACGAGTTCGAGCCAAGTATTTCTTTGAAAAGGCGAGTTGTTGTGATTTCAAGCTTACTTTAAAACATTCAAGTCTATAAATGTCAATTTTAATCTTAAACTGCATATTAATTTTTGAATAATAAACTTGATTATAATTAATAAAAAACTTATTAAGTTACCTGTCAAAATTATCACATTTATGTCAAATTATATTTTATTGTAAATAAATAACATTTTTTGATATTTAAATTAATAATAAAAAATTCTAAAAATATTTTTACCGGCTTATAATATACATAATTATGTTCCTACATAAAAAAACTAATTACTTTACTATCGCAACACTACAAATTAACAATATTGTTCTCAAACAAACATGTTAATTAAAAAAAAAATCATATACAAAACATATTTCAATCTTATCAACACAAAATGTATAGAAACATTTTAAATATGCAAAATACAGTTTTCATTGCCAGCCAGCACATTACAAATACTACCCTACCACATTCATTTCGTTTTTGTCTTTTATTTACAAAAAATTGGAGGAGAATTTGCAAAATTTAAAAAAAAAATTTACAAGGTCACCTTATACATGTTGCTAATATATAACTACCTATACCTTTATGTCTAATAAAATATCATAAACATATCTCTATACAATTAAATAATTCATTTACATACACTTATACAATTTCAGACTCTAATACACATTAACAACATTTTATTTTTTTTTTACTATTAAGCAAGTAGGTACAGAAAGAGAAAGAATAGCTGTAAAGTATCTGTGAATATTGTGTTGTGTTGTGTTGTGTGGTGATATGACAGACACATGGTCTTTTTTTTTATTTTTAATTTTAAAAAAGATTTTTGAAATTATAATTTTCACCATACAAAAACATAACTTCAACACAATCGCAAAAGTTAATTTAGCCCAACGCAATAATGTTTTTATAGATAATATTTTATATAAACACTATATACAAAATATATAAGTTTTTACGGTAATTTGGATGTATTTAATATTACCCATTATATAAATGTATTTGTGATATATTGTACAAAAAAAAATTCATATTCAATAAGTGAAATTTTCAATCATATGGATTCTTAAACACAATATTTATATACATATGTATATGTATAGTAGTTATAAGAAAATTTATATAAATATTTATATACAAAAAAAATTACGGTATATAAGTATAAGTAGGTATGCTGCATGTATCTATAGATAAACTGCGAAAGTTAAGACTTGAGATTCTATAGAATGTAGAGAAATATTGTATTGTTGCTGACTCTTTTTGTTCTTAAGTATTTTTACTTACAATTTTTTTTATAAGTATGTATGTATGTATATGAAAGGTAGAAATTTTTCTTTTGTTAAAATAGAAAATATTGCATTTGTTTTTAATTTTTAAATTTAAAAATGCAAAAAAAAAAAAAAATAAAAACAAATCAAGAACACAATCGCAATTCTAATTTATTCTTTATTGTATCATTGTATGTTGATTATGTACTCTGGCTTGAATAGCATTATTTTTTCTTAGAACAAAATAAAAGAATTATACATACCTATGTATGAACATATATACATATATATATAGGTGGTAATTGTTATGCATTTCTTTAGCATTGAATTAAAAATGTTAAAATAACTTTTAAAAATATAATGAAATGCATTTAATTAATTAATTAATAATTTTTAATAATAATTATACAGCATAATTTAAAATATATTTATATACATATAAAAAAAAATTAATTTTATTAAGAGAAAACAGTATTCACTTAATTTAATAGTGGTACTGAGGTACCACTTAAAATTACGTCATTTGTCAACAGATCAATTAAAAAACTTTTTTTTTTATTTAGAATACGAGATATCTACATATCTTAAGTATAAACTCTTATCAATTAACAGTTTTCACAAATATTAAGTATCCTACTATTGCACTGCCAAGGATGTTTATAATGTTCTTAAATGTTTAAGGAGAGACTATTTTATAAGAAAATTGGGTTATCAACGTGGCTATTTATTAAGGAATGGAAATGGGAATATATGTTGGAGTTATTATAAATTATAATATGTATAATTCTTATTATTTGAGTTATGCTTAATTGATTCATAAATACTAAAATAATAAAATTTAAATCACAAAATCAAAAATAATAGTTTAAATCTTATTAAAACTAGCATAATTCAAAGAGTCGATAAAGATTAACTCTGTAAGAGTGATACTTATAATTATAACAAAATTAAAAGAATTTTTATAGGAAAATTACAAAAGCTTTATGCATGAGGTAATTTTCTTCTTAAAGTAAGAATTATAATATGACAGTCTTACTATTAGAAAATGTTACCTGAGAAATTATTATACCGACATAAGCAAATTGTTAGTATGGCTTGTGCCTATAGGATGGTAATTGAGTCATCTAATAAGTAAAAAGTAAATTTTTTGTTTAGATTTGTGGCAAATAACCATTCTTTAATCATTGTCCAATTTCGATGTTTGTTTTAATATTAAACAAACTTACCTGTACATTTCAATAAAATTTGTTAAATTAGTATTCAAAAGAATTTGAAATTACCTGTAAGGTAAATGGCTATAATTTCGTCCTATGGCGGTATTATCGTCCTAATACAGTTTTTTTAGTATAACTTGGCTAAAAATTGAAATAAAATAAAATTAGACTATGCAAAATATTTTCTAATATTTCTTTTGTCATTTATTCAAATATCGCGATTAAATTCACAATTTAGCTGTTTTAAAATACATTTTTAAATGGGAAGTGTCTAATGCAGCTCTGTTTTGATTAATTTTTTATTAAAAAGTTCTAAATTTAAGGGAAAAACAAAATTCGTGAGAAATAAAACTTGAAAAATAAAATTTTTAATTACATTCAATAAATTTAAGTTTAAACTATAATTTTTTTTCATTAATTTTAAATTTGGTTAATAATTTTGATTATTATAGTGAAAACAAATTAGGACGGAATTACGGACATTATATTTAAAAAAATAGGACGAAATTAGGTTTGCGAAGAGCTCTTAATTAATTAATATTTTATTATTTTAAATCATTTTGTTTTTTTATTTATTAACAGCATTTGATAGGTAATTTAATATATAATATAAAAACCTTTTATCGTCCTATACTTTTTTCTCAAATTTTAAAGTTATATTAAAAGAAAGTTTAGGACGATTTTACGTACATTGAATAGGACGATATTAGGACGTACTCTGAATTAAACGATATTGGGAACATTTTAATGTAAATTGAATAGGACGATATTAGGTTAAGTATGACGATATTAGGAATATTGAAATTTATACTTATTTTTGATCATTTTTATGAAAAAATAATTAAAGAAAATATCTTAAAGGTGAAAAATTGTCTCCACCTTGGTAGGTAATAAAAAAATGACGGAAACGTTAAATTTTTTTAATGAATTCTGATTTTTAATAATTATTTATTTTTTTTTAATTTATGGTTTAATTTATTAAATTATTTAATTAATTATTTTTTATTTTCAATTTTTATATTAAATAGTTATGAAAAATTACATAAATAGATAAATAATATATGAAAATACACTGTTTCATGTCTATTTTAAGATAGGACGAAATTAGGTACAGCAATAGGACGATAATAGGAACACGAATTTTTTCAAGCGGACGAAATTATGTACAAACAACCCAAATTTTTTAAATATATAATTTTTTAATATATTTTATTAAAATTATCGAAATAAAAACGTAATTGAAAAAAAGAAAGCCTAAACTTTCATAAAATAGTATAACATTATAAATTTTACTTTGAAAACCTGTCAAATTAATTCATTTTGTGTTATGACCAAAAATTATAGGACGATAATATAACCGTTTACCTTAAGTAAATAAATTAAAATTTTTTAATTTTTACATAATTTTATTAATTTGAATTTCAATTAGATTAATTTTTTTATTAGTTAAATAGTTAGTTCATAAAATTTTAATAATCTATGTTAATTAATTCTTAAATATTTGAAACCTGAAAATAAGTAATAATTTTAAGTACTGAAAATGAAGCTTAGACTCTCGTAATAAACGGGTTGTGGAGTTAAATTTTCAAATATATTCAAATCTCTAATTATGCATACATATACCAAAATAACTCCGCCGTAGCCAATCCCAAGACCGGTTAAGAAAGGAGGAGGGAATAATAGTTGCCACAAACATCGGCGTCTCAGGAAGTAGGAAAATGTTATATAATGCAATTGAACTCATAATATAGTTTTCAATGTATTATGACAAATTCTGAGGCAACTTTTTAAACCAAACGGCTCTCCAAAGATGGGGGTTTGGCATAAGGGTAACAGCCCTATCCCTTAAAAATTATTGTTACGAAACCTAAATCAAAGCTTCGGATACAAATAGAAACACAGCAGCAACCCAATCAACAGAAAATGGATATTAATTTTGCAACATGGAATGTTAGAACACTGAACAAAACAGGAGTGATCAAATCCCTGCTACCTGAACTGAAGGAGGCTAAGGTTCGACAACGGACTGTAGCGCCATAGAAGAAGACGAAGAAGAATATATCAAAATAAACCCTCCTATAAATGTAAATGCAAATTTAAATTATAATATCCACCTGATTTAACAAAATTCACCACTTTTAATTCCGTAAATATACCGAAGTAGAATTTAGTTTAGCCACACAGAAAAATGCTCAAGTAATTCGTCTAAAAAGTAAAGCAAAAAAATTTTTTTATCATTGACCCAAAAACATAATTTAAGTTGAAATGTTTGAAATATTAAAAAAAAAACGAATTAAAAAAACAACTAATTTTATTTTTTCATGATACATAGATATTCTACATTAAATTTTTTTTTCTTTTATTTACTCGATTAAAAAATTTAGATGAATGAATAAAAAAAAAAAATAATATTAAAAATTTCTAGTTAATTTAAAATAGAATTGTGTTTAAATTGTACAATCATTTTTTTTATCTCATTTCATCTTTTTTTCGTTCTATAATCATCGGCTCTTTTTTATTTATTTCCAAAATTTTTTATTTTATATCTTTTTATTTAATTTTAAATTGGGTTTTTCTTTTAATACACTGTTATTTTTGTTTATTTATTTAATGTAAACTGTTATGTTAAATGTTATATACGTGTAATATTTAAAAAAATATTGTTTACAAATTTATAAAGATAAGATAAATGAATTGCTGATTTAATACGAGATACTATAGTGAGTTAAGTAGTTACTATAGTTACTAATTATTATATTGATAAATGATAAGTATAAGTAATCATAGGTTCATAGTTAATGGTGAATGCAATGATTCTTTAAGAGAAGATAAGTAAGTAATCGAGTTTTTATACTTGTAAATACTGATATTAAGTATAAGTAATAATGGTTTAATAGTTCAATATTTAACAGATGATTTAAGTAGCTGAGTAATCTTTTACGATTAATTTCGTAAATGCCTTTTTCGAGAATTTCGCTTCGATATCACCATTTCTTAGCCAGGCTATATTATATTAAAAATTTAATTAAAAAATTATTACACAAAAAATTTTTTATTATAACAATAAAATATGCAATTAATTGTTTGAATTAACCAACAACAGATTTAAAAAATTCAAATTTTACTGCGGAAATTAAAAATTTCGTGACAAAAATTAAAAAAAAAAAAAAAAATGTTAACAAAAGATTATAATCAAAAAATATATAGGTAAGTATATGCAATATAATTTCGAATCGCCCAACTACCTTTAATTCGATATTTCTAACTTTAATAATATGGATTCAATTAGTCACTCATATGGAGTGACTGCATTAAAATTTATAACTATAATAAAATTAAAAAAAAAAATATTCAAGTTGTTCTTGTTTTTTTAGAAGCCTATATTTATTAACTGATATGAAAAACTTTTAAGATAAGATAAACGATGGCGCTGAATTTCATAATTTTATCGAAAGAATACATTTAGTATATTTTAGGTCTTAGGTACTGTTAGAAGTTGTTTTTAACTTTTATTTACAATATATACAAATAAATTTAAAATATTCGCAAATTTCATAATTAAAAATTAGAAAATATGTTTAAATTAAATAATTTATTTTATATTATAATAATATCATTGTATTTTGTTTTGACTAAAACTAATAACGATTGTAATTATAATGAATCAAATCATAATTATCCATTTATTGTTTCAATACAACGTTTAGATATTCATTGGTGTTCTGGTGTTATTCTAAATGAAAGATATATTTTAACAGCTGGTCATTGTATTGCTGATTTTTATACAAATAAAAAGTAGGTCTTTTGTATAGTAATTTTTTCAAATTATAAATTGATTACAGTACAGTTATGTAATTATTAATTATATTTTATAATTGTGATAAGTGTTTAAAAATATAGAATATTAATCAAAAAAAAATTGGTAAAATAACAATTAAACAATTAGAATATGTAAAGCAATCCTATATCTTATTTATACACAAGGTTTAAAACCACTCCGAAATTAGTATTTGAATTTAATTAAATAATGATTTTTAATTCTCTAATTAAATTAAAAATTATTCGTATATTATAATTAATAGATTTCAAGTTTAATTCAATCCTAAGAAAAGCAAAAATTTATCGTTAATCAAAAAAAAAAGTGAAACTTATCAAGTATCTATTAAAATAAATTTAATTTTTAAATAATTCAAATTTTTTTAATATATTTTCAGATACTCAAAAGAATATTTTACTGTTATTGCTGGTATAAATAATTTAAATTCAACTGAATCTGGTAAACGATATGATATAGACAAAATAATATTACACCAAAATTATCAATATTATTATTATGATATTGCATTATTAAAGTTAGATGATAACATAAAATTTACTGAAAAAATTCAACCAATTAAATTATTTCAATCAAAATTATTACCTAAAACTGAAATTGAAGTAATTGGTTGGAAAATTAATAAATTTAATAAAAATTTATATAATAAATTAAAAATCAATAAATTATATTTATTATCAGATATAGAATGTAAAAATAAAATCAAAGATGAAAATTTTAAAGGAATTTTATGCTTAGTTCATCAAAAAATTACAGAAAATAATAATAAAAATGAATATTGTATTGGTGATCCTGGTGGACCAGCTATTTATAATAATCAATTAATTGGTATATCAAATTTTATTGGTTTTGAATGTTTAAATAATTATATTAATGGTTTTGCTAGTATAAATTTTTATAAAAATTGGATTGATAAAATTATAAATAAATCAAAAAATTCAATAAATAAGAAACCATATTAAATTATAAAATTAGTAGTTAGTAATATGTTAGTATTTAATTTGAGTATAAATAATTTGAGTTTTGATCTTTGATGAACACTTTTATATTTTAATTTTTTAAATTAAAATTCCCTATTTAAATAAAATTTTTTATATAAATGTATTTTGTAGATTTTAATGAATAAAAAAATTATAGAAATAAAACTAATTAAAAAAATTAACACAAAAATTTAATTATATTTTATTTTAATTTTATTAATTTAATAAATTCGTTATAATTCTGTTAAGCTTATTTAAAAAATCTTCATCACACAAACAATAGACAAAAGTGCATTTTTTTAAGTACTATGAAAGTTGACAAAGAACTGTATGTCGCTTAATTTGATGAGTATAAGTTTAGTATACTCGTATTTTGATGATGAAAGGTAAAGGAACAATCTTGTAACCTTGTAAACTTCTAGTTAATACTTAAATAGTACCTGTACGTAATAATACTTTAATACTGAGTACATTCAATAAATACGTATTCAATGAATTTTTCAATGTTCATTCATTTATTTTTAAAAAATTTAATTGAATTTTCTATCATGTATTTGATTAATTTTAATTAATTGATTAAAAATCACCAATAAGTACATATTTTTGTTTAATATAAATATTTATATATTTTTAATTAGTTTTTCTACGTTATAACTACTATACTTATGATAAAAAATATTTAAAAATATTTACAATAATTTATTTACTTTAGTAGTTTATTTGTTTTTTATGTATTCGATTATATCAAAATTTATAATTTAAGTACTTACATTGTTTAATATATAAATAATAATTATACTAATTCAAAGCAATTAAGGAGCGACAAGTAGTGATTACACTTGCATTGTTATGCAATTTACAAATTTATGAACAATTAGTTGATTTTTGTTTTTTCAAAACTCATAATCTGAAAAAAAATTAATCCGACTTTATACATAGACTCAAATTATAGACTTAACTACTAACATCATAGCTTACAATAACATCTACTAAACAAGTTTCCTTCATTAAATAACGAATCAATTAAGTTGTAAGAATCGATCTAATATATTTTCCTTATAAAATCGTTAAATTCTACAGGAAATTTTAAAATTTGTAAAACAAATGATCAATGAACCATTTGTTTAACTAAGTATTTTTCAAAAATTTTCGTACTTAAGTAATTGGTAAAGTAGAGATTCTTTCTGTTTCATAAAAGAGTTATAAGTTTAAATTTCGCACGAATCACAAATTTTGGAAAAGAAATAACTGAAAAAAGAAAAATTTCTTTACAAATCGCATTGATCTCCAAATGTTAATATATTACAAAATAAATAAAATGATCTTATTATTAATAAAAACAAAAACAGTATTGACTATTGAATTTTATGGGGCACAAGGTTGATGTTGGTGTAAGAATATCACACTATTCCCAGATCTTCAAAAGCAACCACAACAATATACATTTCTTCATTTATTTTCTAAAAAATTTTCTCTATCAATTATTTACAAGTAGTTATATGTATTTTTTCTAAATAATATGCTAAATATAAATTTTTTTATTTTTGTAACATCACACTGCTTGCGTAGACCGATTAACCACTGATTATTTGGTTTAATTTCCTGGTAAGATGAGATATTCAGGGAAGTAAACACGTAAAATAAAATAATTAAAAACAAAACCCTAGTTATGAAAATATAAAACAAAACTACAAATAGAATAAAACAAAAATGTTACTGTGTTATTTAAGAAGCAACAGCAAGGTTTAAATTTTTTTATTTAATAGTGTTAATAAGAGAAGTTTTTTTTAAATAAACAAAATTATTTCGTTTAATTATCTGGAGAACTTTGATAATTTTTTCAAAACTCATAATCTGAAAAAAAAATTACTCCGACTTTATACATAGACTAAATTATAGACTTAACTACTAACATCATAGCTTACTTTTCTTTACAAATCGCATTGATCTCCAAATGTTAGTATATTACAAAATAAAAAAAATGATCTTATTATTAATAAGATCAATTATAATCGTTTATTTGTAAACGATTTAACTAATAAGTTGTTACAAAACTATTCATTATCAAAAGTATTTAAGATCACATGAAAATTTATTGTTGATTTTATCTTTCAAAAGTTTCTTGAGGTGGCTTTAAGAGATTAAAGTTTGAGGAGTAAATTAACTACATCCTCGATATACTATTATTAAAAAGTAAATAACTAATACTTATTATTTCTTTTATTTAAATATTAAATTTGATCGAAAGGGAGATAAACGAAGTTTTACAACCATGTAGGCTTTAAATGCATGTTTCCTCCATTGTAAACTTAACCATTATGCTCTCAGTATGTCAAAGCTCCCAATATGTTATATATGGAAAACGAATATGTTATTCCACCTTTAAAAAAAAAATTCAGATTTTGTATGTTCTTTTATAAAATTTTCCCAGAATACTTAGAAACAATAAACTATTGAGAGCAATTTCTAATTTTAAGATAAAAAAGAAATATTGATTAAATTTAATTTTTAATTGGATTTTCAATTTTTATTTTTTCAATTTTAACTAAGGTTCTATCCGGTTCTGTTTTTTTTTTATTTTTTGTTTGTAATATTTATCCGTTTAACACATTACAAAAATATTCACAAACTACATTTTATAAATAGCAAATGCTTTTTCCCAAGTCAGTTTATAAGTAAAATATTATAAAGATACTTTTGTATTATATATAGATTATAACTTAGTATTTATATATTATATATAAATGATTTCAATCAAGAACTAAAGCAAAAATACATATTTATACTTAATAAGATTTTTTAAGCATTGATTTTAGGTTTAAAAGGGAAACCAAAACAGATGGCATAAAAGATTTAGTGTTTAACCTTCTATATAAATAATCATCCATACACCTGGTTTATTTTGTTAGTTTGCTTTGAATTTCCTGAGAAAATAATATTTTGATTTAGTTATGATAAAATTATCGGAAAATAAACTAAATTTTAGATTTGAATAATTTTTAAATAATATAAAATAAAAATTATTATAGTTTTTATTAAATTTTCTTAACTATAATAAGTATATAAATACTGATATAAATAATATAATATAAAAAATAATTTAAATCGATCGGTACTTAAGATATTTAATTTTGCAATTCCAAAATAAGTAACTTATCACAACTAAATTACTTATGATAAATGTTAGCAACATTCTTTAGATGGTTTTAAATTCGTTTTTTAATTAATGTTCAACCTGGTTAAACAAAAATAAAACTTAAATATTTGACTAGGAGTGGAAAGTGTAGTTAAAGAACGAACATTCATATTGTTTTTTTATAATGTTTTGACTTTTTTTAACATTTGGCAAAAGTTTGCCTTTGTCTTTTTTAATACTTATTTTAAAAATGCAAAACAAATTCGTGAAAAAATATCTTATCTTTTTAATAATTATGTACTAATACTAATAATTATGGTTTTCCATGAATTTTATTATTAAATATTAAGTATTAATAATTCTAAATAGATTACGTACTCAAGTTTGGGAATTAACATTTTAAAAAAGCAAATTCAATGCATACTAAATCCTTTGAAACTTTGAAATTCTACTATGAAATCTTTAAATTAAAATATAAAACCTAAATTCGATTAGTTGCATAAAATGGTAACCAATATGCATACAATTTATTTTCAATAAACTTCCTGGTTATAGAATCAGTTTCAGTTTTATTAAATTTGTTATCCTGACATCTTCTATAGTTTATTTAATTACGATAATTTTTAAATAAATTTGTTAATTAATTTTAAGAAATTAAAATATGTAATTTTATTTTCAGTTTTTCTTTTTAATTTTATTTTTGTAACAATAAATTAAAATTGCGAGTTATAAAATAAGTTATTTAATTAATATTTTTTTATTATTTAACAAATAATTGAAACATGTTTTTATCTGAAAATTATATATTACAAATTATACTTATTATCAACAAAAATTATTATAAGTAAATATTAATTTTAAATATTTATTAATATTTATAATTATATAATACATAAATTAGAATGACTAATTATTTGTATGAGCAAAATTTTAATTTAAATGCAAAAGTTTTCAGGGGAAAGAATTATGGGTACATTTGGTACTTTTTAAGCGCATTCTTTAATTATTTGATAAAACTTTTTAATATTTTCCTATAAAATTTGAAATAATTGAGAAAGAGAATGAATAACTACTGCTAATTTCAATTAAATAATTTTATTGAATATTTAAATGGTATTGCAGAAATTAAAAACTTTGAAATCACTTAATTAGTAACCTTATTAAAAAAGTATATCGGGAATATATAAAAAGTTATATACGTATATATATATTATAAATTACGATAAGTATATATAATAATAAGCAAAAACGTAAGTATTTTGAAAAAAAAAAAAATTTATACATAATTTTAATTGTTAGCATTAAACCTCAAAATATTAATTTACAAAAAATAAATACCTACCAATTTACATAACTTTTTAAAACTAAAATTAATATTTAAAGTTTAGCTACCTATTAAAAAAACGGAAATGACATTTAATTGACCTTCAACCTATGTAATGTATAAAATATCAAAATTGGGTACAGAAATTTTCCTTTATTTTCCATTATGAAAAAAGGTTGTTGCCATTTATAACAAAAAAAAATAACAAACAAATCAAGATGAAGAAAATGGGTATTGACTTTTATTCTTCATAAATAAGTGTAGATATATATTCTCTTAGAAATAAGTAAATATATATAGGTATATAATTTTTTTAAGGAAATTATAAACATAGTAATAATAAAAACAACAACAGGTGATATGAATTAATTAAAAACTTTTTAAACAATTAACTTGGCACTATTTGCATTTTTTTTTTCATCTTTATTCTAATTATTTTGGATTTATTTAAAAAAAAGAAAGTCAACAATTTATTTTTATATCTACCTACCTACATACATGTCTATATTATTTAAATTAGAAATTCCGTACAATGTTTTTACGAAAAAATACTAAAATGCTTAGTATACATCGTCACAAAAACAAATGTCATTTATAAATTTGTAATATATGTGTACAATATTTATGTATAAGTACTATTGACTAAATATATATATTTTTTTGTTATTGATGCTATTTTTAAAAAAAGGTACCCCAGCTTGATAAGAATTTCATTTCGTTGTAATTTCATTTTTACAATTTTAATAAATACCTACAAAGGTTTGTTTTTAGATTTAATTTGTAAATATTGTAATACGTATTTTTTTTTTAACTAAGTATTAAAGAAATAAAAACTTACCTCTATCATTTGTATCCATTATTTAATTAATTGTTTTTAATATAAAACCTTTCTTTCACCCAATTAGATAGCACCGCACCACTTTAATATAATTATAATGTACTCAAAATAATTTCCAAATTCTTTTGACAGAAAATTTTGCGTTTTTAAATTATAATATTTTTAACATACACACTATTTTTGTTCCTTTTTTTTTTAATTTTAATTTAACTTAATTTTTTATATTTTTAAATATACTTTAAAAAATTTTTAAATATCTCTTTTAATAATATTATTTTATATTATTACTTTATTTCAAAAAAAAAACAAACTAGTAAATTACGCGACGAATATTTTATTTGTTGGCGAGGTCAATTCACTTTTTACACATTCAAAATCGATTTTCTAAACACATAAAAATTATTTTCAAGTTTTTTTTAGATTAAAATACTATATTTCAACTTTTTTAAAAAGGAAATATTACAAGATAAATTCAATTAATAATTTTTCTATATTTTTAATAAAATATTTATCATAGCATAAATTATTAAAGTGTAATGAACAAAAAAAAATGTAATATTTATTAAAAATTAGCTGTCACTGACTTATCGAGGTCAATGAACCTCCTTTGCTTTCAATTTTTATAAAAAAAAATATTAAATTTAAAATAAAACTTAAAATTATTTATAACACAAAAAACTAAAATATTATTACATTAAATTAATTATATAGCTATTTTATAAAACAAATTTATTTATTAAATTCAATTAAATTCAGTACATTTTAATTGTATATATATGTATATCTTTATTGAAACTCGTTTTTTTTAATTTTTTTTTTTTTTTAATACTATGCTTCAAAAAAATAAAAAAAAAACAACATAAAATTCAATCAAATTGAAAGAATAATTTCCCTGTCGTCAAAATGTTTAAATTGCTTTAGTTTTTGTGCTGACCACTAAAATTGGGATTGTCGCTAGTTCGATGTATAAACAAAGTTCAAATTACTTATTTTTTAATTTATTAAACAAATTAAATACAAGAACTACAGAGATATAATTTCATAACAAAAATTAAACGTATGCCATTCTATAATTTATTATAAAATAATAATTATAAGTTGATTGTCAAATAAAATTAATATTATAGAAAAATGTTACTATCATAGCATCACAATTTCAAAATATCTAAATAGGCTCGAAATTATGATATCAATTGTAAATATTTACCACAAAAATATTATAACTTAATTGAAATTGAAAATATTTAAATATTTTATTAATAAAATTTTTTTACATAAAACAAATTCAAATTGGAAATGGTTAGCCCTGACATGTCAAAAATAAAAAATTAATATGTCAGTATATATATCATTCATATTTTTGTAATTTGTATAGTTTTTTTCTTTATATTATGACATTTCTCTGTTTACATACAAATTAAATGATGCTTCATTTACTTATGATTTAATTTAGACCAGAAAATGTATTAATTAAATTAAAACAGTTTAAAAATTCTTTTGAGTGGTTAATTACTGATATTCATAATTTAAAAGACATTAAATAATGTGATATTTGATTCATATATTTTTTATGTAAATAATTTTATTTTTTATTTTATTTTGTTAATTTTAATTACAAATAAAATAAAATTTAAAAATGCTTAGATCATGGAAATCATGTTTTTATCGTTTTAAATTAAAATATTTTCTAATTGGCATAACTTTTTTATATCTATTTAATTTCTTCGGTGTATTTACACATATTTTTGAATTAGATTTTGATAAATCGTTTAGTTATCCTTTAGATGGTGATGGTAAGTTATTAATTCGAAACTATCTTCTAACACACTAATTTTTTTTTTGTATTATTAAAATTAGTGTTACGTTATGCACATCAAGTAAGATACAATCAACAACGAGAAGTTGAACCCATCAATACTTATAATTTTACTTATTTAAAGAAATGTGAAAATAAATGTTTTGAAGATGGTAAAAATATAACTACATATAATATATTTACATATACATAAAACTAATCATACATATTTTTCTTTAGGTCATACAATAACACCGAAATTAGTTTTCATTATTAAATCAGCAATGAAAAATTTTAATAAACGGGTAGCCATTCGTAAAACTTGGGGTTATGAAAAACGCTTTTCAGATATTTTAATACGGACTGTTTTTATTATTGGTGTTGGTGATAATCAAGAACTTCAAAAATATATAGATATAGAATCAGATCAATATCAAGATATTGTACAAGCTAAATTTTTAGATACATATTTTAATAATACAATAAAAACAATGATGGGTTTTCAATGGGCTGTTAAATATTGTCCTAGAGGTCAATTTTTTATGTTTGTTGATGATGACTATTATGTATCAACCAAAAATGTGTTAAGATTTATAAGATATCCAACAAAATATCCTGAATATTTAGAAGCTGCCGATGAAGCGTTAAGAAAATTAGCACGACGTTTAAAGAATGCTGATTTAAAAAATGAAACTTTGAAATCAGAATTATACAAAGAAGCTAATTTATTGTTAGCTCAGGGAATGAATTCCGTTGATAATAAAAAGCATTATCACAAAATTGAAGAATTTGTTATAAAAGGAAAAACTGAAAACCATAAACCTAGTCATAATAATTTAAGAAAAAAACGAGATTTAATGGATCTTGAATTGCCAGAAAATGCAATGTTATTTTCTGGTTTTGTATTTAAATCATCACCGCATCGTCATAAATCAAGTAAATGGTATGTCAGTTTGGAAGAGTATCCATATCATTTGTGGCCACCCTATGTAACAGCAGGTGGATTTGTATTGTCAAGAGAAGCTCTTCTTGAAATGTATTTTGTCAGTTTGTATACAAAGCATTTTCGTTTCGATGATATTTATTTAGGAATTGTGGCATTAAAATCTAAAATACAACCACTTCATAATGAAGAATTTTATTTCTACAAAGCAATTTATAGAGGACCACCTAGTTATCGATATGTGATTGCTTCACATGGTTATGATAATTCTGAAGAATTAAATAATGTTTGGTCAGAAGTTAGAGCAGCTGGCTATGCATGATGATTTTTCTATTTGTTATATGTTTGACATTAATCATAAGGTTATAAAGTACTTGTATATAAACAATAAGTAATTTTTTATTTATTATAAAAATATATTATAAAATGCATTTAAAAATTAAACTTGACTGTAATTATAAATTTAAAAATTACTCTTTTAATAAAATTAAGAATTTCGTTTTAAATTTTTTTGTCTAATACAAAAAATTTAAATTGTTTTACCATGGTGCTAATGGTTAAGACTTCTCTATTTTAAAAACTTACTACAACATTTTAAACCTTTGATAACACAAGTATTGTTATTTCAAAACAGTTTTAGAATGCTCAAAATTTTTGTTTTTTATATTTAACGATGCACTTGTGTATTAAATTAGCACATGTCATATTTCTTTGTTGGCATCCAAATTAAAAGATGTACTAATTATATTAAAACAATTTAAAAATATTGTCATTGGTTACTTTCTGATATTCATAATTTAAGAGAATAGCCTTCGAATAATCGTTCTCAACCTTATAAGTTAAATAAAAAGTATGATCTAAATATATTCTACATTAATGCATCTAGCTTAAGAAATAAGATGGATGAAATAGAAATACTAATGCATAATTTCTAAGATGAAACTTATATCGTAGTTGTTAATGAGACATGGATAACAACGATATTAAATATATAAATGGATTTAATGGTATTTTTAATCTCCGTTACACTGGCAGAAGATGTGACATAAATTGTTGAAAGGTCAGGTTCTAATTTAGAAGTAGAATTTACATTTGATACTATATCTAAATTAATTTTTTAAAATAGAAAAAAAAAAGGAATTTTATATTGTGATATTTGATTCATATAATTTGTATATAAAAAATTTTATGTTTTATTTTTTTCGTAATTTTAATTACAAATAAATTAAAATTTAAAAATGCTTAGATCATGGAGATCATGTTTTTCCCGTTTTAAATTAAAATATTTTCTAATTAGCATAGCTTTTTTATGTCTGTTAAATTTTTTTGGTGTATTTACACATATTTTTGAATTAGATTTTGATAAATCGTTTAGTTATCCTTTAGATGGTGATGGTAAGTTATTGATTCGAAACTATCTTCTAACACACTAATTTTTTTTTTGTATTATTAAAATTAGTGTTACGTTATGCACATCAAGTAAGGTACAATCAACAACGAGAAGTTGAACCCATCAATACTTATAATTTTTCTTATTTAAAGAAATGTGAAAATAAATGTTTTGAAGATGGTAAAAATACAACGACACATAATATATTTACATATACATAAATCTAATCATACATATTTTTCTTTAGGTCATACAATAACACCGAAATTAGTTTTCATTATTAAATCAGCAATGAAAAATTTTAATAAACGGGTAGCCATTCGTAAAACTTGGGGTTATGAAAAACGCTTTTCAGATATTCTAATACGGACTGTTTTTATTATTGGTGTTGGTGATAATCAAGAACTTCAAAAATATATAGATATTGAATCAGATCAATATCAAGATATTGTACAAGCTAAATTTTTAGATACATATTTTAATAATACAATAAAAACAATGATGGGTTTTCAATGGGCTGTTAAATATTGTCCTAGAGGTCAATTTTTTATGTTTGTTGATGATGATTATTATGTATCAACCAAAAATGTGTTAAAATTTATAAGGTATTCAACAAAATATCCTAAATATTTAGAAGCTGCCGATGATGCATTAAGAACATTTGAACTACGTTTAAAGAATGCTGATTTAAAAAATGGAACTTTGAAATCAGAATTATACAAGGAAGCTAATTTACTATTAGCTCAGAGAATGAATTCTGTTGATAATGAAAAGCATTATCACAAAATTGAAGAATTTGTTATAAAAGGAAAAACTGAAAACCATAAACCTAGTCATAATAATTTAAGAAAAAAACAAGATTTAATGGATCTTGAATTGCCAGAAAATGTAATGTTATTTTCTGGTTTTGTATTTAAATCATCACCGCATCGTCATAAATCAAGTAAATGGTATGTCAGTTTGGAAGAGTATCCGTATCATTTGTGGCCACCTTATGTAACGGGAGGGGCATTTGTATTGTCAAGAGAAGCTCTTCTTGAAATGTATTTTGTCAGTTTGTATACAAAGCATTTCCGTTTCGAAGATATTTATTTAGGAATTGTGGCATTAAAATCTAAAATACAACCACTTCATAATGACGAATTTTATTTTTATAAAGCAATTTATAGAGGACCATTTAGTTATCGATATGTGATTGCGTCACATGGCTTTGATAATTCTGAAGAATTAAATAATGTTTGGTCAGAAGTTAGAGCAGTTGGCTATGCATGATAATTTTGTTATATGTTTGACTTATCTTATAAGTATATAAATGTACTTTTATATAAACAATAAGTTAATTTTCCTTTTTTAAAAACTAACTACAATATTTTGAAGCTTTGATAATTAGAATTATTTCAAAAAATTTGTTTGTATCTTTTATTTATTTGTTTTTTATATTAAACTTTGTTTATTAAAATAGCAATTACATTTATTTAAAATTAGTTCATTAGCCCTAAAGGTATATTCTAGTTAGGTTTTGTTAGGATGCCTTTCAGTTTTAACAACATTTGGATAAAGATTTGCGATTTGTCCAGGTGGAGTACATAAACGTCCGGCAAATTCAACTCTTTTTTGAACTTGTTTCTTTTGAGAACTAGATATTATACTAAGAAGTGATCGATTCGCCGTATAAGGAAGAAACCTTTTTGATTTTGCTGCAACATCTGAATACAAAATTGGTGGAAATTGTAACTCTGACGTGTCCTTTAAAAGTGGGCTATTACTAGAACTTTCCTTAGTGTTATCTTTCTCATTTACTGCTTGGCTTATCTCACTTTTATTAATAAGAAATTCAGAACATTTAGTTTTGCATTCACGCAGTGACAGAAGAACTGTTTTATGTCCAGGTGAGACACCAATGTTATGTATTAAGAGTTCTAACTCGTTCCACAATAGTCTAAATTGTTCCTCCTTTTTTGAATTACGAAATCTTGGACATAAACCTGATGGCAAAACTTCCTGACGAGATGTTATACTAAGTAAAGAAAAAATTATTTGTTGACATTGAGTAACATCATTTTCATTTAATTCTTCTTTTCCTAAAACAGTTAATAACGTCTCCAAATAAGGTTGCATATTATAAATAACTGTTAAACCTAATGTTAACGGAAAATATATTGATTTTTTAGATAATTTTATTCTTATATTTTGCAAATTTTCATCGAAACGACGCTCAGTATATTTTAGAGGAAGCAAATTACAACTTTGTATTAAATTCCCGAAATCACTTATTCGATAATCAATAACTTTTCCTCCACTGCCCTCAGATATTGATGGGAAATCTTCAAAACATGATCTTGTTAAAGGCAATGAATGAATAAAAATTTCTCCACCTCTAGCCGACAGCAAATGACTAGTTTGCTTACCTCCACTTTTTCTTGGCATTTCAAGTAAAACTGATCTTCCATTTAGTAAAAAATTTATAAGACATGAACTTGGTCTCGAGGTTACATCGACGGGAGTTACTCTGTCTTGTGTTAAACAAAATTGAAAATCATTTGAACCGCAACCTCTAGGTGTACTCCATTTAAGTGTTACAGTTTCATATTCTGCACCACTTTTGGTATTTGATGGTAAAAACTCTGAACCGTATATAGTCGTGTGTGAATTTCTTGAATGAAATATTTCTACATCATAATTAGCACTTGAATTTGCGTTTTGTTCTTCTTTCATAGGAATGCCGGTTACAGTAGTACTCGCTAAATCAAAATGATTTAAAATAAGATGTGATAATTTGGCTGAAACTTCAGCTGCATAAACTGAATGAATTTCACTTGTTAAGTTGGATGAAATTTCTTGTGGACTTTTATTAGAAACTAATAGCCCCATATTCATTGGTGTAATATTGATTATCACTAAATGACATAGGTTAATTGGTAAAAATTCGTTTTGTTTCATTGCCATTTCATTATGTTGTACTAACACTGTGTGAAATATATCTTGCAAACTTGTCATGCTTTTATCATCTCTAGCTGAAGTTATACATATAACACGACCACTATTATGCAATTTTCGATCAAATAGGTCTTTCTGCATATCAGATTGTTCAGCTAATGCATCTATGGCAGCTCGTAAACCATGTATTACAGAATGGTCACTTGAATGGGTCGAGCTTTGAGGAACTCCTATCATGGACATAGCATTCGTAACATAATTAATGTTTTGTGTAGAATTACTCCAAGTATTTACTACATGTGCAGCAGAATCACTTATTATTAATCTTACCAATTTTCCAGTAGGAAATAAATCCCAAACTATGCGGCAATACTCCAGAGAAGCTTCTACAGAAAATGTCCACAAACTTTTGCACAACGGAGTTATTGGACATTTAGTTTTGAAAAAATCTAAATCTATAACACTCTCTGAAGAAATTCCGAAATATTGTGTATGATCAATTACAAAAACTGTCTTATGGTTAAGCCCGCGCATCATTCTTTCAAAATTTTGTCGTACTTTATTAAATTGAAATGATTATTAGATTTAATTAAAACTTCAATATTTGTTTTACTAAATTTATGTTAATAATAATTAGTAAAAAAAAATAGTAAACAAAAAATTACTTTAGGTTGTTGGTTGACGTCTCTCTTAAAAATTAAAACTGAAGAACAGTTTGCAGAAATAAATGTTGCTAATATAATTATGATTGACATTTAAATGTTGCTATACAATTTTACTTCAATTCAAATTACTCAAATTTAATTAGACTGTAGTTAAAGAAGTGTGAGTTGAATAATTTGAACTTAGTTGAAAGGTAAACATTCCTTCAGTTAAACCAAGCTTTCAAGTTAATTTACACTTATTAATTATATATTAGTAACATCAAAAATAATATGCATCAGCTTTGATAAGAATAGGAAAATAAAAAATTTTATAAACAGAAATTTATAAAAATAAAACTCAAAGTATAAACAGATGTATTATCGTTTTGATTTGATTTGAATTGATTTAAAATGAAGTAAAACAGTCATTCTACTTAAGTTGCTTTTTTGTTAACAATATATAATTTTTTGATTCAACCGGCTCTACATAATAATTAACTTATCTCTATAACTGAACACAGCTTTTGTAAACATCATACTTCAAACACAACTATGAACCAAACTAATGTTAAATATAATGTACAACTAAACTTAACATAAGAGAATACATGTTGAATATTTATAAATTTTTTAAAATTATTTTTCTTTATACAAAGAATTTTATCAAAATTCAATTAGAAATTTAATTTATATTTGTTTATTATGTCTGAGAACGGTGCTATTTTACAAACTTTCAATATGGAATTAGTTAAATGTAAGCAAATCTTAAAATTATTGAATTTAAATCATATATTTTATGATATTTCTTTAGACACTGAATATATAAAGGATCAAAAGGAACAAATTATAACCGAAATTGAACAGCTTGAGGAGGAGAAGAGGGATGTATGCTAATAAATTGAGATTGTTTCCTTAGTTTTATTAATTTTAACAGATTTATTTTATATATTTTTTATTGAAAAATGAAAGGTATTGGACAAAATTAATTGCTTAAATACAGAATTATCAAATATAGAACATAAATTAACAGAAAAATATAAAAAACGTAGAACATGTGAACAGGCAATAGATCAGTCAAACGCTGGCCTTAAAAAAGTATTTTAAATTTTGTAGCTGGATTTTTACCAAAATTTAAATATTTTCTTTTTAGTTAATTGATAGTATGAAAGTTTTGACAACAATAATGAAAAAGGAAGCTGAACAAGTTGTTAATTGAACAAACAACTTTAGCTGTAAAATATTTGTATTGCCTTAAAGCTTACTAATTAGTATTTAAAATAATTTTATAAAATTTTATATGTAAAAGTTAACATAAAAATAAAATTCCTACTAAGGTAACTAAGTTTTAATATAAGTTATCTGATTTTACTTAAAATATATACAAAATTCAGTTAAAAAAACAGCAATTAATTTAATAGCTTTAAAAGGAAAACTAAAATTATAAACTGCATACCTACCTTAAATTAAATTTTCAGAAAAATCGTAATTTAAAATCAAAAAATGATTATAGATCTAGAAATTTTAGATTGGGTCTTTTAATCAAAAAACAGATTTAAAAAATTTAACAATAAATTCTGAAATGTTTCCTTTTGTAGCAAGTAAAAGTTAATTTAATCATCAAGAGCAGATCCTTTTCGTATTTAAATTATTTAGGTGTGGATTTTCATGAAATACTCGCAAAAAAAAAATTTAAAAACTCTATTTGAAATGCTAATTTTTTTTTAAAACACTTGTTTATTGCAGACAAAACAGAGTTCGTAGAACATTTAATTGAAAATTAGCACTGTTGCTAAAGTCTATCAGATTTCTTATTCAAGGCATTCAATAACCTAGACTCTACAGATAAGATAAAATTTAATTAAATAAAAAAGAATGTATCTCTTATATATATATTGAGAAGGATTCTTCTCAATTGCAATTTTGATACGTTAATTTTATATTTTATGTTTCTTTTACAATTTATAACAAAAATAAATTGCTTTTAAAAAAAGAGAACTATTGTTTATCGGAAGTTAAGAATAAAATAAGAATCTTTTAACTGGTTTCAATTGGTCAGATCAATGATGTATTTAAAAAATAAACAAATTATGTACATGAGATTAATTTTATTGTTTTTTTATGCCACATATTTTAACAGATTCTACAAAAAACAGAGTGTAAATATATTTTTGTTTTTAATGAATTTCTATAAAAATAAAACAAAAAAATAAGGATTTATTCTTGTTGGAATCTGGGAAATTAATTAATTTAGTTTGTAATGTACTTTTTTTTTAATAAATTCAGTAAAATATAATTACTATTTTTATATCTTTTACAACATTTTTTTTTATTATTTAGTTTTCAAAAAAGCTTACGGTTAATTTCATAAAAAGTAGAAATTAATAAATGTTAATTTGAATTTTTTTATTATTTCAAATTTGGCTGGTTTTTCTTTTCTATATTTTAATTTGATTTATTTACGTTTATTTTATAATTATAATACATATACTTATTTTATTTTTATAAATAATTTCCCTTTACTATTTTTATATCAAGATTACTATAAAATTTGTATTAATTGTTTTTAAATTGTTAATAAATAGTTTCTGAATAAATTCTAGTCCAAACCAATCTTTCATTTTTTACATTTTTTTAAAAATAATTTGGAAAATTCAAATATATAGGTAGTAATTTATTAAATTTATATTAAAATTTTATATAAATTTAATACCTTATTAAACTATTATAAATTTTGAAATTTATTAAAAGAATGTTTCTAATAATCTTGATATTAAAATTGCGTGGCTTTAAATTTTTATAACTACATTATGTAATTAGAATAATTTTTATTCAGATATTTTTAATTTGAAAAAATTTTAAATTTTTTATAATTTTGTTCATTTTATGAATTAATTATAATTTTAACAAAAATGTAACTAAAATATATTTATTTATAGAGTTTTATTATTCCTTTTATAATCAATGCTCTTTTAATTTAAATGCTTATATTTAAAAGCCAAATTCCTAAAATAATTAAAAACTTTTTTGATGTTGCTCTGAAATAATCTTGTCATTTCATTATATACACCAATTAAGATTAGTTATTAATTGGTAGTAATAGTGAGTAATAAATATATACCATTTAATTAATAAGAAAGCAACATTTTATGTGTTGTAAATCATTGTGAAAAATTTGTGCTTTAAAAGCACAGCAGACTTTTTTTTTCTTACTATATAAATTCCTTTAACATTCTTGTTTGTTTTAAACATTAATTATAATTTTTAATTATAATTAATTAAAAAAAAAAAATTTTTACTTCTTCTTTCTTTTACCAAATTTATTTTTTACAGTGATGATACGGCTGTCAACAAATCACTTGTGATGTTTTTTTAAGATGTGTAATCATGTTATTTAAAAGTTATAAAAATTGTTTGACTGAAATTGAATATCGTTTGTAATTTTTTTTTTTACAGTGGAATGTAATGAATTAAATTTCATTGACAAATAGTAAAAACGATTAAACTAAAAAAATTATATAATTTTAGAAGTTATTATTATTAAGCTGTCGAATCCAAAAAAATTATTCATATTTTTATATATGAATAAAACATTTGGAAACTAGATTAGGTTTTTAAAAAGACATTATGTACTATAGTTTTAGTCTTTTGTTTCGAATTTGGCGATATATATTTTTAGTTTATAATTTTAATAGCCTAATCGTTTTATTGCCTTTAAAATAAACCAATGCAATGTTTCTTAATTTTTTCTCATTTGCCGAAAATTACAAATAATTGACATTTATTTATAAAAAATCTAATTTAAAATAAAAAAAAAAAATAAATTAACAAATGTAATCAACCTATTTAAAAAAATTGCTTCTAAATTTTTTTTATATATGTATGTACTAGATATTTTACAAAGGTTTATAAAATAATTAAATTTTTAAAAACAATTATAAATAAGAATTCCATGTGATTGGATTTAATTTTAATAATTTTTATAATGAAATGAAATATTTTAATTAATATTATAAATTAAGTTATTCTTCTTTATAAGCTAAAAAAGCAGCGTCACACATATTTAAAAAAAATAAAAATTATAAAATATCATGCAATGAAAAAAAATTTTTTTTTTTTTTTTAAATTTTAATATATTTTTTTTTATGAATAGGCAGAATTTTAAAGACGGCAATTAGATCATTTTTTGATCTAAACAATTAAAATTAAAAAAATTAAGAAAAAAATACAATTTTTTTTTAATAATATTTAATAATTAACTTGTTTTATAAATACCCTGCACAAATTAAAAACATACATATAAGATGAGTAATTTTTTTTTGTTTTTTTTTTAATCACTATCTTTTTTAATTAAACTTTTATCTTAAACAAGTTGTTGCTATTTTATTTAAAATTATGTTTACATATTTTAGCTTTAAAAATGTTGTTTCTGGGCGGGGTTGTTGTTTAAAATTTGTTTAATTTAAAAAGAAATTATTTAATTATTATTTTGAAAATTTCTCTTCCCTAGTTTTAGCCCTTCCTCACTGATTTGGACAATCATTTGGTGTTGGTTTCTTAACTTTATTTCCACCAGTGGTTTTATGTTGTGGATTTTCATCATCTTCAGTATCTTCTTCTTCTTCATCTTCCTCTTCTTCTTCCTATTAAATTAAAAAGTATATTTTGTTGTAACCAATGTAAATTTTAAAAATCAATATAGCAGTAAGCAAAAATTAAAAAATAATTTAATAAATTGTAAATTTAATTTATCAAATACTACATAAGTTGAAATATACGTAATATTGGTAAAGCTTAAACTCAGAAAATTTATTTAGCAGACATTTTATAATTCATAAATATAGAACATTATTAATTTATGGTATAGACTGCAAAAATATACTATGAAAGTTCAATAGAATTAATTTCTAAGATATTTGAAAACGAAAAAAAAGAATCATTTCTAAATTTGAAACTTTGAATAAAAATTGTAAGTTTAATTTATCAAATACTACATAAGTTGAAATATACGTAATATTGGTAAAGCTTAAACAAAATTTATTTAGCAGACGTTTTATAATTCATAACTATAGAACATTATTAATTTATGGTATAGACTGCGAAATATACTATGAAGGATGAATAAAATTATTTTGTAATGTATTTGAAAGCATAAAGATATATATCATTCATAATTACCTCATCATAGTCATCATCATCGTCATCATCAACGATATCACCAGTGTAATAGAGGACAGCTTTTGGAATTATTCTTGAACGTAAGAAATGACCGATTTCAAAATCAGTTGCCAATATCTAATGAAAGTAAAACAAATGTAAAACTAAATTTTTTTTTTAAGTTATTTTGAAAGTAATTACAGATTGAGATTCTTCATCAACGGCGTTTTTATCCTCTGGCACCTCTGGAGGGTTAAAGAAATTGAAAAAGGAATCATTTGGAACTTGTTTTGTTATTGTACGAACAGCACCGCGTTCCTTATGTTTTTGCTTTTTACGAATTGTTTTTACTGTTAAATTTTGAGATTTTTCCCAATTAATTGTGCATCCCTAAAATTTTTTTTTGTAAAAATAAGATAGATTTATATATATACATACGTCCTTTATATTTATCGACTAATTACCTTGCATTTGAAAATTTCTGGTCCTTCAAAAGTAAATGGATAATCATCATCGACTGATAATTTTAAGAAATATTGTTTAGTTAAAACAGGATTTGAGAAAAATTCATTTTTATCAAAATAAAACTCCAAAGTATAGGATTGCTGCAAATAAAAGAAATAATAAAAATATAGAATTTCCTGAGAAAATTAAATTTTTAGTATTTTGTTGCTTAGGGAGTTTAGAATTTAAATTTGATTTATATAATTTAATTTCAACAAACTAAGCAGTTCACATTTTATTTACCCAAGTACTTTTTTTAAAGTTTTCAAATAAATTATCGAAAAACTAATATAAATATAAACTTGGGAAATAAGCAATAATAGTTAATAATTTGAAATTTGTAATTTCAGTTAGTAAATCTACCTAGTAAAATTTATGTAGGAGACAGTTGCAAATTAGAAATAATATTATGGCGTTTTATATAAATTTTTAACATTATCAAAATTAATTGCTATTCATTGAAGTATAAAAACGCTGTACATCACTATTATTTTTGTACTTATTTTCTCAATTAATATGTATTTTAATTTTTTTTTTTGTAATTTCTGTTAGTATATCTACCTAGTAAAATTTATGTAGGAGACAGTTGCAAATTAGAAATAATATTATGGCGCTTTATATAAATCCTTAACGTAAACAAAATTAACCGTTACTGATTTAATTAATATATAAAAGCGCTCTTAAATATTATTGAAAAAAAAAAATATTAATTAAATTTATATATACTTACATCATCTCCATAAACAATTTTAATATCGCGTAATTTTTTTAAAACAGGTTCATCGTGTTCTTGTACCATTTCTGATAAAATTTCTGTACTACGGAATATTGTTAACCAGAAATCTGGTACACCTTTAACATCATCAGAATAATTTGATTTCAAATTTTTTTGCATTTTCAATGAAATTTCTTTTAATTTTTCTGACATTTCAACTTCTTCATCCTCTGATTTCCAATTCTGTTCTTCATTTTCATTTGCTTCAACATCACCACCTATAATTTCTTTTCTTTTATCAAATAATGGTTGATATTTTAAATGATATTTTTTTTCTAATTGATAAATTTCTTCATAAAATTCAGCTTCCAATTTTAATTGTTCTAATTGGATATTTTTTAACGCACGTATACGATGTTGAACTTTTGATGGTAACATTTTTACCATTTCCTGTAATACTTGTCGTCGCATTACAGCACTCATAAAACCAGGACTATATTTTAAGATATAAAAAAAAAATAAATTATTTCTAGAATAGATAAGTATTCAAAAACAAAAAAAAAAGTTCTTAAATTATATTCAATATGTACATGTTTTTTCAATGTTCTTTTTCGGATGACTCATTTTTTTTATAAATGATCATAAAAAAATTCCTTAATAAATTTATTAAAAATTATGAACCGATTTTTCTATTCTTTCTTTTTTTATCTCTTCGACAAGGTATTTTTTTTTTTTTTTTTTTTTCACCGATTTTTTTCATTTCCCCGATTTCGCTGTTGAATAATATGTTAAAACATGTGGCAAAGAAATCTTTTTGGCTTTTTATTATCTTTTTCTTCTGTAGTTAATGTATTTTATACTAAAACAAATTTTATTAATACAGAGAACAATAATCTAATTTTTTACTCACGGTCGGGTTAATTCAGTCGGGAAATTTTTGTAAAAATATATGTTGATGTATAATAACTATACAAAAACAAATTATGAATTACATCTACATTTTCCCATATTTGATTAAGAATAATTTTTAGAAAAAAAATTTAAATTACGATTTAGAAATTTTAATAAAGAAAAATTGAATAATTGAAATTGTGTACTTTGGAATAACTTTAACGTGTTAAAATATTAGAATTCTATATTTAGAAAGTATAAGCATGCAAGAAGATTAGTACTGCTAATAGAACTAAATCTCAACGGATATATTAATAAATAATAATTACTTACGTGTTGTAAAAGAATGAGGTAGCTCGACCTTCATCCATGTCGGAATCACTATTACCTTCATGACTTTCGCTCGTATTTTTTGTTTGTTCCTTTCTTTTTGCACTCATTTTTATTCTTTCAATGAATCACACTACCTAGCTGTTCCTACAAAAAATTTAAATGAAAAATATTTAATACCAATCGAAGTTTAATTTAATAAATCAAATTATTATTTTGAAAAAGTTTGTAAAAATATTATTAATTTTACTTTAATTAAGTTTTTTCTACAATTTTTCCTAAATTTAACTCTCAAAAGCAAAAAGATGCGCAATTTTAATATCGTTAGGTACTTAGAAAAAAAACATGGATGGACAATTTTTTCAAATTTCAATTAAGAAACACGTGTTTAGAAATTCTTGAAAAAATTCTTCAACATATTTAAAAATTAAAATTCGAAAAGCTGTACAGTTTAAAATGTAAATATTTTATAAAATTATTTAATAAAAATATCTTAATAAATAAAATCAATTATTTAATTTTTAAAATGAAATTTATTACCTTTTTATACTGACAAAAGAAAATCAGTCGCTTCCCTCAAACCGAAGCAAGAAGGACAAGAAATTAAATTCAAATTTTTTTTGAGATTGCTGGCAGTTCTATCGAGTTCACGATTTTTTGAGTAGCGATAGCAATTGCAATATGTTGAAAATAATATTTGTGAATTGTGATGTATCATGGATTTTCAATAGCAGCTTCCAAAACTTAATTTCAGCTAGCGGTCAAACTTTATTTAATTTTAACTTTACTGTCACGAGTTGCTTATAAGCAATTAACAGAAATTCACCCACAATTGGCTATTTTATAGCACTGGAGACGTCAAAAAAAGCTTTATGTACTAAAAGTAGAAGTATTTTGACTCATTAATGTATTTTTAGTCGAACATAAAGTATTTTATTTTTTGGGGATTCCCCGAAAATTATTTGGGCGATTCCCGGAAAATTATTTGTGTGAATTTATTCGATTACAAACGTCCTATTTTTTATATTTTTAGCAAAAAAGTAAAAATATTTTTGCAAAAATTAAAAATTATATTTTAAATGAGTTTTTAAAAGCAAAAAAACATGAAATTAATTTTGAAATGAATGAAATTATTAATTTGTATTTTATTTTAAAAAGCAAAATTTAAGTTTTATATATGTATATATTTAATAGCAAATAAACATTTTTATAAACAATAACTGTAAATTTGGGCTTTAAAAAGTTAATTACATGAAATTTTTAAACGTTTTTGTATTATAAAAAGTATTTATGTATATAAAATTTACGTAACTATAATATTTTAAACAGAATTTTATTCGTAAATAATCAAATAAAATAGTTTATAATATTAATTATTATTTTAAATTAACTTTATAAAGTTTTAAATTGTTTTTTTTAATAAAATTTAATTAAATAAAAAATATGTTTAATAAATATAAGGAACATTGTAAGTGCATTAATACCTTAAATATTTATAAACAATTTATATGTAAATTGAGGTTAAGTAAATTGTCAATTTGCAGAATATCAAATAAAAGAGTTAATGTGTAAACAACAAGATATTTTTTCAATAGAACGTTCTTATTTCTTAAAATTGAATATTTAGTTAAATTAAATACACTAATATAAAATTTTTCAAATAAATATTAATGTTTAAGCGGTTATTATTAAAAAAATTTGAAAAAGAAATATAAAATTGAATATTTAAAATGTTCTCAATTTGCAAACAAGTCCACCCCGCTACAGGTGTAGAACATGCAATATCCAGCCATTTTTTTAACAATACTGAAGTAAATCTTGTAACTGCTGGAGCAAATATCCTTAAAGTTTATAGTATTCGGCCAGAAATTGATAGTCAAAGTAAAAAGAATGAAATTAATATGGCTAAAATGAAGCTAGAATGCTTAGCAAAATATACTTTACATGGAAATATTATGTCATTACAAAATGTTTCATTATCTGGATCCCATCGTGATGCATTATTATTAAGCTTTCGTGATGCTAAACTATCAGTAGTACAACATGATTCAGATACATATGAATTGAAAACACTTTCATTACATTATTTTGAAGAAAGTGAAATAAAAGCCGGTTGGAATAGTAATTTTTATATACCAACAGTTCGAGTTGATCCAGACAATCGTTGTGCTGTTATGTTAGCATTCGGAAAACAATTAGTTGTCTTACCTTTTCGTAAAGATAATACTCTGGATGAAATTGAACTTGCTGACGTAAAACCAATTAAGAAAGCTCCTACACAATTGGTATCAAAAACACCTATTTTAGCATCGTATATTATTGCTTTAAAAGATATGGATGAAAAAATTGATAACGTAATTGATTTTCAATTTTTACATGGTTATTATGAACCAACTTTATTGATATTATTTGAGCCAGTTAGAACATTTGCGGGTCGTATTGCTGTTAGATCTGATACTTGTACATTAGTTGCACTTTCACTTAATATACAACAGAGGGTGCATCCCATTATATGGACTGTAAATGGCTTACCATTTGATTGTTTACGTGTTATGGCTATTGAAAAACCTATTGGGGGTTGCTTAGTTTTCGCTGTAAATTCTTTAATTTACTTAAACCAAAGTGTACCGCCTTATGGTGTTAGTTTGAATAGTACAGCCGACCACAGTACAGCATTTCCTCTTAAACCACAAGATGGTGTAAAAATAAGTTTAGATGCTGCACAGTTAACTTTTATTGACAGCGACAAATTAGTTTTATCATTAAAAACCGGAGAACTTTATGTGTTAACATTATGTGTTGACTCAATGCGGAGTGTACGAAATTTTCACTTTAACAAAGCTGCCTCCAGTGTTTTAACAAGTTGTATTTGCGTATGCCAAAACGAATACATATTCTTAGGCTCGAGATTAGGTAACTCATTATTACTAAGGTTTAGGGAGGAAGATGAGAATACAGTTATTACTATCGATGATATTGCCGAAACTGAACCAGAGACTCCACAACAACACCCCAAAGAAAAGCGTTTAAGAATGGAAGAAGAGGAGTTGGAGGTTTATGGTTCCGGAAAAAAAACATCGGTTCAGTTAACTAAATTCGTTTTTGAAGTTTGTGACAGTTTGTTAAATATTGGTCCAATAGGATTTTTGGCTTTAGGAACAACTCGTGTAAATGACGCAGCAAATATAGATGGAATTTCAGAAGTAGAACTTCGTAAAAATAATTTAGAATTAATAACATCCAGTGGACATGGAAAAAACGGCTCACTTTGTATTTTGGCACACTCAATAAAACCACAAATCATTACCAGCTTTGAATTACCAGGATGTATAGATATATGGACTGTGTTTGAAACTGATAAACAAAAAGCTGGTCGAAAAGATATTTATACTCATGATTTTATGATTCTAACACAAAAAAATAAAACTTTAGTACTGCAAACGGGAAATGAAATTAACGAAATTGAAAATACAGGTTTTTGTATTGATCTTCCAACAATTTATGTTGGTAATTTAGGTGGTAACAGATTTATAGTTCAAGTTACTGTTAAAACAATTCGATTATTACAAAGCACAAGATTAATTCAAAATATACCATTGGATGTTGGTTCACCAATTAATGAAGTTTCGTCTGTTGATCCATATGTCTGTATACGAGCAGAAAATGGTCAAGTAATAACTTTGGCCTTAAGAGAAACTAGAGGTAAAAAAATTATATATTTGTTAAGAAATAATTTTATTTTTCAAAAAAAAATTTTAGGAGTTCCCAGATTAGCAATTAATAAAAATACTGTTAGTAGTACTCCGACGATAATTTCTCTTAGTATATTCAAAGATACTTCAGGTCTTTTCACCTCTAAATTGGATGATTTTACTATAGGACCAGGAGCTACTTTTGGTGCAACTACCAGTATAGGATACAGTCTCAAACCTGAACCAAATATGAAAGTGGAAGATGAAGAAGATTTGTTATATGGTGAAGGTGGAAGTTCATTCAAAATGAATACAATGGCTGATATGGCAAAGAAATCAAAAAGTAAAAATATTGAATGGTGGGAAAAATTTCTACAACCAATAAAAGTTTCATATTGGCTTTATATATCTAGAGAAAATGGAAATTTAGAAATATATTCAATGCCAGATTTAAAATTAGTGTATTTAGTATCAAACATTGGAAATGGATCTAAATGCTTAATTGATGCAATGGAATTTGTTCCAATTAATTTCGCAAATCAACCAGATCCAAAATCAGACTCAAATATTCAAGACGATCTCTTAAACATTGGTCAAGGAAACAATATGACTGTTCCAGCAGTTGAGGTTTTAATGACATCATTAGGAAATGGTCAGCGTAATCGTCCTCTTCTATTTATTCGAACAGTAACTGATTTGATGATTTACCAGGTTTTTCGTTACAGTAAAGGTCATATTAAAGTTCGATTCCGAAAAATTTATCATGATGTTTTAATGAAAAGAAATAAAATAGAGAAGCAAGAAATTAATTTAGAAGATGAAAACAATTCACATCAAATCAGTTGCGAAAAACTAAATAAAATGAAATATTTTGAAAATATAGCTAGTCTAAATGGAGTAGCAATATGTGGTGATTATCCTCGATTTGTTTTTTTGACTGCCAGGGGTGAATTACGCGTTCATCGAATGAATATTGATGTAACATTTCAAAGTTTTACACCATTTAACAATATTAATTGCCCAAATGGTTTTGTATATTTTGATGAAACAAGTGATATAAAAATTTCAATTTTACCATCATATTTAACTTATGATTCTACTTGGCCAGTTAGAAAAGTACCATTAAGATGCACCCCAAGGCAAATACAATATCATCGAGAAAACCATGTTTATTGTGTCGTTACTCAAACTGAAGAAGAAACTAATAAATATTTTCGTTTTAACGGTGAAGATAAGGAATTAACAGAGGAAAATAAAGGGGAACGATTTATATATCCCAACGAATCAAAATTTAGTATAGTTTTAGTTACACCAAATACTTGGGAAATAATTCCTGATGCTTCAATAGATTTAGACGCTTGGGAACATGTTACCGCATTCAAAATAGTCAGTTTAGCTTATGAAGGTTGGTTTTTAAAATATTTTGATATAAATTTATATATTTTTTTACTAAACTGTATTTTTTTAGGCACTCGTTCGGGTTTAAAAGAATATTTATGCGTTGGAACAAATTTTAATTACAGTGAAGATATAACGTCCCGTGGTAAAATAATGATTTATGATATTGTAGAAGTAGTTCCGGAACCAGGAAAACCTCTTACTAAATTTAAATTAAAAGAAATATATATAAAAGAACAAAAGGGTCCAGTTTCAGCTATAACACACACTTTGGGCTTTTTAGTAACTGCTATTGGGCAAAAAGTTTACCTTTGGCAATTAAAAGATAATGATTTGATTGGCGTGGCGTTTATTGATACAGATATTTATGTTCACAAGATGGTTTCTATCAAATCTTTAATTTTGATTGCGGATGTTTATAAATCCGTCAGTATTCTTCGATTTCAAGAAGAATATCGAACTCTGTCGTTGGTGGCTAGAGATTTTCAACCTTTAAATGTATTTGATATTGAATTTATGGTAGATAACCAAAATTTAGGATTTTTAGTAACAGATGCGGAAGAAAATTTTATTATGTATATGTATCAACCGGAAGCCAGAGAATCAATGGGCGGACAAAAATTGTTGCGAAAAGCGGATTATCATTTTGGACAGAGAGTTAATACAATGGTCCGTATGCAATGTCGACAAAATTTAGCAGATGTTCGTCATATATATGGGAGACCTCAATTCAATTTTCAAAATCGTCATATAGTTCTTTTTGGAACTTTAGATGGTGCTTTGGGATATTGCTTGCCTCTTCCAGAAAAAACTTACAGAAGATTATTTATGTTACAAAATGTATTATTGACACATAATGAACATTTAGCTGGACTTAATCCAAAAGCGTTTAGAACGATACGAAGTTCACGAAAATTACAAGCAAATCCATCTCGATGCGTAGTTGATGGAGAATTGATTTTTGCATATTTAGAACTACCATACATGGAGAAAATTGAAGTGGCTAAAAAAATTGGTACAAAAATCGAAGAACTTTACGCGGATTTGAAAGAAATTGAACAAATTTCCATAGTAATTTAAACTTAATTGCAAAAATTTATAACATACAAATAAATTTAAGATTTTAGTATAAATATTGATAAAATATAATAATTATTGATAGTCAGTAGTTTTTTTTTGTTTTATTTTTACTAATTAATTCATTTTATAAAATTCCCTAATATTATTAATAATATTTATTAGAAAGTTATTGCTTTTTCTTCATTTTATTAGCTTTTTCTTTTTTTAACATTTTTTCCACTTGAATGTCAACTTTATGTTTTCGCACAAATGGTTTTTTAACTAAAATTGATTCATTCATAGGTTCAATTATATGACCCATTTTAGTTTGTACTGCTGGTCTTGTTAAAACTCTAAAAGCAGACTCTGGTACGAAAGATCGGCCAATTGGCGCTCGTATACTTCCTTCGTAATCTTTAACACTTGTAAATGGAAATGGTAAATCAGATACTAAGTGCTCTTTCAATTCCTTGCTTGTATTTTCATTTATATACAAATTTCCTTTATTGTCATCACGACGCTTTTCCTTTTCCGGAAATTTAAGAACTAAACGTTTTTTGGTCTTGGGTTTAATTCCACAACCAGCCCATGAACCCCAACCAGGCATTGTTAAATCAATTTCATTATTTTGTTTATTTTTATCGTCTTTTTCTTTTGTGAAATCTGCTACAACATCATCATCTTCAAATGCTTCAGCAATAGTCATCTGTCTGCATAAATCTAAATCAATTTCATTTTCATCACCAACATCATTAATTAATGAGGAATCTGGATTATCAGTGTTGATTAAGTTATGAAGACGTTTTGGTTTGATGTTAGCAAAATTATTTGGATCGATTTGATCATCAGTATCAATTCCTTTTTTTTCTTTTGAAGTATTACTTTCTTTTGGTAAATCAGATAAAAGATTTTTAGAATTATCCTGAACTTTTCCATTTACCGGAGTTTCATACAATTCTTCATCAAATTCGGGCCTTTGCTTTTCATTTTTAAATGTTAAATCTTTTAAATTTTGTAATTCATTTTTTTCTATCTTATTTTTTTTATTATTTTGAAATTTTTTATTATTTTCAATTCCTTCTAAGGCATTTTTCATATTTTTAATTTTTTTTGATAATTTTTGATGGACATTTTCTTCGGCGGCATCAAAGATATCATCAATATCTTTTGAAATCAATTTTCGTTTTTTATTGTTACTATCTACACCTTTATTACTAGTCTTCGATTTCGTTGAATTTTTTTTAACGCCATTTTTTAAATTTGAAATGTTTTCCTTAGGCAAATATTCATTAGATATTTCTTCAACAATCCAACCATTTTCAATTATTTTTGATGTTTTTTTTTTGGAACTAATAGAACTCATGACTTCCAATCGTTGACAAGCCTCGGTTTTATTATTGGTTCTTAAAGATTTTGTTGTTCCTATAAATTAATTTTTTAATTGTAAACATTTTTTTTTAATATCTATTGTCGTTGTATAAATCTCACCTTTTTTATTCAGTTTAGTTCCTTTTTTATTTATATTTTTTTGGCTTTTTAATACATCTTTATCTTTAGAAATTTCTTCTTTGCTATCATCATCAGAACAACTTAAATCTATATCTTCACTGTCAATTTCCAAATTATCTGCATATAAGAATTACATAAGTATGTATTTAGTCATTATGAAAATTGTCAAAAAATATTAAACTTTATTGTACCTGATTCATTTTTTTGCGCCTCTTCATCGTTCCCATTTTCTTGTTGACTTTGCAAAATTTTTTTAAATTTAGAAATATCTTCTTGTTTATTCTCTTCATCAGACAAAATTGCAGTTCCGTTATCAATATAACTTTCTTCAATAATCTTTTTATATTCTTGCATTATTTTCTCATTTTCATTTCGCTCTAACCAGTATTTTTTATATCCTGTTAAGACTTCATCCTTTGGATTTTTTTCTTTCTTTTTGCTTACTTTAACCCAAGGATTAAATGGATCGACCTCTTCATCTTGTTCATCGTCATTTTCTCCATTTATTTCTGCATCGCTTTCTTTATCATTTTCATCATCACTATTCTGATCACGTTTTTGTGTTAATTCACGGCTAATAGCTAATTGCTCTGCTAGATCTTTTCTTACATCTTTATCATATTTGGCACGAACTTGCAAATTTTTAGCCCAAGTTCCAGTATTTTTATGTCTTAAATTAGCTCTTTCTAAAACACGGCTTTTTTCAATCTGTTCTAATTGTTCTATTGCAGCTTCCGGATTGGTTTTTTGTAATATCTCAAATTGTTTTAATTGTTCTTTTAATTTTTCTCTTTTTAATAATTTATGATACTTTTTCGATTTAATTTTATTATGTAATCTATCTTTAGCTGATTTTTGTGATTGTTTCATACGCATGTAAGCTAACTCTTTTCGCTTTGAAATAAGTTCTTTACGAGTTAATTTCTCTAGTATTTTTTTCTCTTTATCATTTTCATCTACATCATCTTTTTTTATACCTTTCAGTTCTTTAAGTTTATCTTCCAAGGCCTCCATTTCAATTTGAAGTTCAGATTTAATAGAAGTGCTAACCGGTTTAGATTTTTTTGAATAAGAAGTTGTATCAACATGAATCTCTTCATAATCAAGTGGAAATACCTAAATATTTTCATTTATTAAGTTTTTTAAAAAGAATAATTCAATAATGAAAACAAACCTGATGATCGGATTGACGATTTTTCGCAACAACTGGATCCCATTTCCTTAATTTAAATTTAGTTTTTTCATATCCAATTTTGCGTTGAAGACGGTCTGCTACCGGTTTTTCTAAAGGTTTTGGTAAAACTTTTTTTGACCATTGAGTTGTTTTCAATTCTTTGCCTACATCTAAATGATTTGTTTTATTTAAAATTTTTACTAAATCATTCACTGAAACAGCGGTATCTTTAACTTTAACTTGACTAATTTTCCCTGATTTAGATAAATGAAATTCATCTTGTTTTAATACTGGTTCACTTCTAGAAGGCTTTTGTATATATTGATTCTTTCCTAAACGACTAATTGATTGCAATAATTGTTTATGCTTTTTTGGATCAAAATCTTCTTGATCATCCGAAAAATCATTTTCTTTATCAATACTCATGATGTTAATTGCAAAAAATTTATTTTAAATTTCTCAATACTTTTTATTGTTTTGAAATTTTGATGATCCATACAACATGTGCGTTTGTTTGACGTGACATAATCAAAATTATATTTTTGACAAATTTAATTGATAGGCGGCAAGTCAATTTTGCAAATTTACTACATTTGGAAATTTTATTTTGCAAAAAAAAAAATATGAGAAATAAATGTCTATGTGATCAATAGTAAAGATATATAAATATTATAAAATAAAATTTTGAATAATATATTTATAAACTCTTCTTTTATCTACTTTTATATCACAGGAAACAGTAATCAGTAATTGGGTTTTTAACCATGCACGAAAATCGCATCGCAAATATGTGCTAATTTGAATTGAGACTCGAGAATCAAATGATAAGCAATTAAGCACCTAATTTAGTGCGGATTTCTAAGTGGAATAATTTTCTGTACGATACGTTAATTCAATTTTGAAAATAATTACGATACAAATTTAGTAAATGCGAAGCGAACTTCATATAAGATTGGGCATCAGCATTCATGTCACATGTGTTAATTACAAAAATTGCAACAATATAAAACTCAAATCCAATACTTTATCTTTCATTTAAATAGTTACCGAAAATAAATAAAATTATATATTTTAAAGTAAAACAAAAATTAAAAATAAATAAAAAATTACAAACATTTAATTATTAACAACATTTTTCACTAACGATTACTTTTGACATTGAATTACTCTGTAATTGAATAAATGTCAAATGAGAAATGTCACTCAAAAAATGCACTTCATATAAAAAAGTGAAAACGTTTTTTGTTTTTTTTTTTTGTTCTTATTTTTTATATATTTCTGTTTCTTGTTTTTTGACGTACTCTATTCGTTGTTCGTTCAGTCTCGTCAGTCATTTCACCGGGTTTAAATCGCCGTGTGTTTTTTAATTAACAAAAAAAAATTCGCATTTCTTTTTTCTTTTTACACACAGTGTGTTCACACCACAATTTTTTAACACAAATTTGGTTGGTTATTTTTTTTTTTTTTTTTTTTTTTTGAATCATCGTGAAGAAAATTTTTCTGACTGTTTTAAGAAAAAAGAAATACAAAATAATTTGAAGAAAAATAAATTTAAAAAATAATATTTAATTATTTGAAAGGTTTATTTTTTTTTTAATTGTTATTATTTTAAAAAAAAAATAAAATTTTTATAAAAAGAAAATTATAAATCCTTAGGATTAATTTATAAAAGAAGGAAAGCAAAAAATATTTTTTTTAAAGAAAGTTTTTTTTTTTTTTTTTAAATAAAATATTTTGTTCGCGGTGTCGTCTACTCACACCAATAAAGCAGAGGCAGTGCTACACAAATAACGTTAAGGTTTTCATCTTTAAATATAAGAATTTTATATTCTGATTTTCCAAAGGATTTTATTGTACAAAGTTAATCTTTTTATATTAATAAAAAAATATGGTGAGTGGAAAAATTCAAATTTTTATTCAATACTTTTTTTTTTTATTGTAAAATTTCAATAAAAAAGAAACGATTTTTTGGTTCATGTTCATTTACTACCTACCTATTGTCTGCTATCTGAAAATTTGAATGTGTTTGTGTAATTTGAGTAGTGTGCGAAAAATAAAACATATATATTTTTCTTCAGTTTTTTAATTAAATGGAGTTTGTTAGTGTGGTTGTGCAGATTTTTACATGCTTAAAATGCCGGTTTTCCAATTCGTTTTTTTTTTTTTTTTTTTGATAGAAAAAAGAAAAATTATTTTAAAGTATAATAAAAAAAAAAAATGAAAAGTTATTTTTGGCAACATGTTCAAAAAAAAAAAAAAATCTAAGACGACAGATAACATAAAAACATTAAAAAAAACTCACTAAAATTTTTTATATATTTTGTGGAGCTTTTCTTATATATTTTTTATATGTAAAGGAAACGAAATTTTAAAATTGAAAAAAAAAAAAAAAATAACAGAATAATATAAAAAGAAATAAAAATTTCTCACATCTCATCACACCCATTCAGCGGGAATCAACACAAACGCGCGGCACTGGAAATTTTCATTAAAAATTTTGTTGGGAATACCATTTTTACACAAAGTTTGTCCGTCATATGAATGCGTGTCAATTTATTTTTATATTTTCCAAAATAAATGTTAATTCTGTTTAAAATTAGTTAAAATTTAATACTTTACAAAAATACCTCTTTAACTGCATTTTAATTTTGAAATTTAATGACTGGCGGGGGTGCAAATGTATTGTTAAAATAAAAGTTTCTTATTTTCATTGACATTCAAAATGATTTGTTTTTATATTGAATAGAAGAACTTCATTATTCATATTATAATTTATGAAAACTATTAAAATAATAAATTACAGAATACATACTTCAAATAAATACATATTGAAACTTAAAAATTATTGTAAAATATTAAAAAACTTTTTTTTTTATATACAATTTGAAGGGGAAAATTCTTACTCAGCAAATTTGAATTAAATGCTTATTCTAAACAAATAAATCTCAAGTTTTTTCTCCTTTTTAATAAAAATAATAAATTCAAAAATCAAAATTACTGATTGGAAATTTTCTGTTTCTGTGATTTTTAAATATTTTTAAAATACAATTAGAAAAAACGAGACAAAAAAAAAATATAAAAAACAACCATATAAGGTTTTTCAGCAACGTCAAAAATATTTTGTTGTTGTTTTTTTAGAGGAGAAATAAAATATTTTCGTTAAAATTTCTTTTTTGAGTGGTAAAAAAACTCTATAAATGTTAATGTAGTAGTAGTGGTGTACAATGTTGAATTCAGTCCAGTTTTATTTTTTTTTTTTCAATTAAAAGGAGAATTTTTCTAATAAAAATTAAACTACAAACAAATAAGTGCTACCGTTTCTTTTTATTTTTTTTTAAAGTATGTAGTTCACTGTTATTTATATATTAAGTACAAAATATATTTTGTTAATAATTTTATGAGTAAAAAACGGAAAAACTTGAAAAGAGTACGTGGGGGTTTATTTCACCAAATTTATAATTTTACATTTTGCAAAAAGATTTTACAAATTCGTAAATTTTATTAAAATTTACATGCGTTTATTAATAAAACAATTTAAAAAAAATGGTAAAAAGTGTAGATTTATAAATTTGGTGAAATATGCCCCTAGTTCAAAAATATTTTAAAAAATTACTTTGACCTAACCTCAAATGAGATAAAAAAAATTTGTAACATTGATAAGAATCTAAGTTTTGAATTTTATTAATAGTAAAAGAAAATATAGAAAACATTCTATTTTAGTTACATTAGTAGGTATATTATATTGCAAAATGAAATCTTTACTTTCAATGGAATTTCAAGACCAAAATATCGGTTCCCATATTAACTAAAATGTCTTAGATTACAAAAATAAAAAAAACAATTTCAATTATCTGTTAATTCGTATCTGAAAAGTCATTAAACTAAAATTTGTTTTGACTTTATTTGTTAAATCTTTCGTAAATTATATACTTATTATTAGTTATTACATATTGAGTAGGTATGTACCTATATATATATATATATTATATACATGACAATAATTAACAAATGTTAAATTTTGTAGTAGCAGAAGCCGAGCAGCAAATAGGCCAGTGATCTTTGCGTGAGATAGAAATAAGAAAAAAAAATATGTTTTATTAAAGAATTATACATATTGTATTTGTTTTTGTAAAATTATTATATATATAAATAGAATATATCCTATGTACTTACCTAAAATATTGAGACATAAAATTATTAGAAGTTAGAACATTTTTTGAAACAAAGATAAACGAAAACAAATCATAAGAATATCTTATTTTTGGGCAATATTTGGTTTTCGTCTGTTTTAAACACAATTTAACGCAAAATATATAGTCATATAGGTAAATGTGTAAAGCCTAAAATTTTACAATAGTTATATAAAAAAATAAAAGCTCTACTGTTAACTTTATAAAACGTCAAATACCTAAGTGGTTAGTAGCGACTTATCTAGTTTATTAGATTAGAATAGTATCTAGTTTAGTCATTGTATAGACTAATAAATTATTACTAATAAAATCATATATTTTCAAAAGTCTTGGAAATTACTTAACCATTTAATTTTACGCTAAATATAATTTGAAAAAATGTTTTACATAAAATATTTAGTAACAACCTAATCTAAAAAATGTGACCAACATTTTTTTTTAGTACCTACTAAGACATAATATATTAAAGTAGTTCAAATGTTTTGTGAAATCGTTTTTATTATAATCCCTGAATCATTTACGATTTAAAAAAACTTTGACGTCACTAATATTAAAAATTACATATTTATATTAGGTTCTCTTTGCACCGATTTATTTATTTAAATAAAAGAAAAATAAAAATGTTTTTTATTTTTTTTTTATTTTTCAATTTCATTTTCATTTTAATATTAATTATTTTCATTTGATGAGAGGGCGTTGTATTGTATTTTATATTTTTAATTTGTTTAATACATACAAATATTTATTTCACGAAAAATCATTTAAATTTTTTTTTTTTTTTAATTTGTCTTTTATATATATATATATATGTATAAATATATTTTTAAGTTAACATACACTTGGATTTATTTGAAAAATAAATGTATATAAAATTGGAAAAATCTCATGGATCGCGTGGTGCACTTTTATTTTTAAAAAAAATTTCCACACAGTGAATAATTTAAATTTTTTTTTTTTTTACTAAATTCTTCGGTTGTATGCATGTGTTTTAAGCAAAAAAAAAAAAAAAAAAATATTTATATAAATAATTTTTAAATCATTTTTATAGAAATATAGGTACCATAGTCCAAACAAAAATTTGAAACATAAATTTTTAAAAAATTTAAAATATTTTAATTGAAAATTTAATTTTCCAACAAAACATGCACTACAAAAAAAATACATCTAAAATCATATTTGATTCTCTTTTGATAAATTAATAGAACCTACCTATATTTTTACAATTTTTAATTAATTAATAAGGTAATATGTAGGTTATGCAAATATTTCAATTTAAATTTAATATATGTATATAATATGTACTAATCAAATTAATTAAAAAAATACTAAAATAGCAAATAGAAGGTGGTATGTATTAGATGAAATGATAGTTTCATAACTTTTTTTTTTTGGACTGTTTTTGAATATTTTATAAGAAAGAGCATAGTTGGAAACTTTTTGTACCTATATCTCTTATCAATATCTTCATATTAAATTTGTAACTTCTAAATATTTGATCTTGAACCCTTTCCCTTTTTAAGCATTTTACAGCATATCAGAGCTGGAAACCTTTTTTTTAGATAAGTCACATGTCATATTATTACAGTTTTATAATATTTAATAATGTATAATCAAATCCACTAAAAATATTAAAATTATTCAATAATTTAATTTTAAGATGTCAGACATTTTTAATTTTTGTTCAATATAAATCGTTAAAAATCTTCTTATTTTTTTTTTTTTGATTTTCCAAATTTTTCATTTCAATTTTATTTATTTAAAATCTATTTTTATCCTAAAATTTAACCTTTAAATTTACGTCAATTAATAAATATGCGTAAATGTGTATGTTAAAAGAAAATTTTCATATTTTCTTTCTTTTGTCTGTTTTTTTTTTTTTTTATTTTTTTTTTTTTTTAAAGAAGAAAATGAAAAAGAAAAACGTGGTTTTGAGATGGTATGAGATTATTTCATTCAGATTTTATGCTTAAAAAAATAAAAAAACAACAGAATAACAAGAATAATAAATGTGAACATGTGGGGTTGATCATCATCATGTTTTAGAATAGAGGAAAAATAAAAAAAAAAAACTTTATTTTAAATATAAAAAAATATAGAAATTTTGTATTTTTCTTTTCCATTTTAATAAATTATTCACTTGGCAACATCGCATTTAAATTTAAAATATCATATTTTTTCTTTATCTTTGTTGAAATTTTGTTAAAAATAAAAATTTTTCCATACCTAAATCCTATGTAAAAATTCAATATTTTTTAACTTAAAGAAAATAATCCACATTTATACATATTTAATATGTTACATTATTTTGCATCTTTATGTTGTAGGCATATACTCAATTTAGTAATTTCATTCGTTTTTAAGCTTGTAGGTACATAATTTAAATTATGTGCATTTATATAAAAAAGGTTGTATGATTTTCGTTTTTTAATTTATTCTGTAAGTAATAACCTTATAATTGCATTCGAATATGGCAAAATTCTTATTAACTTTTGTTTTTGTAACAAAATTTAGTTAGCCATATTATGTTAGACTTCTAATATGGCTTTAGAAAAGATTAATAGATAGAGCGAATTCTAATTTGTTGAAAAATTTAGATGTTTCGTATAATAACACACAAGTTTAACATTTTATGGGTACTTATATATTTCACACAAGAAAACAACACCTAAAAACGTACCTAGATTATATTTTACATAATATAAATTTGTATATAGAAAATTAAAATGTAATCGATTATTATATTTTTTTTACAACAAAGTTAAAAAAATTATTTCTTTTGAAACGTAAAATTTAATAAAATAAATAAATAAAATAAAAACGAGGAAAAGAGTGTAGTTAGAGTAGACTGTGTCAACTCTGGGATACCCGTATGATCGTAACATATACATTATATCATCTGGTTAATTACTTTTGACAAAATTTTAAACATATAGGTTTATTAAGTGTAGTTTAATGCTCATATAAAATAAGAAGTTGTATGGCAGCTACTCGAACCCACTGCAGTAGACCAACCTAATTTTTCAGAAACTTTGACCATTACACTAAACTATTTTTGCCAATATAGTCATACGGGTATAAAAAAAAAACATATTTAAAATAATTAAGAGAAATAAATTGTTAAATTGTTTAATTTTTTGTTATTTATACTTTAATTAAGAAACTCTAATTATGTTTTTTTTTTATATATTATTATATTATTATAATATACTTTTTAATAGATTCCCTGTTGGGCCATATTACAAAGAAAAGAAAGAGACAGAAATCTTCAAAGGCTTGAACAATTAGAGCATAGGAAAAGAAACAAAGAAAAAAAAGTATGTTTTGATGTTATTACCATCAACAACAAAAAAAAAAATAAAATCTTTTTTTAAAATATTTTATTTATTATTAGTATTTATGAATAAATACCTAAATTATAAGTACACAATGAATACCTATATCTTTTAAAAATTTAATTATTTAATAAATAATTCGCTAGATGTCTACTAATTTCTTAAAATTGAAATGCTTCTTACAAAAAAAAATTTTTGTATGTACATAGGTACATAGATATATTGCAATATATAATAATTAACTGTTTCTTAATTAAATTTCTTATATATAATTGAAATCAAGTCTGTTTTATTTTATTAATTAATTTAAAAAGAAAACTTGAAATTATTTTCTCTTCTTAATAATCTCATAATATACTAAAAATTATATATATTTTATATTTGTTACTTAATACCCTATTCACACTACGCGAAAATAACATGTTATCTGCGTTAACGCGTTATTTAGTTGTTAAAATTTCCAAGTAACTAGAAATTTGTATGAAAAAAAGTTGTCAAAAGTATTGTGAAAATAACACGTTACTCTGTTTAACATGTTTATTTTTCAAGGTTGTGTACTTCAATTTTTTAATATAATCGATATTTTTTAGATTTATCAATTTTTTATGAATTTTGATATCCCTTATTTTTAATCAATTTCAAATTTATTTTGATAATTTTTTAAAAACAAAACAATACAGAAATGTAAAAAATTTCCTTTGATAAAAAGTGTTAATAAATCAAACTGTCAAATATAACAACTAAAAACGTAGTCTGAAACGAATTGTTATTAACATGAAATATGACGACTATAACATGTTACTTTCGCGTAGTGTGAATAGGGTATTAGCGTTTTTAAAAATTATTAATTCCAAATTAAATGGAATACTTATAGGTATATGATTCATTTATAGTTTCTAAAAAAAAAACTATAATTGGTTTTTATTGTTATTTTTTTTTAGTTAAAGCTTATAATCATGTCAAATGATCCTGTTGTAGTAATCAATCGCTTTAAAGTCAGTCTAAAAGCTATTTTTTATAATAATTTTAAAAATTGAAAAACAAATGGAGAATAAAATAGGTATACAAAAAAAAAAAAAAGAAAACCTTCAATCGAATCAAAAAGTATTGAACTTTTTATATGTGTACATATATATTAAAAATTTTTTTCAATATTTGTACAAATAAAAATGCAACATTGACCTTGTTTTAATATATTTTATTTTTTTTTTTTTTTTTTTAGTTATCTTTAATTTAAGTGCATTTTATTTTTTATTTTATTTTATTTATTCTATTTTTTTTCGAATTCTATTATTTTTAATTTAAAAAAAAAATAAAAAAAAACAAAGCGCATTATTGTTAATGAATAAAAATGACTATGTCACGGTTTTATTCTCTTCTTTTTCTACATCATTTAATATACATTTTAAGAATTAGTATTTTATTATATTTAAGTTTAAATGTATATTTTATATATATATGTACTTATATATAATATAATTACTTCTATTATATAAAAAAAAATTTAAACAAATAATATAAAAAAAAAAAATTAATTATACTTATTTGAAGTAATTATTTGATTACAAATCTATCTATATATAGATGTATTATATATCTGCATATTAATTAAAGTAGTAGAAATAGAAAAATATTTAAGACTGGATTTTTTTTTCTTAATGAATGAAAAAAAAAAATTGTAATTGAGCTTTTGTTTTTTGTTATTTATTTTTACCTCAAGTATGTAATATGAATTCCCTAAAGACATTATATTATACAAAATATCATGTATTATTATATATATACAGGGTGTCCGGGACTCAAGTACGCGCACTACACTCAGTGATTGGGGGCATTAAAACAAACAAAAAATTGTACTGGAGGGGGGTGTCTATTGTGGACTCTTTTCGAGATATGAGGGATTAAAAATTTAAGGAGACTTTTAAAAAAAAAAGCAATAACTTTTGAACCGCTTCCTGTAGAGAGATAAAAAAAGTCCATTTTGTAGAGTAAGTTGTCAGCTTTAATTTTTGTGTACTAATGATCCCCATATACCCAACATTTACAAAGTTATGAAGGTTCAAAATGATCTAAATGGAACTTGAGTTCCGGACACCCTGTATATATTTATATATAATATACTATTATGGATATTCGGTTTTATTGAAGAATTCCTTTTAAATGAATTTAAAAATATCAAATTTTATTCGTTTATTTTTTTTTTTGTGTATTTATTAGTTCTATTAGTTTATGTACCATGTGTAATAAGTTTTTTTAAGATTGTTTCTTTCATCAATTACTTAATAATATTTTAATTTTTCATTTTACTTCAGATTCAGCAAAAAAATTTTATTTTAAACTTAAAAAAATACATCTGTTTTACACACGTTTCAAAAATACATTTCAGAATAATAAATTTAATATATAATTTCATATTTTTTTTTTTCTAGAAATTGTTCAAAATAGTAATAAAAATTTTACGCCCATATTATGTTTAAACTTGGGAGTTGTGGTAATATAAATCACCAAAATCTTGTCACCAAATTCAAAGCTCAATCTATAATATAACTTTTAAGTTCTGAAATAATTTTTACAAGACAATTAATTACTACATACCTATACATGACGTATTTTACAACGTGTTATCAAAGAAAAACAAATTGAAAAATAAAAAAAAAAAACATTAAATAATAATTTTGTATTCGTATCTATAGATATTTTTAATACCTTTAAGTATTATATGGTTATAAAATTAGAAAATGAATAAGTAAAATGCCCAAATTTGGTAATTTCATATAAAATAAAAAACTTGTTCATTTTTTTTATTATTATTTTTTTTTTTTTTATTCAAGGATACGCCCAAAGTATATTTTCCTTTACGTTTTTAGTTTTAGTTAATCTGATATTTAAGGATTTATGCAGATGTAGTTTAATCTTAAAATTCAAATCTTATTATTTTACAATATGGATAAAGTATTAACATAATTTAAAGGTTATTTTTAAATAAATAATTATTTACATATATATACAAAATATGTAAAATATAATATTTGCTAAATTTAATCTTGTTTTTGATTCCTAATGAAATTAATTCTATTCTTTTTTTGTAAACATATTATTTATTATGGTTTTAGGTTTTTATCGAAATTGATTAGGTTTTTACCATTATTCATATACATATTAATATTATAAATGCCTATATTATATTTTTCTTTTTTTTTTTGTCATGGTTTGTATTTTATTTATCAGTTGTACAAGGAAATGTAGTATAGTTTGAACTCTGAACTTTGAATTATGTAATTGCAATTTTAATTTGTAGTTAAACTACCAAAATAAGGTTCAAAAATAAATTTAAATTGAAATTCATTGGTTATATAATACATAATTGAGAATATATTTAAAAATAGTTTTGTCAGTTGTTAAGTGAATTTTAAATTAATATTATCTCATCATGAAAAAACTTTAAGAAAATATCAGATACCTCTTTTGAGGTTAAAAATGGTTAGTTTTTATATTGGTTTTTTTATGTTAAATAAAAATAATAATTTAAAAAAAAAAAAAACCAAATATTTAAATATAAAAATCGAACAAAAACCAAATGGGGAAGAAAAAGGAATATAAATTAGATTTTTTTTTTTGTTTTGTATTGTATTGTTGTCCTTTCATGGTAAACCACAATTAACGGAGTTTACATCGTGTTCGAAAAATAAAAATTTAATGTATTTCTATAAATGAAATATTAAAAATGTTAAAAAAAAAAATAAATAATTAAAAAAAAAATTCCAAACAAATAAAAAAGTTTTCAAATTTTGCTTATTTAGTGTTTTTTTTTTTTAATGTTTGTAAAAATTCAAAAAAAAACAACTATGATATCATGGTCATTTCATGGTTTCATTTTGCAACCATGATTTTATAATATTAAAAAATTGCATTATCATTTTCAAAAACAAAAAAAAAAAAAAACAAAATTCATTCAAGCGGGGAATTTAGTGTCTTAATATGATGTCTATATATACAATTTGCATTTCTCATATTTTTAATATTACAATTTCATTCCGATTTAAGTCTTAATTTCCAAAATGTAAAAGCACTCTGGTTATAAGACCCCTTTTTTATTTTTTATAAAGTATTTTGCATTTTGTTTAATTTGAAAATAATTTAAATGGTTTTTTTTATTTTAAAAACAAAAAATAAACTAGTAATTCTAGAATAATTTTGTATATATTTTTAATTTAAACAACCTACAGATAATATTACTGAGTTTTTGCCTGTGATCTTGTTAGATTGCCTTAAAAAAAAACATGTACATAAATCACATACAATATCATTTCAATTTTATTTTTTTGTTTTTATCAATAGATAAACATGTAGTTAATTTATAATATAATCAAATAATAATAGGTAGGTAGGTAGTTTTCAGACACATTGTATAAATATATTTTTTATAATCAAATACTTATAATACTTATATTCTGTACATAATATTTGAGTTAATTTTTTTTTTAGTACCTACAAGAATAGCATAAAAAAAAATTTTTAAATATAATAGATAATAAATACAAAGCATGATTTTTTTTTTTTAATTTCAAATTAAAAATAAGTGGTTTATGAATTTTAAATTAAATTGAATGGTACCTATATGATTAAGAAACTTATTTTTAAAAATGGTTAGTAATAAAAGTTAAATAAAATTAATAAAAAAGAAAATAAATAGGTAAATAATTTGTTAGTCATTTAAACTTGTGTTTATTTGATAAAAGAAAATTAACTTAAAATAAAATAGAGGAAAAATTTTAAAAATTTGATTTAATTTCCATTTTTTTTTAAAAAATTAATCATATCGAATTCTAAAGAAAATAATGTTGTTTTTAAATTAATTATATTATTATTTATTTTATTTAGTAGATATTGAAATGCTAAAAAAAAAAAATTCAAGATTTTATAAGATTATTCATTTTGTTTAATGTTGTATTAATTTATTAAAAAAGATTTTATATCTTTTATGATATTTACTAAATATAAAAAGCTTTGGCAATATTTAATTTGATTGTGTAAATTATTGTGATTAAATGTTAAATGATTTTCAATTGCAACACATAGGTATCTTTGTATTAATATAATATTTTTCAATAATTTGAAATTGATTTTAGTATCATTTCATTAATATATTACATAATAATTTTTAATTATAATTTCATTAGGTAAACAATGTTTGCATTGTTTATTTTATATTTCATTTTACGCTATTTTTTTGTATTATAGCAAATAACTTTTTTGAGTTATCTAATTGGAGAATACGTAAACATGTTTACATACCATGATAATTATTTCAAAATATTTATACCTATATAAATAAAAATTATTGGTTTTTGATAAAATTATGATTCATATTTAAAAAAATCTTATTTTAATATAAACCTTTTATTTTAATTCAAAATATATAAGTATATTTTTTTTAAGTTGCGATAACATTTTCTACAAATCTATTAACTAATATAACTTTAGGATCCTCGGTGGTGCAGTGGGTAAGCATTTGGCTTATTAACCAAGGGGTCCGGGTTCGATTCCCGGTCAGGTCATACAATATTTAATTAAAAAAAAAAAAAAAAAAAAAATTATTGAAAAATAATTTTTCTTTACGAATCCCCATGGTGACCAAATATAATATAAATATACAAATATATAATATAAACAAAATAAATAATATAGTAGTTATAAATAAATAGAAAGTATTTAATGAGTGGTGCAAGGCCTAGGTGTAAGGGAGACTTGCTTTCCCCCCGTCTAAACAACAACAACAATATAACTTTAAGACTTAATTTAAAAATTTTCTAGGTACCTATAACACAGTTAAGAGTTAAATCATTTGGTTTAATTACACCAAAACATTTTTTTATTGCCAATTGAATATGTAATTAATATTAAATGGTATTAAAAAAGTAACCAATATCAATTTATAAATGTGAAATTGTAAGATATTTGAGCATATACCTATCTATTAAATTTATAAATTAACGAAATATTAATTTTTTTGGGTTGTACCTACAAGTCTATGTTGATATTTTAATTTGATTAATTAAGTACATTTGATTTAAGAGATAGAATCATTAAAAACATCTTATATATGATGATGATTCTCATACAATTAAAACTTATTTCTTTGATTAATTTATCTAAATTTTACTTGCAATTTCTCTTTTTTTTTAAATTAGTGTAGGTGGACGTTTTTTAATGATTGCCTAAATGGTGGTTATTAATTAAACTTAAGAAAAAAAAATTTAAAAGAAAAGAAAAGTTTAGTTATTAAAATTTTGAAGATATAATAAAAATTTATAATTTTATTAAAATTAATTGATAATATACTTTTTTATTAATTTCCGCAGACAAAATTTGTATTCGTAAACACTTTGAAGGTACTTCACAAGGGTTTTAAGAAAGTTAGATATAGAAACATTTTTGTTTTCATTAGTAACCCCCCTTTAAGAAGTATAGGCCACTATGCCTTTCTATATCTTTCGAATTTGACCTACAACATTTACTTATATGACCATAATTTGTTTATATTTATTTCCTTCACTATCGTTTTGTTCGAGCTATTTCTCGATTTGCTAACACTCCTTTTTTTTGTAGAGAACATGGTTTACAAAATTTGGCAGATGAGATTTACAAAATAAGATTATACGTTATAATTTTAATAAGGGTCTATCAAGTATTTCAAGTTATATTAAAAAAAAATCTCCAATATGAAAAGGAAAAGTTAAAAACTTTGTATCTACCTCTAAGTAGGTATAACAACCAAATAATGTATGTTACTTTACTTGTATATACATATTATTATAATTATAAATGTTACTAACCAATTTTCCCTACACCAACGTAAAAATTATTTTACCAGAAAAGGTAGATATATGTATATACTATATATATATATATATTTCTTAAGAAATAAATAATAAAGAAATAAAAAAAAAAATATGAATTAATCATTAACATCAAAAATAAAATAGACAAGTAATAATGACGTCATCGCTATAATTATTTATTCGTTTTATATTGAGAGGATTATTTATAAAAGTCATGTTTAATTTCTTTTGTTTTTATTTTCTTTGATATATACCATATATATATATGTTTTTTTTTTGTTTAAAATTTGTTTCTTGATACCTATTTATGAATCATAGTATAAATTTTAATTTTTTTTTTTTTTTTTTTAATTCTTTTAACTACTTGTTTATGTGAATTTTATTGTAAACGTGGTTGTTTAATTTCACTCACTACACTAGTATGTGTACTAATATTTCTATTGCGGTTCTCATTTTTAAGTGTTATTTAAATTTAATATATCTACTTTTTTTTTTTACAGTTCAATAACTCTTCATTATTCATTTACTTCTATTTTTAGTCATTATTACTAAGTTTAAAAACAAAATATGTAGGTATATTATGTATGTATGTATATATTTTTGCTGTCGATTTATATATTAATATACATATATCTCTATATTAATGTCGTAAGGTGAAAATTTAATTATTTTTATTTTATTTATATGCCTATTTTTTTAATTCTCTTTATTTATACATATCTATATATATATATATATATTTACGAATATGTGCATATATATTTACATATTCTATATGCATAAATATACTTAGTTGCTAAAAGCAACAATTGAAATACATTTTATTTTTATAAATTATTTATATCCCAAACATAAATAAATTTCAAATTTTAAGCATTTTAAAAACAATGTAAAAATTGGATAATAAAAATAAATGTCATAAATAAACATCTAAATGACCGAACAAATATTATTGTATGTATTTAAAATATACAGAATGTACATATTTTTCAATTAATGTGTAAAATACAGTGTTGACTGTTATACTTTTATTTCTATTTTTATTTATTATATGTATATATACATATGTACCTTTTCTATAAAATTTGTCTTGGATATCATTTGTAGGAAATAAAATTTATATTGTTAATTATTAAAGCAGGAAGTTAAAGCAATTCAAGAAATTTTATTTTATTTTTTTGCAAAAAATTGCATTTATAGGTACATGAGTTATAAACACAATGTATAAATTAAAATCATTATAAAATGATGACATTAATCTAAATTTATTTTCAAAAAAAAAAAAAATTTCAACAGACATATTAAATCGTAAAAAAATAAAAACAGTCAAGAATTTAAAGGTTAAAAATTAATTAAATGCAGTGCAATGCAATAAAAAAAAAAAAAAACAAAAAAAAAACGTATCATTTCTTAATTCTTCTTTAAATATTTAAACTCTATTACTTTGGCTGTCAGTGTCAAATTTATCATTTACATATGTACATAAATATGTATGTACCTATTTCCTTTAGTATTTTTTTTTACTATTTTTTTTTTTTTAATATAACCGTAAATTCTTATCAGCATTTACAAAAAAGTATGCATGTAATTGTATCTTTAATAAGGTGAAAGCCCAATTGTTTTTTTTTTTTTTATTTTAGATTAAAATATACTTACCTTTAGGTAAAAAAAAAAAAAAAATAACGGGCAAAAAAAAAGAGTACCTAATCATTTTAATATTGGCACTAGTACGGTAGTTTGTTGTTGTTGTTGGGGAGGAAATTCCCCTTTTTTTTTTCCTAATATACCCAACAACAATACCATATATGGACATTGAATTGAATGATGATTGTACAGTCATCTTTTAACCGGTAAAAAAAAATAAATTTTATGCAACACATACATGCATACATACAGTAAAAAAACAAAAAAAAAAAAATGGTAATAAAAAATATCACCACTCCACTAATACATGAAAAGAAACGCAACCTTTTTTTTGTCAAAATTGTGGTGAATTTAATTTTATATGGTTTTTTTTTTTTATTTTTCTAACTAAATACATATATATATGTGTATACCTATTTAATATATAGTTTTCAGTATGTATTAAGTAAAATAAGAGTTAAATTATGACTAAACTTAAGATTTTTTGTTTGTTTTTTTATAACAAATCGTGGCCTTCAAATGTATGTATGTACATATTTAAATAAAAAAAAAACAAAAAAAAAAAAAATTGTAAGCAAAAAAAAAAAGTTATGATAACCATATATAGTGTGCCTTTTCTAGCTCAGGGTATTCAGCATATTTTACTCAGATTTGTTATATCAAATTATTTTATATGAGTTGATTTTAAAATTGGTTGAGTTGAGTTTTTTTTCTTTTAGTGTCATTTTCATTAATAAAAAAATTTTGCTGTGTTAATTTTTATTATTCTTAATATGGGAAAATAAAATTTTTTAATTCATTTTCAAAGTAAAATAAGGTAATATACATACATAAGTATATAATAATATATTGAAATAAAATTTAATTCTATTAAAAATTAATATAAATATGAAAATTATGTACTCATTAAAATTCAATTTAAAAGACATGTTTTTCCTAACTATTTTGTGAGGTTATGTTGATTTAGCAATTTTGATACCCCAGTGTGTAGAGATACATACATATATTTTTTTTTTATTAATTCAGCCTTTCAAATCCATCCATACATATTAATGTACATAAACATACATATATATATTATTTAAAAAATGACTCAGAAAATAAGTGAGTGTAGTGTTTATATTTTAAGAAATTTTGAGGTTATGGTGAATTTCGTTAGAGGGTAATTGAAAAATATATACCGTATTAAGTTATAAAAGATTAGCCCCTTCATATTGAATGTGGTGTTTTATTTTTTTATGTTTATGCATGTATATATATATATATATATACTTCTATTGTGACTGTGTAGACAATTTAAGCATATATAGTAACATACAATTGCTAAATGCTAGAGTTAAATTCGTAAATTAAAAATAAAATAAACATTTTTTTTTTTTTTATCAATAATAAAAATCTGTGGTGACTATTATTTGAGTTTTAGAAGCGCAACTCAAATTTTTCGAATAAATAGGTACTTACTTTTTTTATTTCGTTTCAAATGTTTTTTTTTTCTATATTTTTTTTTAGAGGTTATGTGAATGCCGTGTACGTACGGTGTAGTGTTTTTTTTTCAGCAATTTATATACATATATATATGTAAAATAGCATATATAATATTATGTATGTAAATTGTACACTACACCTACACTACAATAGAACAATTGAGTAAGCGACATTCAAAGTATTTACTTACATATTAATTAATATGTAGGTATGCTTTTTAAATATTATATGTACTTACTACTTATTAATAAATTATAATAAAGACTTCAAAAATTTTACAGATGTGCGCCGCGCCGCTAAAAACAAACCAAATTTTATATGAGAGAAAAAATATGCCGGCTTTATAAAAATAGAACAGGGAAATGTTAAACGAAAATATACGATTTTTAACGAAAACAAACAGTTCAGATTTCGACTATATCTCTTTAAAAATTTAATTTTTTTCAATTAAAATTATATACATAATTATATATTTAGGTAGTTTATGATTTTTTTTGTGACAACTATTATTTGGTCCTTTAATGGAATAACAAATATTAAACTTTCTTTATATGTATATATAGGTACACGATTGTATGTTTCGTTTAATTGTCGCCGGTCTTTTTATGTACGTAGTTTTTTTTTTTGACAATGGCATTCAAAAATAAGGTTTCATGAACTTTTTACATAAGGATTTTTATATACGAAATGTATTTATGTATATGTATGAATAGTGAATAAGGGTAGTAGTAGAATCTTATTGCATCTTTTTCATATTAGGTATAATCCTTCTTAAAATAGATGATGCGCAATGATGCATTCTTTATAAAAATGGATTTGTTATATTAAAAAATAAATAAAATAGGTATACATACACTATACTTTTATAAGTATCTATATAAGAGAGACTTAGGACAAAGAATCGATCTAAGTTTTCAAGAAGGTAAAAATAAATTTTTTAATCTTATAAGATTAAAAATAAAAACTTCAAAAAATTGTTGTATTTTAGTTTTGAACCAAAAGTTATTTGGTAATTTATTTGTTTTTCCAATATACATAAGTGATCATTTGAAAGACTAATTAAATACATATATCCAAAGTCTGAATTACATGCAAAATGAGTAATCTCACAAGTATACAAGAGTATGTATCTTTCGATTCACACTGTAATTATAGGTACGTTTCATTTAAAAATCATTTGTAAAAATCAAATCCTACTTCTGAAAAATTTTCAAAAATTTATTAAAGCCATAGATACGTACTTACCGACTGTATCTGTACTATATGATGTTAATATTTATTTAATCAAATTAAAAATACTAATAGGAAGAAAATCCACAAAACATATTGAAACTTGATTTTAAATATATCTATAAATACGTGAACCAAAAAAGAAGGATTATTTAGGTTAAAAGTTTTCTATTTTTATTCAAGTTCCATTATTTTTTAATTAAAAGAAAATATACTGATTTTCCTACATAAAATGAATTAATGTACATTGTTCAAATATACATAGGTAATATTCGATTTTATTTTTTCTTTCCAATTTTTAAAACTTAAATGATTCAATCTTCAACACACCTTTAAAAAAATTAATATGCTCTAATTTAAAATCATAGAAAACCTCACTAAAATCACTGAGTTTTAAAAAGATTTCTTTTATACCTAAGATATTTTTTTTAAATTTTTGTTTAGACAAAAAAAAAAACCAAATCATAAAACTTTTTTTTTTTTGAAAATTAACATTCGGAAATTTGTTTTAGCTCAACATATTTGCGAAACAAAAAGTTTGAGCCGTAAATTTAAATTCACATAAAGAAAGCAAGAAAAAAACAACAAAAAAACTTCCATTCATTGAAATCCAAATATTTGAAAGTAATTATTACTTTACTTCAAGACGGAAACTGAAAGTTATCGATAAGGAAATTTTATTAATCAAAAAAAAAAAAAAAAAAATATTAAAAGAGGATTCTTTTCTTTTACCAACAACATAAAAAAAAAAAGAAATTAAAAATTTCAAAAAATGAATAAAAATAAAAGGAAATTATCAAAAGGAATATTAGAAATGAAATTTATGCAACGTACTAAAGAAAAAGTTGCAAAAGAAGATGAAGAATCTGAAGGTAGACAAATGTATGCAGGTGAAACAACAGAACAAATGTTAAAAAATAGTGGTTCAAATTTTATAGTGGAATCATCATTTGTGTTTTGTGAAAATTTAATTGATGGACGTCTTTCATATCGTGGCATGAATACTGAACTTGAACGTTTAATGGAATTAGAAGAAATTGCAAAAACACAAAAAGATAATGGTGCTATGGACAGAGATGTATCTGATGAAGAAATGACCAAATATGTTAAGACAAATAAAGTTATATATAAAGGAAATAAAAAATTTAAGAAGCGAAAGCAAGAAAACGAGGATTAATATTTGTATTAATTTGAATCTTAAAAACATAAAATCAATAATAAAAATATTTTGGAAATAGAATAAGTCGTAAAAAGTATAAAATAAAATTTATTATTGAAAAAAAATATAATTTGTACAGTTTATTGAATAAAACAAGGATTATTTTTAGAGTTCACATTATAGAAATGGTATTTTCAGATGGGTTCATCAATTTTCGTGCATAATAAATCAGAAGTAGACAAAAAACTAGTTTTTATCAAGGGCATTAAATCTAAGTTCATAAAATACAATTTATTATTGTAATTAAAATTAATTATTAATGTTAAATTTGTAAAATTGTGATTTTACACTCAAGATTTTGTTTTCTAATAAAATTAATGTTTAATATAATAGTTAAAAAAAAAAAAAAAAAAAAAAAAAACAAGTCATTTGATGTCAATGTAATCTATTTTTATAATTTATTCTAAAAATGTCATATTTGTATCAAGAAAACATCTTAATTGGAAAAAACATTTTTTTTTCTTATTTTTTTGCTCTGTTGCCATACAATTAGAATGCAATAATTTTCTTTTAAAATTTGTTTATGATTAAATAAAAAGTATTTTTGAAAATTTGGCAAAAATTCAATATTTTTTATATTATATTTACTGCAATTATTAATTTATTTATTTTTGGACTCGATGATAATTTTTTTCAATTAAATTTTTTTTTTTAAGAATATATGACTTTAAATTAATTGGCTTTTAATTTTTTATAGTATAATATTAATTTGTAATAATTAGTTTATATTTTTAGAAAGAACAAAAATCTAAATAAAATGTTGCATTTAATTATATTAAATCTGATCAAATTATACACTACAAATAATCTATTTTAAATTTTATAAATAAATTCTATAATTACTTTTTTTTAATTAACTTATCAATACTAATATTTTCCAATTATGTATTTTGATATTGTCGATTTTGGTAATTTAAATTTTTTTTTAATATATTTATAGTTTATGAATATTCTAAAATATAACTTACATTATGCATATTTATTATATTATTATAAAAATCAACAATAGTTATCGACGCAAATTTTTTTATAATACACAAAAATTTTTTGATAGAGGAAGCAATATTAAATACAAAAAGCAATTATAAAACTGTTAAAAAATTATTTCGATTACTATTTAATTTAAATTTTATTTCGTTCATTATTAGACAATTATAATGAATTTATTGTACCGTAAATTTATGAAAATAGTACCTATTACGCAATTTTATGCATTTTTTTTATACATAATTTATAAATAAAAAGTTGCTATTTCTGTTGGTTAATATATACTAAACAACAAATAGTTAAATTTTATTCAATATTTTTTTATTTATGCTTATACATATATGTTTAAATAACAATATTAGTATCCTATATATAATCGACTATGTTAAGCATTTGACTAGCGTCTTATTTTATAATCATGCATTATAATATATTATATATTTTTTTTTATTTTTAAATTAAAAATTATTTCAACCATTAAAAATTAAAATCAGATCAATTGACAAAGTATAAAATACTTTAAATATAAATAAAATTCAATAAATCAGATTCTGTTTAATAAAAATGATTACAAAAAATTTCGTAAATGATATCTAACTAGTTATATTTCAAGATTGTAGTTTTTCTAGTTAAATATATTAAAATGATCGGATTTTTTTTATAATTTTAGTTCAAATATATGTATGGTTATTGGTTATATTCATATGGGTATGATAAAGTTTTTTTTTCTTTTAATTATTTCCTTTCGGATAAATAAAGTTGAACATAACATGTGCATGCAATTGCAGTTTTCATTTACATTACTACTAAATATGTAGTTCATTCGTAAATTTCAATAATCAATTTATTTTTCCTGCATTGAGCAGTCCACAAAACGTCATATACTGTTTTAGGGTACTGCAATAGTTTTGTGTTAATGGAAAATTTTGCATTTCATTTTTATCTAATGTTTGACAAAATTTTTTTAAAGTTCGCTTGATTAAGTGTGTTTGATTGCAAACATTTCAAGTACATACATATTTATAAAATAGATAAGAAAAATTATTTTTTTTTTTTAATTTACTATAGGTACTTTGATAAATATCTTGAGAAAACTATAGTGAAATTTTCGCGGCAAATTAACTATTTCTAATATTTTTTACAATTCATAACAGAATTATCAACAAAATTATTTTGTGTTAAAAAAAGCGTTGTACAAATAAAAATCTTGAAAAAAAAATTAGTTCAATTCAAAGTAGCAAAAAAAAAGAGGAAATAAAAAGAAAAAATTCAATGAATCATCAAAAATAATTTTAAAAGTTCAGACAGAAAATACATTTTTGTTTCAGTTGTTAAAATTCTTTACTTATTTAAATTATTATATGGTGTTCCACTGACGCGACTCTTTAATACTTTCATTACAACGCTCGCATAACGTTATTATATGCTTAAATAAATTTTTAAATTTCTCAACAGTAAACATTATTTCGTTGCGAAAAAATTTCAACGCTATTTTCTTTTTTTTTATTTCAATTTTTGTTTTATAATTGAAGTAAAATGAGGAAATCTTAAAATTCACTTTTTTCTTATCTTTCTTATTATTATTTTTTATTTGTTTAAATTACACAATATAATTTTTGTATTTTTTTAGCTTGTTGAATTAAAATTTTCTGAAACCTACCATTGAAACAAAATTTGATGTAATTTCATTATTAAATAATTTTTTTACAACAATTATTATTATGATTATAAAATATTATATGATATTTTATTACATTATTTTTAGTTAATTTATATTAAGTAGTTGTGTGTTTTAACAATGATATATTTATTCGCAAAATATTACTTGGTGTGAAAATTAATATTATACATTGCATACAAATATATAGGTATGTGTGTTCCACTTGAGGAAACTTATTTTGGAAGTATGTAATAAGTTTTTTTTTTTTTGAAAGCAGGAATTATTTTTACTCTAATTTTTACGTAAGACTTGAAATCGTGTTTTAAATTTTTTATAAATATAGAAAGAGTTAAGATCTTGCTGAATTTAAAGAAAATTAAGTAATTCGAAATTTAATTTTTAATAAGATGTCATTCAATAACATTTTAAAAAAAAATGTTGATTAGCTCGAACCTCTCACTGACCATAATTTTTTCATTCCCTTGGTATATTGTAAAAATAAAATATAGAATAATAAATAACAAAATAAATAATTATTACTTAGTTATTATAATTTAATAAAAATATTGTCAAATGGGATGCGCAATGTCTCGCAAGGCGTAAATGGAAAGTTAACACATGCTATACCACATTAAAAACAACGTAGGAAAAATAAATGTAGGAAATAATGTAGGAATAATGTTCTAATTTTTAAAATATTTTAAGATTTAAAAATTAATTTGTGCTTAATAAAAACTAAGTTGTATTCTTTTTTTAATATAATTTTTTTTTTTTTTTTTTAATTTTTATTATGACATCAATTTTTATATATGTAACAATTTTATATAGCCGTTGATATTTTTACAATCAACCCATTTCTGACCTTCAACTATATATTTTTTTTCTCAAAATTTATTTATAGAAATTTTTTTTTTTTTTTAAACATTTCCAAACAAACATTTTGTCGTGTTCCAATTTTTTATATTTTCTATTGGTTTTAAAAATTTATTTAAATTTTTATATGGATTTTTAAAAATTATGAAAGATTTGAAATAAAAATTTGTTACGTAAATGTTAAGAAATAGAAAAATCAAATGTTTTTTTTTTAGAATAAGTATGTTTAGAATATATTTCATATTTCCATAATTTTGCTTTAATACTTTATAGAACAAATTATTTCAATTGTTTTACAACTAACATTGACGTGTTATGTATTTCGTTTTTTTTTTTCACACTTTATAAATTATTATTAGGAATAAGTGTTCAATATTTATTCAGGAAGGCTTCGAAAAAGGAATTTTAGGAAATCTTCTAATCTAATATATCTTAACCCTAATTTATCTCTAATGGATTTAAAAACAAAAATTATCTGAAAATATTTTTCTTTTAATATTCAATAAGACATAAGTTTTTAGTTAGATAAAAACTTTTTTATTTTAATTAATGACATAATTCTCAATTAAAAATTTTTGGTAAAAAAACAGTATAATCCACTATCAATTTCAAACCTAAATTGTTTTTTAATGTATATAATTAGTTGATAAAAATTTGTACTTATTCAAAGGTTTGAATTGATATTGTGTTTTTTAGAGTCAATTAATTTTAACTATGCGGGGACTGTCACGTCTTATATTAAAACATAGATTTGGAACATTACTTGCGTGACTGTACAACTGCAAACCTTGCAGAATTTCATGTAACAAGTTAATATTATGTTCATTCAAAAATTAAGTTAAAGTTAAAAAACAAGACAGACTTGTTAGCTTAACGGTTTAAAAGGATGAATTTTTTTTAATTATCTTATTGAAAGCCACATTTAATATTCCTTAATTTTCGTTTTAAAAATTATATTAATGAATTGACACAAAATTTGTGTTCTATTAAAATATATACCATATGTATTTATTCTAATTTTAGGTATATATTTTTATTTTATTTGTTAATAATAAATTAAAATTAAATATCATGTAAATAAAACAAATACCCGCCAAATAAGTTTAACACACATTTAAATTAAAAAAACTAAAGAAGAAATCTATATTTAATGATGATGAATTAAAAAAAAAAAATCCAAATGAATCAATTGGGAGGTAATTTTCTCTTCTCTGATCTCATTGTTGTTCTAAATTCTATGTTTTTTCCTGATTTTCTTTACTGTATTTTTATTATCATTTTAGACTGATATGTTTATGTTGTCTTTTTGCATTTTCTTATCATTTTTTTTTTTATCACTTGTATTTAAAGAGATTTATTTTGTATTAAAAAATTATAGACTGACATCTAAGTTGTGTTGTAGTTGTTCTGTTGTTGTTTTGCTGATGTGTTTTTATAAATTTAATATTGTAAAAAGAAATTTCCTTACAACATCACAGCAATATGTTTATACAGCATTTTCTAAAAGAGTTCAGCAACCGATCTGGTATTTTTAAAATTTTTACAAAATTTTTTCTCTTTCATGACAAGAATTAAAAAAAAAAAAAATTATTTTTGCAAATACATATTATATGTTTTCCTTCTTAATTTAATTTTTCTTGTTTTTTTTTTTAATTCATCATATGGAGTAGGTACTTTTTGAATTTGAACTATATTAAATAATATATGATATAATGTAATATACGAGCTTGGTAAAAATTGTGTTTATATTAAGTTAAACTAGTCAAAACTGTTTTTTGATGTGCTCTTTGTCAATTCTCAAAAGAGGTTAAGTAAAAAACCTAAGAAAAAAACATCTTTGTAATCTGACAACTTGCCTAAAATAGTAGCTAATGAAAAAGTTTTTATTAAGGGTTTTCACGAGACAATCTGAAATCGGGAGGAACAACTGACAGCTGTTGACAATTTTTTTTAAAACAGAAAATTATTATGAATTGATATATTTTTCTACACTAAAATGTCCTTGACCTTAAACCCTTTTGCACATTTTAAATATTAACTCGTGTTTTTAACTAATTTGACATTTAAAAAATTTTATTTTAATAGCTTCATTTGGTTCTTTTTTTTAAATTTCGTAGAGGTTGAAAAAGGATTTATAATTCTTTAAATATAATGGACATCATCAATTATCTTGACTTACCATCTGCAAATTTTTTTTACTTCGCAAAAATTCCTTTTAACGATCTTTTTTAATTAAGAGCTCGTATATTTTATCAATTTAATTGTCTGATCAACATGTGCTCATTTATTATGAATCTTATGGAAAAAATATGCAACAAAAACAAAATGTATCAAAACAGAGTCTGTGTTTTTTTTTTTTTTATTAATTTTTGTTGTTGAATTAAAGTAAATTGGATTTATGAGTTTTGCATTTCAAATGAAAGATAAAAAAAATTCAGTAAAAAATATATAATATAAAATGGAAATAATATACTAAATATATTTTTTATTTCAATTGCAATTTTTTCAATTAAAAATTAATTTATTTTATTTTTTTAATGAGTTCATTGGTCTTTTCATTTAAAACACATACATATTACTTTTTCAATTAATTAATTAATTAATTAAAAATGTTATATTATACATAAAATAGTTAATAGTTAATTGTAAATAAAATTGATAATTCAATAATCGTTGTTTTCATTTCAATAAAACTTTGATTTCAATTTGAAATAAAATGACTTGAAGTGCAATAAGTTTTGAAAAACACTTAAATTAGAAATTGTTTTATTACATTTTTTGTTATTGATAATTGTTTTATTTTTTTTTAGATTTGAATTTCTAGTTTCTTGGATAATATGTGATTAAAAATTACCATTAAATTAAGAAATTCCTGAAAAGTCCACAATTTGTTGTCTGTTTTGAAATAAATAAGTAATAAAAAAAAAACTAATTAAAAAAAAAACTATTAAATTTATTATAAGCTATATTAATAAAATAATGTACTTATAATATGCCTCCAATAAACCAGTGCTGAGAAACTTTTAATCGTTAATAGTAATGTTTTTTTTAATTGAATAAAAACAATTTCAAAATTAATTGATTCATTTTAGTTTATATATTTGCATATTTTTACAATTAAACTATTTAAAATAAAAGTTAATCAAATAAATTTTAAAGAAATCCTAAAAAAAAAAAGAATTAAAATCAAGTTCAAGTTTTTGTTTTTTGTTTAAGCATTGGCTATTGCAATTTTCTATTTAATTGGTAGGATGTAAAGTAGAGCAGATTTCTAAACTAGGCTTTTGAAATATATTTTTCATTAAAAAAATGGTGATAAAAAACATATCTTGTTTTCTTTTTTTTTTCTGAATAAAGTTGTTCTCGTTATTTTTTAATAGTTAGTATTTATGAATATTCGTTTTTTGAACGTAGGTGATAAATAATTTGCAATAAAAAAAAAAAAGCTGAAAAACAAGAATTTAACAAGAGTTAGTACTAGCAACCAATTAGTTTATAAATTATGATTTATTTTGTTTTTTTACTTCTTCTTTTAAACTATTGATGGGAATTTCAATTTTATATTTGATTAAAGGTTCTTGATTTGTTATAAAATAAATTTAGAATATATAATTAATTGCAATTATGCGAATGAATGATGAGTATAGATTAGTCAATGTATATATTACAATAAAAACATTTAATAAAAAAGATTGAAAACGAAACTTTTAAATAAAAAATAAATTAAATATAAATCATTTTCATATGTTTTAGGGTTTTTTTTTCCAAATATTTTAAAATAAATTTATTTATTATGCATTTAACACAGTTTTAAAATAAAAAAAAACTACTTGATTGTGTTTAATAAAAGTAGCTAAAAAGAAAACTGTGAATAGAAAAAATCAAGGATTGGTGTACGAAACTAATGAATAATTTCTTACTATGTTTTGTTAACATGTCCTTGAAATAATTTTGTATACATTAACAACACTTTATTTTATAATTATTTAAAATTTATTAAGTTAAAATTAAATTATATCTAATTTATTTGTTTTTTAATTTAATTTTAGGCATCCGGTGTAACCGTATCAGACGTATGTAAGACCACATATGAAGAAATCAAAAAGGATAAAAAACATCGTTATGTAATTTTCTTCATTCGTGATGAAAAACAAATTGATGTAGAAACCGTTGGTGAACGTAATGCTGAATACGATGCTTTCTTAGAAGATATTCAAAAATGTGGTCCAGGCGAATGTCGGTAAGTACAGAAAAATAAGCAATTGTTTCATTATTTCTTCAAGATATGAAGAAACTAAACAACTGGGCCATTTTCAGGCCAATTTAATTTATTTTATTAATTCTATATGTTATATTTTGTGACATTAAATTAATTAAAAGCGATATTTTATTATTTAACCATTAACTTTAAATGAAAAAAAAAGATAAGTTTCGAAGAATAAATATAATATTTCAAAATAATTTTGATCGTGTGTTAAGTTTATTATTAAAAATGACCTAATTTACAACTTAAAAATGCTTCCCAATTAAAAATAAATAATTGATATTTATTTCAAATTCTATTAAAAATCAATAAGATTAAAATTTTTTTTTATTCCTAAGTTAAATTGAAAATATGATAAGATATAAGAATTCTAAAGATAAGTTTTAACATAGATTCGATTGATAAAATATTAATTTTATTTTATTTTTTTTAGGTATGGCCTTTTTGATTTCGAATATATGCACCAATGTCAAGGAACATCTGAAAGTTCCAAAAAACAGAAACTTTTCCTTATGTCATGGTGCCCAGATACCGCTAGGGTAAGTTATTGGTCTAATATAAGTACATATATTATAATTATCTTACAAATAAAAATTATGCTATACAAGAGTATGTACAAATTTTAATTTGTAATAAATAATAAAGAAAATTAAAATTTAAACACTAAGTTTGGACAAGTTTTTTTGAGTTTAATCACACCACACCACACCCTATGGGTATACGTTATGATAAAAAAAATGTTGTTAGTTTAAAAAGATAAAATTAATGTTTAATTCATAAAAGTTTTTGTAAATTGCAAAAATTATAAAATGATTAGATAAGAAACTTTTCATATATTTAAATACTTTTTTTGTTTACTTGTAATAAAGCATAAGAATGTTAACTGATAAGTTATTTTTTTATGAAATATTAAGTTAATTTTTAAATTGGAAAACAAGTTTTGTCTAATTTTTATATTTTAGACAAATCAGTCATCCATTAAGAAAAGCTTTATAACTAATTTTAAAACTTTTACATTTAAATTAATTATGTAAAAGTTTTGTTATTATGTAAAAGGCATTTTTACATAAATGTAAATTGCATTATATGTAAAATAAATAAAATCATCTAAACAATTAATAAAATATCTAAGTTAAGTCGGTTGGTTGTTAAGTAAACCTATGATTTAGTTTACGTTAACATTTCACAAACAAATACTGTATCCAGTACACTACATAATACATATTGATAGTTTTTCTCCTGAATAGCTTAATGATTTTATATAAAATATATTTGATTGTTTAAAAAATTTAATTATTAATGTTTTTCAAAAATTTATTTTAGGTTAAAAAGAAGATGTTGTACTCCAGCTCTTTTGATGCCTTGAAAAAATCTTTGGTCGGTGTACAAAAGTATATTCAAGCTACCGATTTATCAGAAGCATCTCGGGAAGCAGTTGAAGAAAAATTACGTGCCACAGATCGTCAATAAATTATTTCAAAGAAAAATTAATAATAAAAAAATAAAAAAAAAGAAAATTAAATATTAAAAAAGAAATAATAATTTTTTTTTCTATTTAGGCGACTACTACGTTTATTATTTTTTTAATTTGCACCAACTTCACCACACCACATTCAGCAATATTTATTTATAAATTTAACAAATTAATATTTATGTAATGATGTTTGTGCGTGTGCGTGTGGGCTTTAAACGTATGTATGTGGTATACAAAGATATTTTCTATTCAGCAACAAAAAAAAATAAATAATAATTTAAAAAATTAATTAAAAAATATTAAAAATTATAAAAACAAACTTTAAATACAATATTTATAAATAATAATAATTAAAAAAAAAAAAAAAATTATAAATAAAAAAAAACTGAAATAAACTAAAATATAAATTTATAATATTATTATAAAACATTAACGATTTTGCAATTAAAATACCAGATTTTTTTTAAATAACATGAAAACATACAAAAAAAAACAAATAATAATTTAAAAAAACTACAAAAAAAATAAAAAAAAATATTTAAAAAAAAAATATTAAAAAAAAGAAAATGATAAAGCGAAGAACCAACTATTCTTACTCTTGTATACAGAATTTAAAGAAAATTAAAAACAAAAAACTACAAAAAAATCTAAATCAATGTATTAATTCAAAGAACAGACCAGAGTTTTTAAAGAGATATTTTTTACCTTGATTTTCATTCATCACATTATTATGTTGGTTGATTTACATCCTATTACAATTTTTATCCTAAATCCGAAAAGAGCAAAATAATAAGGACCTTGATCGATACATTTCTGAAATATATTCCAAAAGTTCTTTGTTTCTTATCATCTACTTGTGCAGCAAAATATTATATTACTACATTTCTTGGTATTCAAAAACTATATTATCACATTTCTTCGAATCCAAAAAAAATTTTTAAATAATTTCAATTTCCTTTTGTATTTTTAAGTAAGTATGGTATGTCTATTAATCAGTAAATATTAATACTTATTGATAATAAAATTGTCAACTTTTTAGACCAGTCCAGATTAATTACATTGAAATGGAAATCTAATGATTTCAAATAATATTTTATATGTTTAAATAGATCAATACCTACGTAAAAAATTTAGGGCCTGCTTAAAAGAAAAAAGAAGTATTGAAATTTGGAAAAAATTAAAAAGTAAGTATGTAAAATAATTTCTATTGTTAATAGAACATTAGTATTAACTTATCTTATTTATTTTGCCTTTTTAAAGACTTCAATAGGTAAAATAAAGAATTAAGAAAAGGAAATTTTGAAAAATTCCAAATTGAATAGAAGCTATAATTTTGTTAAATTTTCTTGTTACTTTACCAACATAAATATAAGTAAGTAATTGATTAATTTAGAGACAGGAAATTTAATTAAATAATTGCTTTATTAAATATTTTTAATTTAAGAATTTACTAGTATCTGCCTACACCTCGAAATTTTTGAAAATTGGAAAATTTCGGAAAAATATTGAATTAAAATTTAATATAAAACGAGAAAAAGAGAAAAGTGAATGTCTTCAACTCTGGAATAATCTAAAGAACATAATGAAAACAGAATATTATTCGTTTTTAGGAAAGAAACTTTATTTTTTATTTGTATGATAACTCATTGTTATTTATTGGAAAAAAATATTTGTACACCTTTTTGTATCAGAAAAACCAAATTTTGCAGATATAAGTACGATTAAACTTATCGCCTTTTACAAAATCTTTAATTTAAAAAATTGATTATGAGAACATGAGTTTCGCAGATTAATAAGAGTCGCGTTAGATTAACATAATGCAATGAAAACTGTAACAGGATTTCATATCGCCTGATATGATAGGATTTTGTTCAGGTGGAATCTTATCTACTTCAAAGTTTCTCAGAATAAGTAACAATATTGTTTTTTTTTTCACGTCTAAGATTCTAAATACGAATTCTTCACTTCAGTAATATTCATTGTACGTTGTGTTTTTCAAAATATAGGTACAAATTTGGCGATAGTCCTGACTTAAAACTTAACCTTTCTTCAGAAACAAATATTAATTGAATTGAACCCTGAGTTATAAATATACAAAATTACAATTTTAACTTAACTCTACATCTAACTAGTTTCCTTTACTTAGTCAAAAACCAATGGAAAATTTGAACTACGTTCGTACGGATATAATCAGAAAGACGTTGCTGAATGCTAGCTATAAAATCAAAATTTGTTAGCCCAATAATTTCTAAATAATTAATTTTAAAAATCCAAACTTCCACAGATGCCAAAATAAATCCATTTACTCATTTCTTGTTGGTTTGTTTTAATCACAACTTTTTAAAAACATCTAATAATATTGTATTATTTTTTTTATATTGTTACAAAGGCCCTGATTTCGATAGTCATCTCACTGCCATTTTTTATGAAAAACAAATTTTTTGATTTTGATAGTCATAAAAAATGAAATTAGTCATAAAAAATGAAAACAAGCCGATTTCGATATTCATTTTTTATGAGTATACTCGTTTAAACTGTCAAATTTTCTCATTTTGAAATTGTTAAATGACTGCGTCTGTTATGTTGTGTTGTTCTTAAAAATGGATTTAGAAAAAAAATCGTAAGTATTTTATTTGAAATTTTTAATTCTATTAATTATAAATTTATACGAAAAATGTAAAAAAATCAAAAAATTTTAGAAAAGTAACTTCAAGGCCCCAGTTTGATCTATTAATAGATATAATGGCGGAAAATAAGGAATTAGCTAGAGGTAGTTTTCATTATATAGACAAGAGCGAATATAAATTAAAATGGGATAGTTTTACAAATCGTTTAAATATTATTGGACCAACACAACGTGATAGTAAAGGTTGGGAAAAGGTAATTAGGACACATTTCATTTTCGAAAAATTCTAACATTTCCTTCAAAATTATAGAAAATTTCGATTGTGATACTGCCACATTAAAATCTTGCCCGGTTGCTCTCTGTTACGAGCCATCTGCAAAAAACCGAAGAACAGCTGCCAATTTTAATACGGGAGGAACCGACTCCGATCGTACATTTATTTTAAGTTTTCCTTTCATTTTATTTAAAATAAATAAAAAAGAGTTTTTATTTAAACGAAAGTTTTTTTTAAAACTGAAATAAAAGTTTAATTCAATTTAATAAATGTACCTACATTCATATAAAAGTATGTATATTTTCTTACATGTAATTACTTAACTCCAATGGATTCGATCAATCTCTCATCAACCGGTGTTCTAAAGCCAAATTTCTATTTTCTTCTTCTTCACTCGAATCACTGAAGAATAATTCAATTGAACACATTTTGAAAATTTGCTTTATTTAACTTTATTTAATAATTTACGGCACTTAATTTTTTACTTTTCATAACTTTTCTTTTCTTTATTTATAACCAAAAAACGTCAAATTAAAAAAGTATTGTCGGTTTAAAAAAAAATATAAGTCATTTTAATTTCAAATCTCATTTCATTTTTCCCGACTATCGAAATCGCAAAATATTATGAAAATGAAATGGAAAAATTCATTTTCATTTTTATGAAATGACTATCGAAATCAGGGCCAAAATAAAATTTCAACATACGAGTACATTAGGACATAAAATTTTGATATTTCAAAAAGATTTTTTTTTGTATGCATTTTCTGATTTTCAATTCCTTTTATAACTCACAGATACCCCATTCAGTAATAGTTCGTTTAAATAGTAAAAATATGCCAATACAATTGTTCTTGCTTCGGCAGAACATATACTAAAATTGGAACGATACAGAGAAGATTAGCATGGCCCCTGCGCAAGGATGACACGCAAAATCGTGAAGCGTTCCACATTTTTTGGAGAAGCTAAAATTATAAAAATAAGAAGTTAATGGCGAAATTTTTAATACTTAATTAAATTAGATATGGGCTAAAAATCTTGGCATTTTAGTGTAATAATCAGTTTTAGTGTAATAATCATGCGGTAGAAATATGGTACACAAATCCACTTCTTATTTGTGGAAAAGGAGTTATTTTATTTTCTAACGTCATTAAATAAAATTATTAAATGGAATTATTATTCCATTTAATAATTTCAAGATTATTACTTTAAATAATAAAATTTTATTCCAAGAAAAGTTTCCAACAGAAATTTGTTATAATATAGACCTTGCTCAGTGCCGGTTACAAAATTTAATCTTTCAAACTAATTCCTTTTTCAAACTTTGAGGTATTTTTTATAAGTATGCAATCAAATTAGTTTTATTTATTGTTTTCCCTTTTGTTCTGGAACACAATAAATAAATATAAATATAAAATGATTCACCTATCTTTGTTTTTTGCTCTTTAAAAAAAATTGTATTTGTTTGTGTTTATTCATTTTCAATTCATTGTAAAACTCACAGATACTCCATTCAGTTATAGTTTGGTTAAATAGTAAAAATATGCCAGTACAATTGTTCTTGCTTCGGCAGAACATATACTAAAATTGGAACGATACAGAGAAGATTAGCATGGCCCCTGCGCAAGGATGACACGCAAAATCGTGAAGCGTTCCACATTTTTTGGAGGAACAATAAATTTCTTTATTTCAGAAATCAGAATATTATTAATACCACATGGTTAAATATTAGTTGAAGGCTAGTTTATCATCATATAAATATCAAAAATAAATTCAAAAATTGGAAAATAAACCTAAAGTAAATTTATTTTCTATAAAAATGTCTAGATTGATAAAGTATTTATTTTCATATTTTAGACTATTTTGATTTCGAACGGTTCGCACCAAAGCAATATATAAAGGTAATGGTATACTGTTTAAATACCGCTAGGGTAAGTTAACAGTTTAAAATACATTGTATTCCTATATGGTGAATGTACAGATTCATTTAAAGATATGGTTAACTTAATTTATTAATTTTTATTTAATTGTTTTTTTTTTTTGGGAATTTATTAAACATGCATTATAATAATCATTACAAATTTATGTTTTCACATTAAATATTTATTAGGATTTATATAATTTTTCAAATAATTGTTTTTTTAATTTAATTATTTTTAATTTTTTTTACTCCAATATGAAGATACATAATACAACAATGTGGACATATTTAGATAATGCCTAAAATGTTACAATTTTTAATTTTTAATATTTTTTTTTTTTTTTAATTTTAAATATGCGTGTTTTGTATATGGTATTTAAAAAAAGAAATGTAAAAGTAAAAAATAATAAAATAAAAAAAAATAAATGCAAGGTGAATTTTCCTTCATACAATGATTATGAAAAATTAACAAGACTTGAAAAAAAATTGAGAATTGAAGTTAAAAAAAAAACAAAAATTACTATAGAAATTAAGCATTAATAAATGTGTGTTACTTTAATGCTTTTTTGTTAATTTAATATAATTGCTCCAACCGACAAGAGTATTCTTGGCAATATAATTACAAAAATAGCATAGCATTACAAAAACCCCAAACATTAATTTTCTCCTTTGTAGATATGAAGATCTGTAACCGCTCTAACGTAGATAGTTTAATTTGAAGCAATATAAATATGTATAACTTAATAAGTTATATACTGTATATTGGGTTAAAATTTTTTTTGTTAGTTATAAAAATTAAATTCATTTTAAAATTATAAATGTTAGTTAGTCATAAAAACTAAAATCAAAAATTAATCATTTTACTTATATTTATTTATTTATTTATTATATCATAATATAAAATAAATTTAACTGCCACACCTGAAAAGCAAAAACAGATTCACTCACTTATCACATTGTATGAGGTAGGGTACTGTACATAAATAAAATAAAATTAACTTATACAATAAAATTCTTTTTCAAATAAAAAAAAGAGCTGAAAATAAAATAAAAAAAAAATTATAATTTCAAAAAAATTTATTCATTTTAAAAGAAATAAAAACTTTGAAAATTACAAAAAAATGAGGCTTAACTTAAGCTACCAAAATACTCAATTACATTGAAGTTTTGTTATTTTCATTTCATTTCAATAATTTTTTTAAAATTCATTTTTTTAATAGGAAAACTTAAAGCTGCCATTATACATATAAATCTATGATTTTTTTTTTTATTCTTGCTTAAATAATTTTTTAAATTAATTTTCTCCTTTATGGATATTTTAAAATTATGTAATTATGTTAGTATATAATTTTAAATAATTATATTATTAATATTTCTGTATTTCCTTGAATAAAGGAAAAATTATATATATTTGAATACAAAAAAAAGTTAAAAGCGATTTCAATGAAATCTACACAGCGAAATTTATAAATTACTTTCTATTAATATTTAAACTATTGTACCCTGTGACTATTGTGACGATAATTACGGTCCAAAATAAATTAATTTAATTATTTATAAAATATATATCAGTAATGGGTTTCAATTTAATAAATCAAATTAAAAATATTTTTTGGACCTTAATAAAAATTGTGTTTTTAAAACCCATATTATTTAAACATAGGGTTTTTTTTTTCTTTAACTTACCGTTGCAATATCAAGGCACAATTATTAATAATTTATTTGTATTTAAATATTAGATTTTTATTTTCTTTTTATAAATATTTTAGAATATTCATAAATTATATTAATTTTCCAATTTACATACATACATACACTCTTAATGAAAATATATTCGCTCTTAAAAAACATAATTTATATTATGTTAACACTTAAATTAAACAATAGGTTGCTTAATATACATTTTGAATGAATAACATTGAAACAAACAAAACAAAGACATAAAAAACGCAATTTCAAAATAATAAAAATTTTAGTAGAAACGGTTTTTTAAACGGATTTTTTTATTTTAAAAAAAAAATTAAAAGTGCTTAACATAATAATTTAAAAATAAAAATCAAAATATACAATTGAACAAATTTATTTAGTTTATTTGTTTACCAAAAGTTAAATAGAAAAATAAAAGAATATTAATTTTAAGTTTAAATTAATAAATAAATTAAATTAATGAGAATTGATTGATTATAAGTTTTTGATTCGATTATAAAACTTGCATTTCAAATCAAACATAAATAGTTTTGTAACTATTTTATATTCTTCTATTTATTTTATCATAATGGAAGACAATTCAAATTAAAAGATTACAAAATAAAATTAAGAATTTTAAAAAGCAATTTGGTAAATGAAAATTCAATTAAGTTACATTTTATTTTTATTGAATTCTAAAACGAATTATTTTCTTATATAGATATTTAGGTATATTTCAGAGTCTTTTTTCATAACATATGAAATTTAATATCAAAGAAAATAATGTTTTTAAAAATTTTATGTGAAGCGATAGTATTTGAAGTGAAAGATAATTTTCAATTTAAAAACCGTATTTGATATTAAAATATATCAAATATACCAAATGATAATAGTAATTTTAGTTAAATTTTTTTTTTATTTAATTGTGATTTAATTGTATAGGTTTAATTTAAATGTTTTCACTTAATATTAACATTGATTGAATTTTGTTTTTAGAATTTAAAATTATATGTATATATTTGTAGATTGATATAAATATAATAAAACTAAATTTATTTCAATTTAAATATTTTAAAATAAAAATTTATTTTTTTTTAAAAACATACATATATATATAAAATATATTAAATATATATGTAAGAATTAAAAATATATAAGATATTCAGTAGTATTTTAATTAGAAGAGCAAATTTTATAATTTTGTTTTTAATTAAAGTATAAAAAATAATCAAATATTTAAAAATTAATCTGATAATGTTAGAGTATTAGTTGTGTTCATAAAATTTTACTATTTGAGACTTGATTAATTAATAGATAAAATTGATAAAATTTAATATGTTTATTTTATTTTTTTTTAACTATATGTATTAAATTTATATATATTTTAGATATTGGGCATTTATTAATTGATTTATTAAATTTTTATGTAATATTTTATTTTATATATTGTGTTTTCTGTATATTATCACTAACTTTTTTAATTTAAAAAATTAGATCTCAGTTTTATTTAAAAAAGTCTCCCAAAATGATTTGATAATAGTTGTAATTGGATTTTAAATTATATAATTTGAATTCGAATTAAATAAGATTAACTTCTGTAATCTATTGTTTTTAAATGCTAGTTTTTATACACATGAAATTTTTTTTTCAGCTTTAATTAATAGATTGATTGAATGATTTGGTTCAAAAATTTCAATTTGTATTGCGTTAATTAAAAAAATTATTAAATGTTTGATGGTATATTTATCATTAGAGAGACCACCTTTTTATTTTTTTTGTTTTTATAATTAGTTTATTTTTTAAACATTTAACTACACATTTTGTAATTTGTTTTAAACATTTATTAATATGTTTGTTAAAAAATAAAATTTAAATAATTTTATATCAAACTTTTGATATTACATAAGATATTTTTTAAAAATATTGCCATTTATTAAAAACATTTAATTTTTCTTTATCAGTTTTTTAATTATATTAAACATTGTTTTATTACGTGTTTTTTTTTAATTTTGTTGCTTTAGAAGCTTTTATATAGTTTTTAACATACAAAGTTATAATAATGTTTTATATATAAACTATTTACAACTATATTATCAATTATCATATTTTATTAATTGAATATACACTGTTTGTATAATTTACTATAATTTTTATTTAATATTTTTATTTTTATAGGAATTATTTATACTAATTATGGAAAATTGTTTTTTAATTTTTTTTTAGTATTAACTATAACAATTCGTTTTTACAAAAAACTTTTTAATAAAAAAAAATTAAAATATATAATATGTGTATCATAATATAATATATAATATATAAAATGGGGTGTTTTTTCTTTATTTAATTCAACAATTAATTTATGATCAGGTTATTTTGTTTTTGTTTATATAAGATTGTGTATATAATATATAAAGATAATTATTTATTTTCATTTTTTTTAAGTAATTTTTAAGCAGTTATAAATTGCATATAATATATTATGTAAATATTACAGTACAACTGTTATACAGTATAACAGTAAAATCGTATAACTAAATGTAAAAAGAATGTATTTTATTTTTTGTGATGCCTTTGACGGTTATTGTGCTTGAAAAATAGAAAAAAATTAAAAATAAGTAAATAAATACTAAATAATATTAATATATTAAATTGATAAATTTAATGGAAGTTCAATCTTATTTAATTGGAGTTGATATGTTAATTTTTATTTATCACATTATTTTAATTTTGTTTTGAAACACCAGTTTTGGATTGTTCAAAAATTGTTTTGTGATCTAAAAGTTTTAGGTATAAAGTTTAATTACAATACAATTAAAAGGTTATTTTATTTTCAAGCACATTTCTATAAAATAAAAAGAAAATTTGAAAAAAGGGTAAATTTTAAGTGTTTCAAATTGGTTAATTTTTTAAGTTTATTACTTTGTTTTCATAATTTTTCATTACTCTGTTTCTAAGAATACTGGTCATAACTGAAATTTTAAATTAAAAGTTAATATTTAAATTATTTTTTAATTATTTGTCAAAGGTTAAGGAGACTGACTATAATTAAAATTTTATTTCTAAATATTACGTATTTTTATGTTTCTTTTGAGAATATTCCTCAATTATTGTGTTTTTGTTTTTATCTTTTTAGAAAGATTTTTAATATGAATTTCATTTTGATATTTTTTTTGTTACTTACAAGAATTTAATTAATTAAAATGTATATGTATTTTTTTATTTATTAAAAACTACCTAAATTTATGACTTTTTACTTAAATATCGTTTTATTGATATAAAACTGATTTATTTTATTTAAATATTGTCAATTAACAATAATATAAAATTATTAAAAAAATTAGATAAATAATAAAGAAAAATAAAATTGGGTAAAATATTATGAATTATAAAATTAATTGGAATATGTTAACATTAAGTCCTTTTTAACAATTTACATACACATATCTATATTAATATATATTTTAATTATACATTTAATTATTGTAAATACATAATATTAAATAATTTTTCACTTCTTTTTTTTTGTTGAAAATTTATTTCCATTTTTTTTTTTAAATTTTTGGAAACATACTTAAGATGGCAGCGCATATTGTTTGAGGATTTGTCTCTTCTGGATACATTTGCATGACGGTTTGAACTTGTTCTTCCGGAAAAATGCTTGCTAAATGATAATGAAGTCTACGACGTTGATCTTGTGCAGCTAAAACAGTTGCTGGCGCATGATGTGGCCATAAATTTATTTGTGGTTCAGATGATGAAGCTGGAGGTGGTCCAGTATGCCATGGGCGTGATGGATCTGGTGCTGATGCAATACGTGTGACACTCTAAAAAAAAAATATTTATATTTTGTATAAATAATTATTCAATTCAATTCAATTATTTTAATTATATTATGAAATTTATGCTAAAAAGTGTAATACGATATTTTTTGAAGTATTTTAATATTTTAATGATTACCTGATGTAAGTCCCATTGTGTTCCTGGGTGATGGGAGCGTGGTCCACTTAAAGATGGTGCCAACGGTCTATGAGGTGAATGCGATTGTGCTGGGGATGGTACTAGAGGTGATGGACTATTGGGTCCGCTTACACCACTTGTTGTACCTATAGGGGTCATGCATCGTTGCAACTGATATATTCTAGGATCGCAACCAGCTGCATTTAATGTTAATTGTCGTCTTAATTTTCTATGCAAATTAACAGATTCATCTAGAACTAAATTATTATCGGATTGTGATGGCAATGTTTGGGATGTAACTCCAGGCTGTTGTTGTTGTTGTGAATTTTGTTGTGTACTTGGTGTATTCCATAAAGATGAAAAATTTGAGATTTGTGAACCTAAAATGTTCTGTTGTGGTTGCGATTGAGATGATTGCGTTGCAACTCCAGCTGCATTTAATGAATGTGCATAAGCTTCACGAGATATATTTTCGATGCTATGAGATTTCGGAAAATTACAACTACTAAAACCAACACCACCTGGGTGATGGCCAGCAGAATGATTTCCACTACCGCCCAATGTTGTATCTAATATATGACAGCAAGACGGATCCCATGCTGCGGGGATCTGTGACTGTGAATTAGAGTTTGAGGGATTTTTAGAACTGTTTGAATTTTGTTGCTGCTGCTGTGGACTGATAGAACAATCAGGAGCTCCAGATCTTGTTCTACATAATGCTGTTTTTCTGGAAACCCTTTCTCCGGCACTTGTTCCTGCCAGTCCTGAATTTGAGCTTGATGTAGTTGACGAAGGTGGTTGTCCTAAGTCAACAATGGTACTACTTCCAGTACAACTAAGTGGAACACTCAGTGATTTACCTTGAAGAGGGGTTCTTGATGCATCGGCAGATGAATTACGTGCTGATAAGTGACGTGCCGCATGTTCTGATAAGCGTTCGGTTACTGATTTATGTGGACCTAATCCTCGCTCAGGGTGATGAAATTTACATTTATTTCCATACGTACATTTTTTACCGTATGGACATGGAGGTGGTGGATCTCCTTTTCTGTTTTTAAAATAAAAAAAAATTTTTATAAATAGATGTAAGATGCAAATATTTTTAATATAATTACTTCGGTTGAATTCTTAAAAAATTATCTAAAGTTGGTCCAGATCTTCCTAGTGGATCATCAGGTGGCATAAAACGATCGTTAACAAACGAATACATTAAAACACGTTCTTCGACAACTTTTTTAAATTCAGAACTTTCTTGAACTAAATCTCTGTAATTGTCGTTAGAAACAACAATTCCATCATTTTCAGCAGCCAACTGCAAACGAAAATTATACATTATTTATTTAAACTATTCAATAGAATTTAATTTTATTTACTTACTTTTAAAATATAACGATCATCGTAACAAACCATACGTTTACCACCAACTAATCTCGATGGCGTAAAAACCAACATTCTTTCTCTCTCTAATTCATTTAAAATATCTTGATCTTTTATTGGATTATCTGGTCTAGAACTTTCTTTTCGCCATTTCGGTACAAATACCGTAATATCTTTATGGCCACGATTTTTAAACCAATCAACACATAATTTTATTCCTCGACACGAGAAGACTTCCTTATTGCCATGTGACATAGCAACATTACTACCATCTATAACTATTGGACGTAAACCATTCATTGGATGATTTGACAATGATGATCCATCATCACTACTAAAACTACTATTGCTTAAATGTAAATTGTGTTGAAGATGATGTGAATGTATTGTTCCAAAGTGTGATGAACTAGTAGTATTACCACTGCCAACACCACAGTTATCACTATTTGTAACATTACCAACAAGAATTGTTGAAGCATTAGTTCCAGTATTACTATTACCTCCAATAACATTTTGCGATCCAACACCACCACCACCACTACTTCCACTGCCAGTTGGAACAGGCGATAAACATTCAGCTGTTGGTGAATCACATATAAAATCACCTTTATTGGCACCTAATTTAATTAATTCAGCTAATAATTCATTTTGTGCTGGATCAGGACCTAATCGAGCTAATGCTGCTTGAACAAGACGTTCCGTATAACCAAGTTTAAGTGCAAATTCAACGCGTGCTGTATATCCAGGTGATTTCTCTGGTGGTTGATGATGTAATTGTTGTTGTTGCTGTTGACATGATGATGGTGAAGGTGATGTTGTAACGTATTCAGCAAATTCTTGACCTAATGTATCACTAGTTGTACGTGATACTTGTTCATGTTCATCGTTCGATGATGATGGACTATTATTTTTGTAATAATTTATTGGCTTATAATGTTGTTGGTGACGTAACTGTTGATGAAGTTGTTGCTGTTGTTGTGATGTTATATGTTGTTTGTGTAAACTATATTTAGTTTGTTGATCTACTAAATGATTATGTGATTGCTGTTGAAGGTGATGATGATGCTGCTGTTGTTGTTGTTGTTGCTGATGATTTTGTTGGTGATGATGTTGTTGTGTTGTATCATCATTATCACAATCAGAATCATAACTTGAATCTTCAGCCTCATTTAATGCTAAACTTTCAATATAACGCTGAAATTACAAAATACAAATTTTAATATGAATTTAGTTTTCTTTTTACTTAATGAAAATTTTGTAAAATATTTGAAATATAACAATGATCTTATTATTCTTCTTATTCTTATTAGTAATTTTCATGATTATTTGTAGATTTTGTATTATGCAGGCAACAATAATATAATATAGAAACTTCTGGCATGGAAGGAAGTTTTGAATTTGGGGGGTCTCAATAAATAAATACTGGAAATAAGAGAAGAATACTAAAACCGTTATAGTATAGTATAGTTAAAATTGTTTCTTCAGTTTAAAATAACTAGTGTGAAGTGTCTTTAACTCATTGGTAATTATATCTTTAATTGATAAATTTTAAATTGACAAAAGAAAGATAATGTTTGCAAATTTTGACGTGTGTTAAAAGGAATAAATGTCGAACCTGAACTGTTGGATTGTTCATTAGTCAATTTGATATTTGATGGAGTTTCTTTCTTTTGTTTTTAGTTTTTTTTTTTATTTGCGCCGCATATAAATATTATGATGAAATTTTATCAATAGGAACTAGAAACAAGATGAAAAAAATATTACCACCTTAAATAAACTTTTGTTTTTTTTTACCATTATATTATAAAAAGCTTTACTGAAAAAAAAAAATCGATTGAAAAATTATTATTTTAAGTTTTTCTCTTTTTTTTTTTTTTTGTGATAATTTTGATGTTTTACCAATTTTAGAAGACAATAATTTAAAACACGTGCCGTGAATGGCTAGGTTATAAACATAAATTAATGATTAGTATAATTTAATGGAAACAACTTAGAAGACAAGTGAAATAAAATCTAAAAAATCCAAAAAAAAAAAAATAAACTAGTTAAGTTTGAATATTTAACAATAAATCTATACATATTAAGTAGTATTTGATTAAAAATTTAGTTTTTTTTTTTTTTTTTTATAAGTGATCATTTCAAAGTTTCTCTTTTTTAGAGTTCAAAAATCCTTTTTCAGTCATCTTTCTATTTTTAAAAAAAAAGTTTTATTAGAACCAAGTTCTTGGCTTGTTTTTTTAATGTATTTTGCAAAAATTTGATTTTTATTTCTTATTTTTTTTTCTTTTAAAGAATTTTTATTATTAAAAAAAAAAAATATATTCAATTCACATCTCGTTTGTTTTTCAAATCTTTTGACGTACATGGTACGATGTCATATGAAATTAAAAGATAAATAATTAGTGAATGATGATGATAATAAATTTTTGAAAAAATTAATATTGAATTTATATCAAAATATAAAAAAAAAATATATAAAAATATTAATGGATTTTAAAAATTATTTTATTAAATATGGAAATAAATTTTTTGATTACAATTATTTTTTCGTTTCATAAAACAATTAAATGCAGGAAATATTATCAATAAATATATATGTATATATATTCTTACAGGATGTTTACAGGACTATAAATCCTACATATTAATTCAGTAGATTTTTTTGATTTATAAAATCTAAATATTTATACAAGATACATACATATACAATTAGTTTAGAGCTATTTTACCAAACAGGTCAATAACCTTAAAGTAAGAATTGTACAATAACAGCTAATTGTTTTTTTCATTAATTTAAAAATACTTAGTTTAAAGTTCCATTTATAGTCTTTTAGATTGTGCATTTTAATTAGTTATAGTGATTAGTGATTGATTATCAATTACTACATACTTAAGTGATTACAAATAATTTTTATGACATTTAAAGTGTCAAAATTATGTCATTTTATTATAAGAACTAGTAGCATAATATCAAATGATTTTTAAAAAATGCAAAGTGTGATGAAATGGATTTTGCTTTATTGTAAGTACATATATATGTATATTTAATTATATTTTGTTTAATTTGTTTGATGTCATTATTTTGGTATAGAGTGAAGTGAAGTAATAACAGAAGAGACCATATTAAAACTAATTATATATTATTATGGTATTTTAATTAAGTTGTAATTTAACTACGAAATTTCATTTAATTTATTTATCCAACTTTTTATAAAACAAAGTTGTCTAATAAAAAATAACCGTAAAAATTAAAAGAAGTAATAAGCAAAAAGATTTTTGAGTTATTTTATTACTACTCGTATCTATTAAAAAAAAATTAATTTTTTTTTTTTTAATCTTAAACCAGTTTTAAACACGGAAATTCAACAAAATTTATGAAGAAATTCCAATTTCATCTTTTTTATATTAATTTCTTAATTCGTTTTTTTTTTTTTTTGTTTTTTAACACATCTTCAATAGCCACCCCCAATATTTTTTGAATTGGTTTTTTTGTCGGGATTTAGTAAAGAATCTTTTTAAACAATTAAAATAAAAAGAAGATATAAAAACTGAATTTTTTAAGACCGTAACACTAACATCTATTACAAAAAAGAAAAAAAAAATTGATATTTAATTTCCTTGATTTTATTTTTTTTTTAATAGCATTTATTTCTAAATTCTGTTCCATGATTCTGTTGACAACTTGCTATTAATTTTAATTTAAAAAAAAAACATGATATTATATTCATATTATGGTATTAGCAATATTTCAATTTTGGATGATTTAATTTGATGATCAGTTTTTTTCTTTCAATTCATTCTTGTCCGAATATTTAATTTAAGAATTTAACACATAAACAAACATAAGAGAATATAATTACACATCAATTATATAGAGATTATTAACAAGTAAATATGTAATTAAATAACTATTTATTTATGTAAGTATGTATATTAAATCAGTCATAGTCTTTCATAAAATTTTTACCAGGAATTTGCAACAAGAAAATCATATTTTTTAAATGATTTAGAAATAATTTTGTAAAAAAATTGTTAATATTTGGTAAAAATTTCAATTTTGATTTTATAAACGGAAGCTTGTCATCTTTTAAAATTAAAAGTTTCAAAGAAATAATTTTTGTATTATATTCATTTGTCACGAGATTTTTAAAGAATTTTTTTTTTTAGAATATATAATTACTCATAATTCTATTCAGAAATTATTTAAATTCTATCTAAACTAAATTGTAAAAGAAGTTCTAAAAACATTTAATTATGGTTAATCATTCATTAAAAATTTAATATGCAGTAGGTGTGTTCAGTTATTTGATTGATTAAAAATAACATTATATTAAATAGTATATTATTGGTATATGTAATAAAATTAAGATAAAAATAGTATTTTGTTTACTGAGAAATTTAAGAATATAGTATATGAGAAATTAATGAACCGGATGTTTTACAGTATACAGGTGGGAAGTATTATACAATTAAGAATTATGATATTGTCTCATACAGGAAATAATAAACTACCCTTTGTTATATAAATTTTTTGTTTGGAGCTTGTGCTCTTAACCGGGTTTTAAATTAGTCCAAGTATAAAATTAATTTCATATTAATTAAAAACTAAAATCCGAAGGGTAGTAATAAATAGGTATCTTGCAATATCTATAATTTAATTTTATTTGTAGAAATAATTTTTTTTTTCCAATAGCACACCTTTTCACTTAAACAGTTCACTGAAGTGTTTAAGTGCATAGTGCACTTTATTAAAATTTGATTTTACTGCTGTTTAGTAATGTTTATATTATAATATGTAAATAAGTTCTATTATAATAGCATCTGTATTACATCAAAAAAGTATTCACAATATCAAATAATAATAATTACAAACCTTCGTTTATTTTAAATTAGTAATTAATATAATATTTATTTTATTTTAATAGTAAATGTATACTGGTTTGAGTTTCTTATTTTTGATATTACTTATTTATTCAGGTGTTAATACATAATGTAAATATAATTATATTTAATTTGTAAATAAATTTTACTTCCGGTTGTATTATTTCTAATACATTAATAAAATAAACAAAGAATTCTTTGAATTATTCGTAATATAATTTAAATATTAAATTATTTGTTATTCTATTTTACAATTAATTGTTTAAAATTATTTCATTGAATTCATCAAAATACTACTTTTTGTAATAAAACTTCTAAAAAAATTTTAAATAAAATACACTTAAATTGTAACCAATTCAAATAATTAAAAAATAAAAAATTTGTATAATTTATAAACCACATTGGGAAATTTTTGATTTAATAATGTTTTGGTTGAAAGGAAATTATTAAGAAAAATTTAAAATTAATAATTAATTTTATGTATTTAATTTATTACCTTTATTTAAATTATAATTAAAATATATTGTGAAATAATAAAGTTCTTATTTAATTACACAATATTGTAATTTCACTTCAATTACAATTTAATTAAGTATCACTTTAAATGATATACAAATTCAATTAGGAAATTGTAATGGTTCTTGGGAAATCCGAGTTCTTTGAATTACATTACAAAATTTAAGTCATGAAATAATGAATACTTTAAAGGCTATCACGATTAGGTATTACTATAGAGATAATTCAAAAATCTTTTGCAAGTAAATTATATTTACAAAGGTAAATTGTAATATTTTTGATTATAAATAAATTGTAATCTAGTGTTGTAATTTTGTATATACTATTGTATAACTTTGATATAAGAAAAAAAAATTCCAAATTTTCAAATTAGTTGAAAATAAAATTTTTTTAAAAAATATGTATTTTAACAAATTGGTTGAGATACTTTACTTTTGAAATTGTTTAATATTTGAATAGTATATCCATTGTCTTAGTTTTCATAAAATAAATTTGTTTAAATTTTAATTTAAAAACCATATAAATCTGATTTATTGGGTCTAAAATAGGTTTACAATTTCTTACTTTTGGATCGTTATATTAGATTCCTAATTCCATTATTTTGGGTGCAGATTTTTTGTTTGTAAAAGTCTCACCTACTAAGGGTCTAGTTCTTACAGTGAAGATTATTACTTATCTTAGAAAAAAAAATTACCTATGGTGGAAAGCAAGTTAGTCAGAACAATACTGATACTTGTACCCATCAGCAAAAAATACCTAAACCTTAAATATTACTAAATATATCAGCTGTTTTGAATAATAAGTTTTATAAATGACTGGGCAAAATTTATTAAATCAAGTTTTTAAATAATTTAAAACCATTATTAAATATTCTATATAATTATTTATATATACATTGGACAATAACCTTATTAAAAAATATTCAATTATTATATAATAAATAATTAATTTTCCAAATTATCTTTTTTTTTTTTTATAATAAACCACGTTAAATTCAATTACTTCTCATTGTTATAAAAAATTAAATCTTATTGATTAATATAAAAATTTAATAAACTGTGTCTTAAATAAAAGTTTTTAGTTTTTTTTTTTTTTTTTTTAAATTATATAATTTTCCAATTAACTTTTCATTAAAAAAATTAAACTTTAATTATGGGAAAAAAAAATTATTGAATGAAAAGATTTATATTTTTGTTTGTGGTTAAGTGTTTAGTAGTTGTATCTTTATTATAAATAAGTAGATAAATATACTAATATAAAAAAATTAGACTTTAAGCGCTATTTAAAATATTTTTACTATTAAAAAAGTTTAATGATATTCATTTTGTTAAGATATTATATATACTAGTACATATATAATTAACATTTAAATTTTATTATAACAATTGTAATTAATATAAATAACTTGATTTTAATATTTGTATATATATATAATTGATTTGATTTTTATAAAGCTTGAAATGAAAATTGATTTATTCGTAATATTATTCAACCATTTAATTACAAATGATCTAAATAAATTCTTGTTGTCTAAATATAATGATTTGTACATAATTATATATGTAGATTATTATTAAATCAATCTTATAATAGATATCTTAAAAAACTTTCAATGTGAATAAAATGAAAAAAAGACAGTGACTGATTTACAAAGTTCAAAGTTATAATTAAAGTTAATGAAAATTAAATCATTGTAATTTTAGAATGATATTCATTTGGTTCAGTTCTCACAATAAAAATTTAAGATTTTCTTTTAAATCTCATGTTTATTTTTAAAGATTATTATTAAATCAAAGCTTATGTTAGGAGTACAAATTTTTTCAATCCAACGTAGATTTTTTTAAATTGTTTATATATTTTTCTATTTCTACCCAGTTCACCAGAATTCTGATTTAATGTGTCTGAAGTAGATCCACAAATTCTTGTTTTTGAATCGTTATATCGCAAACTTTTTAAATCAATGTAGAGGATTTTTTTTTTTTGACACGCTAACTAAACAATAGGAACGGATTCCTTTATACATAATATGTATGTATTAGTTGGAAAGGGGAGTAAAAAAAGGATAGTAAAAGGAAATTTGAGTGTAGATTAGAAATGAATCGGCAAAGATTCGTTTTTAATTTTTGCAAGTTGTAGTGTGGCACGCTTTTAACAGAGAGGAACACATTAGATGGATGATTGTTCCATATCTTAGCAGTTCTCACAACAAATGAGTTTCTATAACCAGTTTTAACTCATCTTGGATTTACTAACGTTTAAAAAACCATTTTTAACTTGTATCAGCAATATTATATTTTATTATATACTTTTAAATGAACTTGTCTGTCTTTATGGCTTTATTTTTCATTCTGTCACTTAGTGATACATTTATATTAGAAATTTGACCATAAATTTATAAGAATTGTATGGTTCAGTGGTTTGCAAAGTGACACTTTTAACACTTTTGACTCTGAATTCAGTTTTAAATGTTATTTTTTAACTTTCCAAAAATGGTTCAACAGGAAAAAAATTAATTTTTACCTTAAATAAAAAAAAAAATATTGCGTAATTATGCATAATAAAAAAAATATATTGCATAATATATATAATAGTTAAACTGAATGATATCGCGTATAATCCAATTCAATTCATCATATTTTCACTATGCAATGAAACTTTAGGTCAGTAACATTGTTTTTTTTAATTTCTGTTGGGGAAATCCATGGATTTTTTTTTTTTTTTTAGGTTAAACATTACTTAATTTTTTTTTTTATGTAAAAGTGAATCGTCGTGAGTTTTGTATATTTATTTTGCAATATTTTTTATTTATTTGTTTACTTTGTTTTTGAACTGGGGGGGTTTTTCTACAAACTTAAATTAAAAAAGTAATGAAGGTATGGGTGACATCGTAAATGTCGTAAAAAAACTTCAACCTGATACAATGTGAAAATAACACAATGTAAAAATTTTTGAACACATTGTGTCGAAAATACAATGTATTTTGTTTACAATTCTGATTGCGTCAAAATGAAATGTCAAAAAATTTAAATTTTTTCTACAGAAACTTTCTTTGAAAAGTATAAATTAATATTTAGACAAAATGGATATTAATTTCGTTAAAAAATTTTTCTTCAATTATTTATTGGACTGTGGTGAAGAAATAAGAGTTTCCATGACCACAAAAATAAAACTTAACTGACAAAAATTCAAATTAAAACTTCAAATAACTTTAAATTTTTTTTTTTGTGTATCCAAAAAATTTTCGATACTCAATTTAACAACACGCGTCGTGAAAATGGGTCGCGAACACAATGTAAAATGAATTTACGATCATGAGACAATGTGAAATTTTTAAGTTTACATTTACGATCATGCGACAATGTATTCACGACGTCGCAAAGACATTTACGATGTCAGGGAATGTATATATAGATGTAATTTTTTAAACTTTGAATAAATTAATTCAAAATATTATCAATAAATTTCCAGCTTTTGTAAATAATTTATAAACGTACATGTTATATGAATTAATTCAATATTTTATATATATACGAGAATAAATATTTATTGAAATATGTAATTGGGAAATTATAAAATTTAATAAAATTTTTTTATAATGTTTTTTAACGAAAGTTTTAACAATTATTTGTGATATTTTCTTATCAAAAGAATTGGAGAGTTTTCAGTTAAATTTTTGGGGGTATCCAAATTCTATTTCAAAAATTTTAACTAGAATAATTTATCATATCAGTTTATTAACTAAGTATTTGTTGTTTATTTTAAAATTTGATTCTATATTTTTGATTAAATAGCTAAATAAGTTTTGATCCTCCTAAATTTCCCTACAAATTGTAATTTTTTATAAAATCGGACCATGCGTGAAAATAGCTGTCATACAAATTTCTTGAAGACTCAAGAAAGGTCTCAACTTGCATACTTTTGTATATAAGTATGTATAAATATGTATTGTATTTGATTTTGTATATTTAAATTGATATACTCTTGAACTTTGTCTATTTTTAAATCAATTTGATCTTTTTAATCAACTTCGCTTTTTTGAGAGCCAGTAGAATGTACGTCAACAAGAATTAATTAATTTGGTATGATATTCAACAATTTCGTAGCAAAATTATACACATGCACAGCAAGAAAAATGAATATTAACGAATTTTTCAATAAAAATCATTAATTATATTACCAAGCACGCCCAAAAGTGAACTTATCACAAAGTAAATTTTCTTTAAAAATACTTTTCTTTTTAATTTCGTATCCGAGATAATTTTTGTGCATTCACAACTGGATAATAGTTGACTCTGTCATATTATTTTTGTAATTGAATTGCATACTTTTAGACTAATTAAACTTTTTTTTTGATGATTTTCTTTTCAGACTTCTAGGAAAGACACAAGGTTGTAAATTGGATTGCTAACGATGACATATTATATTTTGAACGCGTTCACAACTATATTTTCATCCTTTACACTTGTAAAAAATAGTCACTGATGGTATAATAAAATTGATCTCCGTTTGTAACTCATCGATCTATAAGACATGGTATGACAATGATAACTAAAATAAGGCTAAAAGATTGAAAATTGAAAAGTAATATGATTGAACGAGCAATTTTGTAATTTTTTAAATATTTGGATCATATTTTCAGGTAGCCGCAATATAGAAAATTTAAAAAAAAAAGATAGGAAGTCAAGATTTTAGTGAAATTGAATAAGTGCTTCATTATTCGGATCAACTTTTCAAGTAAGTGAATATTTTTTTTCACCTTATATAACGTTTTTTGTATAATATACGCTGCAAAAAAATAATGTGGAATATGAAAGATTAATATATTTAATATAAAAATTATATTTTTTTCTTAAACCAAACCAAATAAGCATAAAACAAGTTACTTTAATTAAAATTTAAAACGAACATGGTAATTAATTATTTAAATAAATAAAAAAAACAAAATTAAATGTGCAAGTGAATTAAACAATTAATCAAAAACTATTTAAAATATACTAATCCTTTCATAAATAATTAATATATGTTAAAAAGTTATGTCATAGTTAATTTTTATATATTATATATATATTTATATTTAATATAAAATATTAATTTTTATGATAATAAATATTAAACATCAAACAAACTCCTATTGGATATATCATATATATTTCATATGTGAATGCACACCCTACACACTTAAGAATTAGAGTAAAATCATGGATCTAAAGATATCGTATGACTCAAAATAAGATTTTTATTTAAAAAAAAAAAATCAATATATATAAAATCCTAATTATTTCATAAATCAGATTGATTTATTATTTATTATATATGAATATATATTTTATATTATAATACATTAAAATAGTAACAATTTCCAAGAGGCAAAACAACATACAAATATGTCTTTTTTTATTAGCATTTTGAACAAGAAATAACTACTTTTTAAAATCGTATTCAATCAAATATTATATATGTACATTAGTATAATTTTATATATATATATACAAACTTATATTAAAAGTGTAAATTAGTAGTTGACGTCGGCTATAAAATCGGATCAGATATTCTAATTTTTTATTTTTTATTGTTTTTTTTTTGATCGATTTTGACTGACAAAACAACACAATTCACCATATTATTATTGTGTTGAGTTGTTTTACAGAATAGAAGTATTTTTATTATTATTGTGCTGCCCAATTGGCTGGTTTTTTAAATTTTCGAGCTTTTTGTAGAAATATTTATGTTTCTTTTTCCTTTTTTTTTTATTTTGATCTTATGGAATTGATGAATTGGAACTATTAATAACAGAAATAATGGTTCAATTTGAAGTGATATATTATTGGTAACTTTTAAAAAGTGAAAAAAAAAGAAAGAGTGTTAAAAAAAAACTAAAAATATATACAAGTGTCATTTTTATATGATACAATTTAATTCACATAAGGTTATGTGTTTTGCAAAAATTCAAGAAAATAAAAACAAAAATAAGCTTTGAAGTCAGACTTTAAAAATAGCAATAAAAGTCAAATAAATATTTTAATAACTTTTTTTTGTTTTTTTTTTTTTTTTTTAATACTCTTGTATTATTGATTACAGCCTGTTTGTTAGCAAAAAAAAATACACTTTTTAATATTTTTTTGTTTTTCTTACACCAAAGAATTTTAATTATTTACATTTTTATAGGAGTACAGTGTTCCTCCTGAGAACAATGAGCACCGCCAACAACATTGAAATTCTACTTCAAAAGTTAAGCATATGTGAAAACAATAAAAATGCACACAATGAAAGTAACAGTAAAATTTCAATTCAACGAACCCTTGCCTCAGAAGTTACTTAACTTTTAACTTCTGCGTTACTCTGACAGCTAATTGTGTATGTTTTGTCAGCCATTTATATTTATTTGAACTTTTTAGTTTAAAATTGAAAAAAAATAGAATTATAAAAATTAGAAAATTAAATTTATTTATATTATAAATAATAAAAAACTGAAAGAATGAAAAAGCCATAGACACAGGCAAGTTCATTTAAAAGTATATAATTACTTTCAGTTCACTGATTGAAAAATTAATTATATTTATTAACTTAATTTGTTTACATTAAAAGTCAATGTAACGATTTCAATATTTTGCATTGTGCTTGCAAAATTTGATATCTATAATTTTTGACATTTTGCAGCTTCGATGCTGCGTCATGGTTGCGATCATTGTGGTTAAGGACATAGGACGTATAACATTCTTATTATTAGTATTAATCTAAATGAATTCCACATACAATTTAAACTTGAGATAGTACTTGCTCTTATAACATGTAGAAACATCTAAGATTTTCAATATTTGTTTATATTTTGTATTTGTTTATTTGATTATCTTATTTTTATTCAAAATATATATTTATTAATTATAAGTTAAGTCATTAATTTGAATGGAATGACGAATGGTGGCTGAAATTGAACCGGGAACTTTCAAATAAAAACCACTACCAGCCAGTCGTTAATGTTTATGAGTATAAATTTTATATAAAATGAATGAAAAATCTACTGATCTCTTATATGAATTTTTAATACTATACTTTCTACAGTATAAATCGAATATGCTAGTCCTAAACAAATGATAGTAGAATTAATAAAATTATAATTGAACACAATTGATTTGAGTAGGTAATTAAATTTTTATTAAACCATTAGAACATTAGTCCCCAGAATAGTTGCATCTCAAGTTTCAGAATTTATTAATATCGAACTTTCAATATTAATTAATCTTTACTTTTACCACCTATACTTTCAATAATAAGAAACCCTGTTCTTACTTCTTTGTTATTTTATTCTGATAATAAATATTAATATTCCTTTGTAAACTTTTGTATGGATGGATTTAACAATAAATAATTTTACAAATATTTCTAAAATTTTATTTTATTTTTGTAAAAATTGCATATTAGTTTCTTATTTTCATAATATGTATGTATATATATATAAATTGATATGGTGATAATTGAAATATCATTGAAATTTAATAATTTTACAAATTAATATTGTGTGATATTTACTTTATTTAAAAAAAAAAAACTCTGAGGTAGGTAATAAATTTTATTATACCTGTTGTGCAAAATCAATATTTTAAAATTAAATTTTTAACAATAAATACCAATTAAAATTTAATTTTTTTTTTGTTTTATGTTTTGAAAATATTTTTGAATTAATTTATAATACATATTTAAAAGAATTACAAAAGATTGATTGAAATCTCAATATAAGAAAAACCGTTAATTACAAATTAAGATGAAAAATTGAGTGTAAAATTAAGGATTGTCACAAATTTCCAAATATTTTGTTATTTTATTAATTATTTATATTATTATATAATAAAAATTAATTTAAAAGCTCCTGATTTATTTGCGTGGGAAACCAATATTAAAATTCTAAATTTTGCAATTTAAAAATATACTTATTACTAAAAAACTGATTGAATGTTCTTTTGTATAAAAAAACTTTATGACAATCAGTTTGTAACTTTTAAAATAATTACAACAGTCTTTTGTATCTTATTGCATTATACAAAAAAAATTCTAACCACCTGCTATCATCATTTAAAGAATTTATATATAATTTATTATTGTAATTAAGGTGTGAAATAAATATCTTTTAAATATTATATATAATTAATATATATATATACACACGAAGTAGAAATAAAAATTATTTACATACGATAAACTATAGACAAGATTAACATGGTTGATTAAACATACATTTATAATATATTTATATGTTAAAGTCAATTGATGTTCAAAACTTTTTAGTTTTATGCAATAAATTTGTCTTCTTTTATATGAAAGAAAAAAAAAAAACAAATCTTTTAAAGTGTTAATAATGTTATTTAAACAAATGAAAAACAAAACAAAAAAAAACAATCGAGTGATTTAATCAATCAAATTATTTCCAATTTATATAAACTTATATTATAACAAAAAATAAAATAATTTAATGATCATGAAATTGAATGCGTACATTCGATACATCTCAGGTATATATGTGTATATATATATATATATATATATATATACATAAATTATATTTATAAATCATTTTAAATAAGACAATTAATTAAAATTACTACACACGAGTCTTGTATTAACAACTTTATAAAAAAAAAGTTAAAAACTATTAAAATAAAACGATTTAATATCTTTTAACTAAAATATGTCTTATATAATTAATTATAAATGGATGTTACTTTGTGACGTTTATTTAACATAAATATAATTTTACCTCATATATACATACATATTTTACCATTATAAAATTTATAAAAATGAATCCAACTTAATTGTTTTGAATCGAAAATATTGTAAAGTATTAATAAAAATGAAGATAATTAGAATTCAATTATAATTAAAATAAAAAATTTCGAAAGGAATGCATTTAATAATTAATTAATAATAATTATTAATTGTATGTAATACTTATAATTTTAAACGAATATGATTACCAAATTATTACCATTGACACGTTCGGATATCAGTAATAGATTGGCATATTATTTACAAATTTGTATTTTAATTTTATAAGAGTTAAAGTTTTGGGTTTTATTTGAATCACTTAGCGAAGTTTTATAATCTAATCATTCTTAAAATATTAATTGATTTATTTTTTTTAATTTGATACAATGATTTTTAACCTTTATATTTTTATTAATTTAAAACTGATATATTTTTTTCTGGTTTTTTACAAGTGTCTGCAGTTTTTTTTATAAAGGGTTTTTGGGAGTTGAAAGAGAAGTTGTCTTTGAGTTAAATGTTCTGTTTGGTGCCACTGAGAAGTTCTACAGACTGAACAAAGGACTGAAGAAAAAACTTCTTCTTTGGTTTAAACATTTTTAACCCTTTGAATCACAAAAATTTTCATATTCAATCCATTGTGTTTTATGGAATTATTATTAAAATAACCTTATTTGTTGTTGTTCTTAATTAGGAATAAAGTGTTATCATTACATTTAGATCTTACAAGCCTTCACCTTTTCCAATACTTTTATTAATTTTTAAGTATTAATATTTAATTTGTTTATATTATAAATTGCATTTACACACTTAATTTTTCTACATTTGGTGAATTTGTAAAGAAAAACCACATTTTTCGAACATCAAGCATTCCCTTTAGTAAATAACGCATGCGCTTTAATACTTTACAACCAAAGCCTCTTGAAAACTTACAAATTAAAAAAAAAATTGTAATATATTGTTTTCAGAATTTTTATCAAATTTGGTTTAAAAGTGTTATTAGATTGATAATTTTGTGTTCGACCCCAACAAATATTGTAGTGATGAATCATTAATATCAAAAACAATTCAAAGATATCTTTTACAAAAGAAATCTCATTTTCAATTTTAATTGATTAATCATTTAAATATGAACTATCAGAGTAAAACTATTTTAAATCAAAAGGAAAAAAAAACTGAAGAAATTTTATTTAACATATATTGTAATAATTTGAAAAAAATTAGAAAGTTTTTAAATAAAACCTTCAAGAAAAACTAGAATAATTTATCAAAAAACAAAGATAAATAAATAATATTTTTGTTCCAAAGTTTATAATACATATACATACGTCAGCAAAATTGGTTTTATTTATTTACATTTTTTTGTGGGTTTCAATTTAATGTTTTCTATCATTATCTTGTCAATATAATTGCTTTTATTTTAACTATTTATAGTATTAATTTTTTATTATTTAATAAATTTTTATTTTTAATTTTTTTTTTGCATATTCTTTTGTACATATACTACATAGTTTTTTTTATAAGTAAACACGGATGTTGTTCACAATATTCTATTAGCATCTCAAATACATATAAAATGTATATATACTTTAAGAAAAATTAGTATTGTTGCTATTATTGCGTTGTAGTAATGTAGCACAATATTGTAGTGCTATTATATATACATATATATATTTATTTATTTTTAATAATAGTAAAAAAAAAAATATTTGTAAGGTATTATATAAATGATTTTACCCTTTATATACTATAAAATGCAAAATTAAAATAAATAAAATAAATAATAATTAAAGTTAATTTATTCAATTACCTAATACTAATTAAATTTAAACACTCGATTTGCATCGTTAATTTATATTTGAGAAAAAAATTATTTTTAAAATAGAAAAACAAACATATAAATCGTTAATTTCAGAATTGTATTGAAATTTCAAAAACAATTTAAAAACAATAGGTTAAAATCGTTTTTTGAAAATCGTAAATCTCAGGAATGAAATTTCAAAAATAATAGGTCACTATCATTTTTTGAAAATGTATTAATTTTTTTTTTGTTACAATTTTAATTTTAAGTTCTTCAAACCTAAAATTTTATGAAGTTAAGTATTTAAAAATAATCATATAGTTTTAATGACAAGCTTATACAGTTATTTTTACAACTTATTTTATTTTTCAACTAACGTACTCAGCTTTTATTAAAAAGTAATTTATTTATATAATAGATACAGGCAATATAAAAGTATTATAAGTACAATATATTCATATAAAAGTATATAATAATTATACTTATAAAATAAATTGTGAACCGGATATTTTATTTAAAAACCTATCCTATAGTCTGTCAAACCAAATATTTTTCTATATATAGTTTTTTTTTTAATGTATTACGACAAGTACATAAATATGTATAGTCATGAGTGCTCAAAAAAATATGACGTACACTATTCATAAAAACCAACATTAAAATGTACTCATCTTGAATAATAAATATGTACTTACAAATAAAGTGTATGATTATTAGGTGGATTTGAAATAAAAAAAAAAAATTAATAATATTAATAATGATAATAATATTATAATTAAATTTACAAATGAAGTTAATAATCAATTTTTTAAGTTATATATTTAAATAATTAATGATGATGCTTTTTATAGATCATAGGAAGAATAATAAAATAATTCTAAAAAAAAAAAAACAAGGTAACGAAATAATTTATGAAGTATTTGAATTTTTACTTCATCGAAAAATATTTTTTTAAAAACGAAATTTAATATTTAAAAAAACATCTACCTAATTGGTAATATAGCGGTGACGTTTATATTTTCAGGATATTTGTTTTATAATTTGCGCAGAATTATTTAACGAGTTCTAGATTTATTGAAAAGTAAATATTTTGGCAACAATTTTAATGAAAAATATTATTGAACTTACTCATCATATCACATATTTTTTTTTTTTTTTGGAATTATCAATTTGAAAACTTGAATTTTATAACGATTACTTAAATTGTAAGATACTTTAAATATGGAGTTTCAAATTAAATGAACATGCCATAAATATCTGTATTGAATAATATTAAATTTACTTTTAATATTAAATTTACTTTGAATATTATTATTATTCAAATGATTAAAATGTCTCTAAGTGAAAACACCTATTTTTTTTTTCCTTTAAGGAGTATGAGGCAGAAAGTGTAAACTTGAGCTGTACAAATCTCTTATCAGACCGGTGTCATGCTACGGCAGTGAAACGTGGACGATCACCCAAGCGACGGCAAACCTACTTTCCCGTTTCGAAAGAAAAATACTTCGTAAAATTATCGGGCCAATTATCGACCAGGGCCAATTTAGAATGCGACGCAACGCAGAGCTATACAATGTATACACCGACAGCGATGTTGTGACATACATCAAGCTACAACGCTTTAGGTGGGCCGGTCACATACAACGTATGCCAGATTCCCACATTCCAAAAAAAAGTATTGAACTGGAAAATAGATAGAAAAAGACCAGTAGGAAAGCCGAGAAATCGATGGGTTGATTCAGTCGAGTCAGACGCTGTATCAATGCTGCAAGAGCAAAATTGGATTACGGCTGCCCAAGATCGCGTGAACTGGAAGAGGATGATTCAGGAGGCCAAGGTTCGACAACGGACTGTAGCGCCATAGAAGAAGAAGAAGAAGGAGTATGAAGCATTTACCAAGTCTATTTAGACTAGGCTTCAGTTTTTTTAATCTCGTTATATTGAATAAGACGTTCATTACTTGACTATATCTGTTGTATAGGATTATAAATACACAAATGTTATTTGTGTGCACCAATTATCATCTTACACAAAAGGCACTATTATATATTTTAATTAAATTTTATTTTATATTACGATATAAACTATTTTTAAGTAGTTAGTAAATGATCTGACTGGAGATTTCTTAACCACTACGCCATTCATCAGAAAAATACCTAATATAACTCCCTAATTAATACATATCACTTTATACGAATATAAAAAAAAAAAAAAAATGGCGTACGTGATAAGTTAAACAATTTCACCAAAATTAAATCATATTAAAATTTATATGTTATTTATTATAATTTAATTCATGAACTTAAAATTAACTATTTAAACTAAAGTCAAAAGTCAAAATATTAAAACTAAAAAAAAAAAAAAGATTAAACGAAAAACAGTATAGATTTGAAAAACCTGTTAAATAATCAAAATTACCTCCCAGTTATTTCATGAATAAAAAAAAAAAAAAAAAAAAGAATACCTACCTATAAATAAATTTTTCCCATAAAAACAAAAATATTAATAAAAATATAATATAGTACGTGAGTTAATAGAGTGAAGTTAATAAAACACTTGCCTTCAATACACTCTTATTAAAACACTGTTTATATATACATAGTTAAAAAATTAATTAGATTAATTTCAAAAATTTGAATTCTATTTGTATGTATGTAATAAGTAATAACTTATAAGTAACTGTGAATGGAAATTGACCACTTGGTTACCTATAAAGTTACTCTGATTATGTGGCTCTTTTATCTTAAGAATTCAGTGCATCTCTAAAACTGGTTACACACAATAATTGAAACGGAATCTTAAAAATTCAATATATTAACAAGTTTTTAATTATAAAAACATTAAATTGGAGGTGTAGATCCTACGTAAACTGTTACGTCAGAATCGAATATAAAATAAAAAAAAAAAAAAAATCAAACAAATGATTATAAATATTACCTAACTTAATGATTATGAAACGGAACCTCTATGTCAGTATTAACTGTTTTTTTTATTTTAATATCATTTATATATTTTGTCGTAGGCAAATGGTATTTTTTTGCGAATACTTTTTGCCTTGATAATCAATTTTAAAAATTATATATAAGTACTTTTTAATATAATGTCTTTTTATTAATTTTAAGTAATTAAGAGTCTTCTGCTGGTGATCTACAATATGTGCTACTACCTTGGCATTTTGGTAAAATCTACAAAATGCCAAGTTAAAGTGATTAACTTTTTGTTTAGATAAATTGCTAAATTTGCCAAAACAAATTTTGTATCACATAACATTGCTCAATATTAAATACTGGTACATTACATAATTAATAAATTACCAAGTAAATATACCAGAAAAACAAAAATTCAACAGTTTAAGTATAATGACTTCCCTAATATAACTACTTATTATATTATTGAGATAATTGCTTAAGTTGTTCAAAAAATATTAATCTTAAAATAACCAATCAATTGATCATTTAATATATATGTATTATATATATACATACACATATATACGATCACTAATCAATGATCACTAATGAACGTAAAATTTAAAAATAGCGTAATTTGATTATTTAAAAAAAAAAAAACGATTTTTTATATATCAGACAAAAATGAAAAAGTGAATTTTGATTGCTTTCGTAATAGAATCAAATTGAAAAAATTTATATATACATATGTATGTACCTATCTATTTATATAAACAAAAATAAATTTATAAATAATAAAACAACGCGGAATTGATTTCGCCATGACCAACAAATGAGCAAAAAAAAAGTTGACCTTTTTTCACAAAAAAAAATATAATAAATAAAAAAATTGGACCTCAAGATAGAGATTTCACGTTTTGTTTTCCTTCACATTGTTTTTGAATTTTGTTTGTGTATAACTATAGTTAAAGTTAAGATTAAATTAAGTTAATTATTTTTAGCTATATAAGTTACATACGTATAACCAATTTGTTGTGCTGATGCGAACAGGTGGTGATCATTTTATTTTTAGATTTGATTTAATTACGTATGGTTTTCATATTAAAACGTTTTGAGTTTTTCTTTCGTTATTTTCAAAAACTTGTAATTCGGTAAATATTTAATAGATAGTTAAACGAATAAAAAGTTTTTAATATGTGGGTGTAATCACGAATATTAAAAATTCAATTATTTGAGTAGGAAAACAAAGAAAATGTCTTTTGAAAAATTTGAAAAATTAGGATATAAATTAATTTAATTTGATCATGAAATTATGTGCAGCTAACGTTATTTTTATTTTCTTAACAGATTCTTAAAATATTTAGTTAATAAAATTGATTTTTGTATCTTATTAATCTGTTTGACTTTTTTTTCTTTTGTGTCAAGGCAATGAAATTTAAGTATTTGTTTTTTTTTTTATTGTTCAACTGTTAGGCTAATAAACCTGTCCATACCGTATAGGTATATGTTAAAACAGAGGGGACTTATTATATTACTTATTATATTAGAATTGATCTTAATTAATTCCACATACAATTTAAACATGAGATACTACTTGGTATTATAAGATGTAAAAACGCTTTAGATTTTCAATAGATACTATTCTATTTATTTTATATTGTAATAATTTTCTTTCGATTTATAAATTTCTATATCTGTGAGTTATATTTTTAAATTAACTTATTTTTCAATATTTTGTATTTGTTTATATTTTTATCTAAATGTATTTTTTTACTAAAAATATATAATTATTAATTATTAGTTAGCCAATTCATTTGAACCCAATGGCAAATGGGAGCTGAGTCGATTTCGAAAACCAGATAAAAGTATTTTCACTTTTACTGAGAATCGAACGGGAACTTTCGAATGAAAGATCGACACTTTAACCACTGTGCCAACCAGTCTTTTAGTATTGAATTCATGGAAATTTTTACTTGGATGAGAAATTTTTTCAAAAGTTATTTAAAAGCTTAACCTAGGTTATTGACGATCCAATTATTTAACATAGCACCCCGTTCTAAAATAGTTGTTATAACTCAAATTTAATATATTGAATAATTTTTTTAATTTTAAAATGCAAAACAGAGAACGATATCAAAAACTTTTCAAAAATAAAAAGTACAAATTATTATATTTCGAACAGATATGATAAGCGTGTAAAATAATGCCCTAATTCCTAGGCTTTGCGGACCGTTGTGGATCCACTTTTCAGTTATAACTAATATAACCAATATTTATTTTGTTTATATGTTTTATTATATGTTTTTATTACCATTAGGGAATACAATTTCGAAGGTATTAAGAGTTTCTCATATCTCGGAGTAATAGTTAGAAATGACAACAGTATGCATCATAACGTACAAGACAGAATTAATGCAGGAAACAAATGCTACTACGTACATAAAAAGCTAATACAATCTAAATTAATAACCAGACAATCAAAATTAATAATTTATAAAACTATCATACGACCAGTGATAACATATGGCTGTGAAGTATTGAGTCTGACGAGGCATGATGAAAATAGCTTAAGAGTATTTGAAAGAAAAATACTCCGTAGAATTTTTGGCGCAAAAAGACTCGAAAGTGGAGAATATGAAAGAAGAACTAATTCTGAACTCTCCGAGTTAATAGAAGGAAAAGACATAGTAAAATATGCAAAAGCGCAGCGCCTAAGATGGGCAGGCCATGTTGCTCGAATGAAGGAAAACCGCGCTCAATATAAAATTATGTATGCAATCCCTGAAGGAACAAGAGCAAGGGGACGACCAAGAAATAGATGGGCTGATGATATTGATAACGATGCTAGAATTCTTAATGTCCGAAATTGGAGATCAGGAGCACAAAATAGAGAACAATGGCGAGCAGTTGTAAAGCAGGCCAAAGCTCACCCCGAGCTGTAGAGCCATATGATGATGATGATATGTTTTATATTTAAATTATATTTGGTCACCAAGGTGATTTTAAAAATCAATTAAGTATTTTATGTATTGTATGGAATCGAGGCTACACCTCTTGGTTAATAAGCCAAATACTTAACCATTAAACCACCGAAGCCTCTAATTCTTTGTTTTAAATAACTGTCTTAAGTAAATAAATAGTGTCTGGCTAAATTTTACAATTAAATATATATTAAAATAATTAATTTTAAATTATTCAAAAATTTTTTTAAGTCATATCCTATTTCTGTATTCCTTTACTAAAGTGGGTTAACAAAGATTATAAATTTCCCTCCTTATTAATTAGACTTAATTTTTTTTTTTTTCATATATCACCCACATAATACATCAATATATCAAAAATACATTATATTACACATATATATATAATATTAAAAATCGATTATGATATTTATGAAAGTAAAAAAGGAAAAAAAAAAAAATTTACTGCTCAAGGTCAGAAATTAAAAGACAACATTAAAAAAATAGTAATGTTTATTCCTAACTTTTTAATATGTGTACTTTTCTTTTGAACTTTTCTTATTTTTACACATACCATACCTGTCATATTTTTTTTTAATTTTTTGAAATTATTAAGAAGGGGGTTGAAATGGAGAAAAACGACTCCATAGTTCATATTAAAAAGTATATAATGAAAAAAAACGAAAAAAAAAAAACTCATTGTGAATGATTTTGCGAAATATATATAAGTATCTTTTATTCCTATATTATTGAAAGTTTTTTTTTTAATGCGGCACAACAAATCATTTTTTTTTTTTTTTTAATTTGTTTTTATTATTATAATTTTTTTTTTCTTTTTATTTATTGAAAATAAACAACCCCCTCGGGGATAAATAGGGAAATTCTTTAGAATGAATCATAATTTAATATTTCAATATGATATTTTGAAATTGATTTTGTTGATTTTGGATAAATTAAAAGCTTAAAAAAAAAAATTAAAATAAATAAAAAAGATAGTTATATTTATTTAAGTATATTATCGCTTAAGTATAATATAACTAAGGTATATAAGCTAAATATATATATATATATATATATAATTATATTCTTATTTAAATAAAAATGTTCTAGAAGATAGACCTTTATATTTGGGTATAAAATTTCAATAATTATGAAATTTAAAAGGAAGCTTAATAACTATATATACGTATACTAATGAATAAATATTATTTTGATTACTAATTTATTTTATTTTAATAAAACTGTTTTTGAAAAATAATTTCTTAGAAGGTGTTTATGAATAAACATTTTTTTTTTTTAATCAAAGTTTATTTAAATTTGTATGGCGTGCGTAAAAAATATTTTTTTTTTTTTTTTTAAATGAAATTTATCAAAAAGAAAATCAAATTGAATGCAAGCTTAAGATTTGTTTTTTTTTTTATTTTATAAGGCAATATTTTAGTAAATAATTCGTGATTTTAGATTTTTATAAGATTATATTAATGAATAATTAATTGTAATTTATTATTTATTTCTCATTTATTTTAATCAGTTTTCTAACATTTTAATTGAAATTAAATTTTAATTTTATACCTATATTTTTTATAAACATTGTATAAATAAATGAAGGTAACTGCAAACGTTTTTTTTTTAAAATGTTATAATAAAATAACATAAAATTTAATGTTAGGAAGTCTAATTATTAACGGTAATTTTTCTTGGATAAATTGATAAATTATAGTTTTTTTTTAAATAGTTGTGTAAATTAATTTTTCTTTTTTAATTCGATTTAATAATGTATGTATTTATAATTTACTTAAATTTTTATTTTATTTATTTATTTAGTAAAGAGCTTTACTATTTTTGTGCTACAATTTTAAACTTTAATTTACAATTAGTTGGTTTAGTAAAAATTATTTTCATTTTTCAATTCAAAAAGTAAGTTATTAAACAAATTTAAGCCTCTATACAGTAACATGTTTTTGGTTTTCTAATTCCTAAAAAAGTTAAGTCTAAAATTGGATTTGTTCCTCAAGTTATAATTATGTACATTACCAGAATATACAAGCCTATTGCACAAGTAATCGGGATACATGTTGTACTTCATTTTAAAAATAATAAATAACACATTCATAATAATTTTCTGACGCACTGACAGCCAAACTAAGGTTTCCAACATAAAATTAATAGACGCATAACGATTAAATCTTAAAATGATCCTCATTGCACGATTTTGCAACTTTTGTAGACGCTCCATATCTTCTTCAGATGCCATAAAGAGTATCGACGAACAATACTCAAAATGAGGTTTGATCATAACGTTGTAAATCTTTATAGCATTCATGTACGACATTCTGTTCCTAATTTTTTTAAAGAAATATATCTTTTTACTAATTTTTTTGTGAACGTGCTCAATATGACTTTTAAGAATCAGCCTGCTATCCAGTATTACTCCCAAATACTTAATTTCCTTTACCTCTTCAATTCTTTCTTCTGCAATTTTTAGATCAACTTCTTGAATATTATTTATTTTCATATATTTTATTTTCTTAACATTTAATTTTAATTTATTTCTACTGAGCCAAAGACTGAGATGATTTCGATACGATTGAATATTTTTAAAATTTTAATTAATCATTTAAAATTTAAGAACAAATAAATTTTTCATACAAAAAACACAATTTTTATCCTAGCTAATTTTCTCTAAAATGTATAGATTTTTTTTAAGAAAATTTTTGGGAATCCCCTTTATTATTATTTTATAAATTAATCTCGCTGACAAATGAACTTATGTAACATAATACAATTCGTTGATAGGATGTTTAAAGAAACAAATATATATACACAGTGTAATAGTATTTATTTAGAAAAATAATAATTTATTAAAGATATATGTCATTCTTACAAACCAAATATTTAAGATAAATTTTTTATTTTTTGTTTTATATGATGTTTTTTTAAAAAAATTTTCATATTTATACATATTTAAATTATCATCAAGAACAACTGATTTTGTCTATTCGTAGATTTACGACGATGTTTTTTTTTTTGCATATTATTTAATACTAGCTAGTACCCGGTGCGCGTTGCTGCGCCTCTCAATGGAGGTTTAATTGAAGATGATGTTACTGCAAAAAGTTAACACAAAAATTACACACGGTTTACACATGTAAATTTTAAAATGTATGAAAGCAATCTTTTTAAAACGATTTTTCTAGGATTATCCTAGGATTTTTTGAAACTTTCTGTAATTCAAAGCAGTACAATCTACTTTCCAAAATTTGACGTAATTTACTTCCAAAAAAAATTTTTTGACCAATCGTAGGACCGACTGTTAACAGTCTCAACTCCATTTTCAAGTTGCTTCACACATATAAAATTTGAGGTCAACCAGTCAAATCCTTTCTAATTTAGAGTTAAGTAACGCAAAAATCTATTAAAAGCCTTTTTTTTCTTTAAAGCCAAAGCAGAAATTCGTAAAATCGGACAAAATTTGGACCCAACATTTTTTTTTACCACCCGTCGGCTCAACATGGGTTAACAAATTCCAAAACTGTTTATATTGTCAACTCAATTCTCAAGGAGCATCACGTATACAAAATTTGAAGTCAATTGGTTAAACCGTTTCGAATTTAGAGTAAAGTATTGAAAAAACCTATAAAAAGCTGTTGGGCCGCAATGGGTTAATGGAACTCAACAAAATTTTTTTTGGGGCTTTCTTTTAACCCAAAGCAGAATTTCGTAAAATCGGACAAAATTTGGGCCCAAAATTTTTTTTAACCACCCGTCGGCCCGACATGGGTTAACAAATTCCAAAACAATTAATAGTGTCTACTCAATTCTCAAAGAGCATCACGTATACAAAATTTGAAGTCAATTGGTTAAACCGTTTCGAATTTAGAGTAAAGTATTGAAAAAACCTATAAAAAGCTGTTGGGCCGCAATGGGTTAATGGAACTCAACAAAATTTTTTTTGGGGCTTTCTTTTAAGCCAAAGCAGAATTTCGTAAAATCGGACAAAATTTGGACCAAAAATTTTTTTGACCACCCGTCGGCCCGACATGGGTTAACAAATTCCAAAACTGTTAATAGTGTCTACTCAATTCTCAAAGAGCAACACGTATACAAAATTTGAAGTCAATCGGTCAAACCGTTTTCATTTTAGAACAAAGAAGTTTAAATACTTGCACCACAGCCCCAACTTGGCGGTCCGTTAGAGAAAAATTTTTGGGCCACGATTTCTTTCCGTACCCAAAAACTCCTATATACAAATTTTCATGAAAATCGGCTGGGCAGTTTAGGAGCCAACTCGTTACATACAAAGAAACAAACAAACAAACAAACAAACAAACAAACAAATAAACAAACTTTCATTTTTATATATATAGATAGATAGATAGATAGATAGATAGATTAATAAAAAAAATATAAAATTAAAGTAAAAAAAAAAATCTGATTTTAATCAAAACAGAAATACTATGTGTATATTAACAATGAAAAGAATAGACTAAAAGCGTATTTTATAATGCATATAAAAATGCATGTCTATATAAATATGCATAATTTTACATATTCTTTAGGACATGTTAAATATAAAGTTTTTTTTTTATAACTTTTATACATATCGTATATAATATGCGTCTTCTCACAATATATATATTATAATAATGTATATAATATTTATTACATATAGCTTTTAAAAAAGATTTATAAAGATGATAAATAATGTCATATAAGATTATTCTCTTTTGTTTAAAAAATTATTAAACTAGAATTTATTATGAAAAATTTTATCATTTCAGGACATCAAAAAAATATTTAACAAAGAAATATTATTTTAAATATAATTTATAATATTCTCAATAAATTGATTATTCGATAATATTTTAAGACAATAGGAACTCTTTATTCCGTCAAATATATATACATACATATATGCACTTTAAGTGAACTTTTCCCTTTATAATACCAATTGAAAAATTATTGAAATTCTTCAAATATATCTTAAAAATAAAAATAATAAGATACTTATAAAAATTTTAATAATAAAAACAAAATATATTAAATAAATTTCAAAATATATATTTATTAAACTCAATTTTTTTTTTTTTAAATTTACCTGTTTATTATTTTCATTTTCGCAATTTGTTATTAACATTGTAACCATTTAGAGAAGTATAATCCAAAATTTTAGATTTAACAAATAAAGATTGAAAAAGAAAAATGATAGAAATAAAAAACAATGATGATATATTGTATGTTAAGAAATATTTCTTTACAAAATTATAAAACGGAGGTAATCCAATATATAATTTATATATGCTCAATATAATGTCACAATAAAAGGCCAAAAGTTATAAAGCTCAAATCCAAAAATAAATGTTGATAATTGTATGAATTTCGTATTTTTTTATTTTATCCAATTTTAAAATTATGTAAGACTTTTTAAGACAAGTTGATTTTACAATTTTATTTCTTAATAGATTCAATATTATTATTATTTTTTTAACACAATTTGTATTTGTTGATTTTTATTTTTTTTTTTAAATTTTTTATAAGTGGTTTTTCCTTTTTTTTTTTATAAGTTATTATTCGTGTATTCCATTTATTTCGAGACAAAAAACCACTATAAATTAAGAATATTATTCAACATAAATAATTAAAAATCACACATGTAATGGAATATTATTTCGAATCGAAAATATAATATATTTAATTAATTGATCACTTATTTAAAATTTTTTTTTTTTTATTTTAAATATTTTGTATTAATTTTTTTTTTTTTCTTGAAAATGTAAACGCACCTTAATAGGAACAAAATAAAAAAAAAAAACAAAAAAAAATTAAAAAATTTTAATTATTTAAAACTTTTTTTTTAAATTGAAAAAATTATGGCAATAAACTTTTAATTGATTTTATTTTTAATAAATTTAAGCTTTTTTTATTAAAGATTCTTTTTTTTTTTTTTATAAATCAAAAATATTCACTAAACTTAATTAACGGCAAATTCCAATATATATTATGAATATAAATTAATTCTCCAAATAATTAAAAAAAAAATATAATATATTGATTTAAATAGTCGATCAGCTTCAATAATATTCAATTTAATTGAATAATAATATCCATTTAAAGTATAAAAACAAAAAAACGTTATACTTTGCGTTATTAAATTCACGTTAAACTTTTTACTTGTCAAAAATGTCAAAATTAAAACAAATTAACAATTTCGATTATCGAATTTTCTTTTTTTATTTTGTTGAGCGTGTCAAATTTACTACGTTGTCAAGACCTTTACGTAAACATCTGTTAATATATGCTTAAATTATATGTATGTATGTATGTACTATTTATTATAATAAGCGTTAAATTAATTTATTAAAAATTTTTTTTTTATTTTATTTGTTTCCGTTTTAAAAAATTTTCATCATTGTTTCCGTTCGAAAGTTTAATATCAACTGAAACATCTCAAAATTTCAGATATGTAGAAATTTTTTGTCGTTTGAAAAAAGAAAATAATAATCAAAAATAAAACAAAAAATAAAAAAATAAAGTAATATTTTCTGTTGACCACAAATACATTCATAAAATACACCAACACATGAGAAGATGCAGAAGACGATGACGGTAGTGTTATAACTTATAATATAAAGATTTTTTTTGTAAATTTTATTTTATAAGTAACATAATTTTAAAATATAGAATGAAAAAAAAAAAGTTAACAACACTTTATTTACCACAAATACAAATACAAAAAAAAAAAGAGATATTAGGTGTATGCAATTTAAAATCTATAGATAGATTACTATATTTTTTTAAAGCTTCTATAACAGATCGGAGAGATGGAATTAAAGCTCTTCTCAGTTTCTTTTTCATTTTATATTCGTTATTTTTTTTTTTTTTTTTATATTTTATGTTTGAATAAATTTTGTTTTTTGTTTTTATTATTATTTTTTTGAACTTTATTAAATGTTAAATAAATATTTCATATAGGTATGGGAATATCAAAGGTAAATATAAATTAAAAAAAAAAATAAATAAAAAATTCTTGCAATCTTAAGATTTTTTTGATGTTGAAAATATAGGTATCTATACTCTCTCCTTATAATAATAGTTATATCTGGTTTTGGTTATATAAAAAGATGCTATTTTGATTTCACAATCGTTTAAAAGTGTAACGTATTTATTGTATATTGTGGTGTGGTGGCGTCTGCAATAACTCTTATATTGTTTTTTTTTTTTTGCTTACAATTCTATTTTCTCTATTGTTCTGGTTGATCCGAGATCAGTGTTTTATTCTTTTGTTTAAAAATGATAAGAAAAGAATGTATGAGAATGAAAATATAATAATATATACGAATACGATCAATAAACTTAAGCGAACTTAGATTTAAAATGAATTTAAAAAAAAAAAAAATTTAGAGCAAGTAACATTTATATATACATAAAATTACAATTCAGAATTCAGTATTAATTATATATTGGAAAGGTTGAGAGTTGCAGTCTGTAGCTTCAGTTTGTAATGTGCATTGTTATATTGTTTTCAGAATTAATTAAAGGTTACCAAATTATTTTATTTATTTATTTATTTTTATATTATTTTCTCTAATTTTTAATTTTTCTGTAATTAATAACTTTTAAATGATATAATTTTCCAGTTTTGTTAATTTAAGGTTGATAATAATCAATGATAATCTACAACATTTCTCATTCGTTTTTCAATTCGTTTAATTTAATTGAACTCATTGCTCTGAAATACTTTTTTATGTAACAGGCCTTGTTAGACAAATTTTTCTTGAGGTTCTAAAAGTTAAATTAGCAATGACATGTGATTATCATTATAAAGTACCATTACAATTTTTTTTTAATATTCTTCTAAATACCCTTAGATTAGAAGGATAATAATTCAAATTTTTCAAATTCGAACTAAAGACTCTAAGGATATTGTTACCTTAACATAATTATATATTCGTAGTTTGTATATACTTATATTTCTAAATTAAATTTAATTTTATAGTTATTTCCGCAATTTTTTTTTTTAACAAATATCGTAAATTAATACGTTTGATCGTAAATTAATCTTGATCACGAAGTTAAATATCTAAACTAACCACAAAAATTTGGAGATCCATTAAAAAAGTTTACAAGAGTTAATTAATTAATATAACATATTATATTAGTATGTATGTTACTTATTTAGAAACTTATTTCGCCGGAAATTCTTGAAAGTTTATTCTTTTCACCAGATTATAAGAAAAACAAAAGAAAAACGAGGAAGAGTGTAGTAGAGTAGACTGTGTCAACTCTGGGATACCCGTATGACCGTAACATATACATTATATCATCCGCTTAATTACTTTTGGCAAAATTTCAAACATTCAGCTTTATTAGGTGTAGAGTAATGCTCATATAAAAGAAGGAGTTGTATGGCAGCTACTCGAACCCTTTGCAGTAGACCAACCAAATTTTGCAGTAACTTTGGCCATTACACTAAACTATTTGTTGCAAAATTTCAGACACCCAGCTTCATCAGGTGTAGTGTAAAGCTCATATAAAAGAAGGAGTTGTATGGCAGCTACTCGAACCCTCTGCAGTAGACCAACCAAATTTTGCAGTAACTTTGGCCATTATACTAAACTACTTTTGGCAAAATTTCAGACACGCAGCTTCTATAGGTATAGAGTAATGCTCATATAAAATTAGAAGTTGTATGGTAGGTACTCGAACCCGTGGACCAAAATGGCTGAATTTCAAACTCGATTCCGTTTTTTGCATAAAAACGAATTTGTGAAAATTTCATAATCCTAGCTCCTTTACTTTTTGAGTTATCGTGATGACGGACGGACGGACATACATAGCTAAATCGATTTATTTTTCGATTCTGATCCGATCCATACACTTGAGTCTATATCTACCCCCCCTCCTTCTCTGCGTCACAAACGTAATGGCAAATTTATTATACCCTTGGACTATATAGTCATACGGGTATAAAAATTAATATATGCTAATTATGAAATCGCGAATTCTATATGACCCTTACAGAATTAGCAGAATTAACTTTTCTTTAATATCCATTTTCCAATTCCATAGCTATACAAAAATTTTAACTTTCTCATCCTTAATTCTAATTACGAAAGCATTTATTTTTAAACGAACAACTTAAGCATCTTTTATTAAACCATCCAGTAGAACTTGATGTTCTTCTACAGTCAAAGAAAAAGTCTCTAACTAAAAATTAACGAATACAAATGAACAAACTATAAAATTTAAAATTTCATATTATTCTCTTTTCTTATATCTTTCCCGTTTTCTTTCATTCTTTTTTAGAATAAAATTTTCTTTAATTTAATTTTAAGTGTATTTTTAACAGAAAGTTAATAAGTAATATTTTTATTAAAATCAAGAATTGCTCCTATTGATGATAGTAACAATTTATATTGCAGTGCAATGATCGTTCGTGTCGTGATGACGCTATGATTTTAATTTTAATTTTTAAGTACAATTGCGCTGTGCGTTGTTGTTGTTGTAAATTAAGATTAAATCAAGAAAATAAATACTATATGTAGGTATATGCAATAAGAAACATTTTTTAAGGTGATTGGCATTTTTTAATATATATAATTCAAAAAAAAAAAAAAAATGTGTAATAAATGATTGGGTAAATAAATATAAAAAATATAAAAGCTTTTACGCGCTCGTTTTTAAGATGAACTTTTTGTAGAAATTTCAAAGTGTTGTCGTTTTAATTTTTTTTATTTTTTTATATTTTTTTTTTTATTCAATTAAAAGCATACTCGTATTTAGTCGTATACATTGACGACAATTTGAAGTATTATTCGATTGGAATTGAATGAAACTGAAAATCCGGCTTTCACAAATTTTATATTTTTTCTTCTTTTAATTTTTTTTTTTTTTTCGGTTGATTTTATTACTCTTGTAAAGATTGTAATTGTATTTTATTTGAATGAACAGAGTGTTTCATTGAAGAAATTTTTTTTTGAATTTGTAGATCTTTTACATCCGTTATTTGATTAATCGGATATAATTAATAATTATTACTTTAATTAATTAAAAATTTTAAATGCAGTTTTGTTTAAACATTATTAATTATATACGATTAATCAAATAACGGACGAGATGAAAATTATACCTTTTCAACAAACAATTAAAGTAGTCATAGCGCAATATCGGATGCGCATGCGCTGCTATATATGTTTAAGTGTCCTTTGGTTTTAAATTAAGAAATACGGTATAATTTATTATTAATAATATAAGCAACAATAGTTTTATGTGAAAATTTCTTTAGTTCTGTTTATGGTATAAATATGACAATTTAACATTATTAATTAGTTTTAATTAATGGGCTTATTCGGTCACAAAATTTGCCGGTCGCGGCTCAAATATTTGTTTATAAAATATAAATAATAATTTCAGTGCGAAAAAGTATCGAATTTTGAGCGCTTCGCGGGACTAGTTTGTTTTAATTCTTATGTTTCAAATAGAACTAAAACCAAGACTTACCATTGTGAATCAATTATGTAAGTGTCTATGGATTTTTTCTATAAATAGAAAATATTGATATTCAATCTCACAATATTACCCAATAAAATATACAAGATCTTACCCTAATATTGCAAATCCTTTTCGATCAATTTCATGAGTATTGAGCCAAGGAAAAAGGGGATTTATTATAATATCTAAACAAAGCGTACACACAGTTATAAATTAAATAAAATTTATTTCTAATTTCTCTGCTTTTCATCCAGTCTTATGACATATAATATTGATTAATTCTAATTATTAATTAATAATAATACATAAAAATATTAATTTAAAATTAACAAAGACTTAAAAATTTCAAAAATAAGACACCTTATATTTTATATACAATATAAATTAAATATTTTGCACGATTATTGCCCGCACATTATAAAATGCAAAAAAAAAAGCAAAGAGAAATTAAATTCACGTCAAATCCGAGATTCCAAGATCACCAGACAGAGCTTAAGGCTACGCAAATCATACAAGATTTAATAAAAAAAAAAAATTTTTTACCAAAACATATTGTGTATTGTATTTCTATATTAAATGTGCAATGTGATGCGCATTTTTTATATTATTTTTAGTTAATTTTCTTTTAAATTCAAGATGCATTTACAGTTTCAAGCATCATGTGTGCGGATATTTTTATGTTTAATTTGTTTTAAATCGATTACCATAATAGCGACGTATTTAGTAAATACTTGGCAATTGTAATTTTTTAATTTCCAATAAACACGTAACTTTTATTTTTTTTTTTAAATTGTAATATTAAAAAATAATTTGTATTGTACGTATAGTAAGTCTTTTCTTTCTTTCTTGATTTTTATTGATTTTATATGTAAATATAATCATTTCTTTTATTTCATTTTTTTTTTTTTGAATCGGTTCCGTGATGAAAAGGAAATTAAAACAAATTGGTGAAGATTTTAAGTAATTGCTTGAAAAGAGTAAGCTACAAAACTATATAAATACTATATATAAAAAAAATGTGTAATCCGTCAAGTTTTTTTTATATTGAATTAAATTAAAAAAAAATAATTTTTTTTAGAAATTATATGATTATTTTATGAAAAGCGGATATAGAAGGAGGAAGTTTTTATTTAATAAGATTTGTCAAATTTATTTTAACTGATTATATAAAGCAATAAATAATAATATGGGATCGATTAAGTTATTTACTAGTTTGGTTTCTTATCAAGCTTAAGATTTTTTATTGTTAGGAAGTCCAACGAATTTTTAAACTTTTCAAAAAATTTGGTCATTAGTAGAATCTTCTTTCATTAATTTGCATATAAACGTTATCTTATTCAAAAATAATTCTTAAAATACTGTTTATTCAATGGGGGTGGGTAGTAGTGTTGTGACATTCAAAAAAGAGTAATTATACCCCAAAAAAAACTAAAAAAAAAGAAACAAGTAAATTTTTATACCCGTATGACTATAAGTCAAAAGGGTATACTAAATTTGCCATTTCGTTTGTGACGCAGAGAAGGAGGAGTGTAAATATAGACTCAAGTTGATTAAACGGATCGGTATTGAAAAATAAATCGATTTAGCTATGTATGTCCGTCCATCTGCACGATAACTCAAAAAATTGAAGAGTTAGGATATTGAAACCCAGCCATTTTGTTCCACGGGTTCAAGTACCTACCATACAACTTCTTTTTTTATATGAGTATTACTTTGTACTTATTAAAGCTGGGCTGGGTGTCTGAAATTTTGCCAGAAGTAGCTTAGTTTTATACCCGTATGACTTTAAGTCAAAAGGGTATACTAAATTTGCCATTTCGTTTGTGACGCAGAGAAGGAGGGGGGTAGATATAGACTCAAGTTGATTAAACGGATCAGTATTGAAAAATAAATCGATTTAGCTATGTATGTCCGTCCATCTGCACGATAACTCAAAAAATTGAAGAGTTAGGATATTGAAACCCAGCCATTTTGTTCCACGGGTTCAAGGACCTGCCATACAACTTCTTTTTTTATATGAGTATTACTTTGTACTTATTAAAGCTGGGCTGGGTGTCTGGAATTTTGCCAGAAGTAGCTTAGTTTTATGGTCAAAGTTTCTGCAAAATTTGGTTGGTTTATTGCAGTGGGTTAAAGTAGCTGCCATACAACTTCATATTTCACATGAGCAGTATTTTATACATAATAAAGCTGAACGTTTGAAATTTTGCCAAAAATAATTAACCGGATGATCTAATGTTTATATTACGGTCATACGGATGGGTATCCCAAAGTTGACACAGTCTACTCTTCTATACTCGTCTTTATTAATATTCAATTTAAGTCAATATAATAGAAGGAACTATACAATTTATATGAATGAATATATGAATCAATATATACCATCAAAAAAAAAAATTGTAAATGATTTAAAAATCACTTAATTTCTAAAAAAAGAAAATATCTGAACGTTTAGTTTTTAATTTTAAAGTAACATTTTTCCCTCTATCTAAGATCAAACAATTTCATTCAAAACAATGACTTTCTATTAAGAGTATATACATAGTTGAAAAAATTATTTTACAGATAGTAATCATTTAAATTTTCCCACAACTTAAAAACCAGAAATAGTTACTGAAATATATTATCTATATAGACTATAGATGAACTTTTTAGTTTATTTTTACTCGAAATTCAAAAAATTTACTGTATGTATATGTTTAATCCTCAAAATGTCTTTGAACAAAACTATTCATATCAGCCTGTAGGATCAATCTAGTAATTTTATTAAATTAAGCATACCTACAACAGTAAGTACAATACTTCATTTTCTATATTCCAACAGAGTACTTCATATTATGATCATTTGATCAATAATATATGACTCATAATATAGAAAACAAATCATGCCTTTACTGAACTAATGCATGAAAATGTTAAGATGATATTATCGAAATCAGCTGATAATTCCCTTCTCCAAATACAAAAACAAATTTTAATGAAAAAGAAAATAAATGAAACGCGATTGATGGGCATAAAAGATATCCAATTAAAACACCAACAAACCAAGTAATTTTACATTTTCTAAACTGTTTTAATGTTTTACAATTGAGCGAAAAAAAAAAAAATAAGAACGACGACATAAAATAAAAGAGTACGTCAACCGGACAAAGCTGTTTTATGTTTTCAGTTAACTTTTAATCATTACTTTATGTTAGTTGTAACATTTTTTATATTCATTTGTCTTTTTTTTTTTGTTTTTTTTTTTTTCTTGATTGTTGGAAGGCGATGACAACATCATGTTAAGCATAAAATAACGATTTAATTAAAATTTTAACAAATTAAATTTGTACAATTTTTTGTTTTTGGATTCAATTTTTTGATATAACAAAATATATTTCAATTTAATTTGCCCATTATGAAACAATGTAAAGCAGTTGTCATTAGTATAATAGATGATATAAATCTGAAAGAGATCAGAAGCACTAAGTAATAAGCTCCATATAGTATTGAACCTATATAGAATTGTTTTAATAAAGATTTTATTCTGTAAAAATTTGTTAAATTAATTTTAAAAGATTTACGAACAGTACAAAGTACTTTAACGAACGGAATGTGGAAGACTTTGAATATGGAACACTTTAATGAAAGAGGTTTAAATAGTTATTTTTATATTTATATAAGTCTCACATATTTTTACTATATTATTTTTAATTTATAAATAATATAGTAAACAATTTTCCTTTTTTATTAAATTTTAAGAAAACAAATTACGTCTTATAACGCCAAATTTAATGGTTGATTTATATAAGTAAAAAAGTGATCGTAAAAAATTTAAAACAATGTTAAAAACTTTAAATTGCACAAAAGACAAATTTCGAAACAGTTTGGAAAATAATTGCAAGAGTCAAAAGTGTGTTTTTTATGTTCTACAATAAACTTCGGGATTTTATCAAGATTTATAATGTGATTGGCTCTACATGTGTTCCATTAATTAAAATTTGAGGGTCAATCAACAGATTTAACTATTTTATTTAATACTTTCTCACTCACATACCACTTTTAAACAATATATAGTTAGTATTTGAACATTTTTATTATTGTATTTTCTGAAGAAGATGAATTAAATTTTGATAGTAAACTTTCAAAAAAAATATTTGTTAAGATTTATTCCGATATATATATATATATACATTTTTATTGCGCATACTCAATGTTGTTTATATTAAAAATATCATCATAAAAAAGGAGTTTTTCCATTTTTACATTAGTCATAGTCATTTTTATTACTAGAAAACTCTTAAAAGACCATAATGGAGTACAATGGAACAAAGAAGAAACGATGATCGTAACATTTTTTTTTTTATTTTTGGTTTTTTTGATTTTTTACTATTTTTGATTGTTTGATTCAAGAAACCGGAGCTAAAGTAATACAATATTTTGTAAATAGATGAATTTTTTACAAGTTTTCTTGGATTTTCGGCTGCAACGAAAAATGAAAAAACAAAATTAGTTGGAAATAAAAGTGAGAGGAATAAACCAGATATCTATTTTGTTTTGTTGTTTTTATTTCAATTTTAATGACATTAAGTTTTAGTTTAAGTTCAAGCATAGTTTTTTTTTGAGAAAGTTAAAAAATTGAAGGGAAAAAGCGCTTCCTTAATAAACTTCGTTTCCCAAATAGCATTTTAATTGTAAAATTTAACTTTAATTTAGACTTTAAAATTACTACATATATACTATACTGACAAAGGAATTATATTTTGATGCCATCTTTTTAAAATAAAATATATTTTTACACAATTTAAATATTTTTAACTTTTAAAGTAAAACAAAATTAAAATAAAACGGACAGACAGACAAACGATCAAGTAAAATTGATTAACAGAACTTTTGTTAAATATGAAAATTATTATTTTTAAGCCTTTGAATTTTCCGAATTTACAAAACATGAAACACATACCTATACAAAAAAAAAATTAATGTATAAGTATACAAGTAGAAAAAACAGAAATGCATTTTTTTGATTAAAAAAAAATTATCTTTTACATCCGTAAACGTTAGATGGCGCTTTTACTTTTTTTATTATAATTATTATTATTATTAGTATTAAAATCGACAATCGACAAAGTATACAAGAGAGAAACAAAAATCTTACAAGAAATTAAAATATGTAATACAAGTAAGTAATAACACTTACACTTAGTATTAAAAAAAAAATTGGAAAACAGATATACTTAATAACAACAACCAAAAAAATATTTTCACTTTTTAACTTGGAAAATAGAAAAAGAAAAACTTTAGTGAAGTGTAAGAAAAATTTATAAAAGAAAACTCTTTACTAAAACAAAAAGAAAAATAAACATTTTTCTTTTGTTCACTTTTTTTCTTAAAGCAGTTCGAAAAAAAGAAAAACACGATTTGTTTTAGAAAACAGAAATCTCTTGCAATATCATAACATTCAACATTCGATATATTAATTACAGTTTCTTTGCAAATCAGGAAAATAAAAAATTTTTAAAAGGATTTGAAAATAATTAAAAGATTTTTTTAATATAAAACTTTAAAGTTTGCCCAGGATTCGTTTTAAACTTTATTATTTTACTAAAAATTAATTAATTTAAATAAAAAAATCAAATTTGACATTTCAAATTCTAACGTTGACAAGATCTAGTAAAAAAATGCAATTTTAATTAGCATACATTTCTTCATAATGGGAACTATAGATTTAATATGTTCAAAATATTTTAATCTTTTATTTTAATCAAATAAAATTTTTAAAAAAATTTTAAGCAAGCTTCATCCTTTAAAGAGAACGCAAGATGGTCATTACAAACATTGCGAATTGAATTTATGATTAACTTTTAATTTTTAAACAAAATTTTTATATTTGAATTTATTTTGTAACAAATAAAGTCACACAATGTAAACATTTGTTACATATTTTCATTATGTGTACATAGGTGCGTAATGGTTTTTTTCATTCTGTTTACAGCTTCAAAATATTGTTTTGATTTTAATTAAATTTAAACGTCACAAAGTTGTCACTGTAATTAAATGTCAAATGAGCTCTTTTAAAAATATTACTTAATACATAAAAGTTTAAAAAACTCTTAAAACAATTAATAACAAATGTGATTAAAATTTGATTTAATTTGTTGATCGTTAGTGCACATAATAAAATTTAATAAAAATAAATATAAGAAGATTTAAAAAAAGCAAAAACAAAATAAATAAATTAAAAAAAAAAAAAAAACAATAATTTGATTTCATTTAATATTCCAATATAGTGAACAGCACAAGTTAAAAAAAATAAAAAAAAAAAAAACAAATTTAATTTTATATTCAAAAATCACGGATCCAAACTATTTTTTTTTGCTTTTTTGTTTGGCTTTCTAAAATTTTAATTGTGAATAGAAGGTTAAACCTGGTTTATGGTTTGGACAAATTTGTCGACCGAGTTTTTTTTTTGTTTGTAATTTTTTTCTTTTTCATTTTTCATTAAACATTTCCAAAACCAAATTTATAAGTGGCAGAATATAAAAAAATATTTGTTTAAATATTTGCTGTTAAATGTTCTAAATTTCGAAAGAACAGTGCTGTATTATGGCAAGTTTAAGTTCCGGATCAAATTTAATTACTGATCTATTTATTGTATTAAATTAATGAGATGGGTTTGAATTGATTAACAGTTCTTCTGAAATAATAATTTATTTTTAAAATTGAAAAAAATATTTCTTCTAATATTATATATCGGGGCCTCGGTGGTGCAATGGGTAAGCATTTGGCTTATTAACCGAGGGGGTTCGGGTTCGATTCCCGGTCAGGTCATACAATATTTAATTAAAAAAATTATTGAAAAATAATTTTTCTTTACGAATCCCCATGGTGACCAAATATAATATAAATATACAAATATATAATATAAACAAAATAAATAATATAGTAGTTATAAATAAATAGAAAGTATTTAATGAGGGGTGCACAACTGGCCGCAAGGGAGACTTGCTTTCCTCCCCGTCTAAACAACAACAACAATATTATATATCAATTGGAATTATGGTATTAAAAGATTTGAAATATCTCAATTAGTTCAGATAGTTTAAATCTTAACCGTCTCTTTACCTGCCTATAAAAGTTTAACAAAGGAGCAAATACTGTTATATGATTAAATAAAATTATAAATAATTATGATTAATCTTCAAATAACTTAAGAAAATCCAAGCCTCCAAAATTGAATAGTGATCTGATAATATATCATTCATTCTTTAAGGTAAGTTTACAATTTACATTAAAATATTTCAAATTTTATTTATTAAAGATTATTTGAGTAGTATGTATTAATTACATTAGTTTAATTTATTAACCTTCAATTATAATTATTGTATGCTTCCACCCATTTCACATTTGGGCTAAAGTGTGTTTTGAATTTTAATGCAAGATCAGATCGATATCTTAATTTGATAAATACTCATTTATTAGTTTTTAATTAATTATTTCTTGAAAAGTAGCTATATTAAAATGATATAAAGCGAAAATTAAAAAAAAAAATAAAATATAAGGAAATATAAAGAAAAGGTGACAAAATGCCTTTTAGAGCTACCTACTGTCTAAAAGTGTACTCGTACATATAACATGAAAATGTAGTAAACTGTCAGGAAAATCAAATATTGTGACAATAAATAAGCAATTTTCAATAATGCTAATAATTGTTTTAAAAAATAATTTTTCAACTTTTTATTTTGAAATGGTTTTAAGTAATAAATATTTACTACATGTATATGAAATTTTATTCGTTTGCATGTTCTTGATTGAAGTAGAATCTGTCATTTAAAATGGAAAGCTAAACATGAAACTTTAGGGTGTAAAATAAGTGTACGTATATGTATGTATATATGTTAGATCAATATATCTGAAATTTATCCGATGGGTTTACTTGTTTTTTTAATAATATTTAGTATAGGAACGCAATTTAGTAGAAACGGCAATTTCTATAAAAATGTTTTATATTAAAATTATTTAGTTTTATCCAATGCTATCGTGACAAGCACTAGCATAATTTCAAAATAAACTTTTGAAAAACAAAAAATGAATTAAAATCAAAACCTTTAATACCTACTGCTTTCATTGAAATTATCAATAATAAACGACAGAGGATATTTTTTATTAACTCTTAAATTAAAAAGCAGTTAATTAAGCAATTTCTTAGGTAGCACAAGGGAAACCTAAAATTAAGGTTTAAATGTTTTGAAAAATAATTGTGTGGGAGTTTTCAATTTTTCGTTCCTCGACAACCATAAGCAATGCATTTCACTATTCCCCATCCTATTTCACTATTTTCCCCGCATAAAAGTGCGTAAAATGACTAGTTTCTGCTCATATATTGTAAGATATTCACATGCACTAATATATGAATAATATAATAAAAATGATAAGACCTTTTTCATTCATAACATTTAAAACAAATCATATTTTCATTAATCTTATACCATACCTACTATACATACTTTATAATCAAAGTTTAATATTAAATCGCATAGGTATACCACCTTTCAGTAAATTTATCTTCTATCTATATTATGTATATTCAATGTTTTTTTTTTCTTGTTTATTTTTTCAATTTTTTTTTTTCTATTTTTTGTTTTTTGTTTGTTTTTTATCACTAGATCCGGGTTGACTTGAGAAATTTTCGTTTACCTTGTGAAAAAATAAAATAAAAAAAAAAAAAAAACAAAAAACTTGGGCTAAGTTTTAATATTCAGGTAAATCTCAGATAAAATAACAAAATCAAAAAAAAAACAAAAAACAGAAAAGAAAACCAAATTAAAAAAAAAAAAACTTCGCATAACGAAAACTAGAAAACAGCTGATTTTTCTTTTATTTTCGTCTCCTGTTATTTTTCTCTATACTTCCCACTAAATGTCAGAGTGAAAGGGAAGGAAAATCATACTGTGGTAGAGTGTGGTGTAAAAAGAAACAAAATAGAGATACAATGACGAGGTTACAAAAAAAAAAACTTTTATAATGATGAAGATGATGTACTTTTTTTTTTTTTCTTTTCTTTCTCTTTTTTGTCTGAGAGTTTTTTGTGTCTTTTGCTCCTTTTTTGTATTCAAATAATAAGCAACGGTGTTTCTATGTCCGAACCGAACTAGTCATTTGAGCAAAAAAACAAAGAAATTAAGCGGAGATGAGAGGTGATAAGTGATTGAAGAAGACAAAGCACTGTTAGTGAATGACAGTAAAATAAACGTACCCATATATATGAATATGAATATAAATACACATATAGAGTATATATATGTATAATGTATACATTAATTCAAATATTTTTTTTTGGAAACAGGAAGTTGAGCACACGCGTTTTTTAAGCTTTTATATAAACTTTTTTTTGTTGAATACAGTTTAGTTTCCCTTTAAAACAGAGTATAAAAATTCCAATGAAATTTTAATTATACACATAATGTAACTTACTAATAATTTGGTTTTTTTTTTTAAAGATACCGATTTAGTTTTTTAATGTAAAACTTGGTAATCTTTTATTGGTAGGCTTGCAATCTTGTAGTAAAATAATTTTTTTGAAATATACACAGTTTTAGATATGCTCTTGTTGACTGTAGGTTGCAAATATAAATTTAAATGTGATACAGCAAACATTATAAAAATCAGATCAATATAGAATAATTAAAAATCCGAAAAAAAATCTTTTTATTATATTTTAATATCGATTATAATCGAAATAAACACAATAGACGGAAATATTTGTTTTTTTTCTATACTCTAATAAAAACAAAGTTTAGTATTATTTTTATTACCGTTATTAGACGCTATTAAATAATGTTAACATTAAATATTTAAATACTTTAATTACACGAATATTAAAAAGTTTTAAATATGACGGTAAACAATCTTTATTTTTATTATATATACCCAAGTCAAAATTATGATAATTAAACTTGTTAACAATGCTATTTAAATTAGCAATCTAGTTTATATTATACCGTAATATAGTGAATTATAACAGTTTTATTAAGTAAATAAATCAAAATGAAATTAAAGCATGTCACTTAGTTTTTAAGTTAAATCATAGATACTAATTATTCTTTTAAGAACTTAAAGCTCTTCATCATTTATTGAGACTGTTGATTATTAGTAGGGCAAATAAAAATATGCATTAGCATCTTTTTTCCCTTATGTCTTATCGATAAATGAACATGATAGTAATTCGTTTCAACAAAAATTATGAATTTTAAGCTAGATTTGTTCGGGCATATTTTTGCATATTTCAATTGTTAGAGCATATTTTGCATATTTTAACTTTTAAGAGCATATTTTGGTTTATTTTGACAATTTTCGTTCAAAAGATCATAATTTTTTTTAATTTTCTTGCATTTAAAATATTTTCCATAAAAAAAAATAAAAATTGATGTTACTATTTAGATATTTATTTATTTAAAATATCATTCTTTCAAAATAAACAAGTAGGTATTAGGTATTTAAAGAAATCTCTATGTATGCATGTACATGTACATATTTATTTTATTATTCATTTCAACTTAATTCAGAAACTTTCAACTTAATTAAAAACAATATCTGCAGCTTTGACTGGTAAAGCTATTCAAAATGCTACGATAAATTACACGACAAACGAAATTGCATTTAAATTCGCACCAATTAACACAGTTAATGTAGAAAGCAGATTTTAAATGTACAAAAGCGTCCTACGATCGAACCGGAAGAATTTATTATTTAAAAATTTAGGTGAAATGATTGTGATATATTGCAACCAAAATTTCAGTTAAACTTAGTTCTTAATTTTACTAGATGTAAGATTTTCGTTAGTTGGATTAATTTTTATTTTAATTTATGTTTACTTAATTTATGTTTATTTATTTTTCTTAATTTTAACTTATTCTACTCTCTAATTTATCTTGTTTTAATTTTTTAATTTCATGAATTAATTTTATTTTATTTCATTAAATTTAATTTTAAAATAAAAAATTATAATAAAAATAATATATTAAAAAGTAAAAAACCATCTGCTTTTTTACTAAAATTAAATTTAAACAATTTTTGAAGATGGTGTTACTAGTCTAACATTATTAATACTTATTTTATTTGAAAATTTCTAAGTAATTGATCTTTTTTTATGTATTTGATATCCTTTTCATAGAGCATGTTTTACATGCCTAAAATAGATTTTTTAGAGCATATTTTAAGCGCTTAAAACTGATTTTTTAGAGCATATTTTTATTTGCCCTAATTATTAGCTTAAAATAGTTTAATTTGTTTTAATGTATGTATCTATGATTTACGTGTATATATGATGCTAATGAAGAATTTTATTTTAAGGAACATTTTAAAAATATAAATTTTGCAATCGTTTTTTTGAATTAGATATGGTAAACGTAAATTCAATAATCAAAGGCAAATTATATGACAAATTATTAGAAAAAAACGTCTTTTATTAACAAGTTACTCCTTGCTAATTAAACTTAAGTACTAATAGATAGGTTGTTTGAAAATTTCATTCTTTGTTTTATTTATTAATTAAAAATAATAGAAAAAAGTATTTGACACGTTTGAATTCACATTACCCTAATGTTAATTTACAATTCCTAATTACCAAAATAATTGATTTCTAATTATTAGGATTCTACTGTCAACAATAGTTATGAATTAATAAAAACATTTAGTAATGTACATAATAAATTTATTAATAATTAGATAGGTATTAACCGAATAATTTTTTTTTTTTTTTAATTCACCAATGACAGATTCTAAGATTGTATGTTTTTTTTTTTTAAAGTGTTTACAATAATAAATTAAATATTAATTAATAAGAACTTTTTTTTTTTGGACTCTTTAGTATTGTTGGCTTTTTTTTTTTAAGGTTAAAAATAATAACAATAGATTTCAATTATGTCGAAATTCCGGCTTCTAGATTTCAATTAACCTTCAAATTTATTTAGTAAACTTATGAAAATACGTCATCTTCAATATTCAAATAAAATATTATAAAATTAAAAAAAAAAAAAAAAAAAAACCTGTAGAAACTTAAAGAATAATCAATTTGATGTTAATATAAATAATTCATAAATCCATATTTACAATAAAAAGCGTTTTTCGTGTTGTTTTTTTTATTTTAGAAAAAATTATTTTAAAAAAATTTTTTAACCTCTTCTTCTGTCATTCATTATTTACACCTATTTGTTATATTTGGCTGCTGTATTTTTCTTTTCTATATTATTTTTTTTTTTTATTATTTTAATTTATAATAATTAAGATTTATTTTATAATCAACAAATATGTATGTAAATATGTACACTGTCATACATATTTAAAATTAGAAAAAAAAAGTTCTTTATTTGCAAATCAATAGGAATAAAACAAAAAAAAAAAAAAATAAATTTTTTTTTAATGGTCAATCTACATTTAACATTAAAATTATGAAAAAAAAAAACAACGTGCTTACAGCGCCATTGATTTCAACAAGTTTTTTCTTTTTTTTTTTTTATTATTTTTCATTAAGTTTGGGTTTGGTTTGGGGTTCATTATATTTATATAAAATCAATAAAATAGTCAAAAAGGTGAGAAAAAATTAATAAATAACAAAAAAAAAAAAAAAAAAAATTAATAAAAATGATAATAATTTTAATATTCAAAGTATATCATTATTATTTTAAGATCGATTCGTTTAATATTATTATGATTTTTTTTTTTTTTTAAATATATATATATATATATTAGAAATATAAGCATTAAAGAGACGAAGATCCGGCTTAATAAATATTAAATTGAAACAAAATGATCAAAAATCATTAACAGCGTCATCATTATTTTGTATATTATAGATATTAACTATATTATAAATTTGTTTGACATTTTATTTAAGAAAAAAAAAACGAAAAGAAACAAATCAGCAACAGAAAACAAATTAAATTTAAATATAAATATATATATACAAAATGAGAATATTAAATAAAATAAAAATAATAATATTAAATAAAATTATTTAACTAAAATTTATGACTTATTAAGTGACATCTGGTTTTTGATTTTAGAAAAATAATATAAAAACTGGTGTGAAATAAAATGTATATATACATATACCTAATCAAAAAAGTATTATAATTCATATTAAATAGTATATATATATGTATATGTTCATACTTCATACATAAATTGTATATATTTTTTATATTTTATTAATATTAAATTATTTTTAAGTACATGTGATAAATTAAATTTTTAAGGCGACATCTGGTGAATTTTTCTACCGTTCATATTTATTTATTGAAATGTTATAAATCTTAACAAAACTTATCAACACTAATTATTTCCTTTCAATTAATTTTTATTTATTTTTTTTTCGTTTTATGTAATTAATTTTATAAAGTCTTTTAACAACTTTATGATTGACAGTTTTTTTTTCTATTAAGTATATGATCATTATATAATTCTATTTTTATTGAAATATTTTTATTTATTTCTTTAATTTTAATAAATTTTATTAAGTTCAATTTTAAATTAAATATAATTTGAATTTGTTTTAATAAAATATATTTATATTTTATTATATAATATATTTATTTAATAATTACATAATTGATAAATGATAATGAAGTATTTTAAAACCATCGGTTACTATGATACCATTATAGGTTTAAATTCTTTGTTAGATTATATTAATACTATTAATTATATTTATCTAAAAATATTATACTATTGTTATATTTGATTCTAATTGGAAATTCTAATGACAATTATTCTTTCAGTTATTTTCTTTAAAAATAAACCACTATACCACTGAAATCCCAACAAAATGAAAAGGCATTTTTTACTAACTATAATGTTATTGAACTTTGTTTGACATTAATGATCAAAAAAACAAAAGACCCATAAGTTAGACGACAACACCTTTTAGGTGCGCTAAAAACATAAAGTTCTATTGTTCTTATTATTAACGAATGAGAACTGAGGAGAACTATTTTTCTGTGAAAAGTGTCACTAATTATTTATAAATAGTTATTAAACTAACAAAAAATCGTCTTTTAATAAAGATTTAAGGGTGAAAAAACTTGAAAATGTATTTGAAAATTGAAATGCTGGGCTTAAAGTCTTAAAAGTAAAATCAATTTAAATATTATCAGAGAGACTATAAACTTACTTTAAAAAATTAATATGATTAGGGATTTACATTTAATGTATAAAGAAAAAGTATAGGTAATAAAAAAAAATGTTTAAAATATCAGTGTATTCAAATACCCTTAATTTCTTCAAATATTTAATTTTAATGAGGTTAGTTGGATATACCGTTCAGGTGGACTGAGAACATGAAATTCTATTGTGCCAGGCTGAGTTTTTTTCCTATGAAGTGTGTTAACCATCCACTAACCACTAACATTATCTAACCTTTGACCGGCTTTTAAACGAATTCAAAGAAGTTTAAAAAAAATCCAGTAAATTACCAAGCCCAAAAGGTAAAACTAAATAGTGTAGATTCAATTATGGATAACAAATAGCCACTTAGACCTGACAATATCTCCACAAAATTATAATATTATTAAATCTCCAAGGAAAAGTCTAGTTAATTAAAATTATAATGTACCCTCATCCTATACCTTTAAATATCTAATTTTATTTATTTAACATTAATTTTTAATGTATTAAATATATACGTATACAAATAAAAAGACCTAAATTTATTGCAATACATTTTTATTTCATTACAAAAGGTATTAAAATGCAATGTAATTTTTAAACTATTACCGATCATATTAAGAAAGTTTTTAATTTTCATATTAAATAAAATATTGAAGAAGTTCAGAAAATAAAAAAAACTTTTCTCTTTGTAACAACAACATAACTGACAACATTTATAGTAAAATAAATATACACTCCAACTATTTTATAAGAATGAATAATTTCCTCATTCATGTAGTTAGTTACACATATATTGTTTTTTCATTTTTTGTAATTTTTTTTTTTTCTCTCTTTCTTTTCAATTCTTTGGATTTTGGTTCCGGTTTTTTTTTTCCATCATTTATTTTTATGCTTTACCACCAAGTTACTAGTTTCAATTTTAAACCACTCAAGACAATTTTAACGTTCGTTTATTGGTTTTGGTAAAAAAAACAAAACTAACATAACAAATGCAAAAACTAAAATACAAAATGAAAATTTAGGTTAACCGGATGAAAATTCAATCGAATGGAAATACATAAACTAAAAATAAAAAATAAAAAATAAAAATAAATAAAAAAATAATAATCAAAATTTTTATATATTTTTCTTACCATGTTAAAAAAAAAAAGAGTTAAATACAAAAAAAACATAATAATTTGTATTAATAATAAATAAAACAAAAATACACGTTTTAAGGTATCAATTTAACGCATGTTTTATATACATATGTTTAAGAAAAATGTATATAAACATATGTATATATGAATTTTCGTCATCGTTTTAATATGAATGCATTTTATTACAAGCGATCAGAAGCACTGTAGACAATTTTAATAGTTTATAAATTATCTGTCAATGGTGTTTTTTTAATATATACATATGTATATTTTATACTTATTTATTAATGTTTTTGTTTTAACGACAAAACGCATAGTAAAAATTTTTTTTTTTGAAAAGAAAATGAGAGTAAATTAATGTAGGTTTTCTTGCCTTTTCTTTAACTCAGTGTTGGTTTTTTTTTTTATAGTTATTTTAGCTTTTAAATCATTTCTATTAATTTTTTTTCTTTTTTTTTCAAACACGGATTTTACCTTTCACATTTTGTACTTTCAATGGTAATTTATTAGTTCACGGAAACTAATAACAGCTATTTACAATTTAAATATCCAAATATGTAAGTATTTATTGTATATACTCTACTGGCAACTATATTTCTCATTTTAATTTCGGAAATCTATTATAAATTAAAAGAATTATAAATTTGTTAGGTGAATAGTCTCTGCGGTATATTTTTTTTATTAAATAAGTAATTATGATATTTATTTTAATAATTAAATATTCACGTATTTCACATTAAAATAAAATCAAGTGTGATAATAAAGGTATTAAGTATATATAATATATGCAAAAAATGAATATTTTTTAAATAATTTGCTTATTAGTATTATTTTGTCATTCTCTTTTGTCACAGTTTATAAAATTAGGCTTTAGATCTTAACAGTTTGATTTAATTAAAAAATATAACATTTTAGAAATATATTAATGAAAATACTAGTTACTTAGGTACGTAATGACTCTTTAAAGTAGTTTCATTGCCCAAAAATTAAAAGAAGATTAAACTTATATTAAAATATAACTGTATTTCAAGTTCTACTTTAAATGTATTTTCTTTTAATATTGTTATTTGGCATTTGAGTATTTTTAATAAAATCTGGTATCTTAAAATACTAAACTAAAGAAAATTTTTATATTTTTAATACGTTGTCCAAACGGAATCCCCAATCGAAAATGACTTTTCAGAAATTCAAATGTAATGAACATGTCAATACGTTTCGAGTGAAGACTTATATTTGTTCCGGAATTTTTGACATTTCATATATTTGTTTAAATTTTGAATAAAAATTAGCCCCTTAAGTCGCTAAACCCCATCCCTACACCAACTATTTCAAGAACAACGTGCTAAGCTTAAGTTAAGAACTTGAAATTTTGAAAGGTATTGTATCTTAAAGATGAATTGATGATTCAGAAAAAATTTAACATGTTTATTAAAAACCGTTATGTATAACTTCCTTGTTTTATTTGCAGATAAGTTCTATAATCTTTTGATCTAACTGCAGAGTTCCGTTTGTATACTGAGTGTTATGGCAATGAAGATTTATTAAATCAGTTTCCAAAATTTAGAAGTCATTTTTATTTAAATACAGGTTTTGAACTCCAAAATAAAATCAAATTCAACCTTTTAAAAAAACTAATGCAAAAATTAATTTCTACCCTCTAGGAACTTGAAACGCAAATTATAAAAGTGAATTAGAAATAAAAGTTTTTTATTTATTTTGTAGTTTTTATAGATATTTATATACATATATTATAATTTCTACAACACAATTTCGTCGAAGTTGAGCTAGTGGTTTGAAGTTTGAATGCGAATCTGATGAGTCTGATGGTAAATGTTCCGAAATCATTTTAGGTGTATGAAATTTTTTTTTGATTTATTGAAATCGGCGGATTACAAATTTTTTATAATTTCAAATAAAATTGTCAGAATAGAAGAAAGCTATACTGCTTACTTAAACTATAAAATATCCAATTAATACTTGTTAGTTAATTAAATTAATGTTTGCGTATGTTTTTGAATTTGATTTGCAAAAGGTTGGATTTAAATAGTAAAAGGTTGGTTTTTCATTTGACAAAAAAAAAAAAATTTATATCTCTATTTTGAGAACGCACCCAAAAAGGAATTCCTCAAAAAGGAATTTTAAATTGTCAAGATTTTATTTTAAACAAATTTTATTAAGAAAATTTTGTAGTTTCTCATAGTTTAAATTAGTTAACTTAAAGTACCTAAATCTAAGTTCTTTAGTTTATTTTGGCTAATTAAAAATATTGAATGTTTTTTAATGTCATCTAGTTCCAGTTGTATTTTTAAAAATAAATATTTTAATTCTCAAACAATCCAGTAGTATTCTATAACTTTATTCCTACATTTATTACATATTCACAAAGGATTACATTTTGTATGTAATTATCCCTATAATTTCTAGATTATTGTCATATTGTGACAGTTTGCCAGTCATGCAAATTATTGTGTTTAATTATTTCGTTTTGTATTTTTGAAAACAATTGTTTCTTTGTTTTACAAAATAAAAACAAAAAAAAAAATGTAAAGATCATTAAAAAAAAAAAAAACAACAGTATAGACATTCTTAAAATTCAATGACCTTTAGTTAAACAGTCTGTTTAAAAAATTATTCAATAAAATGTTTATTGAAATTAATTTTAATTACTTGTATAAAATTTTTTTAATCTTAATAACAGCTTAAGACTTCGAAATCCTTTTCAAAAAAACAAAACAAGAAACCAAAAGATTAATTGTTTGATTTTCAATGCCATTTATGGATTAATTTAATTTAATTTTTGTTTTTTGATTTTTTAACTGACACGTGCCGTCTGTTTTGACATGGTTAGAATAGAAAAACAATAATTACAGGTCATCTCATTATTTTTTCTATATCCTCCTTTTTATTGTATTTTTTTTTTTTTTTTAATTTTTGTCCGATAATATGAATTAATAAAAAACTTAATAAAAAAAAAAACGAAAGAATCTAATTAAAACAAAAAATTAATAAAATGATTAAAATTTTATTAACTTCGCAAATAATTCTAAAACAATGACTGCCCATATATACTAAGCAAAAATTTTAATTGAAATTAAGATTAAATCAGTCAATCATTATTGTATTGAAAAATATTTATCAGATACAATGTGGGTACAAATTTAATTTAGGAAATTGGTTAAATGGTTTATTTTATTATTATTTTTTTTAATTCAATAATTAAGTAAAGATATAAGTAGCAGTAAGCAGATGATAAATCCAATATTTTTAAATGTTTTATTTTTTAAGTGGGATTAAAAAATTATTTCCTGATATTCCTTTTAAATTATTTTTAATTAAATATATTTAGTTTTATTAAAAGAATTTAATCAATATATAAATGTTCTTCGATTCTATAAGCAGTATTGGAATCCGCAAAGTTAAACATTCACTATTATATTTTTCATACAAATGAGTTTCAGTATTTATAGCTTTATATTTCTGTATATTTACTATTAATATACATATATATACTCCTTCTATTCATTTAATTCAATTTTAAGTCCTAAATTCCATTAATCCTAGTTTTCCTTTTACCTTTACACATTAAAGATCATTTTAATAACATCCAATGTTATTTTAATACTATATCTGTAATCTTAACTATTTAGTATTAAAAATTATTTTATTTTATTAAAAAGATTACTATTATAGTTGTTATTATAGTTGTTGCATGCGATTCTCAGTTACAACAACTTAAACATATACACTCTATATGTTTCGGTATTATGAATCTACCAATTTTTAAAAGACATAGAGTATTTGACTTTAAAAATGTTTCCAGGATTTTAGTGGTTCTATTTGGACAGACTTTTTTTTAGAAGATTTAAAAAGTATATATATGGATAAGTTATTTGAAATTCATCAAAGTTTTTATTCAATTTCCTAAACTAATGTGTTAAACATATTTTAAATTTGCAAAATTAAACAGCAATTTTTATATATTTAGTTCAAAGAACTAATAAATGTTAAAATTTCATTAAATTATTTTTGGCTTTATCATATAACAGGTATTAATTGCTAACAATTTAAGTTTAAAATAAATAATTATTAAAAACCTTAGAATTTTCACACTTTTTCTTGATTTTACGGTCATGTAGTATTGATTAAAAATAATTTCTAGAGTTGTTTTTTAATTGAATTAATTTTAATGTAAAAAAAAACAAAAAATAAATAAAAATAAGAAAAAAAAAAATCAACAAACTATAGCTAATTGAATAACCTGAATTGCTTTTGGGAAAACACGTTTATTATTTTAAACTTTATCAATGAAATTCGTATTTTTGCGCAAAAAATAAACAACGAAACAGAAAATAATGTGTTTATTGCAGACGATTAAAATACATTGTTATACACATGTTAATTTTTACACTAGTGACTGGACTAAATGTCTCTTTGATCATGTTTAATAACTATATACGTTGCATTAATTTTAATTTTAAAAAATAAAATATATATATTTTGAGCTTACCAGATGTAATAAAAATAAAAGTCAAGATATTATATTTAGTATTTTTATGAGTATGATGTGTAAAACTGTGCTTTGACATTACTTACAAGTAAGTTAACATTAATTAATTTTAAGTCAGAAATAATGCAAAAGGGTTTGCCTTATAACTTGCAAAGTTTTTGAGGTAGAATAGGTGATAGTATAGTCAAAATGTAGGGAAAAAAAATATTATGTAAATACTATTATTTTCTTGATAAAAAACGTTTAATTGATATTTGGTTAAAAATATTTGGATTTAAGCCCTTATAACTTTAAACCGGGATAGTCTACAGTAATGTTTGATAAATTAGAAAGCTACTTTAATAAGCTTTAAATTGGCATACCTGTTTTTTTCCTATCTTATTTGGTTCAATTTTTATCGAAATAAAACTAAATTATGGTTAAAAAATAGTTAAGGCGTCATAACTTCTAAAGGAGTGAAAAAAGACCCCACTCCCACTTCAATATAATTTTTTGTTCGTCTCGACATGTCCGATCACCCATTTGAAGGAAGACATCGAGTCGGAAACACGCTGTATATTTTAAAAACTTAAAAGTATTTTATAAAATAACGTATAGATAACTTGATATTGATAGTTTATATTCATTGCTGAAGTTTTTTTAAGTAACACTCAAATGTGTCTTATATTATATTTTAAATTTCTTATAAAAAAATTAAGATCTGGCAAGCTTTTTTTTCAAGTATATTCAATAGTAAAAAAGTTGTAATTGTAATAAAAATAAAAAAAAAAATTAATGAAATGTAAATAAATAAAAGATTCAATTTTTGTTGGTTTTTTTTTAATTGCATATTCATTTACAATTCGTTTTAGATATTTAAAATAAGCTTTAACATTTATCAGATATTTACAGGTATTCAACATTAATTTAGCTTTCTTTACTAAGACACCCGCTTATTTTTTTTTCATTTCATTTCATTTTCTTCTGCTTTTCTTATTCATTTTTATTTTTTTTTTTTGTGTTTTATTTTTGTTTTTATTTTTTTTTACCTGCTTTGAGCCGGATGTAAACAAAATAAAAACGCATATTGAATTTTTATGAAAATAACTTTGATGCTTAGAGGCATTTTGTTTTTCGTTTTTCAGATATTACCTATACACAATTATAAACACATACATACATATATATATATATACACCCATATTTAAGAAATAATTTGCTTAGAGTTTTTTTTTTGTTAATAAAATAAAATAAAAATATGGGTAGATTTTACAAGTGCTATACAATAAAAATAATAAAATTAAAATAAAGAGCTTTTCATTCGCAAAAAAAGCATTTTTTTTTTTTTTAATATTTTGGAAAAAAAGTTTATAAATTGATGTTTTGTGAAGTATGGTAAGTTTCATATACATATTAATTTTTATGAAAAAAGCTGAAAAGTTTTTAGAAGACGATCGTTTTATACAACGTTAATTTTAAGAGAAAGACAAAATCTTTCAAATCTACCGGTATTTAAGTAAAGTGTAAAATTAGAGTTTGAACTTAATGAATTTATGTATATTCTTAAATAAATAGAAAATATAGTATTTTTTATATAAAAATTAACATTTATCTTAAATACTTCCTCGCTTGAAATTTGAGAACTATGACTTTTAGATTGAAAACGAAAACATTTGGTCCAAAGATTAATGTACAGAGTCCTAGATTTAAACCAAGAATTTCCTTGTGTTCTGCATTTAATATACTTAAATACAGATGGACTGATGATAAATTAAACGTATATAAATTTTAAATTATATAATAATAGTCTATACACGTATCGATTTAACTAAAATTTGTCAATCAAATTGATAGTAAGTATTCGTCAGATTTTCTAACTGAAGTTATAAAAAACTTGCTAACTGTTTGTTACTTGAACTCGTGCATGTTTTTTCCAGCAAATTTTCCTCTTTTTAATACCGAAGCAAAAACTTTTTATAGTGTATAATCCATACTATCATCTACATTGAAATTCCAAAATTACGGATAGTTTGAAATAACCAGAAAATTTTTAAAATTTTAAATTTTTAGTACATTTGGATTTTTGGACTTCCAAAAAAAATATTTAAAATAATCATATTGAGTTAGTCAAGTATAGTTATATTCAGGTAACTAGTTACTTTTTATTATTTAATACTTACATATATTTTATGTTTATATTACTCTGATTAGTTATTGTATTGTAGTCTTTGATTTAATAGTCGGTACAATTTTAATTTGTTAAAATATATTATTTTCACAAAAATATTGTACAAAATTGTAAAAAAAACATTATCTGATTGAATTTATTGTTTTGTTTCTTAATCAAAAAAAAAAATAATGCAAAAATGTTTTTTTAATTTATCTCAATTTATAAATAATTAAAATTGTGAAAAGCCATGAAATAAATTTTCTTTAGCCCCCCTTTTTTTAATATTTTAAAATTTTAAAAATTCATTTATTAAAAATTTTTAAAAAATTACTGCTTATGGGAAATTTTTATTCAAAGAAAATTAGAAAAAAAAAATTTTTGAAAAAAAATGTAATTTTTAAATTTATCCCATCTTAGAAATATCAAATATGTATTTTTTCCTAATTAATATAAGTACAAACTAAAGATTTATTATTTTATCTATTAAACCTTTAATCACTTAACTAATCAAAGTATATTAGGTAACTGGGAAATAAGATATGTATATTAAATAATTGATCAGTTTATAAGCATTTCATAATCCAGTGTATAGAATGGAACCTTTTCTATATAAATTTTATTTATTTCCTAATCAATTTTAGCCAAGATATTTATTGAATGTGTTTTTTAAAATTTATGTTTTGATTTCTACGACCTCTTAATTGTTAGATTGATTTGTATAAAAATTTGTTCCTAAACTTGACAACATAAGTTTAAAATATTTGATTTTTTGGTAAAAAGAATAGAAATACTATATTCTCGTTATATAGTAAAGTATATATCAGATACATTGTTACATGTTATTATTACTAATTTATCTTTAAATATACTGCCGTCCTAAGAAATAAAGTCGTTTCTACATTTTCTTGGTTTTAGATAATTTAACTTTTAGTGTTTTATATTCGCGCATCGCTATCTTGAATAATTTTTGAATTCTTGAAAAACTAATATGTTAAATAAAGAAAAAAAATTTTGGAATTTCCTAGAGATAAGATAGTATTTGGCGTTCATAGTTAATTTGGGCATACGACAATACTAGATTTATTAAGTTATTAAAACTTAGACTTTGAGGTAGATGCGGCATATTAGTTATTAGTTTTAAATGAATTTGCAACGGGATATGTGACTTTTTTTCTTAGTACAAAGTTGTGAGACATTTATCTGATATCAAATATTCCATTATCCCCAAAAATTCGCTTTTGGCGCTTACGACTTTTTTTCCTTAGCACGGCAGTATACATATAATATCAACTAGTTTAATTATTACAATAATTAATATCAGAAATATTTTCGTGTACAAAATGATAGTCTATCATTAATATATTAAAAACAAATATGAATAATTTAGAAAATATTAACCATCATAGATGTGCTACCTCATGGAATTAAGATACTTTAACGTATATTATACTTAAATTTAGTTATTTTTATCTCTTGTACTTCAAAAGAAGATTTTAAATTTTTAACTTTAAAATTACTTATTGAACAAGTCTAAGCAAAGAAATTAAATAAAACGATTCTTGTTTAAATTCTAATTTGAAAATCACTGAACTGATATGAGTCATGTTTTATTTTGAAACCTTTCTTCTGATACTTTCATAAAAAAAAAACGATTTGGTCCTAAACTTTATAAGTAGTTATGTATAAGTATATGTGCATATTTTTAGCTCTGTTAAAAGATAATCATTTAAGTTTCCAAATTTTTTTTTTTAATTTTTGTATTTTTTCAAAAACCGGAATTTAACGTTATCGAATGAATTAATTTTGATCTTAATTTATTTAAATGAATTTTAATTTTTTTTGTTAGTATATATATCTAAATAGTATTCGATTTTTTTTTTTTTAATTTTTGACTAATTAACGTCATATATATTACCCTTACTAAACTAAAATATTAAAAATGTATTAAAATGTGTTGTAGTTAAACTAAGATATATTTTAAATGAGGGAGATGAGTCAGTAGGTAAAAATAAATAATTAAGTAATTTTGAACTTTAATATTAAGTATTGTATAAAAAAAAAATACAAGATACCTAAATAATTTTAAACATAAAATGTTGTTAGAAGAAAATCAAAAATACATAAATGTTATCCTGATGATAATTTATAGGTTTATAATTCTGGTTGGTTGGTTATTTTTAGTTATCAATTACAATTTTTACTCTATTCTATATAGTGTTTGGGTAATTTATCTGTTGTCAAGATTTCAAATCTTTTCTATAAATTGAGTTATAAGAGTATGTGGATTGCCTTAAAATTAATTAATTTTAGAATTAGTTTGATAAGTTGCTCAATATTTTCACAACTATTTATAAAAACATAACAGCAAGTTGATGTACTTATTTGATGCTAATCTAGTAATGATACAAATAAAAGATATATGTATATGTAATTTAATTTAATTATTTATAAATAATAAATTTAGATTGAATTATTAAGAGACCTAATTGTTTTCTTTTCATATTCGTTTTTTGCACTTTTTGTTTCATTTATTAAATAATTGGCGATACATTTTAAGTTATTTACTAAAATGTTTTAAACAAGTATAAGTAATTAATTTCAGTATTTCTTTTATTTATTAAAATATCGGTTAATTTCCGAATATTATATTTTCCTAAATCAAAATTTTACTTATAATAATAAATCATTATTTTTATATTAGATATAATATATAAGTATATATATACATTAAAAACGTATACTTAAATATATTCTTTTTATATAGTAGTTCCAGTTTTAGTCAGTCTTGTTCTAATTTCAGCAATTGTTAAATAAAAAAAAAAAAACTAAAAACTAACAAACTAGATATAATTAAAAATTAATTAAAAAATATTATAAAAATAGTTTTTGATGTCATTAAGTTATCGTTTCCTTTATTTATACTTGTACCTGTTAAATTATCAAATTTTAATCGAAATATCTTGTTATTTCACTTTCCAGATCACCAGATTATTAAATCGGAAATGGCTTTTTAATATTTATTTATGTATTTAATTTAGAATTTCATTAAGAATTCTTTAATTCCCGAATAAATATGAAGAAAGCTTAAGAATAAATAAAGTAAAATAAATATAAAATTTTCGGTTATCTTATTCAAATTTATGAAACTTTTTTTTTTTAAATCGCAAAAATATCTTGTTCTAGAACAGAATTTTAAACGTAGAATAATATTAAATAAGTTTTTAAGTAATAAAAAAATATTTAAAACTGTTGGGATCTACATTTTCGATATCTTTAGAATAGTTTCTTAAAATATTAAAAATGTTTAAAATTTGTAAGGCAGTCACAGAATTAATTTGAAAAATTCAAAATATTGAATTAATAAACTATATAAATTATTATGATTTAAAAGTTAAAAAGATAACTCAATTCATCAAAATTATCAAAACAGAGTGTTACTAAGTGTTACATACTTATTTAACTACATGGTTTGTAAAACTTTTTCTCATTCTTATGTATTTTTGTGCCATAACAGTTTTAGAAGTTTAATTAAATATGATTTTGATTAATACAGATTGATTATTATTAATAAATCTAGGAAATGATTTTAAAATGAATAAAAATGAATTAATGTTTTCCAACCGCTAATGATCTTTTATAATTTATCTATATCCGGTATAGGTAGACATATTGTATTTCAGATTTTCTCCGTTTATGTTTCCCGGATTATATTCTATTACCTTATATATAGCTCCTCTCTTAATATAATAAGGTGACATGATTATGTTATAAAATATATCTATTTTTGTCGAAATTCTCAGAGGCTATAAAGCCGGTAAGGAAGTTCTTGTGAATGTACACCTCAATTTGGTAAAATATATATGATACCAAATGAATTTCTGAAGTGTTTTGTGCTCTATCATAATGATTTCTAATTAATTTTATTATAAAATTGTCTATTTTTATGATTTTCACTTCCTTGTACAAGTATTTATTAGAGTAAAAATGCTTGTAGTCGGACTCGGATTTAAATGGATTGACTAAATAAAAAATGATTGTTAACGAACTTGATTGCATATTTTTAGGATATGAAAAATTCCATACATATGCATTTGTAGAAAATAATTAACAACACAATTTCAATTTCAAGTAACGGAAAATTTAAAAAGAAAATATTTCTCTTTTTTCGTAAAGACTTATTTGTTTTACTTAAAACTTATCATTATGATAATCTAATAAATGAAACTAAACTGCCTTAAAAAACAAGAAAAAAAAAAATTAATTCAAATTAAAAATTCATATATTATTAAATATTTAAACATATTTTTTATTACAGTTTTATAAGCATAAGTTAAAATGTGTTTTAAAACAGTTTTTTTTTTATAACAAGAATTCGCAAACCCATTAAAGTATAATGCCCTCTCTAAAATCTGGAAAGTTAAAAATAAGTAATTTGCATACAAAGAAATAATAAATACGTAATAATAATAACGAAACTAATCAGTTCTGCATTAGATTAGCCCATATTTTATAAAAAAAAAAAAATAAATAAATAACGTTCTTCATATTTCACATTTACACCTTTATCAAATGAACTATTTTAAAAGGCTAATATTAAATTTATAAATTAGTTTAACAAATATTTAGATATTGTAAATTTTTTTTTTAAATTATCATATTTGAACTAAATCTGTTAACTAAATGCTTTATTTTACTATATCTCAACTACTTCTTTAGAGATCAAGTCTTCTTCTTGTTCAAAAATTTTAATTTCTCATTTTGACTTTCTGATTGAATTCAATAACTTTAAATTGGATTCTTTCTTTTTTTAGTCAAGTTCAAATTGAAGTTAATATCAGACAACATTAAATTAAGCAAAAAAAAGTGTATCTTAAGAGAGGGAGACATTAATTAAAGTATGCTTTATGGCCATTTTAAGAAGAATTAGAACAATAAGATGTAGATTATAAAAATAAAATATAGAATAAATATAAATATTATTTATATCTACTTACTTATTATATAATATATTTATTTTAATTAACGCCTTAATTGGTATTTTGAATTGTTAATATGTGTAAATATATTAAAATATTTAAAAAATTTTAATTTCATTAACCTTTAATGTTTTTAATTAGTTTAGTTGTGTTGATTTTTATTTAATCTCTTTTTCAACAGACAGGTCAATGAAATCTATTCAAAATAAAGATTAAAAACACTAACAAATAGCAATATATAACAATCGGTTAAATTAAATAGTAAGTATAAGGTAAAATTTAAATATTCCCACATCAATTAACTTGTTATAATACCTATAATTTATTAATTTCTCAAAAACTTACACAGCATAGTAATTTAAGAATAAAAAAGTGATTTAAATTTTTATTTTATTTTACATAATATTATGTACTGATACTCAATCTTAAATTAATTTCAATAATTGAAAAAAAAAAGAATTTTTGTTAATATATGTATGTATAGATTTTTATAGTTTTAATTAAAAAAATACAAAAAATTGTATCGGACAAAAGTTCTAAAATGTTAAAAAATTATATCGATTTAGAACAAGGAGCATTAGTCTTTTAGTCTAAATCTTTAAATTTTATTATTTTTAATCTTAACTCTTTCTAAAATTTACGATTAAAATTTTTAAAATTCCTAGTTTGTCTTCAAAGTCAAGAAGACAATTAATGTGATCCTACAACAAACATTTATTTAAGACGGAAGTATTATTTGTTTAAATCGCATATTTTATAAATTTCGTTATATATATATTATTTGTTTAAATCGGATATTTTATAAATTTCGTTATATATATATATATATATATATATTTAACTACCATAATTTTGATTAAATTTTCAAATCTCAAAGAAATATATCTTCAAATCTTAATTAAAAATGAAATATGTACTTACTATATATAAATGTAATTATATACTTAGGTATCTTAAGATCCGAAAATTTAAAAATATATTAAATTATGTTTTTGACTTTATATCTTTAGGTTTTATTTCAAAAACCCCTCCTTATAAAAATTTTATTGTTTTTATGAATTATATTTATATATATAAGAAATACGTAATACTTAATTTAAAATTCCTGTTGGAGAATTAAAAACAAGTAACTGATTTAATTAAAATAAAACCTCCGACTATTTAATATTTCAAAAAAAAAAAAAAAGAAATTACTCAACAATATTATTTAATATAAAATAAATATGTGTGGGGGGTGATTGTAGAAAAAATTTAATAAAACAATCAATACTTGATCATATAAATGCCATTCTTAAATATTTTTCTAAGAGATTCGAGTTTTGCCCACCAATCCATTTGGAATGAATGTCAAATTAGGTGTGTTTTTTGTTGCAAATTTTCATTTAGAATTTGTTAGATTCTAAAGTTTTTATTTTTTTGTTAGAATTTATTAAATTTTTTTTTTGTTTTAATTTCAATGAATTCCAAGGTTTTTTAATTGAATTCTAGATTTTATACTTTTGTGTTATGTCTCATTTATAAAGTATTGATTTATAAACTTTGGGTGAATGTTTTTATTTTTTGGTAAGTACTAAATAATTACAAAAGAACACGTACTTGCGAAAATTTATGATTAGAACCTATAGGAAATTTTTTAAAAATTAATCAAATACCAGGGTAGTTTTTGTAAGTTAACTTATAATTTAAATTATATTTAATTAAAAGGATAATAGTATTGCAATGTAATAAATAACAGATAGTTTTGTGTATATGAGTAAATGTACCGGTATAGTACTTGTTAAGTATGTAATTCTTTGAAACTGTATCATCTAAGTCACAGAACGTGTTCTATTTAGACCCGATTTAATTAAATTGTCAGACCAGTAATTGGAATGAAGTGTCTTATAGGTGCTATTGATTATCTTTGTATTGATTATTTTAATAAAATTAGCTGGTCTTTTTTTTACACTTGTTTCCAAGTTTAAAATAGACTTTAATAAGTCGATACTTGATATATGTACCAATGTCTTTAGTAAGTTTTGGAGGTAAACAAATTATTCTATAGTCTTTGTTGATCTTACGTTGGAATGTTATCAAAGAATAGAAATTAAGGTAAAACCTGAGTTAATTTTTTTTTTTAATTACATTTTTTATAAATAAACATATAGTTAGAATTGTTGTTTCTTACTAGTTGAATATAAAAATATGATTAATTTACTAAAGTTTGTATATATATCAAGTAGAGAATAGCTAAATTTTTGTCATAAGAATAAAAATATATTTTGTAATAAGAAAAATTTAGCACATCACTATTTAAAAACCAGAAGTACAAATATTAAAAAATTATTAATTTCTGAGTACTTTACTTACTTGAATTTGTTGTGTTAATTCTAAATTATCAACATAACAATTACTTTCATCGGTATTATAATCATCATAATAATCTCTTTTTTGGCCATCATTATCATCATTATTTTTCTTAAATCCAGCTTCATTAGTGGTTTCTTTTGCACCTGACTTTCCTCTACCACAATCTCCACTTATTCTATTTGTTTTAGCTACTGAAGAATTGACAGAATTAATTGAAACAAATTGAACTGAAACTAAATTTGGATTTGTGGTAGTGGTACTGCTAATAAATTCATCATTATTTTTGTTTTCTCTGTAATTTTCAATTTTGATCGATTGAAAACCAAATATCTTACATATTTTATCACTTTTTTCATGTAAAACACCTAAATGTTTTCTTTTAATATTAACTAAAATATTATATTGTTGTTTTGTTTCACTTGAATTTGCGGTTTCATCCATTTTTTCTTCATTCAAAATTAAGAAAAAGTGGATATAGTATGTAAAATACAACTTTATATTCCTTTTATTTGAAAAAATATTTTGAATATTTGTTTTCTTCTATTTTTTTCGTATTTTGAAAACTTTTTTTTATTTTTAACACATTGTGTTTTTTTCTTCAAATAAATTTTAAGCACTTTTATTCTTTTATTTAAAACCCTAAGTTTTAGTTAAAATTTCAATTGGCTGATTAAATATAACTTTTATAAATATTTTAACTTTTATTTGTAAATATTATTGAAATGGTAAAAATAAAATTTCTTTTTTTTTCCCGGAAGTTTTTGTGTAACACGGATGAAAGAATGGTGGTATATACAACAATAATAAATAACAAAAGTCACATATGTTTCGTGATTTCAAAGTGTTTCTAATTAGAAATGTCAAATCGTATAAGAATATTAAAGTAAAAACAAATAAAAATATCTAACATAATCAAAACAAATTGTCAACTGTCAAGCCGCTAAAATTTATAATAAATAAAATAGAGTCAGCCACACTGTAAATCAAATTTAAATTGTGGCGGTCAATTAAAATTAAAAAAATTGTAAATGGTTAGGGTGTGTTTAGAAAATTAACAAATATTAACTAATTCAATTGATTTTTTTATATTAGTCGTTTTATTTTTTATACAATTAATTTGATTAAAAATAGATGTTTTAAAAGAAAAACAATTAATTGTTATTCTTATATAAGTATCTTTTAACCCAGATTATATAATGTATACCTGTATTTTGTTTTACATCGATGTAGAGTTTTTTAAAAAAATATATTAAAAAATAAAGTATGATATAAATTTTCCAAGTAATTTAAAAATATATTGCCTAATTAGTGATAATAATAAAAAAATGCAAATACATGTTAAAATAACAAATTTCAATATTTAGCTGATATTAAAGTTAAAGTTCTGACGTATTAAGATTAATAATTTTGAGTAAACATTAATAATTGTTCTGATTATAAAAATAAAACATTTTTGAGTATTTTTCTATTTATTTATTTTTGTATATCATTTATTATGATATTTTGTGTGATACAATTGCGTATTTAGATTATATTTGATTGATTTTTTTTTTAATTTAACAATATTAAATCGATTACATAAAAATCTCCAAGTTAAATCTTAAAACATAAAAATTAATTTTTAAACAAATTCAATTTTATCGAATTAACAATTAGAGTAAAAATTACATTTATTATTAAATTTGAAAAGCGTATTTTCAAAAATGCGTAAAAAATGAATTGATAATTTATTTAGTTAATGATTGTTTTTTAATTTATAAATAAAAATCATTACACAAACTATAAAAAAAAAGTCAAAAATTAAAATATTTATTAGCAATTTCGAAAAACGATCTTCAAATTTAATCAATTCCATAAAAATGATCTTTAAAAATATTGTGAAATTCTTGCACTTTACAAAAAGTAGCTGTTGATTGAAAAAATTAAAAAATTTTTTTTTTTACAAATTGGAGACTTTTTTACAATTTTATTACAACTATGTTTTGAAACTAAAAATACCAGAAACAATAAATCTTAATAATCAATAGATAATGTTAAAAATGTATTTCTGGAAAATTAATAATTATTTACATGGTATGTCATATTTTGTTTTTTTTGTGGTTTGCTAATTTTTACAATCAAAAAAATTTGTAACAAATCTTGCACCAATTAGTTGTTTTATCAAATAATTCTTATATCTATTGTTTTTTTTGTTTCTATTTTTAATTAAGTTTTTAAAAAGCTTAATTGAGGTTTCTCTTGTAATTTTCTACAATTTTTTTTTTTTTAAATTATTATTTAAGGTTATATACTAAAATTAACTTTAATAACTATAATATTAATATTAATAGTAATATAATTTCACGTTTTTATATTTTCCTTTTGTTTTTTGAACAAAATTAAACTTCGTCTTAATTCAGTTTAGTTCAACAACTTTAAAAATGATCAAACAAATATCAATATTTAACTATCATCGGGCGGTTACGTATAGGATTGAATACATTTTACATTGTAATTATATTAATCCACGTTTCTTTTTGTAATCTTCTAAATTTAAGGAACGTTTTGGAGCAGCTTCTGGTGGTTTTGATACAGGTTTTGGCATAACATTTACCGGATTTACTAAAAACGAAAAGTTTCAATTAGAATCAAAATTATTTACAATTAAAAATTAATTTTTACCAGGTAATGGAACATCCAAATCAATTTCAAAATCATGTAAGGAATACAAATTATATTCAACGCTATTATGTTTTCTATCATCATCCAATTTTCTACGACCAGGTGGTGGTGGAGGTTGTAGTGCTACCATTGGTAATTTATCTTGCTCTTTTTTCTCAACATTAGAACTGAAGGTCATTCTTGGTTGGGTTAGCCGTCTAGTAAATGGATCTTCAATTCTTTGACCTTTATTGGCAATTTGCTCTTCTCTAATTGCTTTTTCAGCATCTTCAACATTTTTTTTGCGATTTCTATTATTAATGTATGAAATTAAGTTAATACTTCCACCTGAACGTCGTTTATCAAGTTCAGATGCCCGACTTTCTAATTCATCTATTTGGGTGCTTAATTCATGTGCAAATTCATCTTCTCCTCGCAGTAATGCTGCATCGCGTTCCTTCATTAAACATGTCTTTTTCATTGCAAAATTTGTTGGATTTTTACGGAAGCGATTACGTTCTTCTATGATTTTATTAACATCTTCGTCACTATATTCATAGTTCATGGCAATTTTAACATCTTTTTGTTTTTGTTCAATATGATCAAGAGTTGGAAGTGCAACATTTGATTTTTCGCACATTTCACGCCATTTTTCAAATTCACTATCAGTAAAATCTTGATTTGATATGAATTCTAAACGGAATACACGTTCTTGTGCACCATGCTTTAATTTCAATCCACGATTTGTTCTTAATTTTCCTAGTTGATAAATTTTTGCTGTTTCAACCACTCCAACAACCTCAGCAGCTCGATAAACAGGTCTTTGATTGTTATTTCCAATACTTATACGAACAAAACAGTTCATAACAGTTTTTTCAAATATGGGTAAATTTATAAAACGTTCCATTTTGTAACGCGATAATCTTAATTTGTTTAATTCTTCTTTTGTTTTAATATAAGGTGATTTCTTTTCAGTTTTATCATCATCTTCCGATTCAGAAGATTCTGATTTTTGAGAACTATCACCAGATTGCTTCCCAGATCCAGTTCGTTTTTCTTCTTCTTCATCTTCACTGCTACTACTACTACCTGAATCATCAGAATATATATCCGAAACTTTAATTTTATCAGCGGATTTGGCATTTGAAGTTACACCTTTAAATTCATCTTTTTCTTCTTCCCGTTCACGTTCAGCTTGACGTTTCGCTTCTTCCTCTTCTACAAAATGTTTTTTTTTTATAAAATTAAATGTAAAAACGTAATAATAATTTTATTAAAATACCCCTTTTTGCTTTTCCTTCACGTTTTGCTTTCAGCATTGCCATAGCATTACTACGTTTATCATCTGTGCGATTAGCCTCAACATTCTTTTTACGTTCTTTAGATCTTTCTTTTGGATCAAAATATTCATTTGTAGTGCCATCGCTATCCTTTTTTTCAGGACTTGAATTTTCTTCAGGAGGAATTTCACCTTGTTCTATAACGGGAGGGGGAGCTATATGTTTGGGTGGGGATGGGGATTTTTCTTTTGGAAGAATTTTAATTGGCGATGGCTCCGGACTAAGTAATTTTGTTGGAGACTTTTTTTGTTCTTTATCTTTTTTCTTTTTTTCTTTCTTTCTCTTATCCTTTTTAGGTTTATCTCTCGCCTTTTCTCCACGTTTTGCTAATTTCAATTTTCGCTCAATTTCCCATCTTGTACGCATTACGTCTCTACGTTCAATACGTTTGAAAATTTCTGTTTCTCGTTCTTTTTCAGATAATGCATTTAGTCTTGCACGATCTTCTTCATCGCCCATTAAATTATCATCATAGCCATCATCAAATTCTGAATCTGAACTTGAACTTGAATCAGAACCACTTGATGAATCTTCACTGTCAGAAACCTCACCTTCTTCAGGTTCTTCATCCGAGACTTTTTTAGGAATTTCTGAAATTTCAGTTTGTGGTGGCGATGCTTTTTTAGCTGGCGGCTCTTCATTTTCTTCCTCCTCATCATCATCTTCATCATCGTCATCATCATCCTCTGAACCACTTTCAGACTCTGAAGAAGAACTTTTGTTTACTTTTTTTGTAATCTTTTTCTTTTTGCCCGCAGCTCCATTTTTATTCCCTCCCCAATCTGAATCAGAATCTGAATAATTTTTATTGTTCTTGTTTACTGCCGCCACAACATTATTTGTTCCAGTTTTACGTTTTTTTGATAATGAAAGAAGTTCCTGAAATTAAATTTTATGCTACATTAAATCTTGTTTTTTTTTTCTTGTCTCTGTATTATACTTTCTAAAAAATTCGATAATATATTAAGAGAATAGAAATTAAAGGTCCAAATTTTATATATAAGAAATTAATTAAAATATAGTCTAAGTTTTATTTATTAAAAGGTTTTATATCTTCTAAATATTTGTTACATAAAATTAAAAAATATGCATATTCTTGCAAAAAATTGATGAAGAGTACTTTTTTTTTTTAGAAGGTTAAAATATCAAAGTTGTATTTTTAATAAATATATATAAAATATATAAATTGGAAATTTTATTTTTCATTACTTATAATTAAATATGGATGATTTTTTTTTTTTTAAATTTTAAAACTAAAAAATTTCTCTTACCGATTCGAGATCTGACTCTGAACCACTACTAGAATCAGAATCAATCAAAGCTTGCTTTCTTTTTCCCATTTTCTTTTTAGTCGAAAATACTAAAAATTGACTTAAATTTAAGTTTTCAAAGTTTAATATTCAATTAAAATAATTAAAAATTCTTCAAGAGAAAATAAATTGAAAATGAAAAAAATTTTCTTGATGCCACCCAACTGAACAGCATACAGCGCACGAATTAAAAAATTTTAAATGTCAAAATTCAAAACATCTAAAAGAATTTATTGTAGATGTTGCCATATCTAATATATTATACTTTTTGGATTCCATGTCGAAAACATAACTTACAGTTTGAAATAAAACTGTACTGAATGTGAAACATTTTTTTTTTAATTTATAGCTTTATAAAGTTATACTTTATTATTTTACGCTGTTTATAATTATAAAAAAGTATTATTTTTTTAAAATATAGAATTTTTTATAATAGAGAAAAAAAAACAAGATATTGTAGCATAAAATTTAATTTCAGGAATTTCTTTCATTATCAAAAAAATGTAAAACTGGAACAAATAGTTAGTTGATATAATCATTCGCTATTTAGTAAATATTTAATCTTACATTAGCGTTTAAATTAAAACTTGTTAATGTTAAACATACTTCTAGAAAATTACATTCAATATATATTTTATGTAATGCTTGATGGTTTGTTTTATTTTAAACCAGTAAATCATGAATTTGATTTTTATTCAAAAATTTTGACAATTTTGGTTTGTTGGGTGATTTTAACCCATATAACATATAAAAATATCGTGTAAATCAACGATAAAAAGTAGGTAATATCGTAAAAACTAAAAAGTTATTTGTCAAAATTCAATCAAGAAATGAGAATTTGTGTTTTTGTATCTGATAAAGAAGAAAATAGAAATTAACTATAAAATTGCGACTTGAAAATACTGAAAAAATAAATTTTTAAGTATAAAAAAATTGGATATTTTATCGAACAAAATAAAAACTTTAGTCTAGTAAAAATTCATCATGGAAATACGTATTTTCTTTCAAACTTATAAAACAAGATCCTAGTGAAAAAATTATTTTCCTGATTATTTATTTAATAAAACAGAAAAATTAAATTTATATTTAAAAATACTTTCCTTAAATTTGTACATATAACCAATATTTATTTTTCGTTTTGTAATTATTAAAAAATATTTCATAAAGTTAAAATTTAGAAAATTAAAATTGTGAGAAAGAAATTAATTATATGGTACTAATTTTACTTAATTTATCAGTCAACAACCCAGAACAAAAGTATATTAATTGAAAAAGAACGAATTTTGCATCACGAAAGCTTTAAATGAAAATTTGTTTTTATAACTTTAAAAAATATTCTAAGTTCTAGTATTAAATCATAAATTTACATAATCAAAAGTGAATATATATGTATTGTTTTTTTTTTTCGATTTTAATCATATAAATTAAAGAAATAAAATTTAATATACGTTAATTACGAGAAAAGCTATACAGAAACTATAGTTTAACAATTTTTAAGTGTTGGTAATAAAGGAATGTTTTCAAACGGTCTTCCTTGCAATTTACCATTTCCAAGCTGTCTAGGAGGACACGGTAAAGACAGTGGTAGTGACGAATTATTACCAACCGGAATGGGTAACCGTGAGCCAGTTATATTAAACGTTTATGATATGGTTTGTAAATTAACATTTTAAATTAATACGTCTATACGTAATATGTATTTCATGCTTTTTTAGTATTGGATTAATGAATACACAACATCAATTGGATTAGGGGTTTTTCATTCTGGTGTTGAAATATTTGGAACTGAATATGCCTATGGTGGTCACCCCTTTCCATTTACAGGTGTTTTCGAAATTTCACCAAGAGATCACGATGAATTAGGAGAACAATTTAGATTCCGTCAAAGTATACAAATTGGTTGCACAGATTTTACTTATGATGATGTTCGTAGAATAGTCGATGAATTAGGCAATCAATTTCGTGGTGATAGATATCATCTAATGAATAATAATTGTAATCATTTTTCTGGTTCACTAACACAGGTATTAAAATAAGTTTTTCTTTGTGTATTTAATGTTTTTATGATACGTTTTATGTCAGATTCTTTGCGGCCAAGAAATACCAAGTTGGGTTAATCGATTAGCTCATTTTAGTTCTTGTGTGCCATTTCTTCAAAGATGTTTACCACGGTAATTTTTCTTTTGTTTTTAAAACATGTAATTTAAAGTTTAATTTAGATTAATTTGAATTATTTATTGCTAAAACAGAGAATGGTTAACGCCGAATGCCTTACAACAGTCAATCACCGCCATTCAAGATAGAGATTCGGATACAAGTCCCCTTTGAAAGTAATTTAAATAATTTTGTTTTTTTCTCTTTTTATTTCAAAACTATTAAAAGTTGAATTTAACAAATTAAACTAAATAAAAGATCTTATTCTTGTTATATATGAATATTTAAAATTAATGATTGTTTTCATTGCCATAAATAAATAAGTAAAAAAATATCATTTACTTTACTTGAAGAATTAAAAAAAACGTTATTATTGTAAAAAAAAGAAAACCAAATAACATGTGCTAAATATAAATTTATTTGATGATATTTCCGTTTTTAAAACTAAATCAATAGAAACCAAATCGTAAAATTTACTTTAAATAAAAAACAAAATTTCAATAATAAAATAAAAACAAATTTTCAAGCAAAAAAATAATTCATTAAATTTTACATTTTATTAGTATCTTATAAAATATAACATTGTATAATAATTTATTGAAATATTTATTGAAAAAAAAAACTATTTTATAAAAAAAAAGAACGATTGTATAAAATGAACCAAAATGGAAGAAAAACAAATAAACAATTATATAAGTAAATGAATAAATGAATAAAAAAAAAAAAAAAAACAAAATTAAGGAAACTACAATCGCACACGATAATTAATTAAAAAATTGTATTTCTATTATAATTTGTACTTTAAATTTATTAAATAATAATGGTTTATAAGCATTTTATTTAAGATTAATATATTATTTTAAATTTAATTTTTCATATTTAATAGTTAAAAGTCGATTTTTTTTCAGATTTTGAATCTAAAAAAATAAATTAAATGCTTTTAATAAATTTTATTTAACTATATATTTGGCAAATAAGGTTTAATAAAAAATTTGAGATTAGCTATATGTATACATTAAAAAAAAATATGTGGTCAAATATACGAATATTTATCTTTAAAAAAGTATATTTAGTAACAAAAATAAATATTTTTATACGCTTCAGAGAAATTTTTTAAATTGCCTAAAAAATAAAAATTAAATTCTAAATGAAAATAAAAATAAAAACCGTAATAAAGATACAATAACAAATAAAACAAAATTTTATTACATTCGACATCAAAGGTCTATTCATATAATTTTAATTGCAAATAAAAATATTTAACAATTAAAAGAGTTTTATCTAATGTTAACATATAAAGTATAGCATTTTACATTTATTTATTCATCAACATTTTAATTTATTTAAATCGATTGCACAAAATTATATTTGTTTTAATTACAAAAAATTATCATGATTTTCTTATTTAATTTTGTTCCAAAAATAAAAATTTCATACATTTAATTCATTGTTTTGATTCACTAAAAAAATACTTAATATATAAATGTTGATGTTTTTAAAATACTAATTATTAAACTAAAATATTCCATTTCATTAGTTTTTTATTTCATTGTATCTTCTTTTGAAAATTGAAATTCCTCCAAATCGCCAATAAAATTTTTTTATTAAATTTTTTTTTTAATACTATCGTATTCTAAGGATTGTACGGAGAATTCTTATAGTGCTAAGTATTATACAGTTTCCTCTTTAAAAGAAAACCAAAAACAAAGAAAAAAAAATATTTAAATATTAAAACAAAGTAAATTGTTGTTCAATTTTTTTTTATTGTAAGATAGATTATGGTAATAATATAAGTTTAAATATTATTTTTATTAAAAAAACAAATACCCTTTAGAAGTTTTCAACGTTATAGAATTAGAATATTGGTTGAATAGTTATGAAAATAAACTAAAATACTAAATTTAAATAATCCTTAGTAAAATGATTTTATTTGCCAATTCTGGAACAGTCTTATAACCAAACTTCAGTAATATAATAAAAAAATAAATGATTGGCCTAAAGTTTAAAATCATTTAATTTTTTTAACTGAAAATAATTTTTGAAATTTAAAATTAAAAAAACCTTAGTTTATTTAAGGGCTCTCTGGTTGTTTTCATCAAAGAAGAAAAAAAAAAGTAATAAAAAAAATTAAATAATAAAAAAATTGTATAAAAATAAAATTCTCTTTGCAGAAATATTCAACCAATTAGTGCAATTAATTTTTCTATAAGAATATTCTAAAAAAAAAATTTAAAAAAAATCTATATTTGTTTTTCATTTACGATGTCTATTTAATAATATTAAAAAGTGCAGTATAAAATGGAATACGTACCTAAATTGATTTTGTATTATTTATTATTAACACTTTTTAACACTTTTATTTATTTTTATCACATTTTATTTGATGAGTTAGTTTTTCTAATAGAATTTTTTACGAATTTTTAATAAACATATTTCACTAAATATTATCGAAAGCAAAAAATCAATTTTCTGTTTTATTGTTATTAAATGTAATAATTTATATTAATATTTCTGTCACTACTATTCAATTTTCTATGATATATTCAAGTTAATTTATTATTTTATATATATATATATATACGTGTTCCATTAAATGACTGTAACATAGATAATAAAAATATAAAAGAAATGTTAAAAATATAATAATTATAAAATATATAACATATATTATATTTCTTTGAAAAAAAAAATTATTTGCATAACAAAGATATGCTAAGAACTGATAATTGTTAGATAATAGTATAAATAAACAAAGGATCTTACGTTCTTTATTTTTAATTTAATATTTTAAGTTTTTTTTATTATTAATTAATTAAAAAATTAATAATATAGGTTTTTTAACAATATTTTTTAAAGGAACAGGTTTTTATTATTGCAAGTTACTCTTATTTTATTCATAAGATGAATGATTATCGAAAGTTTCCATAAATTTCGGTAAAAAAAATAAATATAGAATCAATTGAAAAATTAAAAAAAAAAATTTTAATATGTATAACCATTAAGGTTTAAAGAAATATAAGAATTAACAGATTGGCAAAAGAAAACATTTTTTAAGTGTTCTGTCCTAATATATACACCAAAAATATATATTTTTGGAAAATGTATGATTCTTCATTCATTAAATGTATCCTTAATTTTTTTTTGTTTATGTAAAAAGAATAATTTCATTGATTTTTAACTTGAAGTGGAATTTTAAAGGTTGAAAATGAGTAAATTGTAATAAATAGTGTTACTTAATTTTAAATAGTCGAAACAAAACTACTTAAAATACTTTAATTAGATTTCAAAAAATTCGAGCTTATATGTAAAATTCTGTTCTAATGTTTGTCCTAATTTAATAATTTAACCTATTATTTTTATAAAAAATTTATCTTAAGTTAAAAATGTTCAATGCTCAACAGATTAAATATCAATCTAATAATAAAAATTTAATTTATGCTTAAACTTTCAAAAAGAAAAAAAAAAATTATAAAATTAAAATTATGTATGAAAAAATTAGTTTTTTTGCACGATACGAATTTATTAAAAAAAAACAAAACATCAATTAGGTTAGAAAATTTATTATAAATTATTTAAATTTATTTTTAATTTATACCTCATAAGAAGGTTGTAGAAAAATTCGTAGCTTTTTATTCTTCTGAAACTTTTTGAAAAATACTCCTAACTCATTTTGCATAGACACACTAGCATACCATTTCCATTAAAAAGTTTTAAACCTAAATCTTATTCTATATCCGTCCGTTCCGTCCAATAATTTTGTACTTTTTATTAAAAATTTTCAACACTTCATTCTATGTAGCTTTAGTCATTGTGCCATAAACAATTTTCATTTTCATATAATTTTTATCTATTATATACATATTTGAAATTTTTTTTTTTGCATTAATTTAATTATTTAAAATTTTTATAAAAATTTATACGTTCATAGGTATTTGATTCCACAACTTTAAAAATTTAAATGAATCAAATTATTAAATCTTCAATTTTGGACACTTAATACTTTTATAAACTTTGTACCCTGTTTTTCAAATATTTTAATAAATGCTTTAAATAAAAATTTTTGACTTTTAATTTCTGTGGAATAAAAAAATACGAATTTAAAATATAATAAGAATTATTAAGAAAGCTTTTAAATTTTAATTTGCAATGAAATTCGAATTAAAATGTAAATAAATACGTTAATTATTTCTCTTAATATATGTAATTATTCGTGTATTGTTATAATTATTTTATAGTAATAAAATCAAGATAATTAGTCATTTTCAAATACTAATTAAGGAAGCATTTTTAATTTTAATAAAAATTATAAATTTGAATACATCATTTGCCTACTATTTATTTATTAAAGATTCTTAATATTTATTTAACCATCAATTTTAAAAAATTAGATATTTAATACCATAAAGAAATCATATTACTTTATGATAATACATATTCATTTCATTTTCGAATAACTAACGTATACTAATAAAAAAAAATCATAGTAGATGTCACTAGTTTTTATCTTAAATGTCAATTGTATTTTAATATGCAAAAAAATTTAAGTAAATAAATGTGAAATTTAATATCGCATATTTAAGGATGTTTTTGCATAGGTATCTAATTTTTTAAACTATTTATCTAAGCTTAAACATTTTTTTAAATTATTTTTATTTTTCAATTTATGTTTTTATTTAGAAAAACAATTCGAATTGGCTTCATATTTATTAACTTTAAAATTAAATATACATTTTAAAATTGAAGAAATTATCAATTACATTAATAAATATTTTTTAATAATTCTTTTCATAAAAAATTGTTTAAAAAACACTAAATTGAAAAAACTTAAATATATTAAAATAAAAGAAAAAAATAAAATAAAATGAATATAAAATCTATTTTTAATTTAATTGTTAGATTTTTTTCTTTTAAATTTTCTTGTGAATATATATTAAAAAAAAAAAAACAAATATACATATATATACATAAATTATATATTAAGAAAGAAAAAAAAAAATAAAATTTAAATAAAAAAACAAAAATAATAATTATAATGTAAAATATTAACAAGTAACTGAAAAAAATGAATAAAAAAATTAATAGAAACTATTCTAAATTAAAAATAAAAGCAAAATATATTAAAATGAAAAGGAAAGTTGTTTAATTTAATATTTTATTATAAATTTATTATAATTAAGTGCTGAATTGAACATAGTTCTAATGACATACACCCCTATTCTAAATTCCCTCGTACAGCTACGTCGGAGATAATCTACGAAAAAGTAATTGTCAATTCCTACTTAATTCTACGAAAAGTGCAAAAATTTACGAAAGAAATATTAATTCGTACCATATTCGTATTTCATATATTAAAATTTTTAAGGGTAAAATAACGAAAGAACTAAACATAATCAAAATATTAAAAAAATGAATGATATGAAATATCTTACTATTTTTTATTTATAATTAATCTTAAAATACTTTTTTCTCAAAATAATATAATTTGAAAATAATAAACATCATTTTTACTTAAAAAAATTAATTCAACCGTCAAAGTTGCCATTGCCAATTTAATTTTCTACGAGGGAATTTATAATCATTAAAACTTTTTTTTCGTAGTGTAGCCAGTTTTTCGTAGAAAGTCTACGAGGGAATTTAGAATAGGTGTGATAATCAAATTTTTTTTCTTAGTCGAAAGTGGAGAATTTCTTAAATACATTACACCTAAATGATCGTATGCAAATAAACAGATTACGGGGAACTGTCAGAATGCATTTCAATATATTCCAATTTTGGGTTTATCCGGATTAACTTTTGATACTAATTCTACTTTAGCGTACATTCCTCTGTTTGCTCTTAATACTTATGATTTTTTTTTTTAAATTTTCAGTTTGCACAGATTTCTAATTACGCAATAGTGCGATTGAAAAAATTATATGAATGAAAGCAATTAAAGACATTTTTAATTTGCACGTGCCAAGATTAATCACCAAGATAAAAAACTTTACATCGTTGCGGCATCAGTACCCAATAATCGAAAATGACGGAATTAAATTTCAAGCAATTTTTAATAGTCATTCAGCGGTAAAATTTTTATTTAAGTACTTAAGATCCAAAGGATATTTTAGGATGACATCTATTGGTTTTTTTTTGAAATAGAACTTTATTGAAGACACAATATACTTTTGTTAATTAGTCAATTTTCAGTTTCTCACTGCCCCTCCTAGTTTTAATAAAATTTAAAAAACTTATTTTTGATGGAGGAATCGTTTAAGAAGGGGTAAAAAGGGTAAAAAGTTAAATTAGATTTAAAAAAAATCTAAATCTAAGGTATTTTATTTAATTTTATTAAATGAACATTTGTAAAAAAATAATTTAACTAATGCAATAACGCTTTCGGATGACATAGTTACTGACATAGTTCGAACTGTTATTAAAGCGTTTTGTTCTTATGTATTCTTGTATTGTTTTATGATTTCTTACAATGGTTAAGCGAGTCTATTCAACAGACAGAGCTAAAGTTGAAGTTCAAGAAGTTATATCTTTAATCCGTTATTTAATTCGACTTTTTATCGAAATTTAAACTATTTTGTAAGACACTAGCATTTATTATTTTCTAGGACGTAGTACTTAACATCAGATATTAAAGCATATATAAATACGTATATATATATATTCTAATACAAAAACGCTTTAATATTGAGGAATTTAAATAGGTCCAACAATGGAATTTGCACCCCAATTATTCTACTTTAATTCCTGCAAATTCTGCAACACTTTGTGGTGGTCCCCTATTCTAATATTCACCACAAAATTATAATTGTACTTTCTGTAAGGTACCCTAAATAAGTACAAATTACATTATTATACCAATCTTCACAAACCATATAATGTATTTATTAATAAAACTAATTCAATTGAAGAATTTTTTTTTGTGTGGGTCTTAAAAATTTAATTAAATCATTGTTTATATATTTATTCAGTTGAGTCTTCAATGTATAACGTAGAGTATACATATATTATGAGGATTTAATTGTGTTAAAAATTTTATTTTTATAAGCCGATTAATTCAACTTAGTACAGTATTTTGGGTACTTTTAAGCTAATTTAATTGGGCTCTTCTAAAAAAGTAAAATTTGTTGCTTTATAATATTTTTTTTTATTATTATAATAATAATTTATTATTATTTATTTTAATATATTATTATTCATATTATATATACTTCTTTAATGTACCGTTTTATTTAAGTAAAATGCTTAGGCTGGTTAATCCTCTGGTTAATATAATTTTAATTTTATCTATTTTCAGATACCAACTAATATATATACTTTAGATTTCCATTACAGACTACTACTTGCATTGCAAAAAATCAAAATCACATACCAGGAAGCCCTTTCAAATAGCAGTTTGTTAAGCACCCTTTTAACATGGGTTCAGACTTTAGAAATATTACAAATGTTTCATTATGTAGTTGATCATTTCAAAGTTCGGATAATAATGAAAACATAAGAAATTAAGAAGCTTAAAAATTATACATTTATACCTATATCATAAAATAAATATATAAATATGTTTTTAATAAATAATATTATATATAATATTCAATTAACAAGTGCTTTTTTATGGTTCAAAAATTGATATGGAAAGAGTAAATAAAAAAATTCTAAAATATTTTTAAATATATAATAATAATTATTATAAATATAGCACCATGAAAGTATGGTTAGTATGATTTTTAAAAATCATGAAATGTATTAGACACCAAGAAAATTAATTTCATAAAAAGCAAACACTTTCTTCTAACCACACTTAGTTCTAAAATTAATTGTTTGAATTTTGAAAGTACATAAAAATGGTAAAAATGGTTTTAAAAAATCATAAAATTTATCAGGTCCAAAGGAATTAAATTTTATAGACAGCAAACTTATGAAATTTAGACAGCCAACTTATGACATTATAAAATACAAAAAAATGTTCAAAATAATTTTAAAAATAATGTACTAGACACCCAGAAATTGAATTTTATAGACTGCAAAATTTAAAAATTTATATAAAAACGTCATTTAATTGTAAAATTAATTATATGAGTTTAGTAAATACAAAAAATATTTATTAAAAATCATGACCTCAGACCTCAGAAAATGAATATTCTATACTGCAAACTTTAGAATGTATTCATAAAAGTCACTAGCCTAGTACACTTCTGGTATTTAAAGAATCATTTTAATGATCATTTTGAATTTTTATATTAAAATATTTTGACTTTTTAAATAACATTAAAAAGGATTGGTTTCCATGAAAATCATTTTCTGGGCGCCTAGTATATTTCTTCATTCTAAAGAAATAGTAAAATGATTTTTTTCAAATTTTTAAATTAAATAAAATAATTTTAAAACTTTTTAAAATTTTATATAAATCTAAAAAGGTTCGCTTTCTATGATATTCATTTTCTGGGCGCCTAGTGCATTTCTTGGTTTTAGAGAACTATTTTAATAATTTTTTTTGGAATTTCTAAATTCAAAAAATATATTTTAAAATTTTTTTTTAATTTAAAAAGGTTTGCCAGAAAATTATTATTTCGTTGGGAATTTGCATTTAAATTTTTTAATTCTCAATTTATTAAATTTGCCTTAGGAAATTATTCATTCCTATTTGCCTAGTATAAAAACTCATTTTAAAAGTTAAAAATTTATTAAAAATTGACAGAAAATTATTATTTTGTTGAGAATTTGCATTTAAATTTTTTGATTTTCAATTAATTAAATTTGCCTTCGGAAATTATTCATTCCTGTTTGCCTAGTATAAAAACTCATTTTAAAAGTTAAAAATTTGTTAATAATTGACAGAAAATTATTATTTTGTTGATAAAAAATTTCTTGTATTTTAAATTTTAAAATGAGTTTTTGTATTAGGCAAACAGGAATGAATAATTTTAGAACGCAAATTTAATAAATTGAGAATTAAAAAATCTAAATGCAAATCCCCAACAAAATAATAGTTATCGTTCAATTTTTAACAAATTTTTTATTTTTAAAATGAGTTTTTATACCATGCAACCAGGAATGAGTAATTTCAGAACGCAAATTTAATAAATTGAGAATTAAAAAATTTAAACGCAAATACCCAACAAAATAATAATTTTCTGTCAATTTTTATCAAATTTTTATCTTTTAAAATGAGTTTTTATACAAGGCAACCAGGAATTAATAATTTCGGAAGGCACTCTTAAAAAATTGAAAATCAAAAAATTTTAATGCAAATTCCCAACAAAATAATAATTTTCTTTCAATTTTTAACAAATTTTTAATTTTTAAAATGAGTTTTTGTATTAGGCAAACAGGAATGAAGAATTTTAGAACGCAAATTTGATAAATTGAGAATTAAAAAATTTAAATGCAAATCCCAACAAAATAATAATTTTTTTTCAATTTTTAACAAATTTTTAATTTTAAAATGAGTTTTTATACTAGGCAACCAGGAATGAGAATTTTAGAACGCAAATTTAATAAATTGAGAATTAAAAAATTTAAATGAAAATCCCAACAAAATAATAATTTTCTTTCAATTTTTAACAAATTTTTAATTTTTAAAATGAGTTTTTATACCAGGCAACCAGGAATGAGTAATTTTAGAACGCAAATTTAATAAATTGAGAATTAGAAAATTAAAATGCAAATTCCCAACAAAATAATAATTTTCTGTCAATTTTTAACAAATTTTTAATTTTTAAAATGAGTTTTTATACCAGGCAACCAGGAATGAATAATTTTAGACCGCAAATTTAATAAATTGAGAATTAGAAAATTTAACTGCAAATTCCCAACAAAATAATAATTTTCTGTCAAGTTTTAAACAAATTTTTAACTTTTAAAATGAGTTTTTATACCAGGCAACCAGGAATGAGTAATTTTAGAACGCAAATTTGATAAATTGAGAATTAAAAAATTTAAATGCAAATTCCCAACAAAATAATAATTTTTTTTCAATTTTTAAACAAATTTTTAATTTTTAAATTCAGTTTTTATACTAGGCAACCAGGAATGAATAATTTCGGAAGGCAAATTTAATAAATTGAGAATCAAAAAATTTAAATGCAAATTCCCAACAAAATAATAATTTTCTGTCAATTTTTAACAAATTTTTAACTTTTAAAATGAGTTTTTATACCAGGCAACCAGGAATGAGTAATTTTAGAACGCAAATTTAATAAATTGAGAATTAAAAAAATTTAAATGCAAATTCCCAACAAAATAACAATTTTCTGTCAATTTTTAACAAATTTGTAATTTTTTAAAAGAGTTTTTGTATTAGGCAAACAGGAATGAATAATTTTAGACCGCAAATTTAATTAATTGAGAATTAAAAAATTAAAATGCAAATTCCCAGCAAAATAATAATTTTCTTTCAATTTTTAACAAATTTTTAATTTTTAAAATGAGTTTTTAAACCAGGCAACCAGGAATGAGTAATTTTAGAACGCAAATTTAATAAATTGAGAATTAAAAAATTTAAATGCAAATTCCCAACAAAAATATAATTTTCTTTCAATTTTTAACAAATTTTTAATTTTTAAAATGAGTTTTTATACCAGGCAACCAGGAATGAGTAATTTTAGAACGCAAATTTAATAAATTGAGAATTAGAAAATTAAAATGCAAATTCCCAACAAAATAATAATTTTCTTTCAATTTTTAACAAATTTTTAATTTTTAAAATGAGTTTTTATACCAGGCAACCAGGAATGAGTAATTTTAGAACGCAAATTTAATAAATTGAGAATTAGAAAATTAAAATGCAAATTCCCAACAAAATAATAATTTTCTTTCAAGTTTTAACAAATTTTTAACTTTTAAAATGAGTTTTTATACCAGGCAACCAGGAATGAGTAATTTTAGAACGCAAATTTGATAAATTGAGAATTAAAAAATTTAAATGCAAATTCCCAACAAAATAATAATTTTTTTTCAATTTTTAACAAATTTTTAATTTTTAAATTCAGTTTTTTATACTAGGCAACCAGGAATGAATAATTTCGGAAGGCAAATTTAATAAATTGAGAATCAAAAAATTTAAATGCAAATTCCCAACAAAATAATAATTTTCTTTCAATTTTTAACAAATTTTTAATTTTTAAAATGAGTTTTTATACCAGGCAACCAGGAATGAGTAATTTTAGAACGCAAATTTAATAAATTGAGAATTAGAAAATTAAAATGCAAATTCCCAACAAAATAATAATTTTCTGTCAATTTTTAACAAATTTTTAATTTTTAAAATGAGTTTTTGTATTAGGCAAACAGGAATGAATAATTTTAGACCGCAAATTTAATAAATTGAGAATTAGAAAATTTAACTGCAAATTCCCAACAAAATAATAATTTTCTGTCAAGTTTTAACAAATTTTTAACTTTTAAAATGAGTTTTTATACCAGGCAACCAGGAATGAGTAATTTTAGAACGCAAATTTGATAAATTGAGAATTAAAAAATTTAAATGCAAATTCCCAACAAAATAATAATTTTCTTTCAATTTTTAACAAATTTTTAATTTTTAAAATGAGTTTTTGTATTAGACAAACAGGAATGAATAATTTTAGAACGCAAATTTAATAAATTGAGAATTAGAAAATTTAAATGCAAATTCCCAACAAAATAATAATTTTTTTTCAATTTTTAACAAATTTTTAATTTTTAAAATGAGTTTTTGTATTAGGCAAACAGGAATGAAGAATTTTAGAACGCAAATTTGATAAATTGAGAATTAAAAAATTTAAATGCAAATTCCCAACAAAATAATAATTTTTTTTCAATTTTTAACAAATTTTTAATTTTTTGAAATGAGTTTTTATACCAGGCAACCAGGAATGAGTAATTTTAGGACGCAAATTTAATAAATTGAGAATTAAAAAATTTAAATGCAAATTCCCAACAAAATAACAATTTTCTGTCAATTTTTAACAAATTTGTAATTTTTAAAAAGAGTTTTTGTATTAGGAAAACAGGAATGAATAATTTTAGAACGCAAATTTAATAAATTGAGAACTAAGAAATTTAAATGCAAATTCCCAACAAAATAATAATTTTTTGTACATTTTAAACAAACTTTTTAACCTGTAAAATGAGTTTTTGTATTAGGCAACCAGGAATGAATAATTTCAGAAGACAAATTTAATAAATTGAGAATTAAAAAATTTAAATGCAAATTCCCAACAAAATAATAATTTTCTTTCAATTTTTAACTAATTTTTAATTTTTAAAATGAGTTTTTGTATTAGACAAACAGGAATGAATAATTTTAGAACGCAAATTTAATAAATTGAGAATTAGAAAATTTAAATGCAAATTCCCAACAAAATAATAATTTTTTTTCAATTTTTAACAAATTTTTAATTTTAAAAATGTGTTTTTGTATTAGGCAAACAGGAATGAATAATTTTAAAACGCAAATTTGATAAATTGAGAATTAAAAAATTTAAATGCAAATTCACAACAAAATAATAATTCTTTTTCAATTTTTAACAAATTTTTAATTTTTAAAATCAGTTTTTATACTAGGCAACCAGGAATGAATAATTTCGGAAGGCAAATTTAATAAATTGAGAATTAAAAAATTTAAATGCAAATTCCCAACAAAATAATAATTTTCTATCAATTTTTAACAAATTTTTAATTTTTAAAATGAGTTTTTATACCATGCAACCAGGAATGAGTAATTTCAGAACGCAAATTTAATAAATTGAGAATTAAAAAATTTAAACGCAAATACCCAACAAAATAATAATTTTCTGTCAATTTTTATCAAATTTTTAACTTTTAAAATGAGTTTTTATACAAGGCAACCAGGAATTAATAATTTCGGAAGGCACTCTTAAAAAATTGAAAATCAACAAATTTTAATGCAAATTCCCAACAAAATAATAATTTTCTTTCAATTTTTAACAAATTTTTAATTTTTAAAATGAGTTTTTGTATTAGGCAAACAGGAATGAAGAATTTTAGAACGCAAATTTGATAAATTGAGAATTAAAAAATTTAAATGCAAAATCCCAACAAAATAATAATTTTTTTTTCAATTTTTAACAAATTTTTAATTTTTAAAATGAGTTTTTATACTAGGCAACCAGGAATGAAGAATTTCAGAACGCAAATTTAATAAATTGAGAATTAAAAAATTTAAATGAAAATCCCAACAAAATAATAATTTTCTTTCAATTTTTAACAAATTTTTAATTTTTAAAATGAGTTTTTATACCAGGCAACCAGGAATGACTAATTTTAGAACGCAAATTTAATAAATTGAGAATTAGAAAATTAAAATGCAAATTCCCAACAAAATAATAATTTTCTGTCAATTTTTAACAAATTTTTAATTTTTAAAATGAGTTTTTATACCAGGCAACCAGGAATGAATAATTTTAGACCGCAAATTTAATAAATTGAGAATTAGAAAATTTAACTGCAAATTCCCAACAAAATAATAATTTTCTGTCAAGTTTTAACAAATTTTTAACTTTTAAAATGAGTTTTTATACCAGGCAACCAGGAATGAGTAATTTTAGAACGCAAATTTGATAAATTGAGAATTAAAAAATTTAAATGCAAATTCCCAACAAAATAATAATTTTTTTTCAATTTTTAACAAATTTTTAATTTTTAAATTCAGTTTTTATACTAGGCAACCAGGAATGAATAATTTCGGAAGGCAAATTTAATAAATTGAGAATCAAAAAATTTAAATGCAAATTCCCAACAAAATAATAATTTTCTGTCAATTTTTAACAAATTTTTAACTTTTAAAATGAGTTTTTATACCAGGCAACCAGGAATGAGTAATTTTAGAACGCAAATTTAATAAATTGAGAATTAAAAAATTTAAATACAAATTCCCAACAAAATAACAATTTTCTGTCAATTTTTAACAAATTTGTAATTTTTTAAAAGAGTTTTTGTATTAGGCAAACAGGAATGAATAATTTTAGACCGCAAATTTAATAAATTGAGAATTAAAAAATTAAAATGCAAATTCCCAACAAAATAATAATTTTCTTTCAATTTTTAACAAATTTTTAATTTTTAAAATGAGTTTTTATACCAGGCAACCAGGAATGAGTAATTTTAGAACGCAAATTTAATAAATTGAGAATTAGAAAATTAAAATGCAAATTCCCAACAAAATAATAATTTTCTTTCAATTTTTAACAAATTTTTAATTTTTAAAATGAGTTTTTAAACCAGGCAACCAGGAATGAGTAATTTTAGAACGCAAATTTAATAAATTGAGAATTAAAAAATTTAAATGCAAATTCCCAACAAAATTATAATTTTCTTTCAATTTTTAACAAATTTTTAATTTTTAAAATGAGTTTTTATACCAGGCAACCAGGAATGAGTAATTTTAGAACGCAAATTTAATAAATTGAGAATTAGAAAATTAAAATGCAAATTCCCAACAAAATAATAATTTTCTTTCAATTTTTAACAAATTTTTAATTTTTAAAATGAGTTTTTATACTAGGCAACCAGGAATGAATAATATCGGAAGGCAAATTTAATAAATTGAAAATTAAAAATTTAAATGCAGATTCCCAACAAAATAATAGTTTTCTGCCAAGTTTTAACAAATTTTTAATTTTTAAAATGAGTTTTTGTATTAGGCAAACAGGAATGAAGAATTTTAGAACGCAAATTTGATAAATTGAGAATTAAAAAATTTAAATGCAAAATCCCAACAAAATAATAATTTTTTTTCAATTTTTAACAAATTTTTAATTTTTAAAATGAGTTTTTATACTAGGCAACCAGGAATGAAGAATTTCAGAACGCAAATTTAATAAATTGAGAATTAAAAAATTTAAATGAAAATCCCAACAAAATAATAATTTTCTTTCAATTTTTAACAAATTTTTAATTTTTAAAATGAGTTTTTATACCAGGCAACCAGGAATGAGTAATTTTAGAACGCAAATTTAATAAATTGAGAATTAGAAAATTAAAATGCAAATTCCCAACAAAATAATAATTTTCTGTCAATTTTTAACAAATTTTTAATTTTTAAAATGAGTTTTTATACCAGGCAACCAGGAATGAATAATTTTAGACCGCAAATTTAATAAATTGAGAATTAGAAAATTTAACTGCAAATTCCCAACAAAATAATAATTTTCTGTCAAGTTTTAACAAATTTTTAACTTTTAAAATGAGTTTTTATACCAGGCAACCAGGAATGAGTAATTTTAGAACGCAAATTTGATAAATTGAGAATTAAAAAATTTAAATGCAAATTCCCAACAAAATAATAATTTTTTTTCAATTTTTAACAAATTTTTAATTTTTAAATTCAGTTTTTATACTAGGCAACCAGGAATGAATAATTTCGGAAGGCAAATTTAATAAATTGAGAATCAAAAAATTTAAATGCAAATTCCCAACAAAATAATAATTTTCTGTCAATTTTTAACAAATTTTTAACTTTTAAAATGAGTTTTTATACCAGGCAACCAGGAATGAGTAATTTTAGAACGCAAATTTAATAAATTGAGAATTAAAAAATTTAAATGCAAATTCCCAACAAAATAACAAATTTCTGTCAATTTTTAACAAATTTGTAATTTTTTAAAAGAGTTTTTGTATTAGGCAAACAGGAATGAATAATTTTAGACCGCAAATTTAATAAATTGAGAATTAAAAAATTAAAATGCAAATTCCCAACAAAATAATAATTTTCTTTCAATTTTTAACAAATTTTTAATTTTTAAAATGAGTTTTTATACCAGGCAACCAGGAATGAGTAATTTTAGAACGCAAATTAAATAAATTGAGAATTAGAAAATTAAAATGCAAATTCCCAACAAAATAATAATTTTCTTTCAATTTTTAACAAATTTTTAATTTTTAAAATGAGTTTTTAAACCAGGCAACCAGGAATGAGTAATTTTAGAACGCAAATTTAATAAATTGAGAATTAAAAAATTTAAATGCAAATTCCCAACAAAATTATAATTTTCTTTCAATTTTTAACAAATTTTTAATTTTTAAAATGAGTTTTTATACCAGGCAACCAGGAATGAGTAATTTTAGAACGCAAATTTAATAAATTGAGAATTAGAAAAATTAAAATGCAAATTCCCAACAAAATAATAATTTTCTTTCAATTTTTAACAAATTTTTAATTTTTAAAATGAGTTTTTATACCAGGCAACCAGGAATGAGTAATTTTAGAACGCAAATTTAATAAATTGAGAATTAGAAAATTAAAATGCAAATTCCCAACAAAATAATAATTTTCTTTCAAGTTTTAACAAATTTTTAACTTTTAAAATGAGTTTTTATACCAGGCAACCAGGAATGAGTAATTTTAGAACGCAAATTTGATAAATTGAGAATTAAAAAATTTAAATGCAAATTCCCAACAAAATAATAATTTTTTTTCAATTTTTAACAAATTTTTAATTTTTAAATTCAGTTTTTATACTAGGCAACCAGGAATGAATAATTTCGGAAGGCAAATTTAATAAATTGAGAATCAAAAAATTTAAATGCAAATTCCCAACAAAATAATAATTTTCTTTCAATTTTTAACAAATTTTTAATTTTTAAAATGAGTTTTTATACCAGGCAACCAGGAATGAGTAATTTTAGAACGCAAATTTAATAAATTGAGAATTAGAAAATTAATATGCAAATTCCCAACAAAATAATAATTTTCTGTCAATTTTTAACAAATTCTTAATTTTTAAAATGAGTTTTTGTATTAGGCAAACAGGAATGAATAATTTTAGACCGCAAATTTAATAAATTGAGAATTAGAAAATTTAACTGCAAATTCCCAACAAAATAATAATTTTCTGTCAAGTTTTAACAAATTTTTAACTTTTAAAATGAGTTTTTATACCAGGCAACCAGGAATGAGTAATTTTAGAACGCAAATTTGATAAATTGAGAATTAAAAAATTTAAATGCAAATTCCCAACAAAATAATAATTTTTTTTCAATTTTTAACAAATTTTTAATTTTTAAATTCAGTTTTTATACTAGGCAACCAGGAATGAATAATTTCGGAAGGCAAATTTAATAAATTGAGAATCAAAAAATTTAAATGCAAATTCCCAACAAAATAATAATTTTCTGTCAATTTTTAACAAATTTTTAACTTTTAAAATGAGTTTTTATACCAGGCAACCAGGAATGAATAATTTTAGAACGCAAATTTAATAAATTGAGAACTAAGAAATTTAAATGCAAATTCCCAACAAAATAATAATTTTTTGTACATTTTAAACAAACTTTTAACCTGTAAAATGAGTTTTTGTATTAGGCAACCAGGAATGAATAATTTCAGAAGGCAAATTTAAAAAAATTGAGAATTAAAAAATTTAAATGCAAATTCCCAACAAAATAATAATTTTCTTTCAATTTTTAACAAATTTTTAATTTTTAAAATGAGTTTTTGTATTAGACAAACAGGAATGAAAAATTTTAGAACGCAAATTTAATAAATTGAGAATTAGAAAATTTAAATGCAAATTCCCAACAAAATAATAATTTTCTTTCAATTTTTAACAAATTTTTAAATTTTAAAATGTGTTTTTCTATTAGGCAAACAGGAATGAATAATTTTAAAACGCAAATTTGATAAATTGAGAATTAAAAAATTTAAATGCAAATTCACAACAAAATAATAATTCTTTTTCAGTTTTTAACAAATTTTTAATTTTTAAAATCAGTTTTTATATTAGGCAACCAGGAATGAGTAATTTCAGAACGCAAATGTAATAAATTGAGAATTAGAAAATTTAACTGCAAATTCCCAACAAAATAATAATTTTCTGTCAAGTTTTAACAAATTTTTAACTTTTAAAATGAGTTTTTATACCAGGCAACCAGGAATGAGTAATTTTAGAACGCAAATTTAATAAATTGAGAATTAAAAAATTTAAATGCAAATTCCCAACAAAATAATAATTTTTTTTCAATTTTTAACAAATTTTTAATTTTTAAATTCAGTTTTTATACTAGGCAACCAGGAATGAATAATTTCGGAAGGCAAATTTAATAAATTGAGAATCAAAAAATTTAAATGCAAATTCCCAACAAAATAATAATTTTCTTTCAATTTTTAACAAATTTTTAATTTTTAAAATGAGTTTTTATACCAGGCAACCAGGGAATGAGTAATTTTAGAACGCAAATTTGATAAATTGAGAATTAAAAAATTTAAATGCAAATTCCCAACAAAATAATAATTTTTTTTCAATTTTTAACAAATTTTTAATTTTTAAATTCAGTTTTTATACTAGGCAACCAGGAATGAATAATTTCGGAAGGCAAATTTAATAAATTGAGAATCAAAAAATTTAAATGCAAATTCCCAACAAAATAATAATTTTCTGTCAATTTTTAACAAATTTTTAACTTTTAAAATGAGTTTTTATACCAGGCAACCAGGAATGAGTAATTTTAGAACGCAAATTTAATAAATTGAGAATTAAAAAATTTAAATACAAATTCCCAACAAAATAACAATTTTCTGTCAATTTTTAACAAATTTGTAATTTTTTAAAAGAGTTTTTGTATTAGGCAAACAGGAATGAATAATTTTAGACCGCAAATTTAATAAATTGAGAATTAAAAAATTAAAATGCAAATTCCCAACAAAATAATAATTTTCTTTCAATTTTTAACAAATTTTTAATTTTTAAAATGAGTTTTTATACCAGGCAACCAGGAATGAGTAATTTTAGAACGCAAATTTAATAAATTGAGAATTAGAAAATTAAAATGCAAATTCCCAACAAAATAATAATTTTCTTTCAATTTTTAACAAATTTTTAATTTTTAAAATGAGTTTTTAAACCAGGCAACCAGGAATGAGTAATTTTAGAACGCAAATTTAATAAATTGAGAATTAAAAAATTTAAATGCAAATTCCCAACAAAATTATAATTTTCTTTCAATTTTTAACAAATTTTTAATTTTTAAAATGAGTTTTTATACCAGGCAACCAGGAATGAGTAATTTTAGAACGCAAATTTAATAAATTGAGAATTAGAAAATTAAAATGCAAATTCCCAACAAAATAATAATTTTCTTTCAATTTTTAACAAATTTTTAATTTTTAAAATGAGTTTTTATACCAGGCAACCAGGAATGAGTAATTTTAGAACGCAAATTTAATAAATTGAGAATTAGAAAATTAAAATGCAAATTCCCAACAAAATAATAATTTTCTTTCAAGTTTTAACAAATTTTTAACTTTTAAAATGAGTTTTTATACCAGGCAACCAGGAATGAGTAATTTTAGAACGCAAATTTGATAAATAGAGAATTAAAAAATTTAAATGCAAATTCCCAACAAAATAATAATTTTTTTTCAATTTTTAACAAATTTTTAATTTTTAAAATCAGTTTTTATACTAGGCAACCAGGAATGAATAATTTCGGAAGGCAAATTTAATAAATTGAGAATCAAAAAATTTAAATGCAAATTCCCAACAAAATAATAATTTTCTTTCAATTTTTAACAAATTTTTAATTTTTAAAATGAGTTTTTATACCAGGCAACCAGGAATGAGTAATTTTAGAACGCAAATTTAATAAATTGAGAATTAGAAAATTAAAATGCAAATTCCCAACAAAATAATAATTTTCTGTCAATTTTTAACAAATTTTTAATTTTTAAAATGAGTTTTTGTATTAGGCAAACAGGAATGAATAATTTTAGACCGCAAATTTAATAAATTGAGAATTAGAAAATTTAACTGCAAATTCCCAACAAAATAATAATTTTCTGTCAAGTTTTAACAAATTTTTAACTTTTAAAATGAGTTTTTATACCAGGCAACCAGGAATGAGTAATTTTAGAACGCAAATTTGATAAATTGAGAATTAAAAAATTTAAATGCAAATTCCCAACAAAATAATAATTTTTTTTCAATTTTTAACAAATTTTTAATTTTTAAATTCAGTTTTTATACTAGGCAACCAGGAATGAATAATTTCGGAAGGCAAATTTAATAAATTGAGAATCAAAAAATTTAAATGCAAATTCCCAACAAAATAATAATTTTCTGTCAATTTTTAACAAATTTTTAACTTTTAAAATGAGTTTTTATACCAGGCAACCAGGAATGAATAATTTTAGAACGCAAATTTAATAAATTGAGAACTAAGAAATTTAAATGCAAATTCCCAACAAAATAATAATTTTTTGTACATTTTAAACAAACTTTTAACCTGTAAAATGAGTTTTTGTATTAGGCAACCAGGAATGAATAATTTCAGAAGGCAAATTTAATAAATTGAGAATTAAAAAATTTAAATGCAAATTCCCAACAAAATAATAATTTTCTTTCAATTTTTAATAAATTTTTAATTTTTAAAATGAGTTTTTGTATTAGACAAACAGGAATGAAAAATTTTAGAACGCAAATTTAATAAATTGAGAATTAGAAAATTTAAATGCAAATTCCCAACAAAATAATAATTTTCTTTCAATTTTTAACAAATTTTTAAATTTTAAAATGTGTTTTTCTATTAGGCAAACAGGAATGAATAATTTTAAAACGCAAATTTGATAAATTGAGAATTAAAAAATTTAAATGCAAATTCACAACAAAATAATAATTCTTTTTCAATTTTTAACAAATTTTTAATTTTTAAAATCAGTTTTTATATTAGGCAACCAGGAATGAGTAATTTCAGAACGCAAATGTAATAAATTGAGAATTAGAAAATTTAACTGCAAATTCCCAACAAAATAATAATTTTCTGTCAAGTTTTAACAAATTTTTAACTTTTAAAATGAGTTTTTATACCAGGCAACCAGGAATGAGTAATTTTAGAACGCAAATTTAATAAATTGAGAATTAAAAAATTTAAATGCAAATTCCCAACAAAATAATAATTTTTTTTCAATTTTTAACAAATTTTTAATTTTTAAATTCAGTTTTTATACTAGGCAACCAGGAATGAATAATATCGGAAGGCAAATTTAATAAATTGAAAATTAAAAATTTAAATGCAGATTCCCAACAAAATAATAGTTTTCTGCCAAGTTTTAACAAATTTTTAATTTTTAAAATGAGTTTTTGTATTAGGCAAACAGGAATGAAGAATTTTAGAACGCAAATTTGATAAATTGAGAATTAAAAAATTTAAATGCAAAATCCCAACAAAATAATAATTTTTTTTCAATTTTTAACAAATTTTTAATTTTTAAAATGAGTTTTTATACTAGGCAACCAGGAATGAAGAATTTCAGAACGCAAATTTAATAAATTGAGAATTAAAAAATTTAAATGAAAATCCCAACAAAATAATAATTTTCTTTCAATTTTTAACAAATTTTTAATTTTTAAAATGAGTTTTTATACCAGGCAACCAGGAATGAGTAATTTTAGAACGCAAATTTAATAAATTGAGAATTAGAAAATTAAAATGCAAATTCCCAACAAAATAATAATTTTCTGTCAATTTTTAACAAATTTTTAATTTTTAAAATGAGTTTTTATACCAGGCAACCAGGAATGAATAATTTTAGACCGCAAATTTAATAAATTGAGAATTAGAAAATTTAACTGCAAATTCCCAACAAAATAATAATTTTCTGTCAAGTTTTAACAAATTTTTAACTTTTAAAATGAGTTTTTATACCAGGCAACCAGGAATGAGTAATTTTAGAACGCAAATTTGATAAATTGAGAATTAAAAAATTTAAATGCAAATTCCCAACAAAATAATAATTTTTTTTCAATTTTTAACAAATTTTTAATTTTTAAATTCAGTTTTTATACTAGGCAACCAGGAATGAATAATTTCGGAAGGCAAATTTAATAAATTGAGAATCAAAAAATTTAAATGCAAATTCCCAACAAAATAATAATTTTCTGTCAATTTTTAACAAATTTTTAACTTTTAAAATGAGTTTTTATACCAGGCAACCAGGAATGAGTAATTTTAGAACGCAAATTTAATAAATTGAGAATTAAAAAATTTAAATGCAAATTCCCAACAAAATAACAATTTTCTGTCAATTTTTAACAAATTTGTAATTTTTTAAAAGAGTTTTTGTATTAGGCAAACAGGAATGAATAATTTTAGACCGCAAATTTAATAAATTGAGAATTAAAAAATTAAAATGCAAATTCCCAACAAAATAATAATTTTCTTTCAATTTTTAACAAATTTTTAATTTTTAAAATGAGTTTTTATACCAGGCAACCAGGAATGAGTAATTTTAGAACGCAAATTAAATAAATTGAGAATTAGAAAATTAAAATGCAAATTCCCAACAAAATAATAATTTTCTTTCAATTTTTAACAAATTTTTAATTTTTAAAATGAGTTTTTAAACCAGGCAACCAGGAATGAGTAATTTTAGAACGCAAATTTAATAAATTGAGAATTAAAAAATTTAAATGCAAATTCCCAACAAAATTATAATTTTCTTTCAATTTTTAACAAATTTTTAATTTTTAAAATGAGTTTTTATACCAGGCAACCAGGAATGAGTAATTTTAGAACGCAAATTTAATAAATTGAGAATTAGAAAATTAAAATGCAAATTCCCAACAAAATAATAATTTTCTTTCAATTTTTAACAAATTTTTAATTTTTAAAATGAGTTTTTATACCAGGCAACCAGGAATGAGTAATTTTAGAACGCAAATTTAATAAATTGAGAATTAGAAAATTAAAATGCAAATTCCCAACAAAATAATAATTTTCTTTCAATTTTTAACAAATTTTTAATTTTTAAAATGAGTTTTTGTATTAGGCAAACAGGAATGAATAATTTTAGACCGCAAATTTAATAAATTGAGAATTAGAAAATTTAACTGCAAATTCCCAACAAAATAATAATTTTCTGTCAAGTTTTAACAAATTTTTAACTTTTAAAATGAGTTTTTACACCAGGCAACCAGGAATGAGTAATTTTAGAACGCAAATTTGATAAATTGAGAATTAAAAAATTTAAATGCAAATTCCCAACAAAATAATAATTTTTTTTCAATTTTTAACAAATTTTTAATTTTTAAATTCAGTTTTTATACTAGGCAACCAGGAATGAATAATTTCGGAAGGCAAATTTAATAAATTGAGAATCAAAAAATTTAAATGCAAATTCCCAACAAAATAATAATTTTCTGTCAATTTTTAACAAATTTTTAACTTTTAAAATGAGTTTTTATACCAGGCAACCAGGAATGAATAATTTTAGAACGCAAATTTAATAAATTGAGAACTAAGAAATTTAAATGCAAATTCCCAACAAAATAATAATTTTTTGTACATTTTAAACAAACTTTTAACCTGTAAAATGAGTTTTTGTATTAGGCAACCAGGAATGAATAATTTCAGAAGGCAAATTTAATAAATTGAGAATTAAAAAATTTAAATGCAAATTCCCAACAAAATAATAATTTTCTTTCAATTTTTAACAAATTTTTAATTTTTAAAATGAGTTTTTGTATTAGACAAACAGGAATGAAAAATTTTAGAACGCAAATTTAATAAATTGAGAATTAGAAAATTTAAATGCAAATTCCCAACAAAATAATAATTTTCTTTCAATTTTTAACAAATTTTTAAATTTTAAAATGTGTTTTTCTATTAGGCAAACAGGAATGAATAATTTTAAAACGCAAATTTGATAAATTGAGAATTAAAAAATTTAAATGCAAATTCACAACAAAATAATAATTCTTTTTCAATTTTTAACAAATTTTTAATTTTTAAAATCAGTTTTTTTATTAGGCAACCAGGAATGAGTAATTTCAGAACGCAAATGTAATAAATTGAGAATTAGAAAATTTAACTGCAAATTCCCAACAAAATAATAATTTTCTGTCAAGTTTTAACAAATTTTTAACTTTTAAAATGAGTTTTTATACCACGCAACCAGGAATGAGTAATTTTAGAACGCAAATTTAATAAATTGAGAATTAAAAAATTTAAATGCAAATTCCCAACAAAATAATAATTTTTTTTCAATTTTTAACAAATTTTTAATTTTTAAATTCAGTTTTTATACTAGGCAACCAGGAATGAATAATATCGGAAGGCAAATTTAATAAATTGAAAATTAAAAATTTAAATGCAGATTCCCAACAAAATAATAGTTTTCTGCCAAGTTTTAACAAATTTTTAATTTTTAAAATGAGTTTTTGTATTAGGCAAACAGGAATGAAGAATTTTAGAACGCAAATTTGATAAATTGAGAATTAAAAAATTTAAATGCAAATTCCCAACAAAATATTAATGTTCTGTCAATTTTTAACAAATTTTTAATTTTTAAAATGAGTTTTTGTATTAGGCAAACAGGAATGAATAATTTTAGAACGCAAATTTGATAAATTGAGAATTAAAAAATTTAAATGCAAATTCCCAACAAAATATTAATGTTCTGTCAATTTTTAACAAATTTTTAATTTTTAAAATGAGTTTTTGTATTAGGCAAACAGGAATGAATAATTTTAGAACGCAAATTTAATAAATTGAGAATTAAAAAATTTAAATGCAAATTCCCAACAAAATATTAATTTTCTTTCAATTTTTAACAAATTTTTTATTTTTAAAACGAGTTTTTATACCAGGAAACCAGGAATTTGTAATTTTAGAACGCAAATTTAATAAATTGAGAATTAAAAAATTTAAATGCAAATTCCCAACAAAATAATAATTTTCTGCCAAGTTTTAACAAATTTTTAATTTTTAAAATGAGTTTTTGTATTAGGCAAACAGGAATGAATAATTTTAGAACGCAAATTTAATAAATTGAGAATTAAAAAATTTAAATGCAAATTCCCAACAAAATAATATTTTTCTGTCAAGTTTTAACAAATTTTTAACTTTTAAAATGAGTTTTTATACCAGGAAACCAGGAATTTGTAATTTTAGAACGCAAATTTAATAAATTGAGAATTAAAAAATTTAAATGCAAATTCCCAACAAAATAATAATTTTCTGCCAAGTTTTAACAAATTTTTAATTTTTAAAATGAGTTTTTGTATTAGGCAAACAGGATTGAAGAATTTTAGAACGCAAATTTGATAAATTGAGAATTAAAAAATTTAAATGCAAATTTCCAACAAAATAATAACTTTTTTGCAATTTTTAACAAATTTTTAATTTTTGAAATGAGTTTTTATATTAGGAAACCAGGAATGAATAATTTCAGAAGCAAATTTAATAAATTGAGAATTAAAAAATTTAAATGCAAATTCCCAACAAAATATTAATTTTCTTTCAATTTTTAACAAATTTTTTATTTTTAAAATGAATTTTTGTATTAGGCAAACAGGAATGAATAATTTTAGAACGCAAATTTAATAAATTGAGAATTAAAAAATTTAAATGCAAATTCCCAAAAATTAATAATTTTCTGTCAAGTTTAACAAATTTTTAATTTTTAAAATGAGTTTATGTATTAGGCAAACAGGAATGGAGAATTTTAGAACGCAAATTTGATACATTGAGAATTAAAAAATTTAAATGCAAATTCCCAACACAATAATAATTTTTTTTCAATTCTTAATAAATTTTTAATTTTTGAAATGAGTTTTTATACTAGGCAACCAGGAATGAGTAATTTTAGAACGCAAATTTAATAAATTGAGAATTAAAAAATTTAAATGCAAATTCCCAACAAAATATTAATGTTCTGTCAATTTTTAACAAATTTTTAATTTTTAAGATGAGTTTTTGTATTAGGCAAACAGGAATGAAGAATTTTAGAACGCAAATTTAATAAATTGAGAATTAAAAAATTTAAATGAAAATCCCAACAAAATAATAATTTTCTTTCAATTTTTAACAAATTTTTAATTTTTAAAATGAGTTTTTATACCAGGCAACCAGGAATGAGTAATTTTAGAACGCAAATTTAATAAATTGAGAATTAGAAAATTAAAATGCAAATTCCCAACAAAATAATAATTTTCTGTCAATTTTTAACAAATTTTTAATTTTTAAAATGAGTTTTTATACCAGGCAACCAGGAATGAATAATTTTAGACCGCAAATTTAATAAATTGAGAATTAGAAAATTTAACTGCAAATTCCCAACAAAAAAATAATTTTCTGTCAAGTTTTAACAAATTTTTAACTTTTAAAATGAGTTTTTATACCAGGCAACCAGGAATGAGTAATTTTAGAACGCAAATTTGATAAATTGAGAATTAAAAAATTTAAATGCAAATTCCCAACAAAATAATAATTTTTTTTCAATTTTTAACAAATTTTTAATTTTTAAATTCAGTTTTTATACTAGGCAACCAGGAATGAATAATTTCGGAAGGCAAATTTAATAAATTGAGAATGAAAAAATTTAAATGCAAATTCCCAACAAAATAATAATTTTCTGTCAATTTTTAACAAATTTTTAACTTTTAAAATGAGTTTTTATACCAGGCAACCAAGAATGAGTAATTTTAGAACGCAAATTTAATAAATTGAGAATCAAAAAATTTAAATGCAAATTCCCAACAAAATAACAATTTTCTGTCAATTTTTAACAAATTTGTAATTTTTTAAAAGAGTTTTTGTATTAGGCAAACAGGAATGAATAATTTTAGACCGCAAATTTAATAAATTGAGAATTAAAAAATTAAAATGCAAATTCCCAACAAAATAATAATATTCTTTCAATTTTTAACAAATTTTTAATTTTTAAAATGAGTTTTTATACCAGGCAACCAAAGGAATGAGTAATTTTAGAACGCAAATTTAATAAATTGAGAATTAGAAAATTAAAATGCAAATTCCCAACAAAATAATAATTTTCTTTCAATTTTTAACAAATTTTTAATTTTTAAAATGAGTTTTTAAACCAGGCAACCAGGAATGAGTAATTTTAGAACGCAAATTTAATAAATTGAGAATTAAAAAATTTAAATGCAAATTCCCAACAAAATTATAATTTTCTTTCAATTTTTAACAAATTTTTAATTTTTAAATTCAGTTTTTATACTAGGCAACCAGGAATGAATAATTTCGGAAGGCAAATTTAATAAATTGAGAATCAAAAAATTTAAATGCAAATTCCCAACAAAATAATAATTTTCTTTCAATTTTTAACAAATTTTTAATTTTTAAAATGAGTTTTTATACCAGGCAACCAGGAATGAGTAATTTTAGAACGCAAATTTAATAAATTGAGAATTAGAAATTTAAAATGCAAATTCCCAACAAAATAATAATTTTCTGTCAATTTTTAACAAATTTTTAATTTTTAAAATGAGTTTTTGTATTAGGCAAACAGGAATGAATAATTTTAGACCGCAAATTTAATAAATTGAGAATTAGAAAATTTAACTGCAAATTCCCAACAAAATAATAATTTTCTGTCAAGTTTTAACAAATTTTTAACTTTTAAAATGAGTTTTTATACCAGGCAACCAGGAATGAGTAATTTTAGAACGCAAATTTGATAAATTGAGAATTAAAAAATTTAAATGCAAATTCCCAACAAAATAATAATTTTTTTTCAATTTTTAACAAATTTTAATTTTTAAATTCAGTTTTTATACTAGGCAACCAGGAATGAATAATTTCGGAAGGCAAATTTAATAAATTGAGAATCAAAAAATTTAAATGCAAATTCCCAACAAAATAATAATTTTCTTTCAATTTTTAACAAATTTTTAATTTTTAAAATGAGTTTTTATACCAGGCAACCAGGAATGAGTAATTTTAGAACGCAAATTTAATAAATTGAGAATTAGAAATTTAAAATGCAAATTCCCAACAAAATAATAATTTTCTGTCAATTTTTAACAAATTTTTAATTTTTAAAATGAGTTTTTGTATTAGGCAAACAGGAATGAATAATTTTAGACCGCAAATTTAATAAATTGAGAATTAGAAAATTTAACTGCAAATTCCCAACAAAATAATAATTTTCTGCCAAGTTTTAACAAATTTTTAATTTTTAAAATGAGTTTTTGTATTAGGCAAACAGGATTGAAGAATTTTAGAACGCAAATTTGATAAATTGAGAATTAAAAAATTTAAATGCAAATTTCCAACAAAATAATAACTTTTTTGCAATTTTTAACAAATTTTTAATTTTTGAAATGAGTTTTTATATTAGGAAACCAGGAATGAATAATTTCAGAAGCAAATTTAATAAATTGAGAATTAAAAAATTTAAATGCAAATTCCCAACAAAATATTAATTTTCTTTCAATTTTTAACAAATTTTTAATTTTTAAAATGAATTTTTGTATTAGGCAAACAGGAATGAATAATTTTAGAACGCAAATTTAATAAATTGAGAATTAAAAAATTTAAATGCAAATTCCCAAAAATTAATAATTTTCTGTCAAGTTTAACAAATTTTTAATTTTTAAAATGAGTTTATGTATTAGGCAAACAGGAATGGAGAATTTTAGAACGCAAATTTGATACATTGAGAATTAAAAAATTTAAATGCAAATTCCCAACACAATAATAATTTTTTTTCAATTCTTAATAAATTTTTAATTTTTGAAATGAGTTTTTATACTAGGCAACCAGGAATGAGTAATTTTAGAACGCAAATTTAATAAATTGAGAATTAAAAAATTTAAATGCAAATTCCCAACAAAATATTAATGTTCTGTCAATTTTTAACAAATTTTTAATTTTTAAGATGAGTTTTTGTATTAGGCAAACAGGAATGAAGAATTTTAGAACGCAAATTTGATAAATTGAGAATTAAAAAATTTAAATGCAAAATCCCAACAAAATAATAATTTTTATTCAATTTTTAACAAATTTTTAATTTTCAAAATGAGTTTTTATACTAGGCAACCAGGAATGAGTAATTTTAGAACGCAAATTTAATAAATTGAGAATTAAAAAATTTAAATGAAAATCCCAACAAAATAATAATTTTCTTTCAATTTTTAACAAATTTTTAATTTTTAAAATGAGTTTTTATACCAGGCAACCAGGAATGAGTAATTTTAGAACGCAAATTTAATAAATTGAGAATTAGAAAATTAAAATGCAAATTCCCAACAAAATAATAATTTTCTGTCAATTTTTAACAAATTTTTAATTTTTAAAATGAGTTTTTATACCAGGCAACCAGGAATGAATAATTTTAGACCGCAAATTTAATAAATTGAGAATTAGAAAATTTAACTGCAAATTCCCAACAAAATAATAATTTTCTGTCAAGTTTTAACAAATTTTTAACTTTTAAAATGAGTTTTTATACCAGGCAACCAGGAATGAGTAATTTTAGAACGCAAATTTGATAAATTGAGAATTAAAAAATTTAAATGCAAATTCCCAACAAAATAATAATTTTTTTTCAATTTTTAACAAATTTTTAATTTTTAAATTCAGTTTTTATACTAGGCAACCAGGAATGAATAATTTCGGAAGGCAAATTTAATAAATTGAGAATGAAAAAATTTAAATGCAAATTCCCAACAAAATAATAATTTTCTGTCAATTTTTAACAAATTTTTAACTTTTAAAATGAGTTTTTATACCAGGCAACCAAGAATGAGTAATTTTAGAACGCAAATTTAATAAATTGAGAATCAAAAAATTTAAATGCAAATTCCCAACAAAATAACAATTTTCTGTCAATTTTTAACAAATTTGTAATTTTTTAAAAGAGTTTTTGTATTAGGCAAACAGGAATAAATAATTTTAGACCGCAAATTTAATAAATTGAGAATTAAAAAATTAAAATGCAAATTCCCAACAAAATAATAATATTCTTTCAATTTTTAACAAATTTTTAATTTTTAAAATGAGTTTTTATACCAGGCAACCAAAGGAATGAGTAATTTTAGAACGCAAATTTAATAAATTGAGAATTAGAAAATTAAAATGCAAATTCCCAACAAAATAATAATTTTCTTTCAATTTTTAACAAATTTTTAATTTTTAAAATGAGTTTTTAAACCAGGCAACCAGGAATGAGTAATTTTAGAACGCAAATTTAATAAATTGAGAATTAAAAAATTTAAATGCAAATTCCCAACAAAATTATAATTTTCTTTCAATTTTTAACAAATTTTTAATTTTCAAAATGAGTTTTTATACCAGGCAACCAGGAATGAGTAATTTTAGAACGCAAATTTAATAAATTGAGAATTAGAAAATTAAAATGCAAATTCCCAACAAAATAATAATTTTCTTTCAATTTTTAACAAATTTTTAATTTTTAAAATGAGTTTTTATACCAGGCAACCAGGAATGAGTAATTTTAGAACGCAAATTTAATAAATTGAGAATTAGAAAATTAAAATGCAAATTCCCAACAAAATAATAATTTTCTTTCAAGTTTTAACAAATTTTTAACTTTTAAAATGAGTTTTTATACCAGGCAACCAGGAATGAGTAATTTTAGAACGCAAATTTGATAAATTGAGAATTAAAAAATTTAAATGCAAATTCCCAACAAAATAATAATTTTTTTTCAATTTTTAACAAATTTTTAATTTTTAAATTCAGTTTTTATACTAGGCAACCAGGAATGAATAATTTCGGAAGGCAAATTTAATAAATTGAGAATCAAAAAATTTAAATGCAAATTCCCAACAAAATAATAATTTTCTTTCAATTTTTAACAAATTTTTAATTTTTAAAATGAGTTTTTATACCAGGCAACCAGGAATGAGTAATTTTAGAACGCAAATTTAATAAATTGAGAATTAGAAATTTAAAATGCAAATTCCCAACAAAATAATAATTTTCTGTCAATTTTTAACAAATTTTTAATTTTTAAAATGAGTTTTTGTATTAGGCAAACAGGAATGAATAATTTTAGACCGCAAATTTAATAAATTGAGAATTAGAAAATTTAACTGCAAATTCCCAACAAAATAATAATTTTCTGTCAAGTTTTAACAAATTTTTAACTTTTAAAATGAGTTTTTATACCAGGCAACCAGGAATGAGTAATTTTAGAACGCAAATTTGATAAATTGAGAATTAAAAAATTTAAATGCAAATTCCCAACAAAATAATAATTTTTTTTCAATTTTTAACAAATTTTTAATTTTTAAATTCAGTTTTTATACTAGGCAACCAGGAATGAATAATTTCGGAAGGCAAATTTAATAAATTGAGAATCAAAAAATTTAAATGCAAATTCCCAACAAAATAATAATTTTCTGTCAATTTTTAACAAATTTTTAACTTTTAAAATGAGTTTTTATACCAGGCAACCAGGAATGAATAATTTTAGAACGCAAATTTAATAAATTGAGAACTAAGAAATTTAAATGCAAATTCCCAACAAAATAATAATTTTTTGTACATTTTAAACAAACTTTTAACCTGTAAAATGAGTTTTTGTATTAGGCAACCAGGAATGAATAATTTCAGAAGGCAAATTTAATAAATTGAGAATTAAAAAATTTAAATGCAAATTCCCAACAAAATAATAATTTTCTTTCAATTTTTAACAAATTTTTAATTTTTAAAATGAGTTTTTGTATTAGACAAACAGGAATGAATAATTTTAGAACGCAAATTTAATAAATTGAGAATTAGAAAATTTAAATGCAAATTCCCAACAAAATAATAATTTTCTTTCAATTTTTAACAAATTTTTAAATTTTAAAATGTGTTTTTCTATTAGGCAAACAGGAATGAATAATTTTAAAACGCAAATTTGATAAATTGAGAATTAAAAAATTTAAATGCAAATTCACAACAAAATAATAATTCTTTTTCAATTTTTAACAAATTTTTAATTTTTAAAATCAGTTTTTATATTAGGCAACCAGGAATGAATAATTTCAGAACGCAAATGTAATTAATTGAGAATTAAAAAATTTAAACGCAAATACCCAACAAAATAATAATTTTCTGTCAATTTTTAACAAATTTTTATCTTTTAAAATGTGTTTTTATACAAGGCAACCAGGAATTAATAATTTCGGAAGGCACTCTTAAAAAATTGAAAATTAAAAAATTTTAATGCAAATTCCCAACAAAATAATAATTTTCTTTCAATTTTTAACAAATTTTTAATTTTTAAAATGAGTTTTTGTATTAGGCAAACAGGAATGAAGAATTTTAGAACGCAAATTTGATAAATTGAGAATTAAAAAATTTAAATGCAAAATCCCAACAAAATAATAATTTTTTTTCAATTTTTAACAAATTTTTAATTTTTAAAATGAGTTTTTATACTAGGCAACCAGGAATATATAAAAAAAATAATTTCGGAAGGCAAATTTAATAAATTGAAAATTAAAAATTTAAATGCAAATCCCAACAAAATAATAATTTTCTTTCAATTTTTAACAAATTTTTAACTTTTAAAATGAGTTTTTATACCAGGCAACCAGGAATGAATAATTTTAGAACGCAAATTTAATAAATTGAGAATTAGAAAATTTAAATGCAAATTCCCAACCAAATAATAATTTTCTGTCAATTTTTAACAAATTTTTAATTTTTAAAATGAGTTTTTGTATTAGGCAAACAGGAATGAATAATTTTAGACCGCAAATTTAATAAATTGAGAATTAGAAAATTTAACTGCAAATTCCCAACAAAATAATAATTTTCTGTCAAGTTTTAACAAATTTTTAACTTTTAAAATGAGTTTTTATACCAGGCAACCAGGAATGAGTAATTTTAGAACGCAAATTTAATAAATTGAGAATTAAAAAATTTAAGTGCAAATTCCCAACAAAATAATAATTTTTTTTCAATTTTTAACAAATTTTTAATTTTTAAATTCAGTTTTTATACTAGGCAACCAGGAATGAATAATATCGGAAGGCAAATTTAATAAATTGAAAATTAAAAATTTAAATGCAGATTCCCAACAAAATAATAGTTTTCTGCCATGTTTTAACAAATTTTTAATTTTTAAAATGAGTTTTTGTATTAGGCAAACAGGATTGAAGAATTTTAGAACGCAAATTTGATAAATTGAGAATTAAAAAATTTAAATGCAAATTCCCAACAAAATAATAATTTTTTTTCAATTTTTAATAAATTTTTAATTTTTGAAATTTTTTTTTTTTTGAGTTTTTATACTAGGAATGAATAATTTCAGAAGCCAAATTTAATAAATTGAGAATTTAAAAAATTTAAATGCAAATTCCCAACAAAATATTAATGTTCTGTCAATTTTTAACAAATTTTTAATTTTTAAAATGAGTTTTTGTATTAGGCAAACAGGAATGAATAATTTTAGAACGCAAATTTGATAAATTGAGAATTAAAAAATTTAAATGCAAATTCCCAACAAAATGTTAATGTTCTGTCAATTTTTAACAAATTTTTAATTTTTAAAATGAGTTTTTGTATTAGGCAAACAGGAATGAATAATTTTAGAACGCAAATTTAATAAATTGAGAATTAAAAAATTTAAATGCAAATTCCCAACAAAATATTAATTTTCTTTCAATTTTTAACAAATTTTTTATTTTTAAAATGAGTTTTTATACCAGGAAACCAGGAATTTGTAATTTTAGAACGCAAATTTAATAAATTGAGAATTAAAAAATTTAAATGCAAATTCCCAACAAAATAATAATTTTCTGCCAAGTTTTAACAAATTTTTAATTTTTACAATGAGTTTTTGTATTAGGCAAACAGGAATGAATAATTTTAGAACGCAAATTTAATAAATTGAGAATTAAAAAATTTAAATGCAAATTCCCAACAAAATAATAATTTTCTGTCAAGTTTTAACAAATTTTTAACTTTTAAAATGAGTTTTTATACCAGGAAACCAGGAATTTGTAATTTTAGAACGCAAATTTAATAAATTGAGAATTAAAAAATTTAAATGCAAATTCCCAACAAAATAATAATTTTCTGCCAAGTTTTAACAAATTTTTAATTTTTAAAATGAGTTTTTGTATTAGGCAAACAGGAATGAAGAATTTTAGAACGCAAATTTGATAAATTGAGAATTAAAAAATTTAAATGCAAATTTCCAACAAAATAATAACTTTTTTTCAATTTTTAACCAATTTTTAATTTTTGAAATGAGTTTTTATATTAGGAAACCAGGAATGAATAATTTCAGAAGCAAATTTAATAATTTGAGAATTGAAAAATTTAAATGCAAATTCCCAACAAAATAATAATTTTCTGTACATTTTAAACAAATTTTTAACTTTTAAAATCAGTTTTTGTATTAGTCAAACAGGAATGAAGAATTTTAGAACGCAAATTTGATAAATTGAGAATTAAAAAATTTAAATGCAAATTCCCTACAAAATATTAATTTTCTTTCAATTTTTAACAAATTTTTTATTTTTAAAATGAATTTTTGTATTAGGCAAACAGGAATGAATAATTTTATAACGCAAATTTAATAAATTGAGAATTAAAAAATTTAAATGCAAATTCCCTACAAAATAATATTTTCTGTCAAGTTTTAACAAATTTTTAACTTTTAAAATGAGTTTTTATACCAGGCAACCAGGAATGAGTAATTTCAGAACGCAAATTTAATAATTTGAGAATTGAAAAATTTAAATGCAAATTCCCAACAAAATCTTAATTTTCTTTCAATTTTTAACAAAGTTTTTAATTTTTAAAATCAGTTTTTGTATTAGTCAAACAGGAATGAAGAATTTTAGAACGCAAATTTGATAAATTGAGAATTGAAAAATTTAAATGCAAATTCCCAACAAAATCTTAATTTTCTTTCAATTTTTAACAAAGTTTTTATTTTTAAAATGAATTTTTGTATTTGGCAAACAGGAATGAATAATTTTATAACGCAAATTTAATAAATTGAGAATTAAAAAATTTAAATGCAAATTCCCAACAAAATAATAATTTTCTGTACATTTTAAACAAATTTTTAACTTTTAAAATGAGTTTTTATACCAGGCAAACAGGAATGAGTAATTTTAGAACGCAAATTTAATAAATTGAGAATTAAAAAATTTAAATGCAAATTCGCAACAAAATAATAATTTTCTGTCAATTTTTAACAAATTTTTAATTTTTAAAATCAGTTTTTGTATTAGTCAAACAGGAATGAAGAATTTTAGAACGCAAATTTGATAAATTGAGAATTAAAAAATTTAAATGCAAATTCCCTACAAAATATTAATTTTCTTTCAATTTTTAACAAATTTTTTATTTTTAAAATGAATTTTTGTATTAGGCAAACAGGAATGAATAATTTTATAACGCAAATTTAATAAATTGAGAATTAAAAAATTTAAATGCAAATTCCCTACAAAATAATATTTTCTGTCAAGTTTTAACAAATTTTTAACTTTTAAAATGAGCTTTTATACCAGGCAACCAGGAATGAGTAATTTCAGAACGCAAATTTAATAAATTGAGAATTAAAAAATTTAAATGCAAATTCCCAACAAAATAATAATTTTCTGTCAATTTTTAACAAATTTTTAATTTTTTAAATCAGTTTTTGTATTAGGAAAACAGTAATGAAAAATTTTAGAACGCAAATTTAATAAATTGAGAATTAAGAAATTTAAATGCAAATTCCCAACAAAATAATAATTTTCTGTACATTTTAAACAAATTTTTAACTTTTAAAATGAGGTTTTTTATTAGGCAACCAGGAATGAATAATTTCAGAAGGCAAATTTAATAAATCGAGAATTAAAAAATTTAAATGCAAATTCCCAACAAAATAATAATTTTCTGTCAAGTTTTAACAAATTTTTAATTTTTAAAATGAGTTTTTGTATTAGGCAAACAGGAATGAATAATTTTAGAATGCAAATTTAATAAATTGAGAATTAAAAAATTTAAATGCAAATTCCAAACAAAATAATAATTTTCTGTCAATTTTTAATTTTAAAAATGAGTTTTTATACCAGGCAATCAGGAATTAATAATTTCGGAAGGCAGATTTAATAAATTGAAAATTAAAAAATTTAAATGCAAATTCCCAACAAAATAATAATTTTATTTCAATTTCTAACAAATTTTTAATTTTTAAAATGAGTTTTTGTATTAGGCAACCAGGAATTAATAATTTCGGAAAGCACATTTAATAAATTGAAAATCTAAAAATTTAAATGCAAATTCCCAACAAAATAATAATTTTTTTTCAATTTTTAATAAATTTTTAATTTTTGAAATGAGTTTTTATACTAGGCAACCAGGAATGAATAATTTCGGAAGGCAAATTTAATAAATTGAAAATTAAAAATTTTAAATGCAAATTCCCAACAAAATAATAATTTTCTGTCAAGTTTTAACAAATTTTTAACTTTTAAAATGAGTTTTTATACCAGGCAAACAGGAATGAGTAATTTTAGAACGCAAATTTAATAAATTGAGAATTAAAAAATTTAAATGCAAATTCGCAACAAAATAATAATTTTTTTTCAATTTTTAACAAATTTTTAATTTTTGAAATGAGTTTTTATACTAGGAAACCAGGAATGAATAATTTCAGAAGCCAAATTTAATAAATTGAGAATTAAAAAATTTAAATGCAAATTCCCAACAAAATATTAATGTTCTGTCAATTTTTAACAAACTTTTAATTTGTAAAATGAGTTTTTGTGTTAGGCAAACAGGAATGAATAATTTTAGAACGCAAATTTAATAAATTGAGAATTAAAAAATTAAATGCAAATTCCCAACAAAATAAAAATTTTCTGTCAAGTTTTAACAAATTTTTAACTTTTAAAATGAGTTTTTATACCAGGCAACCAGGAATGAGTAATTTTAGAACGCAAATTTAATAAATTGAGAATTAAAAAATTTAAATGCAAATTCCCAACAAAATAATAATTTTCTGTCAAGTTTTAACAAATTTTTAACTTTTAAAATAAGTTTTTATACCAGGCAACCAGGAATGGAGAATTTTAGAACGCAAATTTAATAAATTGAGAATTAAAAAATTTAAATGCAAATTCCCAAAAAAATAATAATTTTTTTTCAATTTTTAATAAATTTTTAATTTTTGAAATGAGTTTTTATACTTGGAAACCAGGAATGAATTATTTCAGAAGCCTAATTTAATAAATTGAGAATTAAAAAATTTAAATGCAAATTCCCAACAAAATAATAATTTTCTGTCAAGTTTTAACAAATTTTTAACTTTTAAAATAAGTTTTTATACCAGGCAACCAGGAATGGAGAATTTTAGAACGCAAATTTAATAAATTGAGAATTAAAAAATTTAAATGCAAATTCCCAAAAAAATAATAATTTTTTTTCAATTTTTAATAAATTTTTAATTTTTGAAATGAGTTTTTATACTTGGAAACCAGGAATGAATTATTTCAGAAGCCTAATTTAATAAATTGAGAATTAAAAAATTTAAATGCAAATTCCCAACAAAATAAAAATTTTCTGTCAAGTTTTAACAAATTTTTAACTTTTAAAATGAGTTTTTATACCAGGCAACCAGGAATGAGTAATTTTAGAACGCAAATTTAATAAATTGAGAATTAAAAAATTTAAATGCAAATTCCCAACAAAATAATAATTTTCTGTCAAGTTTTAACAAATTTTTAACTTTTAAAATGAGTTTTTATACCAGGCAAACAGGAGTGAATAATTTTAGAACGCAAATTTAATAAATTGAGAATTAAAAAATTTAAATGCAAATTCCCAACAAAATAATAATTTTCTGTCAAGTTTTAACAAATTTTTAATTTTTAAAATGAGTTTTTGTATTAGGCAAACAGGAATGAAGAATTTTAGAACGCACATTTGATAAATTGAGAATTAAAAAATTTAAATGCAAATTCCCAACAAAATATTAATGTTCTGTCAATTTTTAACAAACTTTTAATTTTTGAAATGAGTTTTTATACTAGGAAACCAGGAATGAATAATTTCAGAAGCCAAATTTAATAAATTGAGAATTAAAAAATTTAAATGCAAATTCCCAACAAAATAATAATTTTCTGTCAAGTTTTAACAAATTTTTAACTTTTAAAATGAGTTCTTATACCAGGCAACCAGGAATGAGTAATTTTAGAACGCAAATTTAATAAATTGAGAATTAAAAAATTTAAATGCAATGTCCCAACAAAATAATAATTTTCTGTCAAGTTTTAACAAATTTTTAACTTTTAGAATGAGTTTTTATACCAGGCAACCAGGAATGGAGAATTTTAGAACGCAAATTTAATAAATTGAGAATTAAAAAATTTAAATGCAAATTCCCAACAAAATAATAATTTTTTTTAAATTTTTAACAAATTTTTAATTTTTGAAATGAGTTTTTATACTAGGAAACCAGGAATTTATAATTTCAGAAGCCAAATTTAATAAATTGAGAATTAAAAAATGTAAATGCAAATTCCCAACAAAATCTTAATTTTCTTTCAATTTTTAACAAAGTTTTTATTTTTAAAATGAATTTTTGTATTTGGCAAACAGGAATGAATAATTTTAGAACGCAAATTTAATAAATTGAGAATTAAAAAATTTAAATGCAAATTCCCAAGAAAATAATAATTTTCTGTCAAGTTTTAATAAATTTTTAACTTTTAAAATGAGTTTTTATACCAAGCAACCAGGAACGAGTAATTTTAGAACGCAAATTTAATAATTTGAGAATTGAAAAATTTAAATGCAAATTCCCAACAAAAAAATAATTTTCTGTCAATTTTTAACAAATTTTTAATTTTTAAAATCAGTTTTTGTATTAGTCAAACAGGAATGAAGAATTTTAGAACGCAAATTTGATAAATTGAGAATTAAAAAATTTAAATGCAAATTCCCAACAAAATATTAATTTTCTTTCAATTTTTAACAAATTTTTTATTTTTAAATTAATTTTTGTATTAGGCAAACAGGAATGAATAATTTTATAACGCAAATTTAATAAATTGAGAATTAAAAAATTTTAATGCAAATTCCCAACAAAATAATAATTTCTTTTAAATTTTTAACAAATTTTTAATTTTTGAAATGAGTTTTTATACTAGGAAACCAGGAATTTATAATTTCAGAAGCCAAATTTAATAAATTGAGAATTAAAAAATGTAAATGCAAATTCCCAACAAAATCTTAATTTTCCTTCAATTTTTAACAAAGTTTTTATTTTTAAAATGAATTTTTGTATTTGGCAAACAGGAATGAATAATTTTAGAACGCAAATTTAATAAATTGAGAATTTAAAAATTTAAATGCAAATTCCCAAGAAAATAATAATTTTCTGTCAAGTTTTAATAAATTTTTAACTTTTAAAATGAGTTTTTATACCAGGCAACCAGGAACGAGTAATTTTAGAACGCAAATTTAATAATTTGAGAATTGAAAAATTTAAATGCAAATTCCCAACAAAAAAATAATTTTCTGTCAATTTTTAACAAATTGTTAATTTTTAAAATCAGTTTTTGTATTAGTCAAACAGGAATGAAGAATTTTAGAACGCAAATTTGATAAATTGAGAATTAAAAAATTTAAATGCAAATTCCCAACAAAATATTAATTTTCCTTCAATTTTTAACAAATTTTTTATTTTTAAATTAATTTTTGTATTAGGCAAACAGGAATGAATAATTTTATAACACAAATTTGATAAATTGAGAATTAAAAAATTTTAATGCAAATTCCCAACAAATTAATAATTTCTTTTAAATTTTTAACAAATTTTTAATTTTTGAAATGAGTTTTTATACTAGGAAACCAGGAATTTATAATTTCAGAAGCCAAATTTAATAAATTGAGAATTAAAAAATGTAAATGCAAATTCCCAACAAAATCTTAATTTTCTTTCAATTTTCAAACAAAGTTTTTATTTTTAAAATGAATTTTTGTATTTGGCAAACAGGAATGAATAATTTTATAACGCAAATTTAATAAATTGAGAATTAAAAATTTTAAATGCAAATTCCCAAGAAAATAATAATTTTCTGTCTAGTTTTAACAAAGTTTTAACTTTTAAAATGAGTTTTTATACCAGGCAACCAGGAATGAGTAATTTTAGAACGCAAGTTTAATAAATTGAGAATTAAAAAATTTAAATGCAAATTCCCAGCAAAATAATAATTTTCTAAATTTTTAATTTTTAAAATGAGTTTTTGTATT